>JAVJIX010000231.1:505000-1105000 GCA_036785185.1 Paratrypauchen microcephalus | reverse complement strand
TAGTGCAAAGTGGGATCATCAAGGGGGAGAAAGGGAATTTTTTCCCCCCCAAAATGGGTGGTTGACATCTTAGTTTTTATTGGCTGGAATGACCCCAGATTGCATCTCAGAGCATCTAGAATTCAAAAAAATTTTCTAGGATTTCGGTGACTTTCAGCTTTTTTCATGACTGGGCACTTTCATCCCTGATAAATATACAAAAGCTTAACACAAAACTGTACACTACAGCTTCACAAACCTGGTACAATGTGCAGTTTAATTAACGAGCTACATGCTGATTATATTGAGATACATTAAAGGGTATCTGGTGGATCTAAATATATTGTGCGTTAGCAGTTAATACCGCATAGAAGTGAAATAGAAACATGTTTATTGCTGGTGCAGTTTGATGGTACTCGGCACTTTTCCATTAAATTATATTGATGCAATTTGTTGTGCAGGGCTCTCTGGTGTCTCGAGAAGCAAGTGACAAAGAAAGGGTAAGAACCAAATAATTTGTTTTGTTATTTTAAGGGCTGTAGTCCTTTAGTCATTTAGTTGATTAATCGGTCAATGTTGTCTCAACCAATATTTGTATTAGTTGACTTATTGTATTTAGACAATAATGCTTTATCTGGAACAATAGCAGAAAGGAGAAGTGAGTGAGTTTTGTTTTTGGCATTTATATTTTAAAAGGCTGTTTAAGTTTATATAAAGTAGTTAGTAGTAGTTTTTGCATGAACACGCCTGCAGTTGTAGTCTTGTGTGTGCAGTTTGGGTCATACACAGAGAGGACAATATTAATAACATAAAACATGCACATTGGATCAAATTGTCCAGCTATGGTAGTCCTGACCAAGACTAGCTCTAGATCTGGAGATGGGTCCCACTGCTCTTGACAGGTTTAACTTGGAGACACTAAAGAATGGGTCAAATGCAGTGGACACATTTCTCTACATTGATAGTAAAGTGCATTTTAACTTTATTCTGAAAACCCTGTTGTTTCTGTCTCTGCTCAGGTGAAAGAGCTTCCCACATTTAAAGACATGGACTTCAGGAACAACATGCAGAAGGTGTATGTGACAGAGGTGGAGAAGGAGAAGTTTATGGAGAAACTCAACAGAGACGTGGAGGTGAGGCCTGCAGTGCCACATCATCATCATCACATACACCACCATTTTAAATAGTGGTCAGACTATGGTCATTTTTTTTTTTTCCTTAGTGTTGAATTAAGTTTGAAATGTTAGTATTCGCCTATTTCAAGATCAGCTGATACATGTTTGCTTTACATAACCAAAATTACAATTTTCAGTAACAGTGTTTTTTCAAAAATATTCTTTAAAAATCTATATTTTGGGTCCTAAAATCGAAAATAGTGGAGCACAATTATTTAATTATATGTAATATTGAAAGACTGTTTGGAGAAAATTTCCATAAAATTTGTGATGATTGTGTATTTCTGTGTGTGTGTATGTATATATATTATATTATATATATATTATATTATTATTTCTAACCTTGTCAATGTATTGACTATATTTAATATTAATTTTACAACTCATGGTGGTAAATAAAAGTGTGACTTTTCATGGAAAACACAAAATTCTATGACTCTGTGATGGCATCAGCCATCCTGTACGGTGTGGTCTGCTGGAGCAGCAGCATCACAGAGAGGGAGAGGAAGAAGATGGACAAGGTTCAAGAAGTCCAGCTCTGTCCTGGTCTCAGTGCAGGAGGTGGGGGACAAGAAGGTCCTGGCTAAGGTCACCTCTATGCTAGGCCATGAGTCTCACCCCCTGCAGGACGCTCTGTCGGCTTTGGAGAGCAGCTTCAGTGACAGACTGATTCACCCTTGTTGTGTGAAGGAGAGGTTTCGCAGGTCTTTCCTTCCTGCTGCTGTCAGAATGTACAACAAAGACTGTTAACATGTCATTCAACTTTATCTACACTACAATATTCAACTATACTCTAGAGCAGGGGTCTTCAATGTTTTTCAGGCCAGGGACCCCCAAACAGATGGCGAACTGGGCCAGGGACCCCCTACTATATACGGCATAGAATTGTGTTTTATATTAAATTGAGCTTAGTGTCATGTATAAACATTGCTACTCTGTTATGGTACATCCAATACAAGGAAATGATACACAGGTTAATACTGTATTTTACACTATAAAATATAAAATTATATTATTTTAAAGTGAAAAAAAAGATTTCGCGACCCCCCTGCAGTACCTCCGCGACCCCCCTGTTGAAGACCTCTGCTCTAGAGTTTATTTTTAAATTATTTTAACCCATTATTTATTATCTTGTTTTATTGCATGCTACATTTTCTTGCTGTTCTTGATCATCTGTGCGTTGCAACACTAGAATTTCCCCACTGTTGAACTAATAAAGTCATATCTTATCTTATTGACTAGGTGACCCCAAACTTTTGAACGGTAATGTATATAATTTAATGATTGTACACCTGGTCTTGAGGTTGGCGATTGTTATTTTTATCGTTGGTATGAACACTAATTTGGACACATCTTTGTTTTTATTTTTCAGTTCCTTGTTAAACTGAAGATCATGGACTACAGTTTGCTTCTCGGAATCCATGACGTGGGGCGTGCAGAGCGTGAGGAGGAGGAGGGGGAGGAGGTACTGAATGAGGAAGAGCAGGAGACGGAGAACGGTCTAGTACCCTCTGCTGCTGTGGTGGGCTCGTATGGTAACTCCCCTGAAGGCATCGCAGGGTACATGTCGTCCTACAAACCTCTGGGTCCTGGAGAATACGATCCATATGTGGACGTGTATGCTGTCAAGAGCTGCACAGGTAATTCTGATAACTTAAAACTGATAACATTCTCTGTTTGCAGACTGTAGAAGGAGCTCAGGTAACGCAATCAATATCCAGATACTGATACCAAAACAAGTATTGAAAACAAGTCGACAGAACGGAGTTGTCCTGAATAGTTTTAGAATCGACTTGATCTTGAACACAAGAAACTACAGTAAACCAATACCAATAATTAAACAATACAATATAAAACAAAAAGTCAAACCTGGTCAGTAAGAGGAATTCTCTCAATATTTGCGCTGACAAACACCTGCTCATCTCCTGATGTTGTGATTGGGCTGAGCCAACAGTGGTTCAGACCAATCACAGGGCAGCATTGTGGTTTGGGTGGAGCCAAAACAAACAGATGTACCTTAGCTTATTTTAGCAATAGTACAGAGTATTTAGTTTTGTGAAAGTGTTAAAGGTCCCATGGCATGAAATGTTCACTTTCTGAGGTTTTTGAACATTAATGTGAGCTCCCCTACTCTGTTTAGGGAGTTGCGAAATGTGTAAACTGAGCAAATGCGGTCCTTTTCCGCGTTTGAAAAAAAGACGGCCCAAACGGGCGATTCTGAACAAGAGAAATTTCTGACGTCACATTCGGGGAAAGGTTTCCACCCCCCGTCTAGATGTCCAACCCGTCTCTGGAAATCACGGCCAGAGAATTTGGACCGCAAACGAGGTACGAAATGCGAGATGCGTTTTTTTTTTTTTTTGCCTGGAGACAACGTGAGAGTCTCTCCATGCTTGGATGTCCTTTATCCGAGCTTCCGAACCTCTGAAACAGCAGTGGTTTCATTTTATTTTCTGTGGAAATATTTTTTTTTTTCATGGGAGGCGTCTTGTATCTTCCTAAGCGCTTAAAGGTCCCATGGCATGAAATTTTCACTTTCTGAGGTTTTTGAACGTTAATGTGAGCTCCCCTACCCTGTTTAGGGCCCCCCCACCCATGGCTAAAAGTTGCGAAATGTGTAAATTGAGCATTTGTGATCCTTTTCTGCGTTTGAAAAAAAGACAGCCCAAACGGGCGATTTTGAACAAGGGAAATTTCTGACATCACACTTAAGGAAAAATGCAAATGGAGTTCCACTCCCCATCTGGATGTCTACCCACCGTCTCTGGAAATACGCCCAGAGAGTTTGGACCGCAAACGAGCTACGCAATGCGAGATGCGTTTTTTTATTTGCCTGGAGGCACGTGAGAGTGTTTCCAGGCTCGGATGTCCTTTATCCGAGCCTCTGAACCTCTGAAACAGCAGTGGTTTAATTTTATTTTCTGTGGAAATGTATTTATTTTTCAATGGAAATCGTCTCATATCTTCCTCTGCACATTAACGCGGAAGTGGGTCACAGCGCACAGCGCATCACTAGAGAGGAAAGAGCGGAGAGTTTGCCCCCCCCACCCGCTCCACTGGCCTGTCTCTGTCCTCCTCATTTGCATTCAAGCAACAATGCCCAGAATAAAGTGTTTCAGAGACATATTTAAGAATAGAACTGTCTTTAGGAGGCTCTCTCATGCACTGAGTCTTGATTTTGAAGAAGGATTCATTTACAGTATTAGGGAACCACTAAGGCGCCATATAAAATCATCAAGAAAGTACCATGTCATGGGATCTTTAAGGCCGCCACACACTACAGGAGAATTTGCCCGATTTTGGATGCAGTTCTTCCTGAGTTTTGACTTTTTGTCTTTGTGTGCGATTTTGAAGCCACTGCGCTCCTCGTGTGTGGTGTCAGTGTCAGATCTTAACCACCAAACATCAGCAACACTAAGGTAACAGCCAATAAAATGGAGCGTCAGGGGCAAACAGAGTGAAGGACACAGAGACACAAGGTACAAACTCGGGATACAGTGGTCCCTCATTTCTCGCGGGGGTTAGGTTCCAGAAATAACCCGCAATATGTGAAATCTGCGAAGTAGGACAACTTTATATTTTACAATTATTCTACATATTTTAAGGCTGTAATTGCCTCACCACACACATTATACCCTTTTCTCAGACTGGAATTAACCTTTTCTCACATTTCTCTCTCGTTTAAACACTCAAACTTTCGTAGATTTTCAACAAAATGTATTAAAGGGATAGTATGGTATTTTTTATGTTGATCTGTATGGGTTTCCTTCTAAAAGTTATGTGTGTTGACACCGGCTTACCTCTGACAGTCTCAGCTGATCCCGGTTCGGCTCGCTTTCTCAAGCCCTCGTAGGGAGGTCCGGTAACTTCCCTGGAACATGAAATAAAGCTTGTTTTTCTTCTCAAAACAAAACATTTGTCCGAAAGGTGATATATTTCCATCCAAAACAGTTGTCAACGAAACATCCAGCAGCGAACTTGGCGATCGCGTATTGTGTCTGCCGACTCGTATCACTGCGCTCACGTTAGCGTATTAGCCTGTTAACCTTTAGCGGAAGTGTACGGCAGATGCGGTTCGCCGCAAGGGGAAGTTTAGAAGTGAACAGGCTAGGAAACCCATACAGATTAACATTTTAAAAAAAAACGCACTATCCCTTTAATAGTGATGCGTGGGGACTAGACCTGGTCTAGTCCTGGTTTAGTCCAGGTTTAGAACTGGTCTAGTCCTGGTTTAGTCCAGGTTTAGACCTGGTCTAGTCTTGGGTTAATCCAGGTTTAGACCTGGTTTAGACCTGGACTTCCTACAGATCCAGTGACTCATGTCTCCGCTCCTCGTGGCCCTGGCCCCGGAGCCTGGTGCGGCTCGGACTGCTTCTCATTCAAACACAGTGTGAGCACAGAGGGACGAGCAGGGCGCACCGCGCTCATTCACCGGCACTGCCGTGACGCGCACCAACCCCTTGGAGAAGTGCGCGACACGTGCACCAGGCCGCGCGTACACCAGGGCTGCGAGCACGAGATCGAACCGCGGTGCCCGGACTGCGTACTCTCAGCCCGAGCCACAAACCAGCCGCACGAAACCAGCAAAGAGCGGCACATGGTGGTTTAATCCCGGTTTAGTCCAGGTGTAGACCTGGTCCAGTCCTGGTTTAGTCCAGGTCCAGTCCAGGTTTAGACCTGGTTTAGACCTGGTCTAGATCTGGTTTAGACCTGGTTTAGTTCTGGTCTAGACCTGGTTTAGTCCACGTTTAGTCCTGGTCTAGTCTCTTAGCCAATCAGGACACAGGACACAATGTTACACTATAAAAAAAAAAAAAATCTGCGAAACAGCGAGGCCGCGAACAGTGAACCGCGATAGAGCGAGGGACCACTGTATAG
The DNA here is from genome assembly GCA_036785185.1 of Paratrypauchen microcephalus. NCBI lineage: Eukaryota > Metazoa > Chordata > Actinopteri > Gobiiformes > Gobiidae > Paratrypauchen > Paratrypauchen microcephalus. The sequence goes on along the minus strand of JAVJIX010000231.1, from coordinate 1,098,968 downwards.
CGAAAATAAAGACTTTATTATTCACCTCTCTTAAAGTGGTAAATTTAAAGTGCAGCATGTCATCCACATTATCCATAGAAATGGTTCTTTACCAATAATGACACCCAGTCCACAAAATGGCGCTATTAATCCAGTATGAGACGGTCTTTGAAAGTAAAAAGCCGAGAGTAGTTCCTCACGTGTGTTTGTTTACTTCCATGCAATGCACTGATCGAGGTGAAGCTGCAGATTAGCGATAGTGACTCTATTCCCTGTGTACTTTATCGTAAATCTTTTATGCTTTAAAAATCATGTATCTCATATTGTACCACATTTCACAAATAATAACACAGTTTTGACTTGTATCTAAACTCGAAGTGCAGTTCTCTGATCTTTTGAACACTTGAGAGTCTCAAAGCGAGTGGTTTTACTCTAGGCAGGAAACAGCTGACGTGATTGTGCTCACAACTTTATTGCCTGTTTTACGCAGCCATATCTCTCTGCAGTCTTTGCAATTGGAGATTTTAAGTCTCATAAGATTCTTCTTGTGTCTGTTGTGTGCGCGTTTTGTTGCATGTTTAAAAATCTTGTAATGTGTGGCGGCCTTTATAGGACTAAGAGCTTTGTGCATTTGTTATTATTTCTGCAGGAGCCCCACAGAGGGAGGTGTACTTCATGGGTCTGATCGATGTTCTCACTCAATACGACACAAAGAAGAAAGCAGCACACGCTGCCAAAACTGTCAAACATGGGGTGAGGCTGCATCTTTTACAATGTCCCAGCATACTGTATGTCAAGCAGCAGTTACAAAATGGCTGCCGAGCTGGTGTTCTGTTACTGCAGGTGACCTCTGGAACATCACTCTAGAGGTCTGTTTTATTTATATTAGCGCTGTCAGGCGATTAAAAACATTAATCAAATTAATTACAGGATTTGTAATTAATTAATCTAATTAATTGCATTTTAAGAGTGAGAGAGAGGGCGATAGTGTGGGAGATTGAGAGAGAGAGAGGGAGAGATAGAGTGAGTGAGTAAGCGATCGAACAAACCCACTTTGCGATTGAGTTTGTCAGTTTTCATGTGGGCACCTTGCTCATTCTTTCCCAAATTCTGCGAGCGTGGTTCGGGGGTTTGGTGAAGTGCGCACCATCACCGGTAACGATGGAACTTGTCCGGAAGTGTTTCGCGTTCAAATGATCCGTCAGGCTGGAGCAGCTTCGGTGATCGGAAAATTCTTTTTGACAAAAGCTACAAATCAGCGGTTTCTTGTTGATAGTCCCGTCTTCATTCTTGTTATAAATAAACTTGCCGTTCAAAGGCCAGAGCAGCGATTTGCTCGCCGCACGCCAAATTTAAAATGCGAGCGCATTGAATTACCACTCATAATTGATAGCGTTAATTTTTATAATGTGTTAATTTGCAGTGTAATTAATTAATCTAATTAATGCGTTAAACTGACAGCCCTAATCTATATACTGATTTACTCTTGTTCTCATCATTGTTTTTCTGCTTGTTTGTGTGGCAGGCCGGTGCTGAGATCTCCACTGTGCACCCTGAACAATACGCCAAGCGATTCAGAGATTTCATTTCAAAGATTTTTGCCTAAAATCTCCACAAATGCTGCCAGAATCTCCTTTAAACGTATGCACAATCTGACCATTCTGCTTCTGTGGGCTCTGAGTCTAGACTACTTCAGCTGTAGCAATGTGATGTAAGACAAATGCATTCTATTTATTTTAGATGAATATTTCTTAAAATTATGGAGCACTCGTAATAAGATTTAAGCAATAAGATATATGAAAACAAGCTGTTGATTAGTGTGTAGTGTGAAATGACATTAGACTTTCCACTGCAAACAAAAAAAAAAACATGAAGATTAAACTGACCTGAATTCAAAATCTGAATCTTGATTTTAGCAGTTTTGACTCCTTTGGCTCTGCCAACTATCTCCATGGAGATGTTATTATTTTACCTTGAAAATTCCACAGGATCGCATTAAACTTCCATATTTTCCAGTTGTTCAATTATTGGCGTTTAGCTCATTTTAAACCTTGGAAAAACATTGCTTTCTGTGAGTGGGCTCATCTCACCACAGTTCTCACCTGTAACTTTGTCCTGGTGGCATCACCTGCTTGTTTCCATAGAGATGAATATGTTTATTGCCATACCATGGAACACTGCACGCAAAGCAATAATAAAAGAGAGAAGCAGGTTGTGGACACTTCAACACAAACATATTAGACAGTGCTCCTTTAAATTATCTGCTAGTGTGGTGAGGAAATTGTATATATCCCCATTAGCATTTTTAACTTTTCTCTTGCTATTTACATGTTATTTCTTTATCTTGAATGTTCCAGAGCATTGCATTACACCTGTCTATCTTAAATTAATTCATACTGGTGTTTTTATTGCTCAAATCTTGCAGGGTCACATCTAGATCAATTTAATGCTATACTGTGGAACATTCCAGACAAACCAACATCTCCATGGAGACAAGCAGGTGGCAGAGCTTTTACCAGGAAAGTTTTTTTCAGTAAAAGTTTTACTGATCTGAAGATAAATAATTTGAAAGCTCAGTAGATTAAACCATTAAAAACAGTTTTATAGATGAATACATCTAAACAAGTCAAAACTACATAATATTGTTAATTCAGATCAGATAGATGGATATTTTTGCAGCGCAGTCTTTCCAAATGTGTATAGACTTAGCTCTGTGTCTGTTTTGTCCTTAGCAGTGAAAAAACATGGAGGCACGTCATTTGAGTGTGTTTAGTGCCAAATAAGCCGCATAATTAATTCAAGCTTTTGCACTTCGAGATAATTCATTCCACATGCTTGTTAAGGGAGGTAAAGGCTAAAATAACTGTCTGTAGCTCGTTGTAGCCATGTTGTAATGCCATTTCCTGGCCAAAACTATACATGGAGTTGTATTTTGTTTCATTCATACAAATTTACAGAGGGGATTTTGGATATGTTTTTTTTTTTTTTTGGAGTTATACAATTAAAGGAGCTGTACCTGGTTTTCACCATCTTAAAAACATGAAAAATAGAACTAGTTCCTTTTTAAGTGTTTCAAAGTTCTTCCTCCCTTATCATATGTATTCAGAGCATCCTAATTATTTACCAAGATGTGTTTTAAGCACTTTTCACAATTCAAAAGACCAGGGTGAGAGTTTTGTCATCACTGTAAACAGCTAACAACTAGCATGCTTTATAATTGGATGCAGAAAGTACACAGCAGACATATTTTGACCTCAAGAGCTGCTTATACAATATCTACTGAGACAAGAGACATTTTGCTCAAATTGTCAAAAAAAAGTTGAAACAAAACACACCTCCAGGTATTATTCTGAAACGCAAAATATGGTTACAATTGCAAACACTAATAAAAAAAAAAATAAAAAAAAAGTTAAGTGTAAAATAGCAATTCTAAACACTCACTAGTTTCTTCACTTTAGTTTTATAAGTAAGCTGCCAACTGGATTTATATCTGCCGTTTATTTGTAAAGATAATAGGAAGAAGGGTTGGTCCCAAAGTCAAATAAGGGAAGAACCAATGTGCAATTATAGACTGAACTTTGGTTTAGTTTAGTCCTGCTTTGGTCCTGGTCTAGTCCTGATATAGACTTGGTTTAGTCCTCTTCTAGTCCTAGTTTAGTCCTGGTCTAGTCCAGGTTTAGGACCATCAAAATAATTCTTGTAAAACACTTAAAATCTTGTTTTGTTACTGTTTAACTGCATAACATTACAAGTGAGTAGGAATTCTATTGCGTGAGGAACTGAAGACCTGGTAGGTGGTATTGAAGAACACTAGAATCCACTTATTGTAATTCATTAAAGGAAAAGTAAGGGTTTTTTTTACAATCTGAGCCTTCTTTCGGCAATAAAACAAGTAGGTTTACTCACCCATAGCAGTTTGGTGTCATTTTGAGCAGTTTCGTAGAAGTTATGTTGTAGCGTATCCGTTAACTTGAGTGCTCGGGGCATTACTTTGCGGTCTCCAAATAACACAAACTTTAGCACTTTTCAAATAGAAGCCCGATGCCATAGTTTCGAGTAGATGAGGACGCCAGTGCGCATGTGCGGACTGTGCTCTCAGCTCCCGAGATCCAAACATGAAACGCAAAGCTGTAAACTATGGATAAATCTCGGATTACAGGCCACTTTTGCTTCAAACGAAATCGTAGACTAAGACATCGGGCTTCTATGATTTGAAAAGTGCTAAAGTTTGTGCTATTTGGAGCCTGCACGGGGCGTATTACATGCTTAAGGAATATATTATATGCCCCGAGCTATGGCTAGAAGTTGCGCTAGGCTAACGCAAATCTTAAAACATCTCTGGAAGTACTCCATATGACACCAAAGTGCTATGGGTGAGTAAAACAACTTGTTTTATTATCGAAATAAGGCTCAAATTGTAAAAAAAAACATTACTTTTCCTTTAAGCTCTCCACAAATCTGACCTCACCACCTTCTTGTCTCCATGGAGATCCATCCACATTCTTCCTCTTATCTGGGACCAGGTCACAGGGGCAGCAGTCTGAGCCGAGAGGCCAGACTTCCCTCACCCCAGACACTTCCTCCTGCTCCTCCAAGGGGACCCCAAAAAGTCCCTCCAGTGTGTCCTGGATCTTCCCCAGATCCTTCCCCAGGGGCTTTATGCCATATGGTGGAACATTTCAGGGAATGCAATAACATCTCCATGGAGACAAGCAGGTGAAGGACCCTCTACCAGAAAAGTTACACCTTGCGCCTTTTAAACACTACCAACAAATATTAAGAGGTCATTACTACATACAATATTTGTACTGAATGAATTATCGTGACAGGTCTTGTAGTTGGTAAATCTGTCATCTTGAGAAGAACACTTCATGTTGGTGAAATGAAGTCAAACTAATGTGATGAAGAACTGTAAACTGTAAAACTCTGATTGCACATGTTGTATTTTTGAAAATCAGCTTTTGGACCAAAATATATTTTACAGAGACACTAAACATGGTGTGAGTTTTATTTTAGTATTTTCTTGATCAATATATCTAATTTTTATTGAACTCTATTGACATATATTGCACCGTTGTCAACCAAAACTGGTCTTATGACTAAAACTGAATCATGTTAGATATTAAACTAAAGAATCTGATCCAGCTCGGGTCCTCTACCAGAGGCCTGGGAGCTACAGAGTTCTGCTGTTCCTAGTACTGCACTTTATTGGACTGAGATGTCTGATGTTTTTCCTGGGATCTGCTGTAATCATTCCTCCAGTTTGAGGGTTACAGCCCCAACCCCAAGTGCTCCGATCACCACGGGCACCACTGATGCCTTCACCTTCCAGGTCTTCTCCAGCTCTTCCTTGAGCCCCTGGTATTTCTCTAGTTTCTCATGTTCCTTTTTCCTGATGTTACCATCACTTGGTATTGCAATGTCCACCACCACGGCTCTGTTCTGTTGCTTATCCACCACCACTATGTCTGGTTGGTTCGCCATCACCATTCTGTCAGTCTGTATCTGGAAGTCCCACAGGATCTTGGCTCGGTCATTCTCCGCAACCTTCGGAGGTGTTTCCCACCTTGACCTTGGGGTCTCCAGCCCGTACTCTGCACAGATGTTTCTGTACACTATGCCCGCCACTTGGTTGTGTCGCTCCATGTATGTCTGCTCTGGTGTTATTCCCCTGCAATTGAGCGTACACTTTCACAGGTTGTGTTGCGAACAACCGGTTTATTCGTCTGGCCTCGTTATCTCGCGTGTACCTCTTTAGGCAGCTGGCTAAGGCTTGTAGCCTTTGCTTGGCAGTTTCGAGTGATGTATTTTTTTTTTAATATAAAATCTGACTTAAACTACAATGTCAGCTAGAATTTTGTGTTTTTATGAATTTTATAATTTTATGTAATTTCAGATGGAGGACAGGGGCCTACATAACTATAGGAGATTCACAGTTTTTGGCCTCACAGTCTTGTCATTAATCTTGTGTCTTAAAGGCCTTTCACCTGACAACATGCGTCTTTCTGAAGAAATTGTGAAAAAAATAATTTCACGTGCAGACAGATTTTGAACTTTGTGCCAGTGTTTGTTTCCAGCTCAGGTTAAACTAAAAGCATTCTACAAGATGACCACAGCCTTCCCCACATTTTGCTTCACAAGTTGCCATTGGCTGTACTCCAAGTCTGGATAGTTCTTAGTAATCTCTTGTATCTGTCTAGTAAAGGTTGCTTTGTGCTGATGGTACTTCCTGTTTCACCGTTGTTAAAATCTGCTGACAGGTTCCTACTTAACGTGCCCCTGTACAGATAAATGCTGAGAGACGAGGGGGAAGGAGAGGGGAGGAGGAGGAGAGGAGATGAGGTTTAAAATGCTGATGCTGTCCAATGACACAAGTTTGCGTTTCTCACGAAGAACCAGAGCCAAAACAAACCTGTGCTAGGTCCTGATACAGGAGCGACAGGAGAACTGTGACTTCTGGTCACTGATCTGTGTGACCACCTCCTCTCCTCCCTCTCTCCCTCTGTCTCTCGCTCACACACACACACACACACAATCACGCATCACAGTCATGCTTTGTCTAAATCAGTTTTTAAACTTTAAGGTACCTCTTGTTGGTATGAAGATATTCCACAGACCTCCTATGGTTCTCCATGATGGACAAGGAGCTACATGCTGTAATTACACTGGATTGTATTGTGTATTTCAACACTGGAGGCAAGGGTGAAGTGTCTTGCGCAGTGACACAACAACAGTTTGCCATGTTATTCTAGGACTAAAAAAAAATAGTATTGAAAGTCAAAGTGTGTGTGTGTGTGTGTGTGAGAGAGAGAGAGACAGTGTGAGAGAGAGAGGCTGAGAGTGTGTGTGAGAGGATGTCCTGTCATTACTCTATGTTGGTAGTGGTTGGGAGGGCTTTTTCACTCAGCCTCAGACCCTTGGCTGAAAAAGGCTCTACTCTGATCCACCTCTGCTTCTGTTGGAGCTCAAGAACCAAACATCAGCTTCACCAACGCTTCAGCCACAAGGTGAGTCAAAATGTACAGGTACAGGTTTTTTTTGTTTGTTTATTTGTTTTGTTTTACCCCAAGAAACAATTAGCTACTGTAGTTCCTGTACCATGAAGTATAGCAGGTCCAAACCAAGGACTAAACTAGGACTGAACCAAGGGCAGAGTTACTCAAACATGTGAACAAAAGCTCACAAGAGTCTTTTTTTTTTTTTTTTCCTCGAGGATCTTCAATCAAGTCACATTTATCTGGACAATTAAATGTGCCATCCCTGATTTAAAGGCTACTGTCTTATAAAGATGAAAAACAGAACTAGTTAATTTGAAACTGTTTGCAGTGGTCCAAAGTTAGGCCTATATCTATTATGCATTTAGAGCATCCTAATTATTCACCATGATGAGTTTATAAGCATTTTTCACAACTCAGACCAAAGAGCTTTTACGATATATCTGAAAAATGACTGCAGCAGAACTGGAAAAACCCAACTGTAGCCATGCCCGTTTTGTTTGATATAAGGGGAGCATTTTTGCAATTAACCAAAGTAGAGTTGATTTAGGTGGGGTGGAGGTAAGCGTGACCAGACAGATCCTCTGTGCAGATTACACAGAGAGGCTGCAGTGAGGCTCAGCCAGGCTACAGCCTCAGAGATAGGCACATTATTCATTCTCTCTCACAGTGAAAGTTTAAAGCCAGGAGAAAGTTAAGGCACTGAACACTCCAGAACCTTTGACATGGTTTTATATTTAAGATTCTTCAAAATAGCCATAACCATATTCCACTATACTATACTCCACCATTTAAAGCTTGATTTTGATACTAATGATAGACTCGTTACTCAATACTGATTCCAGTGCCACAATGATAATGAAAAATACTTATTCTGATCTCAAGATCATTCTAAAGCAATTCAGGAAAGGTTCATTTCTGTCCTGTGAACTGATCCTTTCTTTCATTTGAGCAAGTATTGATATCTAGTTTTCATACTAGTTTTAGGGTGGCTACTTTTAGGAATCTGAATCTAAAATCTAAAACATTTTTATTTATTTCACACACAACAGACAAAAAACCTTTCACTGATAGTGTATTTTGAACCATATGATAAACTTGTTTGAGTGCAATAGTTGTATGCTGCTTTCACGTGCATGCGGGGTACTTTGGATAGGAGATTTTTCTGAGGGTGGATTTTGTTCACTCGACTTGTGACCTCTGACCTATGTGACCTCTGTGCTTTTAGAACACACTCTGTATTTGTTTGTACCTTTGGGGAAGAAACTGCTGAAGTTTTGTGCTTGGTGCAGTGTTGAGGTGCAATTTCCAGAAGTCATATATAGACCCGTCACCATAATCACTATATCAACTTTTATGCAGTATACAGTATGAAAGCTGGAACTATACATTTTGGGGCTCAATATTTATCGTGTGTACCATCTTTTCAAAAGTGTATGGTGACCAGATTTTCAACCTCAAAACTGGGAAAAACCTGGGTTGGGATAAGATAAGATAAGATAAGACTTTATTGATCTCACACAGGAGAAATTTACTTGTCACAGTAGCTCCAGGTAGGGACAGTTTGAACAAGAAGACAAGTGCATGCAGGCAAAAAAAGGCATAAAGATAGGTGATAATAATAATTAAAAAAATAAGTAATAAATCGAATAATAATAATAGTAGTGATAATAATAAAAAACAGTGACAGGGAGAGTATTGAAAAAATTGGAAAAACGATATTGCACGATAGGAGTATTGAAAAAACAACAATATTGCACATTGGGAAAACGATATTGCACGGTAGGACTATACAGTAGAATTATACAGTCTGATGGCGGTGGGGATGAAGGATCTGCGGTAGAGCTCCTTCTTGCACTGGGGGTGCCTCAGTCGGCTGCTGAAGGAGCTGCTCAGCTCCTCTACAGTCCGGTGCAGAGGATGAGAGGTGTCGTCCATGATGGACGTGAATTTGGCCAGTACCCTCCTCTCAGCCACCTCCTCTACAGAGTCCAGAGGACAGTCCAGGACAGAGCTGGCCCTCTTGACCAGCTTGTTGAGTCTTTTTCTGTCCCGTTCTGTGCTGCTCGGGGTTCTGTGCTGCTTTAGTTGGTATTAAAGGGATAGTGCGTTTTTTATTATTATTATTATTATTTTATGTTAATCTTTTATGTTAAAAGTTACGTGTGTTGACACTGGCTTACCTCTGACACTCTCAGCTCAGCCCGGTTCGGCTCTCGTTCTGGAGCCCACGTAAGTAGGTCTGGTAACTTTGCGGGGATATGAAATAAAGCTTGTTTTTCTTCTCAAAACAAAACATTTGTCCGAAAGGTGATATATTTGCGTCCGAAACAGATGTCAACGAAACATCCAGCAGCGTAGTTGGCATTTGCGTATTGTCTCTCTCGACTCGTATCACTGCGCCCATGTTAGCACATTAGCCTGTTCACCTTTAGCGGATGTCTACGGCGGATGTGATCCGCCGCAAGCCGAAGTTTACAGGTGAACAGGCTAATGTGCTAAAAGTATTTTTCAAGACAGGGATAGTCATTTACAATTTATTCAACTATTATTTTAACACAATCTGACCAGAAAGAACTGACTTAGCTGGAAGTACAACAGGTGAGCTGATTTGTGCTGTTAAACAAGTCCCTCTCAAATAACATTACAGTCATAGGCTAGATAACATTAGCGTTTGTTTTTTTTTCAGTTAGTCACTCTTAACTTTTTGTTGAAAATCAAACTCCTAAAGAGAACCATGAACGCTCATATTGGTCACAGGCTCCTGAAATTGTGCTGTTTAAATATTTTTTTTAAATTTGAGATTTCAGATGAACTTATAACTTTTTTGACAGTGTTTGCAAATGTGTACGTTGTGTCACCATGGTAACTCCTAAGATTGCACCAATAGAGATTGTAATATCCTTGTTTTTGAAGGAATGTGTGGACACAGGGTTGTAGATTTAGTCCTTTACTGAACACACTGCAGCTATGTACAACACGACTAGGGTGGCCATTCGTCCGGATTTCGTCCAGACAGTCCGGTTTTAGAGCTGTCTGTCTGGCCGTCTGTCACGTGTCCTCCTTTTTTACCTTTTGTCCTCCTTTCAGACCCTCGTCGGCCACCGTTGCATAGATCGTCATAAATCCCCACCCATTATTTACACTTGCTACTCTGCGCTGTTGTGTTGTATGCAAACATTCGCGATGGGCGCGCAGCTGATACAGCCCCTGCAGCCCCTGATTGTCTGGAAGCTGCTGTTTTTTGTTCATATCATCTTGACCATAATTTGCCACATTTTTGTTTTTGATGAGTGTTCCATGTTAATAAATATATGTTGACTTCATCCATTATTCATAAGTTGTTTTTCTTTCTTACATCTTTTCACTACCGATTCAATGTCAGCATCTAACTTTGGCCACCAGAGGTAGCTTCAGGCTAATGCTTTCATTCTGGTGATGCCTGGGTGATCATGATGTTGGCCTAGCAATGCTTCATGACCTGGTGGAGGTACCACCACATGTGACCCTCACAAAACACACCCGTCTTGTACACTTAACTCTGTTTTTCTCACCACATAAGGCTGGAAAGCTGGGTCTGAGTGTTGTGACGACCAGCTCTGTTGGACGAACTGCCTGACTCGGGACAGCACAGGGTCTTTGCGTGTCCACTGGCTCACTTCCTGCGCCGCCACGAGTGTCACCTCCTCAGATTAGATTAGATTAGATTAAGCCTTTATTGGTCTCACACACAATGACACACGGGAGAAATTTGACTTCTGCATTTGAGCCATCCTTTTCAGGAGCAGTGAGCCCGGGGGGCAGTACCGTGAAGGGTCTTGCCCAAGGACCCACACTGGTTAGCTCATTGCCCGGGGCGGATTTGAACCCACAACCCCCAGGGGGAAAGTCAGTGACTTACCAGTTGAGCTAACCAGCCGGTCCTCCATCATCAGCACATGATCTTCGTGCTCTCTCTTGGTGGGTGGTTGAGGTAGCGGGAGTCGGCTTAAGGCATCTGCATTGCTGTGTTTACCTGGCTTATAGAGGATCTAGTACTCATATGCTCTCAAGGTCACCGCCCACCGTTGAATGCGAGGGGATGCCATTTGAGGCACTGCTTTCATCTCACTGAAGAGTAACAGCAAAGGCTTGTGGTCTGTGCAAATGACAAACTTCCTCCCGTATAAGTACTTGTGAAAGCGCTGGATGCCAAACATCACTGCCAGCCCTTCTTTGTCTAATTGAGAGTAGTTTGATTCTGCAACCATGAGTGTTCGTGACATGAAGCCGATTGGTCACTCTTGCCCGTCTGGCATGCAATGTGACTACACCGCCCCTACTCCGTAAGGCGACGCATCACAGGGCAGTATCAAGTCTTTATGGTTGTCATAATGCACTCTCAACACCTCTGACGACTGCATGAGCCTCTTAGACTCCTCAAACGCTCTCTCCTGCTCCTCTTGCCACTGCCACTGTGTTTCTTTTCGTTACAGTTTGTGTAGGGGAGCTAACAATGTAGACAGATTTGGCAAGAATCTGTTGTAATAGCTGAGTAAGCCTAGGTATGCACGTACTTCTGTGACATTGGTTGTGCAGGTGCCTGTTGTATGGCCTTTACCTTGTTTGGCAGAGGGTGGAGCCCCGAGGCGTCCACTGTGTGTCCAAGGAACTCAGCTTCGCGCTCCATGAAGGAACACTTGTTGCGCTTGAGTCGAAGACCTGCCTCTCGTAGCCGTCGTAGGACCTCATTCAAGCTCGAGGTCACTCCGTCCTGTCAAAAGGATGTCATCCAAGTACACTGCCACGTTCGGGATGCCAGCCACCAGACCCTCCATCATCCATTGAAAAATGGCTGGACTGGAGGACACCCCGAAAGGTAGGCGATTGACCTGAAACAGACCTTTGTGCGTGTTAATTGTGACATATGGCTTTGAGGCCTCATCGAGCGTGACTTGTTGATATGCGTGACTGAGGGTCCTGCTTTGTGAACTTCTCACCCCCAGTCAACTTCTCAAATAAGTCCTCCAGTCTTGGTATTGGATACTGCTCTAACTTGGAGACTAAGTTTACTGTGAGCTTGTAGTCCCAGTACACAAACGTGTACCGAATTGTCAGGCTTTAACACCGGCACTATTGGCGCAGCCCACTAAAAAATTTGCTGCCTCAATTATGCTCTGCTTTGTGAGCCTCTCCAGCTCCGTTTCGACTTTCTTTCTCATGGCATAGGGCACTGGCCTGGGCTTGTAGAACTTTGGCACCACATCCTCTTTGATGTATATTTTCACTGGCGGGCCTTTCCAGGTCCCTAGTTCCTCCTTGAATACCTCTTCATTCTGCTTTAGCACCTGCTGAAAAGTGAGATAAGGTTGCTCCAGCTTATTGACATATGCACAGTTCATGTCTATCTCCCTCAGCCATGCATGGCCTAGCAGGTTTGGTCCACTGCCTGCTACCACTACTACTGGTAAGTGTGTGACTTTGTCTTTGTACGCTACCGTGACGTTGGCTGTGTGTGGTTCACCTGTGTATGTTTTCAGAGTCAATGAGCAGTTTTGCAGTTCTGTGCGTTTCCAGCAGTCCACAACTTGCCATATTCAGTTTTTGTCAGGATGGTAACACTAGAGCCTGTATCCACTTCGAACTCAACACGATGTCCATTTATGTCTAGCTGTGTAGTAATGGGGTCTACAACCCCAATTCCAATTTGGACGCCGTGTAAAACTTTAAAAAAAAAATACACAATACAATGATTTGCAAATCTTTTTCAACCTATACTGAACTGAATAAACTACAAATACGCACGTTCAAACTGATAAACTTTATTGTTTTTATGCAAATATTCACTCATTTTCAATTTGATGCCTGCAACACGTTCCAAAAAAGCTGGGACAGAGGCATGTTTACCACTGTGTTACATCACCTTTCCTTTTAACAACACTCAATAAGCGTTTGTGAACTGAGGACACTAATTGATGAAGCTTTGCGGGAGGAATCCTTTCCCATTCTTGTTGAATATACAACTTCAGTTGCTCAACAGTCCGGGGTCTCCGTTGTCGTATTTTCCGCTTCATAATACGCCACACATTTTCAATGGAAGACAGGTCTGGACTGCAGGCAGGTCAGTCTAGTACCCGCACTCATTTACTACGAAGCCACGCTGTTGTAACACATGCAGAATAAGATAAGACTTTATTGATCTCACACAGGAGAAATTTACTTGCCACAGTAGCTCCAGGACAGTTTGAACAAGAAAGAAAAGAAGAATGTGGCTTGGCATTGTCTTGCTGAAATAAGCAGGGATGTCCCTGAAAAAGACGTTGCTTGGATGGCAGCATATCTTGTTCCAAAACCTGTATGTACCTTTCAGCATTAATGGTGCCTTCACAGATGTGCAAGTTACCCATGGGCACTAACACAGCCCCAAACCATCTCAGATGCTGGTTTTTGAACTTTGCGCTGATAACAATCTGGATGGTCCTTTTCCTCTTTGGCCCGCAGGACACGACGTACATGATTTCCAAAACAATTTGATATGTGGACTCATCAGACCACAGCACACTTTTCCACTTTGCATCAGTCCATCTCAGGTGCGCTCGGGCCCAGAAAAGTCTGCAGTGTTTCTGAAGTGTTCCTGAGCCCATGTGGTAATATCCTTTATACATTATGTTGCTTTTTAATACAGTACCGCCTGAGGGATCGAAGGTCACGGGCACTGAATATTGGTTTTCGGCCTTGTCGCTTACGTGTAGAGATTTCTCCAGATTCTCGGAATCTTTTGATGATATTATGGACCGTAGATGATGAAATCCCTAAATTCCTTGCAATTGTACGTTGAGAAACATTGTTCTTAAACTGTTGAACTATTTGCTCACGCAGTTCTTCACAAAGTGATGAACCTTGCCCCATCCTTGCTTTTGAATGACTGAGCCCTTCAGGAATGCTCCTTTTAGACCCACTCATGCCACCGACCTGTTTCCAATGAACCTGTTCACCTGTGGAATGTTCCAAACAGGTGTATTTTAAGCATTCCTCAACTTTCCCATTCTTTTGTTGCCCCTGTCCCAGCTTTTTTGAACATGTTGCAGGCATCAAATTGAAAGTGCATATTTGAATAAAAAGTATAAAGTTTATCAGTTTGAACGTTAAATATCATGTATTTGTAGTTTATTCAGTTCAATATAGGTTGAAAAGGAATTGCAAATCATTGTATTGTGTATTTTTTTTAAGTTTTACACTGTGTTCCCATTGGAATTGGGGTTGTATTTTGTAATTTTTCAGACTTTAAGGTTGTGCATTGAAAACACTTCTTCCTCACTTGATTGTGGATCAGAGGACTCCGCCACGTGATGTGTGTACTGTCTTTTTTTCTTTCTTGCTCATGGCCTTTTCTTTCTTCCCTCCCTCCTCAACCTGCTGCTGTTGGTCACTAGGAGGCGCAGACCTGCACATCTCCTTCACGTGCCCCTTTTTTCCACACCCATGGCACTTTTCGTTAAGAAAATGACAGTCCCGTGCCAAGTGTTCACACCCACACCTATCACTACTGCTACTGCTACTGGACCACCCTTGTTTTGCCCTTTAGGTCTTACATGCACTTTATGCACCATCTGTGGTGTTACATTTCTGCTTACTGTACTGTCCATCGTCTTTGGTTGCAAGTAGGGCTGGGTTCAAAAGATCGATCCATGATACGATATCGATTCACTATCAAAAAATACGATATTGATTCAAAAATTTGCAGATCGATCTTTTCCAAATGGTTATAGGCACTATTTTCTCGACCACGGAAGGAGAGCTATAAAAGCCGGGTGCCGGTGAATGAAACTGAAACTTGGCGCGCCTTGCGAGGTGGCTGGAGCTGCACAGCTAAAATCACCTCCTGGTTTGAAGGCTGATGTGTGGCATTACTTTGGATTCAAACGTTACGAGGACAGTATGTAAGTAGATCGATATCGAATCGGATCGGATCGTGGATCGAATCGCATCGTGGCCTTGTGAATCGAAATTGAATCGATCCAGGAAATCAGGATCAATATCCAGCCCTAGTTGCAAGTCACGTACATCTCTGTTCGTTGTCTCGATGGTTTGTGCCTTGTCGAATGTTAGCGGCGTCTCTGCCAACAGTCTCTTTTGCATACGATCATCCGCAATACCACACACGAGCCTATCACGTAGCATCTCTTTCAGCTTATCTCCATAATTGCAATGTTGTGCCAGTTCTCTTAACACGGCCACATACTCTAACACAGTCTCATTTGCCCTTCTTATCCTTGAATCTTTGGACAATTTCACTGGGCTTTGGGTGGTAATGTGACAGGAGCAATGTAGTCAATTGTGTGAATGACTTTTCACCCGGCTTCTCTGGGCTCAGCAAGTTTCTCATTAAACTGTATATTTTGCTACCCACTGAGCTCAACAGTATTGCGCGCTTTCTTCCTGCATCAACAATTCTATTTGCTTCAAAGAAGTGCTCTAAAACTTCACAATACTCCTCCCAAGTCTGTGTGCTAACTCTGGTTAGCACGGCTCTGGTTAGCACGGCTCTGATTAGCACTAACTTCCACCACAGCTTCTCGAACCGTCTGTTTTTCCGTTGTCGGACATCAGCCGAGAATCTGCGTTGTAGAACTCTCAAGTTGTTTTCTTCTCCAACAACTCTCTCCGAGCTCACCAGTTTCATTCATTCATTTTCTTCCACTTTTCCATTTTCTGGGCAGTGTTGCCAACTTAGCGACTTTGTCGCTATTTTTAGCTACTTTTTGGACCCCCCTAGCGAGAAAATTAGACAAAAGCGACTAGCGACAAATCTAGCGACTTTTTCTGGTGATCAGAGGCTCCAAGATCGCGGGAGGGGGAAAAATAATTGCACCGTTTTCTCTCTTTCCCCGTTCAGAGAAAGAGACAGAGAGAAAGAGACAGAGAGAAAGAGACAGAGAGAAAGAGACAGAGAGGGGCAGTGGAAGAGACACACACCAGTCTCTCCTCTGCTCCCTCCCATCTCGTCAGATCGCCTCGGAGTCTGGTCATTCCTCTCTCTGTTTCTGTCATTCAGTTTCTCTCGTCACGTGCATATCCCTCATTCTTTAGAGCATTTCTTTTTTCTCCTCTTGTATTCAATCGCAATGCCACAACCAAAAGTGTATACACAAAAGTACAGACGGGAGTGGGAAAAAGCTAGTTGTACAGCACATACAAGTTTTAAAAAGCTAGTTCTTTAGCACCAAAAAAATAAAAATAAAAAGCTATAGTTTGCCCACTATAGCACAAAAAAAAAAAAAAAAAATAAAAAGCTTTAGTTAAACTACAGCACAAAAAAATAAAAAATAAAAAAGCAAGCTATAGATAAATATAAATAAATATAAAATATCTAAGATAAATATAAAATATCTAAAAAAAATAAATAAATAAAAAATAAAATAAAAAACAAACAAGTATATGTAATAACAACACCAATAAAAGGTTAGTGTCACGGGGTAAGGAAGGTTAGGATGTGCCCCGCTCTCACGTTTGGATTGGACCGCTCGCTCGTCTAGCTACTTTTAGCTACTTCTGGGCGGGCCAATAGCTACTTCCGATGCTGGGGAGTTGGCAACACTGTTTCTGGGTCGCGGGAGCAGCAGTCCAAGCAGTGTTTTGCTGCCCAGGTGGTGGGTCCACAGGAGGATGGCTCCTTGATGTACTTCTGCCATTCAGGCAGAAAGTGTCTTGCCCAAGGACACAACGGCAGCTGGGATCATATGCGGTCAACCCGTCAAGAGCGGGATTCGAACCGCTCTTGGATTACGAGACATATACTCTACCAACTGAGCTACTGCCGCTCACCTTGTTTTTGAAGGAATGCGCAGACACAGGGGTTGGCGGGGTTGTAGATTTAGTCCTTTTACTGAACACACTGCAGCTATGTATAACACGACTGTTCTACTGCAAGGCACTTAATCAACAACTTGTAAGCCTGCTTGGTAGTTACTTAAAGCCTATAGTGCCACCTTGTGGACATTTGTTGTAACATAAATCTCATACACTACAGAGATACTTTGCACTGCTGGGGGTGTTTTACATGTATCAGCAGATTTCATTGACATTGATGCATGTTTTTCTATGTCTTTTCTCAGCACGATGGAGCACAACCACTCTCTGGACTATTACAACGGCACGCCCTGGTTCGTGTACGAGTGCACCCTTGAACTGAACACGGACAACCGCCGCGTCGTCCTCTTCCTCCTCTATCTCTTCATCTTCATCGCTGGCCTCCTGGAGAACCTGCTCGTGCTCTGGGTCAACTGGCGCAGACGTCACTCGGCTAACGGCGTGCTCTTCTGCCTGCTCAATGTGAGCATGTCCGACCTGATGGTCATCGTCATCGTCCCATTCTACATGCTGGAAGTGACCATCAACCAAGTGTGGCTGTGGGGCCGCTTCCTCTGTAAAGTCACCAGTCTCGTCTACGCAGTCAACTTGTACAGTAGCTCTTTTTTCCTGGCACTCATGACGCTAGAACGCTACCTGACACTAAACAAGCCCACGTTCCCTGCCCTATTCCCAGTGAACAGACGGCGGCGCTGGTGGCTCTGCGCAGCGGTCTGGCTCTTTTCCTTGTTCCTTGCACTTTTAGAGAATGTGCACGTAGATCTTCTGGAGTGGGATGACCCAGGATGCTACATGCTTCCTGAACAGAACTATGTGGAGTGGTTTGCTGCTACAACGATAGTTTCTCTAGTTTTTCAATTTTTGATTCCTGGAGCAATCATCATAACGTGTAATTATCTCCTCGCCAAGGCAGTACGCAACACTCCAGAAGTCCAGGACAAGAGAGATGTGTGGCTGGTGCATGTTTACTCCGTGGTTTTTGTCGTGTGTTGGTTTCCGTTCCATCTAATCCTGTTTTTACTCTTGATTGATGACGTAAATCCATTTTTGTTCAGCTGTAACACCGTCGAAGTCCTGTATTTCACCTACACCATCGTCCAGACCTTTTCTCTGTTACATTGCGTGGCCAATCCGATTCTCTACAACTTTCTGAGCAAGAGTTTTCGCAGTAATCTCCTCAACAGAGTGGTGAGCTACATCCCTAAAGAAGGGAATGTGGAAGCGCAGATGGAAGGAGGGAGGCAGCCCAATGGAGGAGGAGGAGGAACAGAGGGAGGGAAGCAGCGGAAGATCAGCAACGCCAGCACCAGCCAGTCCGATGTGGGCTCATAAATGCATTGATACTTTGCAGCTGATGTCGTTAACATTCTCTGGGGGGCAACGCTAACTGGTGGCACTGCTCTGATTGAGGCTTTGTTACTGAAGTTAGACTTCAATCTGAGCTTTGTTTTAACATAATCTGACCTGAAGGAGCTGGCTTAGTTGGAGCTCAGTCAATTTTTCGCTTAGTCACACTCACCTTTTTGCACCATGAATTACATTACAAGTGCCTGAAAATGTGTTTAAAGGACCCTTATTACTTTATTTTCTGATCTGATGTTATAAAGTTGTTTCCTCATCACAAACAGACCTGGAGTTGTGTTTTGTTTCATTCACACATGTTTAACAGAACAGAACTGGGTTCTGATCTCAAAACAGAAAGCGCTTCCACCTTGTGATGTCATGAGGTAATACAGGAAGTGCTCCATTGTGTTTTTAAACTCCTTCACTAGAATCATTTGGATAATTGTGCTCTAGAATTACTAATGAGTTACGTAACATTATAACATGGCTTAAAACTCACAAGAATACATTTAGTTTTTAAATCCATTTTGTATTTAATCTTGATTTTTCCAGACAAACTTAAAACATTTTTGGCAGCGTTTGCTCCATGTAACATGCATTGTGTCGCCATGGAAACTGCTGAACATGCCGCCATAAAAATAAAAGTACTCGCAGAACCCCCCAGTGTGATGTCACTGCAAAGTGTCAACAGCAAAAAATATTAAGCAAGTTTTGTGATTGGATAAAAATGTACTGGAGACTGTACATGCATCTACACAGCAAAACTATGATCATGAGTTATAACAACTTGAATTCAGAATTTTAAAGCTGCACTATGTAACTTTTCTACCTGGAATATTCCAAAGTATGCCATTTACATTCTATTTTTAAAGTCTGTCTTGCATTTATTGGGGTGGGAGCACTTCTGCTTTGGTCAGAAGTGGCACTGTTCACGTGTCTCTTATCAGCTATTGTTCAGGCATGGTCAGTTTGATGGATCTGACAGATCTATCAAACTGACCACCCTACGGTGCTTGATAGTCTCTGGAGAAGTGAGTCCCATGTGTGAGCCAAGGTGAATGCCCCCTTGTCACAGTTGATGGTCCGCGCGCTCCGCTTCCTGATCTCATGTCCATCTTTTGTATGCGTGTGCCTCTGTTCTTATTATTTCAGTGCTGTTCCAATCCATGACATGGTTTTCCATGAGTCAATAACGTTGGGACATTCTAGGTAAAGCAATAAACATAGTCACACATTATAGAATTTTTGTTAAAGATCCCATGACATGGTACTTCTTGATGCTTTTATATGGCTCCTTAATGGTTCCCTAATACTGTAAATGAATCCTTCTTCAAAATCAACACTCAGTGCATGAGAAACAGAGATAAGATGAGAAAGAGTATTTTTTCTCTCTCTAGAACACTCCATAATGGGCCTTGTTGCTTGAATGCAAATGAGGAGAAAAGAGCTGGCCAATAGTAGAGGGTGGGGGCGTGGCCAAACTCCGCTTTCGGCTCTGAGCCCACAGCTGATCCATTTCCTTGTTTTTGCACGGGGGGAGAGATTTGAAGCGTTCCATTGAAAAATAAACCCATTTCCACAGAAAATAAAATGAAACCACTGCTGTTCAAAGGTCCAGAGGCTCAGATAAAGGACTTCCGAGCCTAGAAACACTCGGACGTGCCTCCAGGCAAATAAAAAAACGTATTTCGCATTGCCTAGCGCATTCGCAGTCCAAACTCTCTGGGCGTGATTTACAGAGACGCTGAGTACAGACAGACGGAGGTGGAGCTGCATTTGCATTTCTTTTTTCGATCTGACGTCAATAAGGTGCCTTGTTCAAAATCACCCGTTTGAGCTCCGATTTTTTGTAACGCAGAAAAGGATCGCAAATGCTCAGTTTAGACATTTCGCAACTTTTAACCATGGGGGGGGGGGCTAAACAGGGTAGGGGAGCTCACATTAATGTTCAAAAACCTCAGAAAGTAAAAATTTCATGCCATGGGACCTTTAAGCCAATGGAGATTCTAAGAGTCCAAATTTTTGATGCACTTTTGTTCACTTCTGAATGCGTTTTTGCCTAACACAATATCGCAACATCCCATCTTTATGCCAGGCACCATGCAGCACGTCTTCGCTTATGGCTGCAAAAGTGGAAAAATAGGTGGGCGGGGTTTGAGTTTGCACCAGAATATTTGCACAGGCAGTAATGTCTGATAGCAGAGCATACATCACATGTCTGTTGGCTGTCTGGTGTTTTCATGTCTGCAGAAAACATCTCCACGGTCCCTCTCAACTGCACGAGAACAACTTACAACTTACATAGTGCACCTTTGACCTGTTGCCGTCTCGGAACACTAGAACTCCTAATGCATATTCTTCTATGTAACTCCACAGTAACTCTTTCCTTCCATAATTCTAAATCTTCCTGTTTTTTGTATCTGGTCCAAAGCTGAAGCCGGAAATATTTCACATTTCAGTTTCCCGGCTGCTGGCCTCCCTCAGGGCAGCTTCATAGGAAGTGGACTGGCACACCACGAATAAACAAATGGATGTCTAGTGACTGATAAGAGCTGTGTATTCAAACTTATGTCATTTACTGTTTCATTTCTGTTCATATGAAGAAATAAAAATGTCACATAGTTTTGCAGCATATTTTGCTTATTCTATATGCTTTAGGAAAGTCACTTGAAATGATGGGAATTCAAGATCTTGGTTTGAGATGTCTTGGTTTTCAGTTTCAGTGAGATTATTGGCGTGGTTTCAATTTATTATTTTTATGCCTTTTCAAATCAACATTTCTGGCAGTGACATAAGAAAAATGCACTTGTAATAATGCAGCTCTAATTAGTTTTAACTACCGGTATTTCAAATTCAATGTAAAGCAAAATTAATAATTATATCTTGCCAACACTAAAAAAGTTATTTTCTAGAAGTTAAAATAATATATTATGCAAATTTAACTTTTGTGAGCTTTTTGCAATGGTGTTACCTCATCAAAACAATACATGGAGTTGTGTTTTTTTTCATTCACGCGTGTTTTATACATTTCCAAAGATCAAAATGCTCTGTTCCACCTTGTGATGCCATGAAGTGGTAGTTTTCAAATTAACAGCCTTTAGCTTTAGTTCGGTAGAGGTTGCCAATTCCAGGACTGAAATTATCCAAATGATTCCAGTGAAGGTGTGTGGAGTTGGAACACTTCCTGCATTGCCACGTGACATCACGAGGTGGAACAGAGTGTCTTCAGTTTGAGAGAAAAACTGAGTTTGTGTGTTAAACTTGTGTGAATGAAACAAAACACAACTCCAGGTCTGTTTGTGATGAAGAAACAACATTAGAACAGAGATGTGAAAATAGCCTAATATGGGCCCTTTAATGTGAATATTAAAAAACAAAAAGCAGCACTGAAAATATGAAGTTACATTTATTCAATCAATCTTGATTTAAGAAGTTTTGACTCATGAGTGTGAAGGTAAAGCCAACTGCAATATTTTCTCTACTAAGGAATACAGAATGCAGATTCTGAAATGATAATAATAAAAAAAACTCTCTTTAGACAATACACTGTAATTTTCCACATTAAATACTTTCTTTTCTATTCCCATGTGTTCTTATATGTGTGTAATCCCTCAGTGGTCCAGGTAGGTTTCATGGGCGTATAGTAGTCTATGTGCTCTTATACTTCTGATCCAGCTCAACATCATTCTAAAGACATTCAGGAAAGGTTCATTTCTGTCCTGTATCTAGTTTCAATATGTAGTACTATATATTCAATATTTAGTATTGTTTAGTATCTGATTTGACATACTTTTGTAGTCGTACTGTAGTACTTTTACAGTGTGTGTACATCGAGAGTGCTTTGTTTTGCTGGCAATGAACACGTCCTATCTTTATTACATTTGTATCCGTGCAGCGTCAGGACAGGCCAAAGGGGAGAGAGGAAAGACGACCCCAACTAAACAATACCAGGAAGAGGCTGGGGCCAAGCGGAGGTCAGAGGTCGTAGCCCCCGGAAACACACGGACATTTGTACTTTACCAGAATCTGCTCAATCATCACAGAGTTCTGATGAGACAGGGGCTTTGTGGGTTTAGAGTGTACACTGTAAGAATAAATACATGACTTATAATAAATTCAAACTGACATCATACCTAAAAATGGTCCACAGTTTGGCCTTAAACATTATCTGTCATGGAGACCAGTGGATGACCACAAGACCAAGTTACAAGTCAGATCTGTGGAACGATGACCATGCTCACAGTAAGAAGGCATGTTATACATGTTATTACTGAGTAAATATAAAAATGATATGTTTAATGCCATACAGTGGAACATTCTTTTGTGTACACAAATTTTAAAGTAATGGAAATATATTAGCCTCTTTGCACAGCCTACACCTTGGGTCTTGTCTGGTGTGGTAGATCTGGGCCTCTATTGCTCGGGTGCTCAAGGCCTGCTCCTGTGCAGCCAGGATGAGGGCCTCTGTGCTGTCCTTCAGACCAGCCCTCTCCAGACATTGGTAGGATTTCTTGATATCAGCCACCTCAATTATGTTTCAGTGGTACGCCCCATGTAGGGGTTTGTCCTGCCATGGTGGTCCCTCCAGCACCTCTTCCTCTGCACTCCACTGTCTGAGGCATTCCTTGAGCTCATCATCTGTCGGGGCCTTGCCCTTGATGTACTTATGGATTTTGGATGTTTCATCCTGGACAGTGGTTCCCACACTCACTAGTCCTCAGCCTCCTTCCTTTCGGCTCGTGTACAGTCTCAGGGTGCTGGATTTGGGATGGAACCCTCCATGCATGGTCAGGAGCTTTCATGTCTTAACGTCTGTGGTCTGTATCTCCTCCTTTGGCAGCTTATGATTCCTGCTGGGTATCTGATCACTGGCAGGGCATAGCTGTTTATTGCCTGGGCCTTGTTCTTGCCATTGAGCTGACTTCTTAGGACTTGCCTTACTCATTGCAGATATTTGGCTGTAGCCGCTTTCCTTGTTGCCTCTTCAAGGTTGCCATTTGTTTATGGAATACCAAGGTACTTGTAACTGTCCTCAATGTCTGTTATTGTTCCCTCTGGGAGTGAGACCCCTCTGTGTGGACTATGTATATGTATTTATATATATATATATATATATATATATATATATATATATATATATATATATATATATATATATATATAGAATATATATATATATATATATATATAATATATATATATATAGAATATATAGAATATATATATATAGAATATATATATATATAGAATATATATATATATATATATATAGAATATATATATATATATAGAATATATATATATATATATAGAATATATATATATATACATAGAATATATATATATATTATATATATATATATATATATATATATATATATATATATATATATAT
Organism: Paratrypauchen microcephalus; assembly: GCA_036785185.1. NCBI lineage: Eukaryota > Metazoa > Chordata > Actinopteri > Gobiiformes > Gobiidae > Paratrypauchen > Paratrypauchen microcephalus. Next base: position 1,075,406 of record JAVJIX010000231.1, on the reverse strand, counting down.
ATATAGAATATATGAATATATATATATATAGTATATATATATATATATATATATAGTATATATATATATATAGTATATATATATATAGTATATATATATATAGTATATATATATAGTATATATATATATATATAGTATATATATATATAGTATATATATATAGTATATATATATGTATATATATATATATATATATATATATATATATAGTATATATATATATAGTATATATATATATATATATAGTATATATATATATATAGTATATATATATATAGTATATATATATATATATATATATATATACACACACATATATACATATATATATATATATATATATATACTGTATATATATATATATATTATATATATATACACATATATACATATATATATATACACATATATACATATATATACATATATATATATATATATATATATACATCCAGGGCAGTCTAAGCAGGGACTCCCAGACTTCCTTCACCCTGGACACTTCCTCCAGCTCCTCCGGGGGGACCCCAAGGTGTTCCCAGCCGGGAGACATACTCCCTCCAGCGTGTCCTGGGTCTTCCCCGGGGCCTCCTCCCGGTGGGACATGCCCAGAGGCGCCCAGGAGGCATCTGGAACTGATGCCCAAGCCACCTCAGCTGTCTCCTCTTTATAAGGCAGTGTAGAGACCCTACTCCAAGCTCCTCCTGTGTGACCGAGTTCCTCACCCTACCTCTAAGGGAGCACCCAGCCATCCTGCAGAAGAAACTCATTTCGGCCGCTTGTATCCGCGATCTTGTCCTTTCGGTAATTACCCAAAGTTCATGACCATAGGTGAGGGTAGGAATTGGATATATATTTTACCAGATTTGAAGTAGCTGTAGCATTTCATTACTGAAGAATAAATAAAAATCATGTCAAAAAGGTTGGATTTTGTTGTCTATATAATGTTGAAGTCTGCAAGAGAAACAGTAAAAAAGAACAATAGAGAAAATATTTGGAAAGGCACAACACTTTAATCATTGGCTAAATTGTATATATACTGTGGTAATACAAAATACATACAATACAAATCACACAAGAGCTGGAAATCAAAGTACGAGTGACACTTTCAAACATATTCAGTTTGATCAAATACCATATAATATAGTGTTACCTCCATCATGGCCAGGAATGTTCCACAGTATAGTATATAGTATACAGTATATCTTCATTAAGAGAAGCAGGCATATGGTCATGGTTACATTTTTATACAGAGCTTTTCCACCTTCAAGACTCAAAGCGCTTTACAACAAAGAACCATTCACTCTCCATTCACAGAACCATTCACAACCATTCATTCTAGGCGGCACGGTAGCAGAGTGGTTAGCGCTCTTGCTTCACAGCAAGAAGGTTCCGGGTTCGATCCCCGGGTCGCCCAGACCTTTCCGTGTGTGTTCTGTGTGGAGTTTGCATGCATGGTCTGGGTTCGATCCCCGGGTCGCCTGAGCCTTTCTGTGTGGAGTTTGCATGTTTCTCTCCCGTGTCTGGGTGGGTTTCCTCCGGGCACTCCGGTTTCCCCCACCAACCCAAAACATGCACCATAGGTACCTCCAGCTTAGGTCCTGACCAAGCCGAAGCAAGAAGATCATGGAGATGGTCCCCGGGCGCCCTAATGTGTGCTGCCCACTGCTCCTAATATATGTGTATATATATATATAGGATGGGTTAAAAGGCAGAGAAGAATTTCTCCAGTGTGAGATCAATAAAGTTCACTTCTTCTTCTCTCTCACTCACACACACACACACACACACACACACACACACGGGTTAAGTCTTACACATACGACAGCATTCATCTATGGGAGCTGGAATCACACCAGCCAACCTGTGGGTCAGTGGATCTGACCGCTCAACCAATGATGTTTATGCTGAGAGCGGGATTCGATCTACCAAACTTCGGATCAGTGGACAAACAAACGCTCTACCAACTCAGCTACTGTCACCCAAAATAAATAAAATAAAACATTTGTAATTGATTAAATGAACAGTGTTGGGCAAGTTACTCAAAAACTGTAATGCACTACTTATTACTTATTACTGTCATTTTAAAGTAATGCCTTACATTACAATATTACTCTAAATAAAAAGTAAGGCATTACACTACTTTTGCATTACTTTAGTTACTCTGACCAAAAAGTCTGTCAGTGGGATGGGAACAAGGGCCACGGCCCAGGGGAACTGTGAGGTCCACACAGACGCACTACATTTGGACAAACTGTGCTCTCAGTCAGAGGCACTAAGTTCTGGAACACACTCCCATTATCAATAAGAGAGACTCCAACACTGGACACTTTTAAATCATACTTGAAACAGTGGCTAAAGGAAAACCAGACTTGTGGACATTTTGAATGTTTTAATGTTGGTGTTATTGTCAATTGTCATTGTTTTATTGTTTTTGCTGTGGTGTCACATGCCTAGGGACTACAGATGGAAATTAGCATTCTTGCTATAATCTGGCATATTTACACTGCAATGCTGCAGATGTTCATTAATATGCACTGTCCCTATTAAATAAAGAATAAATAAATAAATAAGGATTTGGCAATCTACAGTGCAAATCTCTCATGTGTCATGACTTTCACCTCACCATTCTCTGGTCGGGTCAACATCAGTTTCGGCTGCTTTGTTGGGGTTGTATCGTTCCCTGTCCCATCCCCTCCTTTCCTGACTAATTCCGCGGTGCTATGGCACCTCTGCAAGTGCTTCGTCAAATTGCTTGTACTGCATTTCGACGTGGAAAGAGGTTTGGGATTCACACACAGTGTGCATTTAACTAAAATGTTCTTGGAGTCCTTATTTTGAACGAAGTGAAAGTAGTGGGCGTATGCCCATCTTGAAAAGGAGCTAGCACTATCCGATTCTTCTGGTTCTGTCATCCTTTGTCAGTCTGCCAGTTCGAGACGAAGTAAAAGGAAATGTAATGTTCTGCGCGGACTTATCAGATTCAGTAGCTGATCTCGCGGTGATCCGCGAACTTTGTATGAAGAAAACGCAAAACCCACAAAAACAAAGCAGGTTAAAAATGTTACTGGCATTGTAACGAGTACAGATTTTCTTCCCTGTAATGCGTTACATTACTGCGTTACACCAAAAAGTAATGCATTACAGTAATTAATTACTTTTGTAACGAGTTACTCCCAACACTGTAAATGAACGAGAGATACATTTAATGCCATGTTGTGGAACATTCCTAGCAAAGCAATGGCAGTTTGCAGAGGCTGCACCAGAAAAGTTACATAGTGCACCTTTAATGTTTTAGCTTTTAGGATCAGAGAAGTTTGTTCAAAATGTGGACGTCACCTCTCATATTTTGATTGTCAGCCCTCAAAAATCACATATCGTTTAAAGCTTACAGCCTTTGTAAATAAAATAAATAAAAGTCTATGTTAAAAAAAAATAAAGGTCCACAACAAGATTGTGTTGAAAATTAAATATAAAAGTTCTATGCTACAATGGTGCTACTTTAAAGTTTCAATGTGGTAATAATTATATAGAGGTAACAGATTTCAGTCAACCAACTCCTCCTCCTATCATTAAATACAGAAAACAGCATCCCCCAGTGGTGACATTGAGACACAACGAAAAAGAGAGTAGACAGTATTATACAGATTATAGAGTAAGACGAACTACATTATCACCATCATCACCTGCTTAGACTGTTGCCCCCGCGACCCGGCCCCGGATAAGCGGAAGAAAATGTTTGGATGGATGGACTAACTACATTCTATAGGTGTAAATGTATCAAACAGCGTACGGTCCACGAGAAGCACTTAAGTCTTAATTATTAAAGTTCAAAAACATGAAATTATAATTAGAGTCTAGAGATCCACCGATACAGGGGTTTTCATGGCCGAAAAGTTCTGCCGATATTTTGGGAATGATATATTACTGTTGAGAGCCAGGACCGGTGCCTTCAGAGCCGGGGATGTCACACATCTGAAGGCAACGAGGAAAGCTAAACACAAATACACACAGAAAATAACCGGACATTTTAAAGACAGCAGGGACACACGGAGTCTGTGGCAGGGCCATCCAGAACATCACAGACTACTAATCCTCCACAGTCCTGTGACAGCAACACCACTCTGCTCAGTGACCTCAACAGCTTCTTTGCATGATTTGAGGCACAAAACGACACCCGGCCACAGAAAACTACACCACCTCCCCACGACCAGCCTGTGTGTGTCTCTGCAGCCAGCGTGAAGAGAACACTCTCCAGGATCATCACCCGCAAGGCTGCAGGCCCGGACAACATCCCTGGTCGTGTGTTGAAGGACTGTGCAGAGGAGCTCAACTGACATCTTTAATGCTTCTCTGAGCCAGGCTGTCGTTCCCTCCTGCTTCAAAACCACCACCATCGTTCCTGTGCCAAAGAAGTCCACTCCAGCCACTTTTAATGACTATCGCCCTGTGGCACTGACCTCCATCGTAATGAAGTGCTTTGAACGGCTAGTTATGACACACATTAAATCCATCTCCCCCCCCCCCCCACCCCCCCACCCCCACCCTAGACCCATTCCAGTTTGCATACCGGGCCAACCACTCCACTGAGGATGCAATCTGCTCTGCTCTTCACCCAGCCCTCAACCACCTGGACAATAAAGACTCATATGTGAGAATGCTGTTCATAGATTTCAGTTCAGCATTCAACACCATAATCCCACAGCAGCTCATTATCAAACTAGACCACCTGGGGCTTCAGACCTCACTCTGTAATTGGCTGCTGGACTTCCTCAGTGAGAGGCCACAGGCAGTGCGGGTCGGCAAGCTGCATTAGACTGAGCACAGGAGCCCCCCAGGGCTGTGTGCTCAGTCCGATGCTCTTCACTCTGTTGACCCACGACTGCTCACCAGTGTTCAGCACCAATCACATAGTGAAGTTTGCGGACGATACGACTGTGGTGGGTCTCATCTCTAATAACGATGAGACAAACTACAGGAGTGAGGTGAGCCTTCTGACCAAGTGGTGCTGCGATAACAATCTCCTTATTAATGCTGAAAAGACCAAGGAGATTGTTATAGACTTGCGGCGAGGCCCCACCCAGCACCCCCCACTGTCCATCTACTGCTGTAGAGAGCGTGAGCAGCTCCAAATTTCTGGGGGTGCACATCAGTGAGGACCTCTCCTGGACAGTGACTACTGCATCACTGGCGAAGAGAGCTCAGAAGCGCCTCTATTTCCTCTGCAAACTGAGGAGAGCTGGAGCCCCCCCCCCTGAGAGCGTTCTGACCAGCTGCATCACTGTGTGGTACGGGAGCTGCACTGAACAGAACAGGAAAGCCCTGCAGCACATAGTGAATGCAGCTGGGAGGATCATTGGTGCCCTGTATTCCATAAAAAGACATATCACTCTAGTCTAGACACTTTAAAAGCTGCTGCTAAGGACTACTGTTGCACTGTTGCACATTTACAACTGGAATTTTACTACTGTTGTACTGGAATTACTACTGTTGCACATTTATTTTTATATTTGCTTTCAATGCACATTCTATTGTACATTTTTGATGTACACTGCACATTTTGGACATCTGTAAATAGGTATTTATTATTTTGCACTGCTTTTAGATTTTAGATTTTTGTCTTAGTTTTTGTTTTGTCTTCATATTGTATTTTGTACACTCTTTTTGCACTACTTGGCCAGAGAGAAACAAAATTTCGATTCACTGTATGTTGAACACATATGGCAGAACTGACAATAAAGCTGACTTTGATCTTTGAATACTTTTCATCTGAGGTCATCAAAATTCCCTGGGGGTGTGAAGCTAATTGAAGGCACTACTGTGTTGCACTCCGTTAGGCTTTAATCTGAGCTTTGTTTTGACACAATCTGACTGGAAAGAGTCGACTACACTAGAACAGGTGAGATGATTTGTGCGTAAACAAGTAGTCCCAAGCGCTCACTCACTCTCACTCGGACCTCTTTGTTGAAAATCAAACACCTAAACAGCACCTGAAAATCCATTTTGTTTTCACACTGTCTATAGAGCACCCCCTGCAAAGCACCATCGCCAGACAGGACAGCACCTTTGAGGACAGCTGATGTCGCAGAATCAATAAGGCAGGTTTTGATTATTTTCCCCAGATTCTGCAATTTAAAGGAAAAGTAACGTTTGTTTTTTTTTACAATTTGAGCCTTATTTCGGTAATAAAACAAGTTGTTTTACTCACCCATAGCACTTTGGTGTCATATGGAATACTTCCAGAGATGTTTTAGATTTGCGGTTAGCCTAGCGCAACTTCTAGCCATAGCTCGGGGCATATAATATATTCCCCAAGCATGTAATATGCCCCGTGCGGGCTCCAAATAGCACAAACTTTAGCACTTTTCAAATCATAGAAGCCCGATGTCTTAGTCTACGATTTCGTTTGAAGCAAAAGTGGCCTGTAATCCGAGATTTATCCATAGTTTACAGCTTTGCGTTTCATGTTTGGGTCCCGGGAGCTGAGAGCACAGTCCGCACATGCGCACTGGCCTCCTCATCTACTCGAAACTATGGCTAAATCTCGGATTACAGGCCACTTTTGCTTCAAACGAAATCGTAGGCTAAGACATCGGGCTTCTATGATTTGAAAAGTGCTAAAGTTTGTGTTATTTGGAGACCGCAAAGTAATGCCCCGAGCACTCAAGTTAACGGATACGCTACAACATAACTTCTACGAAACTGCTCAAAATGACACCAAACTGCTATGGGTGAGTAAAACTACTTGTTTTATTGCCGAAAGAAGGCTCAGATTGTAAAAAAAAATGTTACTTTTCCTTTAACTGCAACCTCACCCACTGTCTTGTTTTACCACAAACCTTTAAGAGAGTTGGGTAGTCACGCTTTGTGCAATTACCCGTCACATCAAAATGTTCTAATCACATTAAAATGTTAAGCAGCTGTTCAGCCAAAACAACATATCAGCCTGCACTGGAGATACAAGATCGATAGTCCATACACTAAAAAGGGCAAATATCAGCCATATATATCGGCCTATCTCAATTATTGTACCATTATTATAAAAACAATATCCTTATTTAAAGACAACTTAAAATCAGACAAGTTGACAAAAATACTAGTTCATTGTGTCAGACTTGTTTTTCTTTATGTCAGAGGTCTTCAACAGGGAGGTACTGCAGGGGGGGTCGCGAAATCTTTTGATTTCACTTTAAAATAATATAATTTTATATTTTATAGTGTAAAATACAGTATTAACCTGTGTATTATTTCCTTGTATTGGATGTACCATAACAGAGTAGCAATGTTTATACATGACACTAAGCTCAATTTAATATAAAACACAATTCTATGCCGTATATATAGTAGGGGGTTCCTGGCCCAGTTCGCCATCTGTTTGGGGGTCCCTGGCCTGAAAAAACGTTGAAGACCCCTGCTTTATGTACTTAAAATAATAAGAAACATCCAAATTTGACATTGTGAGATCCAGGGCAGTTTCTAGCTTTTTGAAGGCCCTATGATAAAATTTGCAGAAAATCTCATATGGACGTCCAGGTAAGGTTTTGTTGGGTGTGCTGTATTTTAAAGCTAGTGTTGCTCTCCTATGATTTTGCAGTTAGCAAAAAAATCTCATAAATCTCAATGAGTTAGCTTGTACTAAGTGCTGAAACAAGTACAATGTCAAGAAGTCTAATTATATGAATCCAATAAGAAACCTAAACTGGTCAAAATGAATTTTCATGTTTAAAGTCAATTTAACTAATTTATTGTACAGTTTTTTGCAGTGAAAACCTTGGGGCCCTCTGCTTAAAGCTTAAAAACTGCCCTGTGACATTAAAGGAAAAGTAACTTTTTTTTTTTTACAATCTGAGCCTTCTTTCGGCAATAAAACAAGTAGTTTTACTCACCCATAGCAGTTTGGTGTCAATTGGAGCAGTATCGTAGAACTTATGTTGAGCTGTTCTGTTCTACTAATGATCCCGTATCCGTTAGCGTGAGTGCTCGGGGCACTGCTTTGCGGTGTCCAAATAACACAAACTTTAGCACTTTTCAAATCACAGAAGATCGCTGTGTCAGCGTAGACTTTTAGTAGATTCCAAAACGGCCTGAAACCCGATATCGCAACAGAAAAGTAAAGTTCAGAGCGGTGTTAGCTTCTTTCGGACTAGCGGTGTTTACAAAACAGCTGAGTTCACGCATGCGCACTGTCCTCTCTGATGACGTCATCAAATGAAACTATAGCTGCATATCGGGTTTCAGGCCGTTTTGGAATCCACTAAAAGTCTACCCTGACACAGCGATCTTCTGTGATTTGAAAAGTGCTAAAGTTTGTGTTATTTGGAGAGCGCAAAGTAATGCCTCGAGCACTCACGCTAACGGATACGGGATCATTAGTAGAACAGAACGGCTCAACATAACTTCTACGAAACTGCTCCAATTGACACCAAAGTGCTATGGGTGAGTAAAACGACTTGTTTTATTGCCGAAAGAAGGCTCAGATTGTAAAAAAAAAATGTTACTTTTCCTTTAAAGGAGGCTCTACCAGACTTTTTTCATGTAAAGTCAAACATGTCTTGCTCCAGTACAGATATTTTGTATAAGCAGCTCTTGAGGTCAAAATAAGTCCACTGTATACTCATCCAATTATAAAGTGTTTTTATCATCCACAAACCAGAAAGTAAGGCTGGTGGCACTGTTAGCATGCTAGTTGTCATTATTACTATGATGGCATAACTCCGACTGTGAAAAGTTGTAAAACGTGCTTATAAGCTAATCAAAGTGAATAATGAGGATGTTCTGAATGGAAAGGTAAGCGAGGAAGAACTTTGGACCACTGCAAACTGTTTCAAATGAACTAGTTCTGTTTTTCACACAGTAAAAATCAGGTACAGCACCTTTACACCAAAACAGTACATCATCCTAAATCTGCTCTTCATGTGTCAGCGGGGGGCAACGGTTCCTTGGAGTGGTCATTGTACATAAAAGTCTGTTCGATGTTGAAATCTGGAGGGAGGTGGTCTTTGTGTAACTCCATGTGAGAAGAAACCATTTTAAGCGTGGAGAAAAACAGTCCACAGATAGTACAGCGATACATGAGGGCCCCGGCGTGAGTTTTCAAATGACAAATCATCGTCGATCGTCCTCGGAAAAAACGCAAACACACTTTACACTGGTACGGCTTCTCTCCCGTGTGGATTCGCAAATGATACGTGAACTCTCCAGAATGCGCGAAAGATTTACCACAATATCGACAGCGGTACCACTTGGCTCTAGCCGCCCCGAAGTCTACCGCATCCTGTCCAGAAGCAGACCCAAAAGACACGCTAGAACCAAGACTGTGTGGAAGTCCGGGTAAGGTTTTGTTGGGGGCGCTGTAATTGAAGCTAGCGTTGCTCATTTTAAACAGCTCCCCGATGTCGCGTAGAGAGGACAGAGAAGGGGTGGGGCCGTTGGGACTAGAGTCGGACTTGCGTTTGCCCAGTAAGCCCGCAGTACTTGTGCTGGAAGACAGGGGGTCTGCGGAGTGGGTGCTGAGGTGGGAGTGGAAAGATGAAGAGGAGCAGAATGTTTGAGGGCAAAACGGACAACGCAGCTCCTCAGATCCACCGGACAAGCTCCCATTTGACCTGGAATGAAAAAAAAAAAAAAAAATCTGAAATGAACTGAAACTGAATGAAATAATTTTATGTTTACAGATTTAAAAATGAGAGGTGGGCAGGTTTTGGGCCAATTCAAACACATCTGCATATTAGTAGCATGTATCTTAAAGGAAAAGTAACGTTTTTTTTTACGATTTGAGCCTTATTTCGGTAATAAAACAAGATGTTTTACTCACCCATTGCACTTTGGTGTCATATGGAGTACTTCCAGAGATGTTTTAAGATTTGCGGTTAGCCTAGCACGACTTCTAGCCATAGCTCTGGGCATATAATATATTCCCCAAGCATGTAATATGCCCCGTGCGGGCTCCAAATAACACAAACTTTAGCACTTTTCAAATCATAGAAGCCCGATGTCTTAGTCTACAATTTCGTTTGAAGCAAAAGTGGCCTGTAATCCGAGATTTAGGCAGTTTACAGCTTTGCGTTTCATGTTTGGGTCCCGGGAGCTGAGAGCACAGTCTACACATGCGCACTGGCGTCCTCATCTACTCGAAACTATGGCTAAGTCTCGGATTACAGGCCACTTTTGACCACACGAAATCGTAGGATAAGACATCGGGCTTCTATGATTTGAAAAGTGCTAAAGTTTGTGTTATTTGGAGATCGCAAATAAGTGCCCCGAGAACTCACATGATGGAGATCGCAAATCTAAAACATCTCCGGAAGTCCTCCATATGACACCAAATTGCTATGGGTGAGTAAAACAACTTGTTTTATTACCGAAATAAGGCTCAGATTGTAAAAAACGTTACTTTTCCTTTAAAGGTGATCTTATCCACTTCTCATTTGCATGTGTAATGTCCTGTGTGCAATGTGATGTCCATGTCCATATGTGTCCTTGTTTGGTCTGACAATCCAATTTCCCCACTGTGGGACTAATAAAGGCATAGCTTTCTTTCTTTCTTTCTTTCTTTCTTTCTTTCTTTCAATGTCTTTGGAAACAAATTTCCCCTCGGGGACAATAAAGGTCTGTCTACCTACGAGTATCTATCTATCTATGCAACGTTATTGGTGTTGTGGATTGCAACAACTTCTTCTGGTGGAAGATTTGTATTAAATGTTTCTGTTTCCATGGATACAAGCAACCAGGACAAGTAAGAATGCAGCTTTTGAAGATATGAGATAATATGTAAGGCAATAAATATTATTATTAGTGTTAAAAGCCCCTATGAGAAATACAGCAAGGCCAGTTACGTCGCCCGGATTGGCGTCACCGGGGCCCCACCCTGGAGCCAGGCCTGGGGTGGGTGATCAACGGCGAACGTCTTCCCCCACATGGCCTGGCCAGGCACAGCCCGAGGAAGCGATGTGGGGCCATCCTCCTGTGGACCCACCACCCGCAGGCGGATCCATAGGTGCTGGTGCAGTGAAATCTGGGCGGCAGATCTGCTTAGGCTGTTGCCCCCATAACCCGGACCCAGATAAGTGAAAGAAAATGAGTGGATGGAATAAATATTAAATCAATGCTATAATAGAAATTCAGAGCTGGGATACAGACTTATTTGTGAACACAGTATTTTTTATTTCTCATCAACCCGGAAACTTTCACACCTTTCACACACATACCTGAAAGTGAAGGCCCTGAGCAGAGATCTCTCCCTCTCTTTGGCTGCGGCCTCCTCTGCGTGTGCACTCATGTGTCTGTCCAGGAGAGGGCGCTCCACGAAGCACAGGGCGCAGTGTGGACAGGTGAAGACGGGTAGTGATAGGTGCGACAGGGTGTGCCAGAGCAGGGGGCAGAGGGAGGGGAGAGAGAGACGGCAGACACCACAGGAGAGAGACTCAACGGAGACATGAGCCAAAGCATGCTCCCTTACGCTCTGTGGAGGAGAGGAGGTTTAAATAACAATATCCAAAACCAAAAGGAAAATCCACAAATGTAGAATCTGTGCTGATAGTCAACATTGAAAAGGCCTTACTTATTAAAATGCATTAATTTTATATAGCAATTTTCCAAACACTCATTTCACAATTTGTGCATTATTCATTCTCTCCATATTTGGTGTAAGTTACCTCTGCTCCATCAGCCCCTCCAACCACCAACAACATTGACTCCCAGTCATATCAGGCATGTGGGCGAAGTGTCTTACTTAGGCAAGACACTTCACCCACATTGCCTGATAAGAATGTGGTGAGTGGTTGGAGGGGTTGATGTCACAGATATAAAAAATACTTTTTAAAGATTAGTGATGTGAGACACAAAGAAGGAATAATATGTGTTTTGAGCACATCATTTTCTTAATTTTAATGATTAGTAAAATTATTACAAGTATATAAAGAACTGAATGCACTCACCTTGAAGTCTCTGCTGACAGTCTTGTTGCACTGTGCACAATGCAGCTCTGAGCTCTGGGGGGCGCTGTTGCTCAGAGCAGATGGGGGGATGACATATGAAGAGGAGGAGGAGAGGTTAAGGTGACGCAGGACTTTGGCTCTGCTGCTGAAGTGAGCCTCACACATGGCACAGACGTGCAGCTGCACCCCCACATGGGACAGTACGTGGTTCAGTCCGCTCTCCTGCTCCAGAAACACGGCTCCGCACACGACGCACTGCCCCCCGTCGGTGAGGTGGGACTCGGCATGAGACCGGACCACAGCCGGGTCCAAGGGCAGGTTTAGACCACAGATCCTACAGGGGAGCTGCTCTAACTCCTGTATCGTAAGAGAGGAAAATTACTATGGAAATGTTTGCTGTTAAGGTGCTGTACGTGATTTTTCCAAACCTAGTTCATTTGAAACAGTTGCAGTGGTTCAGAGTTCTTCCTCTCGTACCTTATACGTACATTCTGAGCATCCTAATTATTCACCGTGATGAGTTTAAGAAGCTAGAGAGGATTTTTCGTGTCATGGTAATGTCAACACAACAAGCATTACGCCTCCATTATTCACCCACTATAATCTACATGGAAAATGATAAAAAGAGAAATTCAATCTGTCAACTGGACAAAGTTTGTTTGGTTGTCTAAACTGAGCATTTGCGATCCTTTTCTGCGTTAGAAAAAAATCAGAGCTCAAACGGGCGATTTTGAACAAGGCACCTTATTGACGTCAGATCGAAAAAAGAAATGCAAATGCAGTTCCACCCCCGTCTGTCTGTACTCAGCGTCTCTGTAAATCACGCCCAGAGAGTTTGGACTGCGGAGGAGCTACGCAATGCGAAATACATTTTTTTATTTGCCTGGAGGAACTTGCGAGTGTTTCTAGGTTCGGAAGTCCTTTATCTGAGCCTGTGGATATCTGAAACAGCAGTGGTATAATTTTATTTTCTGTGGAAATGTGTTTATTTTTCAATGGAAGGCTTCTCATCTCTCCCCCCGTGCAAAAACACGGAAGTGGGTCACAGAGCTTGGCCACGCCCCCACCCCCTACTATAGGCCACCTCTGTCCTCCTCATTTGCATTCAAGCAACAACGCCTATAATGGGAGTGTTCCAGAGTGACATTTATGACTCTCTCATCTTATCTCTCTTTCTCATGCACTGAGTGTTGATTTTGAAGACGGATTCATTTACAGTATTAGGGAACCATTAAGGAGCCATATAAAAGCATCAAGAAGTACCATGTCATGGGATCTTTAATGAACAAAATAGCAAAGAAAAACCCCACCAGGCTTATGTAGAGCCGGTTAATATGAACATTTTCAGACCAAAATGATGAGGCTCACAGCAACAGTTACAGAGACAGGGGCTACAATATTCTAATGTAAGTCAATGGGAACCTGGGTCTGAAGAAGCCGGAAGAGCCTGCATGTGAACTTCCTATTTGGAATGCGGCAGTTAGCTATGTCCATTTATATATAAAGTCAACAGTCAATTTTGTTATGGACTGGTTCCACAAACTTGCCAATATTTTATCAGGGATGAAAGTGTCCCGTCATAAAAAAGCTGAAAGTCACGCACGCGGGGGGGGGGGGCGGTGCTCACATGGGCTCGCACGGTATAATACGTGTATATACGCACGGTATATACACGGTTACACGCGTACTTCGGTTTCTGAATACGGGACGATTCCATTTTTCAAGGGACGGTTGGTGACACTAAACACAACTATACGTATATATACACCCAAAATCTTTCCTAACGCATTTGCACAGAAAAAAAAACAAAACAAAAAACATGCAGCTGAAAAAAAAAGCGGAGATCTGCTAAAAGGCGTAAGTCTTTCATCCCTGTTTTATGACCTAAAGTTCTTTCACCTTACAATAAGTATATGTTTGTGATTCAGTAAAGCTAAGATCTATTAATATTACAATAATTTCAATGTTTAAGTGAAAAAAAACAAAAAACAACACCTTCATTAGTTTCATTACTGACCGCAGGCAATATTTTGAACTTCGGGCCAGTTTTCATTTCAGGTGAATTGTAGGCCCAGTAATTACAGAGGTATGAACCATGAACCATTAAGAATTATTTACAGCAAATTCTATCAATTCTGACCTGTCCTCCAGCTCAGTTTAAAACTATAGACCGTTTAGTATGTTATGGCGTCACATGATCAGAGCCAACTGAATTTGGACCTTTACCTGTGCACTGGGATTGGCTCCGTTCTCAATGCAGACCAGGTCGTCGTCCTCCTCTTCATCTTTCTCCTCTAGGTAGTTTTCATCATCGCTCAGTTCAATGATGTCCCCTGTCACGAAGAATGTTCATTAAATTATCAAGAATCATGACTGTAGCAATGTCAGAACTCACCGAAAGGCAATATGTGATCACATCTGTATTAAAGAAACTACTAGTAGTGGAGCAGATTAATAAATAATAGTTTGGAGGATTGGCTGTAAGATAAGATATGCCTTTATTAGTCCCACAGTGGGAAAATTCCATGTTGCTCAAGAACAGCAGGAAAATGTAGCATGCAATAAAACAAGATAATAAATAATGGCTTAAAATAATTTAAAAATAGACCTAAAAATAGACTCTCGAGTATAGCTGAATATTGTAGTGTAGATAAAGTTGAATGACATGTTAACAGTGTTCATTGTACATTCTGACAGCAGCAGGAAGGAAAGACCTGCGAACCCTCTCCTTTACACAGCGAGGGTGAATCAGTCTGTCACTGATGCTGGTCTCCAGAGCAGACAGAGCGTCCTGCAGGGGGTGACACTCATGGTCCAGCATAGAGGTGACCTTAGCCAGGACCCTCTTGTCCCCCACCTCCTGCACTGAGTCCAGAGGACAGCCCAGGACTGAGCTGGACTTCTTGATGACCTTGTCCAGTTTCTTCTTCTTCTCCCCCTCTGTGATGCTGCTGCTCCAGCAAACCACACCGTACAGGATGGCTGATGCCACCACAGAGTCATAGAAGGTCTTCAGGAGTGGCCCTCTCACTCCAAAAGACCTGAGTCTCCTCAGGAGATATAGCCTGCTCTGGCCCTTCCTGTACAGTGCATCTGTGTTGTGAGTCCAGTTCAGTTTGTTGTTCAGATGAACACCCAGGTACTTGTAAGAGTCCACTCTCTCAATGTCCCTTCCCTGGATGTTCACTGAGGGGGCAGTAGAGTGGCGTCTGCAGAAGTCCACCACCATCTCCTTGGTCTTCCCTGCATTGATGATGAGGTGGCTCCGCTGACACTAGGGCTGGGTATCGATCCTGATTTCCTGGATCGATTCAATTTCGATTCACAAGGCCACGATGCAATTCGATCCACGATCCGATCCGATTCAATATCGATCTACTTACATATTGCTGAATTGTCTCTTTAAAGTAAAAACTGTCACCATTGACAGGAACAGCCCCATATGTGTTTGTGCATTTATCTGTGTATGTGTAAGAGGAATATACACAGAGAGACGAGAATGTAAAGGATTTATTTTTTAATAAAAAAATTCCCAGTTTTATTATAATTATTAATCATAACCATAACAGTCAGCCAGATTTTGCTTGAATAACATGCCCATGGCAGGGTTTCTGACTACAAAGAAAAAAGTACCTGAGCAAGCACAGCAATCATATAAGAAATTGACCATTACTGTTCATGGCCCTCTTTTGGAACAACATACCCATGGCAGGTTACTGTTTTTATGTCCACAAAGAACATAAAAACAGTAGCTTGACTGGGATTCCTAGTCTTCAGGAATTGTAGTTTGGTTCGCTGCAGGTTTAGCTGAAACGGTGTCTGCGTGGTGCCTGGATAAGTGGTTGTGGAGATTTGTGGTATTCCCACTATATTTTACCTCCATTTGGCACAGTTTGCACACTACTTTTGTCTTGTCGAGTTCCTCCCTGTCCTCGTAACGTTTGAATTCAAAGTAATGCCACACATCAGCCTTCAAACCAGGAGGTGATTTTAGCTGTGCAGCTCCAGCCATCTCATGCAAGGCGCGCTAAGTTTCAGTTTCGTTCACCGGCACCCGCCTTTTATAGCTCTCCTTCCGCTGTCGAGAAAATAGTGCCTATAACCATTTGGAAAAGATCGATCCGCAAATTTTTGAATCAATATCGTATCATGGATCGATCTTTTGAACCCAGCCCTAGCTGACACCAGTCCGCAAAGTCCTGCATTAGTCCTCTGTACTCCACATCGTCATCATCCTTGATGAGGCCAATGATGGCAGAGTCATCAGAGAACTTCTGCAGGACGCAGCTGTCCGTGTTGTGTCTGAAGTCTGCAGTGTAGAGGGTGAAAAGAAAGGGCGCGAGGACAGTGCCCTGGGGTGCCCCCACACTGCAGGTCAGGAGGTCAGACACACAGTTCTTGGCTCTCACAAACTGGGGCCGGTTTGTGAGGTAGTCCAGGATCCAGTCTGCCAGGTCACAGTCCACACCGGCGGTCTCCAGTTTGTCCCTGAGGAGCAGTGGCTGGATGGTGTTGAAAGCACTGGAGAAGTCAAAGAAGAGAATCCTCACAGTGCTGCCGGGGTTCTCCAGGTGAGACAGTGAGCGGTGCAGCAGGTAGATGACGGCATCCTCCACTCCGATGATAGGCCGGTACGCAAACTGCAGCGGGTCCGTCGCTGAGCTCACGGTGGAGCAGAGGTGGCCAAGGACCAGATCAAATCTCTAGAAGTGAGAATTGAGGTCATTCACCCACTGCAGGTCCCCCTCCGTCTGGGCAGGAGGTGCCTTGAAGCCTGAGATAGTCTTGAGACTTCTCCACACCCCCTGGTTGTTCCTCTCCTGTAGCTGTCACTCCATCTTCCTCTTATGGCTGGCCTGGCTCATCCTGATTTTCCTCAGCTTCTTCTGTGCAGCCTTCAGCTCCTCCTTGGTCCCTGACCTAAAAGCTCTCTTCTCCTTCAGCAGAGCTTTAGGGTCAGCTTATTGTTTGAAAAACACCGCACCGTCTGGGCGGGGACGATGTTTTCAAAACAAAAATTGATGTAGTCCGTGATGCATTCTGTCACTGCATTAATGTCCTCTTCATGGGGGTCACAGAGCTCTGTCCACACTGTGGTGTCAAAGCAGTCTCTCAGAGCCTCCTCACTCTCAGCAGTCCACTTCTTCACAACAAGGGGCACCACAGGCTGTCTGTGCACAATGGGCTGATACACAGGCCGCAGATGGACAATGTTGTGGTCAGCTCTACCCAGAGGAGGCAGTAGGGATGAAGAATAAGCCTCCTTGGCGTTGGGCTCCTTGGCAAAAAATAAATCCAATGTTTTATTGTCTCTTGTGGGGCAGGTGACATACTAGGTGTATGTAGGCAGAACAGGTGCAGGAGATGCATGGTTGAAGTCTCCAGAAATCAGGAAGAGAGCCTGTGGATGCTTTGTTTGGAGTGTGCTCGTACAGGAGTGCAGTGTGTCACATGCCGTCTCAGCATTAGCAGAGGGAGGAACATACACAGCGATCAAAAATCACATGTGAAAACTCTCGGGGGAAATAATAAGGCCTCAAGCCAATAGCCAGCAACTCTACGTCCTTGTTACGCAGCTGCTCCTTCACTGTACAGTGTCCAGATTTGCACCACTTCTCATTTACAAACACAGCCAGGCCTCCTCCTTTCCTTTTCCCACTCTCTGCCGTCCTGTCCGCGCGCAGGTGAAAGTTGTCCATAGCAACAGCTGAATCCGGGATTTGCGGGGTTAACCAGGACTCCGTGGAAAGCATGATGCTGCTGTCTGTGTTCCCACTGATACCGCGTGAGCGCCGCTAATTCGTCCGTCTTGTTCGAAAAAGACCGCACGTTTCCCGTGATGACAGAGAGGAGCACAGGTCTGCAGCTTCTTTTCTTTTCCCGGAGTTTGTGTCCAGCGCGTTGGCCTCTGCGCGTCTTCCGTAGCAACTCCTCTGGGATGTCATGGCGGTCTCGGGGGAGCACAACTGCGCCGCGCAGCGCTAACAGCTGATCCTTCATATACACAATGATGGGGCACGACCCTGCGCACATCACGCTGGTGAAATAGTGATAATCCAACAAAAGAAAAGTTGAAACGGAGCAGAAACAACGCGTTTCTGAAGTATACACACCATTTACAAAAGGTACAAATGAACAAAGCAGATAAGAGCAAAAAAAGTAGGAAAATAGAGGAGCAAGATGCAACCAGCTGCGGCTCTCACCAGCGCCGGAAGACCTCTTCTTTTAAAAGATTCAAGAAATGACTGTTTCTCATATCACATTTGATTACACTTTTGATTAACATTTGTTTACACACAAATCTATAAAATTCCTATGTGTTACTACACTATTGTGTGTGCCTATTTTTATTATTAGTTATTTTTGTGAAGAGAGTACACGGACAAGGTCGTGATCTTTTGTTCCAACCCATCCCGATTTGTATCACTACCTGTGAGTTGTCTCCATTGCTCGTCCTCCTCCGGTTCATCCATGATTCCGTTTTTGTTCTCCTCAGATTCACTCCTGTCTCTTCCTCCTCTGGCGCCCTCTACAGACTGAATGAAAAGCCTGCTCTCCCTCTCCCCCTCTCCACTCTGCACCGACACCACCTGCAATCCTCCATCCTCACCAACCAAAGACGGCTCAGCTCCTGTCTGTATTTTGGCCTGAATGTGCTCATCATCTCTCCCCTCTTCTTCTACTGAAAAGTCCTGCTCAGTTTTGAGTTGAAGTGCTGAATCTGGAGACAATGTGGTCTTATCATTATGACCAGATACAGAGCTGCTTAATGGAAGTTGCTCATGATTCGATTCTGCTAAAATTTGCCCATAGTTTGCGATTGCTTGAATATTTTCTGATTTTAAATTCAAGTTTGAAGTTTCAGAGTTGCTCCTGGCTTGTCTTGGTTGAGAAGGAGGTGAAAACGAAGCAGGTGTTTGAGCAAAGGAGGAAAGAGATGAGCAAGAGGCAGCCGAGGAGCAGGGAAATTCGCTAGCGAGGTTGGCATCATTATTGGAAGCAACGCCAGAGGGAATCAAATCTACTGGACTATTTTTGCAATTTTTAGAAGTTTGTAAGTCTGGGAATGTTGCATGACATGCTCTCACCAATTCAGTAATGCTTAATCTTTCAGCTAGTTCGTAAAGTACACCGACATCGATTAAGTCTATCAAAATCTCGCCTGTGTAAATAAATGTGAGCACTTTTTCAAAATTAGAAGGAGAGATAAACTCCAGTGAGAAGGCAGTAGCAGTCGAAGCAGTAGTAGAGGATGGGGAGTCTGGAGTGGTAGCAAACAGGTTATAGAAATAGGCCCCAGTGCACGAGAGAATGGCCCGATGAGCAGCAAATTTGCGGTTTCCAACTTGCAAGAGGACGTCACAGAAGCGTTGTGACAGACGGAGACGGTTGAGCTCGGAGAGGAGGCTTGGGGCGTAACTTGGACCCTGCAGAAGAATCCTCATCATGAAGAACACCACAAGGCAACTGCAGGAGACAAGAGACAGTTATTTTAGAATTTTCATTATTTCTTACATGTTTATTTCCTCAGAAGTGGTTTTATAACTCATAAAAACCTTCAAAACGGATGATAACTACAGGAGCCCATATTACGTTATTTTCTAATCTATGTTATGTTTCCTCATCACAAACAGACCTGCAGTTGTGTTTTGTTTCATTCACACACATTTAATACACAAACCCTGCAGATTTAGCATAGACTGTAATGGACATGGCTCACACACTAGCCGCCGTGTTCCAAACAGGAAGTTCGCATATGGCTCTTCCGGCCCCTTCTGTCTCCCATAGACTTACGTTGGGATCTTGTGGCTCCTCTGTCTGGAACTGCTGCTGTGAGCCTCAGTGTTTTGATCTGAAAATATTCGTATTAACCCGTTCTACGTGAGCTCGAGGTTTTTTTATTTTACTATTTTGTCCGTTATAAAAGGAGAAGTTCAATTTGTCAAGAGGCAGCTGACGAAGCCTCTCGGATGAGCGGCGAAACGTTTTCAACCAAACAAACTTTGTCCAGTTGACAAATTGAACTTCTCCTTTTATCATGGATTCTACCTGGACGACTGAGGGACTTTTCACGTATTTTGTCCGTTATAAAAAAAAAAAAATCCTATTCATAATATAGAGCCTGGCTCCAAATTCGCCCTGTAACCATTTACTTTGAGTGGTGTCACACTCACTTAGTCCATATAAGTCTGTAATATTTAGGCTGCTGAGTTCTTCTCTCAAACAGAAAACAGTCCACCTTGTGATGTCATGTGGATTTCTGCCCTGGAATTGCCCATCTCTACTGAACAAATGGAAAAAATAGCAATTAGCTTGAAAACTGCCACGACATGACATCACAAGGTGGAACAGAGCATTTTGAGCTTTGGAGATGCAGACAGATTAAAGGTCCCATGGCATGAAATTTTCACTTTCTGAGGTTTTTGAACGTTAATGTGAGCTCCCCTACCCTGTTTAGCCCCCCCCCCCCATGGTTAAAAGTTGCGAAATGTCTAAACTGAGCATTTGCGATCCTTTTCTGCGTTACAAAAAATCTGCTCAAACGGGCGATTTTGAACAAGGCACCTTATTGACGTCAGATCGAAAAAAGAAATGCAAATGCAGTTCCACCCCCGTCTGTCTGTACTCAGCGTCTCTGTAAATCACGCCCAGAGAGTTTGGACCGCGAATGCGCTAGGCAATGCGAAATGCGTTTTTTTATTTGCCTGGAGGCACGTCCGAGTGTTTCTAGGCTCGGAAGTCCTTTATCTGAGCCTCTGGACCTTTGAACAGCAGTGGTTTAATTTTATTTTATGTGGAAATGTGTTTATTTTTCAATGGAACGCTTCAAATCTCTTCTTCACGCAAAAACGCGGAAATGGATCAGAGAGCGCACAGCTGAGAGCGGAGAGTTTGGCCACGCCCCCACCCTCTACTATAGGCCATCTCTTTTCTCCTCATTTGCATTCAAGCAACAGCGCCCATTATAGAGTGAGAAAAATTACTCTTTCTCAGCTTATCTCTGTTTCTCATGCACTGAGTGTTGATTTTGAAGAAGGATTCATTTACAGTATTAGGGAACCATTAAGGAGCCATATAAAAGCATCAAGAAGTACCATGTCATGGGATCTTTAATAATACAGGGTTACTCAAACATGTGTGAATAGCATGGCTTAAAGCTCACAAAAGTTACTTTGGTGTAATATTATGATTTTACACAATATTGTATTAAAGGAGAATTAACGTTTTTTTTTACAATCTGAGCCTTATTTCGGTAATAAAACAAGTTGTTTTACTCACCCATAGCACTTTGGTGTCATATGGAGCACTTCCGGAGATGTTTTAGATTTGCTATCTCCGTAATGTGAGTTCTCGGGGCATATATTTGCGGTCTCCAAATAACACAAACTTTAGCGCTTTTTCAAATCATAGAAGCTCAATGTCTACGCTTTCGTTTGAGTCAAAAGTGGCCTGTAATCCGAGATTTATCCATAGTTTCGAGTAGATGAGGAGGCCAGTGCGCATGTGCGGAGTCCAGTTTATTTCGCTCTCAGCTCCTGGGACGCAAACATGAAACGCAAAGCTGTAAATTATGGATAAATCTCAGATTACAGGCCACTTTTGACTCAAACGAAAGTGTAGACTAAGACATTGAGCTTCTATGATTTGAAAAGCACTAAAGTTTGTGTGATTTGGAGACCGCTCGGGGCATATATTATATGCTCGGGGCATATAATATATGCCCCGAGAACTCCTGTTACGGATAATAAACATCTCCGAAAGTGCTCCATATGACACCAAAGTGCTATGGGTGAGTAAAACAATGTGTTTTATTACCGAAATAAGGCTCAGATTAAAAAAGATTAATTCTCCTTTAACTTTTAAAGAGGGCACATTATGCTTTTTTCAGGGATTCTGTATTCAATTATGTAGTAATTTTCCATCTTGTCCATCATAAACCACAAAACTGATCCATTGACTTCCTGTTGAAAACTACAAAACTGACAGGAATTCACAGTGAATCATCACTGTCACAAGCAGATTTTCATTTACATGTTTTTATTGTTCAAAGATTGTCTGAACTACTTGAATAAACGTAAAGTCCAGAGAGGGTGGAGACAGGGGTTGTATACAGGAATTCTAAGAGCACTAAAGCCTTAAATGCAAAACAATACATGATATCTCAAACATACATGAATCAGTAAAAATGCAGCTTATAGTAAATGGCTTATGGTGAAGGGACACGATTATAACATGGAGAAAAGCTCATGAAATTTAACGGGAAACACAGACAATTTACAATCAACCCAATAGCATATATTTAAACTAAATAATGCGATGGTTCTGATCCAATTTCTTTTTACTTCTGCCATCAGTACTACAAAACTTAGTCGACAATAAACTGTGAAATTGACACGTTCATTGTAATGTTGCTTTTAGGCATAAATTAAAACCCAGAGACAAAGAGAGACAAAGCAATTATAACTCACATATTTCAGCTTTTTAGCTTAGACGTTTAACCTTCCTTATACACTTAGCAAAATATGCACTTTGCCAAAACGACTTTATAAAAGTAACGTGATTTGTTTGCGCAAAATCTCTGCACAAAGGGACAGTTTTTTTCAGATCACACAAAATTTCTTTCTGTTTTGATTAATTGTAGTTCACAACGACGGCAAATTTACTTTAAATGTACGAGTGGATTATAATTACATTTACTTACCCGTTTTAGTGTGAAAAGTGATGCTGTTTCGCCGCATTTTTGAGATTTGTTTGGATAAAGACGAACTGAAAGAAGACAAATGGAGTGCTGATTTTCAGTCGCGTTTTAGTGACGTCAACGAAAGCCACGGAGAAGAGCGCCCCGTGTGGTGGAAGTGTGTCACTACAAATAGCAAAAAGATTCAATTTGTCAACTGGACCTGGTTTAGTCCTGGTTTAGACCTGGTTTAGTCCTGGTTTAGTGCCGGGTTAGTCCCGGTTTAGTCCCGGTTTAGACCTGGTTTACTCTTGGTTTAATCCTGGTTTAGTCCCAGTTGAATCCTGGTTTAGACCCGGTTTAGACCTAGTTTAGTCTTGGTTTAGTCCTGGTTTAGTTCTGGCTTAGTCCTGGTTTAGTCCCAGTTGAATCCTGGTTTAGACCTGGTTTAGTCTTGGTTTAGTCCTGGTTTAGTTCTGGTTTAGTCCTGGTTTAGTTCTGGTTTAGTCCTGGCTCGGTCCTGGTTTAGTCCTGGGCTAGTTCTGGTTTAGTCCTGGTTTAGTCCTGGTTTAGTCTTGGTTTAGTCCTGGTTTAGTTCTGGTTTAGTCCTGGTTTAGTTCTGGTTTAGTGCCGAAATAGATGCAGAAATAATCTGATATGACTCACCCATAAAAACGCGATCACTCGTATCCATGTATGCACTTGTCACGGTCTTTAATAATCCGGAGCTCCGGAGAAAAGGACATATCCCGAACTTATCCCGTGTCCCGAGACGAGAGTTCCTTCTTACGGAGCATTAACTTAGCAAGTTAAGGATTCTTATTCTCTTGGAAATGCTGCGTAAATGTCATGCGGCTCGCTCACAGCTGATCGGCCTCACAGCTGATTGCTCAACTCGAGTACTGGTGTGCAAGTGACTTTTTTTCGCTGAAAACGCGCAGTGCCTGCATTAACTTATCGATTTTCTGGGCACAGAAGCGCTGTGAACAGTGGCTACAGTTTTGAATTGCTTAAAAAAATTTCAGCGTGAGAAATACCATGTGTGAGCGTGTGAACACGTCGAATTGCGTGTGTCACACTCTCAAAGCGTGAGACTTGAGAGCCCTGCATTATACTCAAGTAAGAATAACGTTACTTCAAAATAATAATGTTGAAGTACCAAGAAATTACTCAAGATTAAGAAAGTCCTTTTTTTCTGAACATGTTTGAAATGTGAACTTTGAAAAGTTACTAAAACATAAAGTGCAAATGAAGTCACAATCCTTGAACTGTACAAAACAGTCTATCTTTCTAATAATAATAAAAAAGGATGTCTGAACTTCTTGCATTGGAGTCAGAAAAACTGTGCACATTTCTACAAAAAGTTTTATTTCATTGTTCATTTTGTTGCATTCATGAGAGCTTCAGGGTCCTTCTGTAAATGGGATAGCCTTGAAATGAACAGTTTTTAATAACGTCTATCCCCAAGTAAAACATCATTACAATATTATAATGTAAAAAAAACATGTGCTTACTCATTCATGATACATAAGAAAGAATAAGAAATTATCAAAAAGACAATTAAACACAAATTTGAAAAGCTAATCGCCGTTTACAAAACTTGAGGCGTACTTCCAGTTGAGGCCTGTATGTAACATTAAGTACAGTGTGTAGAATACCACAGATACATATACCATATAGTGAAACGCCATATTATTACATTGACATATCAGTTTTAAACCAATATTTTTGCTAATCTAAAAAGAATGCGTTTATATTTGAGTTGAATCAGCACAAAATTGTGGATCAGCAAACTTGAGAGCTTCAAGGCTGAAACAGGCACATTTCATACAATATCATGTGTACGTTTGTTCTATTTGTAAAGCCGAAATAACAGTTTTTGTCCATTGAAAACAAATAGGTTGCATTCACATAATGATAGGACTTAAGGTTAAAACAGGGCTGGAGAGAGGTCAGACCTCTGTGGAGAAATTTGCTGTGACTGTCAGATTGGAAATTTGTTAACCTGGTTTATGAGGAATATTAGGAATGGGAGTATTGAAATCGATATAGACTGACTAACTGAGTGCAAATGTGTCGATACTGGTTTGCAATGATCAAAGCTAATTAGCATGTGAAAATCTTAGGGCAATTTCTTCATTATTTTGTGTCCTGTTTGTCCTTTAGAGCCTATTTGAAGTGCTTTTGTATCATATATTTAGTTAAACTCCTTCACCCTTAAGATTATACCAGTGTCAAGTATCGGTATCGCACACCCCTGAAGTACTTGGTATCATATCAGTTCTAAAAACTGTGGTATTGCCCATTCCAGGTGACTATCTCTGTAATTCTTGGGCATATCCACATGAAACAAAACCTGCCACAAAGTTCATCATTTTCTCTATCAGGAAAAATCAAGTAAGTTGTTTTTTTGTTTTTGTTTTTTTTACTACAGCTGTGAAAAGAGGCAGCATTCTTCAATCTCAAATGTGTTGACTGTTGTTGTTGAGAATGCTCAATTAAATTAAAGGCCCTGTACAGGTTTTTTCCCCATGTATTTGGGCAAAATGTGTCTATTGTATAAGCAACTTTTGAGGCCAAATAATCAGCTGTGTACCGTCTGCGTATAATTAGGGAGCATTTTATCACCCAATAATCAGGAAGGACTGTTAGCATGCTAGTTGTTAACTTTACCATGACAACAAAGCTCTGCTTTGGTCTCAAAGTTGTGAATTGCACTTATAAATTCATCATGGTGAATACTGTAAGTAGGATGCTCAGAATGCATAAGGTAAGAGAGAGAGAACTTTGGACAATTGCAAACTGTTTAAAGGTCCCATGACATGGTACTTCTTGATGCTTTTATATGGCTCCTTAATGGTTCCCTAATACTGTAAATGAATCCTTCTTCAAAATCAACACTCAGTGCATGAGAAACAGAGATAAGATGAGAAAGAGTCATAAATATCTCTCTCAAACTCTTTATTCTGGGCGTTGTTGCTTGAATGCAAATGAGGAGAAAACAGATGGCCAATAGTAGAGGGTGGGGGCGTGGCCAAACTCTCCGCTCAGAGCTCAGAGCCGACAGCTGATCCATTTCCTTGTTTTTGCACGGGGGAGAGATTTGAAGCGTTCCATTGATAAATAAACACATTTCCACATAAAATAAAATTAAACCACTGCTGTTCAAAGGTCCAGAGGCTCAGATAAAGGACTTCCGAGCCTAGAAACACTCGGACGTGCCTCCAGGCAAATAAAAAAACGCATTTCGCATTGCCTAGCGCATTCGCAGTCCAAACTCTCTGGGCGTGATTTACAGAGACGCTGAGTACAGACAGACGGGGGTGGAACTGCATTTGCATTTCTTTTTTCGGTCTGACGTCAATAAGGTGCCTTGTTCAAAATCGCCCGTTTGAGCTCCGATTTTTTGTAACGCAGAAAAGGATCATAAATGCTCAGTTTAGACATTTCACAACTTTTAACCATGGGGGGGGGGGGGGGGGGGGCTAAACAGGGTAGGGGAGCTCACATTAACGTTCAAAAACCTCAGAAAGTGAAAATTTCATGCCATGGGACCTTTAAAATGAACTAGTTCTGTTTTTCATGTTTAGACAGAAAAAAAAATCTGGTACAGTGCCTTTAATATGGCAAATTTGTGGACCCAGTTACCACCACAGAGTAATAACGGCCCCTGCCCTCCATCTGAAACAATAGAAAGTGAAGGCAACCTATTTGAACAAAAGCATTCTCATAATCTTTCTCTAGACTTCATATGTTCAGTGCAGCTCAGTTGTGCCTCTGCTCGTGGTGTCGGTCACAGAACGTCTTCGTTGTTGCAAAATTATTATTGCACTTCTTTCAGGAGGAAGTGAAACGGGCTTTTAAAAAAACACAGCACTACAAAAAATACCTATGAAACTTAAAATGATTTGTATTCTGAATATTAATACTAATTTTGAGTAGTTCTGACTACTTTACATATAGATGATAATCTGTTTCAATGCATTTTGTTTTTAAGGTGGAGAGACACTTTGGTGGTCTTCAGCTGATGTGGGCTCCAGGGTTCTGGTTTCAGCATGGGTTTGATGCCACAGGTGATGGATGAGAGAGGGGCATATGGTCGAAGGAGCTGTCAGTGCTCTTTCACACGCGACACTGTTTTCTTTGTTTGTTTCATTGAAAGTTCCTCCCGCACATACCTCATCATCAGCATAATATCCATTCTGAGTTTGCCAATTTATCAACCAGAACCAGGCTGCAGTGTCTATAGGCTCCACTAACACCATCTCTATATGCCCCGAGGCCTTAACAAAATAAAACCATCTGCATTGATGAGCGGAAAGAGTTTTATTGTGATAAGGCATAAGGTATAAGATAATGAAAATACACTAAAGACAAATAGGATTTGGGTCCCGAGTGAACCAGTGTTATTAGGTGTAGGTGCAAAATATGGTTTGGTTTTACTTTACAGGGCCCATACTACACTATTTCCTGATCTGTGTCATAATGTTTCCTCATCACAAACATACCTGGAGTTGTGTTTGAGTTCTTCTCTCAAAAAGAAAACACTGTACGTAAAACACTAAACATAAAAGGTAGCTGTTAATATGAAAACTATCGCCTCATGACATCACAAGGTGGAACATGGCATTTTGAACTTTGGAGATGTAGACAGACTAATAATAAAAAAAAGACTTACTCAAACATGTGCGAATGAAACAAAACACAACTCCAGGTCTGTTTTTGAGGAGGTAACAACATTATACCATGGTTTAAAGCTCACAGGAGTCAGTTTTGTGTTATATAGTATCTTAGTATCTTTAAATACAGGGCTCTCAAGTTGTTGTTGGTTTTTTTTGTTTTTTTTTTTTGGGGGGGGGGGGGGGGTTTGTCTAAAGAGCAAACTTAAACTACAAAGCAACTAATGAGAGTTCTATAAATGAAGTTATTACCTGATGCTTCTCAGTTTGTTTTATCATCACCGTCAGTCGCTGTGTGCGCTTAGCAGCTGAAACTAGTCTGCCCAACAACAGAACAATCTATTTTCTGATTGGCTGAAACTGAGATTTTTTTCCAGGGAGCGGGGCGGGGAGGAGGGGGGAGTTTTTTTTCGCTGAAAACGCGCGGTGCCTGCATAAACTGAGCCACACAGACCGATTTTCTGGGCACAAAAAAAACAACAACAATTCAGCGTGAGAAATGCCACGAATTGCGTGTGTCACACTCTCAATGCGTGAGACTTGAAAGCCCTGTAAATAAATCAATCAGTCAATGAAACAATATTTATAAAGCGCTTTTCATACAAAATTGTAGCACAAAGCGCCTCACAGTGGTTAAGGATTAGGAGATTGACTTTTATTGATCTCACACAGGAGAAGTTGTTTCTATATTTCACCCCGGGACCAACCCCATGATTCTATTATTTAGGCTTGGTCAGGCCCTAAGCTGGAGGATTTCACCTATGGCGCATGTTTGGGTTTAACATGCTATGGAGACTGAAGGCCGTCTGATCAGAGCCTCAGTTTTCAGAATACAAGTCATTTCAAACATTAGTAGATAATACTTGTACAGTGCAGTTACACAGTTCCTTTTATAAGTTCATGTTGAAATGAATGAGGTCGTAGACAGCGACACAGTTGAAGCAATACGTGCACAGTGAGTGGATATTGCTTTCATTGTTTGATATGTTTCAGAGTTCTTCTCATGGTCAAGGGTCCTCATAGTTTCATGGTTCTTCTGCTTCTTCATACACTTAAATGGTTCTTATGTTAAACTCTGGTCCAGGGGAGATAAGGTCCACTCTATGAAGGCCACTTTCTGGAGGGGGTGCGTCCCAGGCTCGCAGTGCTCGACCTGGGAGAAAGACTGAGTCGAGTTACATTTACTTCAACTTTATTTAGCGATACTGTAATTTTAATAATATTATTTTTAGTTGTTGTTCTCAAGTAAAACATATGACAAAACATTTAAGGTGTCAATGACCTATTAAATTATTTGGATACTGTCATTTCTTGCACTTTATCTTTTGCATTTTATATTTTCCGATATAATTTCTTATTTTTACAGCCAAAAAAGGGAGCATTATTTCATGTTCTGTCCAATACTTGAAGGAGCTGTACCTGAATTTTAGCATCTTAAAAACAGAACTAGTTCATTTGAAGCAGTTTGCAGTAATCCACAGTACCTTCTGCATTAGCATCCTAATTATTCACAGTGATGATATAAGCACTTTTCACAACTTTCAGAGACCAGAGTTTTGGCGTCACATTAAAGCTAACAACAGCTCTTTCTGATTATCAAACAATAATGCTTTATAATGAGATGCAGCCAGTACACAGTGGACTTATTTTGACTTCAAGACCTGCTTATATACTCAACAAAAATATAAACGCAACACTTTTGTTTTTGCTCCCATTTTTCCTGAGATGGACCCAGAGATCCAAAATTCACTCCAGATACACAACACTACCATTTCTCTCAAACATTGTTCACAAATCTGTCCAAATGTGTGACAGCGAGCACCTCTGCCCCGCCGAGACAATCCACCCCACCTCACAGGTGCGCCACATCAAGACGCCGATCCGACATCATGACCAGTGCACAGGTGCGCCCCAAACTGCCCACAATTAAAGGCCACCCCGAAATGTGCATTTTTTTTGCTTTATTGGGGGTCTGGGGACTCAGAACCAGTCAGTATCTGGTGTGAACACCATTTGCCTCATGCAGTGCAACACATCTTCTTCACATAGAGTTTATCAGATTGTCAATTGTGGCCTGTGGAATGTTGGTCCACTCCTCTTCAATGGCTGTGCGAAGTTGCTGGATATTAGTGGGAGCTGCTACACGCTGTCGTATACGCCGGTCAAGCACATCCCAAACATGCTCAATGGGTGACATGTCCGGTGAGTATGCTGGCCATGCAAGAACTGGGACATCCTTGCAACATGGGGCCGTGCATTATCTTGCTGAAACATGAGGTGATGTTCATGGATGTATGGCACAACAATGGGCCTCAGGATCTCATCACGGTATCTCTGTGCATTCAAAATGCCATCAATAAAATGCACCTGTGTTCTTCGTCCATAACAGCCATTGAAGAGGAGTGGACCAACATTCCACAGGCCACAACTGACAATCTGATAAACTCTATGCGAAGAAGATGTGTTGCACTGCATGAGGCAAATGGTGGTCACACCAGATACTGACTGGTTCTGACTCCCCAGACCCCCAATAAAGCAAAAAAAAAAAAGCACATTTCGGGGTGGCCTTTTATTGTGGGCAGTCTGGGGTGCACCTGTGCACTGGTCATGATGTCGGATCGGCATCTTGATGTGGCGCACCTGTGAGGTGGGGTGGATTGTCTCGGCGGGGCAGAGGTGCTCGCTGTCACACATTTGGACAGATTTGTGAACAATGTTTGAGAGAAATGGTAGTGTTGTGTATCTGGAGTGAATTTTGGATCTTTGGCTCCATCCATCCATCCATCCATTTTCTTCCGCTTATCCGGGGCCGGGTCGCGGGGGCAACAGTCTAAGCAGGGACCTCCAGACTTCCTTCACCCCGGACACTTCCTCCAGCTCCTCCGGGGGGACCCCAAGGCGTTCCCAGGCCAGCCGGGACACATAGTCCCTCCAGCGTGTCCTGGGTCTTCCCCGGGGCCTCCTCCCGGTGGGACATGCCCGGAACACCTCCCGAGGGAGGCGTCCAGGAGGCATCCGGAACAGATGCCCGAGCCACCTCAGCTGGCTCCTCTCCACGTGGAGAAGCAGCGGCTCTACTCCGAGCTCCTCCCGTGTGACCAAGCTCCTCACCCTATCTCTAAGGGTGCGCCCAGCCACTCTGCGGAGGAAACTCATTTCGGCCGCTTGTATCCGCGATCTCGTCCTTTCGGTCATTACCCAGAGCTCATGACCATAGGTGAGGGTAGGAACGTAGATTGACCGGTAAATTGAGAGCTTCGCCTTTTGGCTCAGCTCCCTCTTCACCACAACGGTCCGGTACAACGACCGCATCACTGCCGACGCTGCACCAATCCGCCTGTCAATCTCACGCTCCATCCTCCCCTCACTCGTGAACAAGACCCCGAGATACTTGAACTCCTCCACTTGAGGCAAGGACTCTCCACCCACCCAGAGAGGGCAAACCACCTTTTTCCGGTCGAGGACCATGGCCTCGGATTTGGAGGAGCTGATCTTCATCCCAGCCGCTTCACACTCGGCTGCGAACCGCCCCAGTGCACATTGGAGGTCCCGGTTTGATGAAGCCATCAGGACAACATCATCCGCAAACAGCAGAGATGAGATCCTGTGGTTCCCAAACCGGATCCCCTCCGGCCCCTGACTGCGCCTAGAAATTCTGTCCATAAATATAATGAACAGAACCGGTGACAAAGGGCAGCCCTGGCGGAGTCCAACATGCACCGGAAACAGGTCCGACTTACTACCGGCAATGCGAACACAGCTCCTGCTCCGGTCATACAGGGATCGAACAGCCCTTAACAAAGGGCCCCGAACCCCGTACTCCCAGAGCACCCTCCACAGGACCCCACGAGATACACGGTCGAATGCCTTCTCCAGATCCACAAAGCACATGTGGACTGGTTGGGCAAACTCCCATGCACCCTCGAGCACCCGATGGAGAGTATAGAGCTGGTCCAGTGTTCCCCGGCCGGGACGAAAACCACACTGCTCCTCCTGAATCCGAGGTTCGACTATCGGTCGAATTCTCCTCTCCAGCACCCTGGAATAGACCTTACCGGGAAGGCTGAGGAGTGTGATTCCACGATAGTTGGAACACACCCTCCGGTCCCCCTTCTTAAACAGAGGGACCACCACCCCGGTCTGCCATTCCAGAGGTACTGTCCCCGACCGCCACGCGATGTTGCAGAGACGTGTCAGCCAAGACAGCCCTACAACATCCAGCGACTTGAGATACTCAGGACGGATCTCATCCACCCCCGGGGCCTTGCCACCGAGGAGCTTTCCAACCACCTCAGTGACTTCAGCCAGGGTGATGAGTGAGTCCGACCCTGAGTCCCCAGCCTCTGCTTCCTCCTCGGAAGACATGACGGCGGGATTGAGGAGATCCTCAAAGTATTCCTTCCACCGTCCGACAACATCCCCAGTCGAGGTCAACAGCTCCCCACCCACACTGTAAACAGTGTTTGTGGAGCACTGCTTCCCCCTCCTGAGGCGCCGGACGGTTTGCCAGAATTTCTTTGAGGCCGTCCGATAGTCCTCCTCCATGGCCTCTCCGAACTCCTCCCAACTCCGAGTTTTTGCCTCTGCCACCGCCCGGGCTGCAGCACGCTTAGCCCGCCGGTACCCGTCGGCTGCCTCCGGAGTCCCACGAGCCAACAAGGCCCGATAGGACTCCTTCTTCAGCCTGACGGCATCCCTTACTTCCGGTGTCCACCACCGGGTTCGGGGATTGCCGCCGCGACAGGCACCACAGGCCTTACGACCACAGCTACGGGCGGCCGCATCGACAATAGAGGCCGAGAACAGAGCCCATTCGGACTCTATGTCCCCAGCCTCCCCCGGAATCTGGGAGAAGCTCTCCCGGAGGTGCGAGTTGAAGGTGCCCCTGACAGAGGGCTCTGCCAGACGTTCCCAACAGACCTTCACTACGCGCTTGGGCCTGCCAGGTCTTTCCGGCTTCCTCCCCTGCCAGCGGACCCAACTCACCACCAGGTGGTGATCGGTTGACAGCTCTGCCCCTCTCTTCACCCGAGTGTCCAAGACACGCGGCCGGAGGTCAGATGACACGACAACAAAGTCGATCATCGACCTCCGTCCTAGGGTGTCCTGGTGCCACGTGCACTGATGGACACCCTTGTGCTCGAACATGGTGTTCGTTATGGACAAACTGTGGCTAGCACAGAAGTCCAATAACAGAACACCACTCGGGTTCAGATCAGGGAGGCCGTTCCTCCCAATCACCCCTCTCCAGGTGTCACTGTCGTTGCCCACGTGGGCGTTGAAGTCCCCCAGGAGAACAACGGAGTCCCCGGTCGGTGCACTGTCCAGTACCCCTCCCAGGCACTCCAAGAAGGCCGGGTACTCTGCACTGCTGTTCGGCCCGTAGGCCGACACAACAGTGAGAGACCTGTCCCTGACCCGAAGGCGCAGGGACGCGACCCTCTCGTTCACCGGGGTGAACTCCAACACACAGCGGCTGAGCCGTGGGGCAATGAGTAGGCCCACACCGGCCCGCCGCCGTTCCCCGCGGGCAACGCCAGAGAAATGGAGAGTCCAGCCCCCTTCAAGGAGTTGGGTTCCAGAGCCCAGGCTGTGCGTGGAGGTGAGGCCGACTATATCTAGTCGATAGCGCTCAACCTCCCGCACGAGCTCAGGCTCCTTCCCCCCAGCGAGGTGACATTCCATGTCCCCAGAGCTAGTCTCCATGTCCGGAGATCTGGTCGCCGAGGCCCCTGCCTTCGGCTGCCGCCCAGATCTCTCTGCACCCGGCCCTTATGGATCCTCCTGTGGGTGGTGGGTCCACGGGAGGACGGCCCCACGTCGCTCCTTCGGGCTGAGCCCGGCCGGGCCCCATGGGGAAAGGCCCGGCCACCAGGCGCTCGTTCGCGAGCTCCCACCCCAGGCCTGGCTCCAGGGTGGGGCCCCGGTGACGCCGATCCGGGCGACGTAACTGACCTCGATTGAATACTCATCATAAGGGCTCTTTGGCTCCATCTCAGGAAAAATGGGAGCAAAAACAAAAGTGTTACGTTTATATTTTTGTTGAGTGTACAATATATCTGTACTGGGACAAGACAAACAATACATCTTATATTTTATTTAATTGTAGGTTTTGTTTTTCCTCATTCAAAGCAATTCAAATCAACAAAATCTAAAAAAGGTACATTTTCCATTAGTGAATTGCATTAAAACATAATAGAAAGTTGAATATTTATAAAATTACAGGACCGTGTTTCTTCTCACTATGATGATAAATGTTCCGTAATAGTCCTTTACCTGCGTGAGAGTGTGGGCGTGGCAGTGGCAGTGGTTGGGGGCATGTCATTGGAGCAGCCATGTTGTAACAGGATGTCCATGCAGATTTTGCTTCCTGTTTTTCTGGCGAGCATGAGGGGCGTCTGTCCCTGGTCGTCCTTCAGTCTCACGTCCACGCCGTACTAAAAGATGAAGGAGAGGAGAGATATCGATCAGAGCCGGGGGTGAAACTTTAGACTGGAAACTAAGCGGAATATAATGCATTGATTAAGTACATGTCAAATACACATGTGATCAGCACAGTACTAGAGTCTATTTCATGTTGTGATGCTTAAGACTTGGAAATGTAAGCTTAGCAGTGTCTTAAATATGGAAGATAATTTGTCTCATCAGATTTTAAAGGTCCCATGGCATGAAATTTTCACTTTCTGAGGTTTTTGAACGTTAATGTGAGCTCCCCTACCCTGTTTAGCCCCCCCCATGGTTAAAAGTTGCGAAATGTCTAAACTGAGCATTTGCGATCCTTTTCTGCGTTAGAAAAATCAGAGCTCAAACGGGTGATTTTGAACAAGGCACCTTATTGACGTCAGATCAAAAAAAGAAATGCAAATGCAGTTCCACCCCCCCGTCTGTCTGTACTCAGCGTCTCTGTAAATCACGCCCAGAGAGTTTGGACTGCGAATGTGCTAGGCAATGCGAAATGCGTTTTTTTATTTGCCTGGAGGCACCTCCGAGTGTTTCTAGGCTCGGAAGTCCTTTATCTGAGCCTCTGGACCTTTGAACAGCAGTGGTTTAATTTTATTTTCTGTGGAAATGTGTTTATTTTTCAGTGGAACGCTTCTCATCTCTTCTCCGCGCAAAAACGCATCAGCTGTGGGCTGTGGGCTCTGAGCTCTGAGCGGAGAGTTTGGCCACGCCCCCACCCTCTACTATAGGCCATCTCTTTTCTCCTCATTTGCATTCAAGCAACAACGCCCATTATGGCCTGTTCAGAGAGAGAAAAATTACTCTTTCTCATCTTATCTCTGTTTCTCATGCACTGAGTGTTGATTTTGAAGAAGGATTCATTTACAGTATTAGGGAACCATTAAGGAGCCATATAAAAGCATCAAGAAGTACCATGTCATGGGACCTTTAAAATTAAATATCACTTTGAATTTTTGAACTCTGAAAAAACATGCTTGAATTATTTTTATTCTGAATGTCAGTTAATGAAATTATACGTGTACATTTTCAAAGAGTTTAAAATTACTTTTAAATATTCAGCACAAATATTTTCATGCTCTCAAATTCAACAGTCAAAATTTAGAGGGTAAAATTCTGTGAAAAATTTGCAGGAAAGAGTCAACATGCAATCGATCCAAAGTGATCCGATCTAACTTAGTAACAAGCAGGAAACGGTGCAGTGAAGTGGTCACAATTAGCCTCATTAAAATCTCATCTCTTTTATTTGTTAAGTGTAAACCCCGCCCACAGATGAGAACAGCCAATAGGAAACAGCCCCTGTCCTCCTCACTCACGCAGGATCGATTGCTTCTGTCCTAGCATCTTGGATCTTTTTCTGTGAAATTTTTCACTGCTAATTTTGATTGTTGAATATCAGGGCTTGAAAATATCTGTGCTGAATGTTTAAAAGGTGAAAATTTGATTTTGAATATGAATATTGATAAAGTATACTTAAAATTTCAGCAACTTGAATTAAGATTAAAAATAAATCAAACATCTTTTTTTCAGAGTTAAAAAATTCAAAGTGAGAAATTCAGTGATATTTAAAATTCAAAATCTAATGGAACAAATTAACTTCCATACCTACATGTGAACAGTTACATAGGCTAATCAAGTACTCCACTTCAGCTTCACAAAAACAATGAAAGCTTCTTTACCTAAATGCAATGTTTACATTACAACTACATTTCACTGTTTGATTATGTTAATCATAATTATTCAAAACAAAAATGTATGTCAAAAGTGAGCCTGCAGGGGAGGAATAGACTTCGTATCATTTATTATATTTATTTTTTGTGATCCACGTTCTAAAGCCATTGTGGAATAGAAAATTGTCTTTGTTCCAGGCTTTAAGGGGCAGAACATATCATTCACAACAAAATAAAAATGGTTTGTAAATTGAAGTATTTGTAATGGAAGAAAATAGATGGATTGAAAAAAATATTTGTAAAGGTCCAATGACATGGTACTTCTTGATGCTTTTATATGGCTCCTTAATGGTTCCCTAATACTGTAAATGAATCCTTCTTCAAAATCAACACTCAGTGCATGAAAAAGACCCATTTACACAGACATGGTCACAAATTCACTCTCTGAACAAGTCATTCTGGGCCTTCTTGCTTGAATGCAAATGAGAAGGACACAGATTGGCTTAGAGGAGCAGGTGGGGCCCCCCCCGCACCCGCTCCTCTAAGCCGCTAGAGCGCTGCGCTGTGGCTGTCTCCCAACGTCCGCGTTTGAAGCACGAAGACAGAAAGGAGAGCCATTTCAGTGAAAAAAAACACATTTCCACAGAAAATAAAATTAACCCACTGCTGTTTCAGAGGTCCAGAGGGTCGGGTAAAGGACTTCCGAGCCTAGAAACACTCGCATAAAAAAACACATTTCGCATTGCTTAGCTCCTCCGCAGTCCAAACTCTCTGGGCGTGATTTCCAGAGACAGGAGTTGGAGATCCAGACGGGGGTGGAACTGCATTTGCATTTCTTTTTTCGATCTGACGTCAATAAGGTGCCTTGTCCAGAATCGCCCGTTTGAGCTGTGTTTTTTCAAACGCAGAAAAGGATCGCAAATGCTCAGTTTAGACTTTTCGACTTTTAGCCATTGGGGGGGCTAAACAGGGTAGGGGAGCTCACATTAACGTTCAAAAACCTCAGAAAGTGAAAATTTCATGCCATGGGACCTTAATAAATAAATAAATAAAAAATATCTAAATCTCAGATGCTAGACCAGTATATTGCCTCATCTAATTTCACTACAGTGCAAAAGTTATGAGAACATTTACTTAGTTAACTAAACTAGTTAACAAAAGTACAGTATACTTCTGAGTATTTTTCAGAGCCCATACTTAACTCTTACTTTGTGTTTCTTGCAGCTCCTTCAGATATGATTTAGTCTGTTTAATATTTGTGTCTGTCCTTTGAAAATACCTGTTTTTTTTAATGCAATTTCTACTTGAGTAATATTATTTTGAGTTTTTGACTACCACCTCTGCTCCTATGGCATGAGCTGATGTTTAAAGAATGCAGCCAAACATTGTGCAGTTATATTAGATCATACCCAGACCAGCAGCTGAGTCATGACCACGTCTCCGAGTGCACAGGCGGCATGCAGGGCAGTACCACATGGGGGTGCTACACCGGGCACAGCGTTGATCTGCTCTTTGTTGCTGTGGGCGAGGAGCAGTAGGAGCCTGGGGAGGTCCCTGTCAGTCACGGCAGACAGGAGCCACTGGGGCATGGCTTCCTCTGGCAGGTGCCGCGTCAGGACAGGTGCGAGAGGAGCCACAAACGCTCGCCGCTCGTATTTTGCTCGGATCCACGACTCTCTCTCCTCACTGGAAACAACACATACTGTATGAGTAAAACTGAAACAGTTCTTTTTTATTATCAGTAACTTAATTTTTACTTAAAGACATTGTACCTGAGTTTTACAGTCATAAAAATGTGAAGTTTGAAACAGTTTGCAGTCCAAATGTATTCCTCACTTACCTTATACTTTCAACCCATCCTAATTATTCACTACGATGAGTTTATAAGCACTTTTAATAACTCCTGGCTGCAGGGCTGGACTGGGACAAAAAAACGGCCCTGGCATTTTTGGCTTAGACCGGCCCCTCATAATTAGTCCTGGTTTAGTCCTGGTTCAATCCTGGTTTAGTCCTGGTTCAGACCTGATTTAGCCCTGGTTTAGTCCTGGTTCAACCCTGATTTAGTCCTAGTTCAGACCTGATTAGTCCTGGTTTAGTCCTGGTTCAATCCTGATTTAGTCCTGATTTAGTCCTGGTTCAGACCTGATTTAATCCTGGTTTAGTCCTGGTTCAATCCTGATTTAGTCCTGATTTAGTTCTGGTTCAGACCTGATTTAATCCTGGTTTAGTCCTGGTTCAAATCCTGATTTAATCCTGGTTTAGTCCTGGTTCAATCCTGATTTAGTCCTGATTTAGTTCTGGTTCAGACCTGATTTAATCCTGGTTTAGTCCTGGTTCAAATCCTGATTTAGTCCTGGTTTAGTCCTGGTTCAAATCCTGATTTAGTCCTGGTTTAGTCCTGGTTCAAGCCTGATTTAGTCCTGGTTTAGTCCTGGTTCAGACCTGATTTAGTCCTGATTTAGTTCTGGTTCAATCCTGATTTAGTCCTGGTTTAGACCTGATTAGTCCTGGTTTAGTCCTGGTTTAGTCCTGGTTCAGACCTGATTTAGTCCTGATTTAGACCTGATTAGTCCTGGTTTAGACCTGATTAGTCCTGGTTTAGTCTTGGTTTAGTTCTAGTTTAGTCCTGGTTTAGTCCTTGTTTAGTCCTGGTTCAATTCTGATTTAGTCCTGGTTTAGTCTTGGTTCAATCCTGATTTAGTCCTGGTTTAGTCCTGGTTCAGTTCTAAATTGTGGGCCTGTCTCTAAGAAAAAAAAAAAAAAGAACGGCATCAGCCCCTAGGACTGTCGGCCCACCGGGAAAATGCCCGGTATGCCCGATTACCAGTCCAGGCCTGCCTGGCTGAGTCCTAGCTCAGCCCTGCTTTAGCCCTGTTTCAGTCCCGATTTAGTCCTTGTTTAGACCTAGTTTAGTCCCATTTTAATCCTAGTTTAGACCCGGTCCAGCCCTAGTTCAGCTCTGCCTTACTCCTGCTTTAGCCCTGCTATAGTCCCTATTTAGTCCTTGTTTAGACCTAGTTTATTCCCAGTTCAGACTTAGTTTACACCTGGTCCTAGTCCTGATTTAGTCCTTGTTTTCTTTTTATTTTCAGTTATCATGCACAGTCATACATTGCATCACATTTACAGCACAAAATGGAACAGATAGGTATATCCACAGGTATAAAGTCCTTGGAGAGTTCTCAGTCTCTTGGTTGCTGGTCCTATACGTCACAGACTTAAGTGGGAGCAAAATAAAAACATCTACCATAATTCACAGATTATTATTATTATTATTTTTTTTACTATACATTGAATCAATCCACAACATGAAAATTCTTCAGATAATACCCCACCAATTCACACCAGTATCTCAAAGTCATGTTCTACAGTATATGTAAAAAAGATAAAAATAAAATAACAATATGTAATATAAAAATAAAATGGAGAGAAACTCATAGATCATAATAACTATATTAAATGAAACTGTAGAGCAACTCTTGTCCATTTACTTATAAAAGTATCCGTTTTTAGTTGTAATAATGCAGTCAGGTACTCCATAAACCTCTTGGATTCTTGGATTGGATTTCTTGCCAGTGTGTCATCATTGGGGTGTGTGGTTGTAACCATGATGCCGTAATAACTTTATTAGCAATCAAAAGTATTCGTATATATATGTCTGTATATATGTCTGTATAAGTATTTTCTTCAAGATCATCCGGAAGTACCCCTAGTATGAAATATGGTGGTTCTAGTGGTATTTCTATTGATAAACATTTCTTAATTTCTTTTTGTACATTTTGCCAGTATTCTGAAAGTATTGGGCAGTCCCAAAAATATATGTATGATCCCTAACCATACCACATCCTCTCCAGCATTTATTATTACTCCATTTTGATGTAATCTGTGGGGTCATGAAGTACCTCATTCTAATCTTCCATCCAAACGCTTTCCACTTAGGGCTACTGGTTAATTTATGTCCACATCTGCAGGAATCTACTCATTGTTTATCTGAAATGATAGCATTCATTTGTAGCTCCCATTTTTCTTTGATGTCCATGTTATTGTCTTTCAAGTCTTCTTGCAGTATATTATAAATATGAGCTATGAGCTTTATTTTAAATGTGCCCTTAATAATTGAAATAAAAAATGTTCTAAGTTAGATGCTGGATTACAAAGGCTTTCCCATTCTTGATGTTTGCGTAAATAATGCCGTATTTGTAAATATCTAAAGAAATCATGCTGTGATAATTCAAATTTGTTTTGGAGTTCTTCAAATGATTTAATGATGTGTCCCTCAAACAAGTGATCCAGAACCACCAGGCCAGAATCACCAGGTTTGAGAATCGAATTATAGATGGGAGACAAGTTGTGTCTAACTCCCCCATTTCTGTTTAACGACGGATTCTCTTTTTTGACAAAAATTGCCTCTTTAACTCCCCTCTCAAACCAGTTCTTTGCCCTGGCTAAGATCTGAACCTCACTGTCCTCAAATGAATGGCCCGCGGCTTCTAGACAAGCCATTGCAGAGGGGTGGAGAGGGTCGTTAGTCTTGAATAGAGACAAAAATGGACGCCAGAGAAATTTGAAATACAAAGAGACAGATTAGTTGATAGTTTCAGAGCTATTTCAGTGTAGTGAGAGCCTCCTAGGGCTTATAGATATGCTAATACTAGACGCCAGAGGAATTCGTAAAACAAAAGAGACAGAGTAGCTGGGATAGTTTTAGAGCTTTTTTCAGTGTAGGTAGCTCCTCCCTGCAGCTAGATATAAACAGGGTCTAACCAGCATGAGAACCAGAGCTGACGAAGCCTCTCGGATGAGCAGCGAAACGTTTTCGACCAAAGTTGACAGTTGACAAATTGAATTTCTCCTTTTATCATGGATTCTACCTGGACGACTGAGGGACTCTTCATGCAATGGCATATAAGTTCAGAATGGATATCTCCGATCCTCCCACTGTTCCAATAACCATAACATACCTTCCCAATTTATCCTTCACCACTTTCTCAGTACAAAAGGACAGCGTTTTACTAATTAAGATGGTAACTCCTCTCTATCCGTAAGACATTTTTCTGCATAGAAAAAGTTACATTCACATCCAACTTGAAAAATGAACGGAGATTCGGAACAACGAATCTGACTTCTATCAGTCTCAATGTGAACGGAGAGTTGTGACAGTCTCTCCGAGAACGTACACAGTGTTATTGCAAATAGGCAGGCATTTGCCTTTGCTAAAGCCTCCCATAAAAGAAGTAAAAAAAAAAGGTATATGGAGGAGGAAAAATCAAAATTAAACTCTCTGAAAACTCCTCCCCCAAGGAGAACATTTAACTCAAATTAATTAGTTAGCCAAAATGCACTAAATGGTGCCATGACATTTTACTACTCATAGTTCACCGTTATATTATGTTACTCATTGGTCGTTTCATAAAAAACTCTTCAGGTCCGCGTTGGTCATCGATGAGCTCGCCTTGTTTGCCTCGGATGCTTGCGCCCAGCTAGATGTGGATGCTCAAATCTTCGAGTACTGTGGAAGCGTCTGCGAGGGTCGGGAAGGTCTTTACTCCCGAATCCAGATCAATTTTCAACTTTGCAGGGTAGGGCGACTGTGCTTTTATATTCTTCTCTTTAAGTAGTTTTATCATGTCTCTGACTTCCTTGCGTTTCTTCTGTACTTCTGTTGTATAATCCTGATCGAAAAAGATCTTGTGTCCTTCCTGTGTGACCCCACCTTTGTGCCTCCACGCCTGTTGAATGACCATTTCTTTGACTCTGTAGTCCCAGAACCTGACGATAATAGATCTCGGTGGGCCTGAGTCTTTAGGTTTCATGTTTAGGGAGCGGTGCGCCCTCACTATGTTCAAGTTTAAGTCTTCCGGCAAGGACAGTGAGGCACGGATGAGGCCGTTTATGAAACTGAGCATGTCGTTCTTTTCCTCACCTTCCTGTATTCCGTAAATCCGGACATTGTTCCGTCTTGCCCTGGATTCTAGGTCTTCACACTTAGCAGTTAGGTTGGCATCTCGCTGTAGTAGATAATGGAGGGCTCTTTCGTGTCTCTGTGTAATATCTTCCGTATCGCCCAATCTCTGCTCCACATCCTCCATTCGTCGCTCCAGTTGTGTTGTTCTTTCAACAATTTCGTTCAGCGTAGTTTCCACTCTAACTAATGCTTTTTTGGGTTCTTTAGAAGCCTCTGCATGCTCTCTTCTCAACACTTCCAGCACACTTGCCATGTTGTCTCGTTCAAGATCTGTGTCGTTCTGATTTTGTCTGCTGTTCTTGGTTTTTTTCATTTTTTTCTGCGTCCTTTCAGGAGGCATTCATCACGTTTCCTTCTTGTGAGCAGCATAAGTGATATTTATTGTAACTTTAAAGAGCTTGGATAATTATTTTTTAAGTTCTCCTCTGGAGCGAAAGAATCAGGCTTCTGTCGCCGCCATTCATCTTCATCCACTTTTTCCATTTTCTGGGTCGCGGGAGCAGCAGTCCAAGCAGTGTTCTGCTGCCCAGAACACAATGCACCAGCCCCCATGAATCCTCCCGCGGGTGGTGGGTCCACAGGAGGACGGCTCACATCACAACAGGCCTTGATGTATCTTTTTGCCATGGGGGCTACCAGTGTCCACAGACACTGGGGGCGAGGTGGGGTTAAGTGTCTTGCCCAAGGACGCAACAGATCACACACGATCAACCCGTCAAGAGCGGGATTCGAACCGCCAACCCCTGGATCACTAGAGAAACGCTCTACCAACTGAGTTACTGCCACCCCTAGTCCTTGTTTAGACCTAGTTTATTCCCAGTTCAGTCTTAGTTTAGTCCTTGTCTAGTCCTAGTTCAGTCCTGCTTTAGTCCTGGTTGAGTCCTGGTACAGACCGTGTAGCGTTGGGTGAGGGCTTGCTTCTCCCTTGGGTGCAGCTCTCCCAGATGCTGTTGGCTGTGGGGTTCCCGATCGCTGCTAGGACCTGTGTGAGCTGCCCAGGCCAGTCGTCCAAGTCCAGAGAGCGGACTCGAGACAGGTGAGTGCCCAGGTTACGGTGGATCCCAGAACATTCAATACAGATCAGGGCCCCAAGGTTCAGACTGGCCCAGGTCGGATCTGAGGAAGAGGGGGCATTAAACTGTTTTAGAAAGCCACGTGGGTAGAGTCACAAAAACCAACACAAAATTGCTTATTTAAAGGTGCACTGTGTAACCTTTCAGTTACCTTCTTGTCACCTTCTTGTTTCTATGGATATGCCATTGCTCTTGTCTGGAATGTTGCACAGTATGGCATTAAACAACTCTGTGTTACATTTATTC
Organism: Paratrypauchen microcephalus; assembly: GCA_036785185.1. Taxonomy (NCBI): domain Eukaryota; kingdom Metazoa; phylum Chordata; class Actinopteri; order Gobiiformes; family Gobiidae; genus Paratrypauchen; species Paratrypauchen microcephalus. Next base: position 1,032,703 of record JAVJIX010000231.1, on the reverse strand, counting down.
AATTACAGGATTTATAGCTCAAAAACACCCAGATCTCCACAGATCTGACCTGTAACTTGGTCTGGTTTGGTCACAATGAAGATAGAAAGGTTTAACGCCATACTGTGAAACATTCCAGACAAAGCAATAACATCTCCATGGAAAAAAGCATTTGACGGACCCTCTACCAGAGAAGTTACACAATGCACCTTTAATGATGGGAAGTGTCAAAGGCTGGAATCATAATAATAATGCATCAGTATTATATAGAGCTTTTCTGGACACTCATGTTTACAGGGCATTGTTTACACTGCACCATCGGCCCCTCCGTCCACCACCATCACTCACTCACACACCACTTTCATACTAGGCAATGTGGGTGAAGTGCCTTGCCTAAGGATACAATGACAGTTTTTGTGACTGGTGCCCCCCTGTGGCACCTGATTTTCCCAGCAGTCTCCCATCCATATACTAACCAGGCCCAGCCTTGCTGAGCTTCTAAGATCTGATGGGATCAGGCTTTGACAACCTGGTATGGCCACATTAAATCATGTAGGAGTTTAGACACTACAGAAACAGGAGGTAAGCCCATGGTTCCTGGTGATGAGTTCAGTTTACAGAGGCAATTATCAGAGCAGTGTAGTTAGTGTGTAACTCACTGGGGGCCTCACAGTCCACACAGAGCCCATTCCCTTTAGCGTTTCTAATGGCCTGAAGAGCCACAGCCTCACTTTGACTGCTGCGCCGAGCCTGGACACAACAGGGAGAGATCGCAAGCAAGGTCATATCACATCACATTGCAATTTTCAGCATTCACGTGTGCTGAATCTCAGTCCATAATCTCAGTGGTTTAGACCTAGTTTAGTCCTGGTTTAGTCCTGGTTCAGTTCTAGTTTAGTCCTGGTTCAGTTCTGGTTCAGTCCTGGTTCAGTTCTAGTTTAGTCCTGGTTCAGTTCTGGTTCAGTCCTGGTTCAGTTCTAGTTTAGTCCTGGTTCAGTTCTGGTTCAGTACCTTGTTCCGGCCGCTCTCACAGGACTGCAGACTAGCCAGGATCTGGCTTTCGATGGCAGTGACCCAGGAGTCTCTCTCCTCTTGACTCTGAGCCTCAAAGTGCCACGTTTGACCAGTGAAGGAGACGATGATGAAGTCTGAGTTCTCTTCATCTGATATTAATGAGAAAACAACTCAATATACTGTCTGTGCATAAAGTAATTGCAATTAGTGACAATATGAGTGTAATGCAGAAATGATGGGATGTCCTGTGATGATCTGTTCAACAACAAAAAACACAAAAAAAGAACTGAAGGTTGAGAATCAGATATGCTCGTGAATTCTATTTGTCTTTGTGTTGTATCCATTATTTTCCAATACTGATATTAAAGGTCCCATGGCATGAAATTTTCACTTTCTGATGTTTTTGAACGTTAATGTGAGCTCCCCTACCCTGTTTAGCGCCCCCCCATGGTTAAAAGTTGCAAAATGTCTAAACTGAGCATTTGTGATTTGTGACTTTTCTGCGTTAGAAAAAATCGGAGCTCAAACGGGCGATTTTGAACAAGGCACCTTATTGATGTCAGATCGAAAAAAGAAATGCAAATGCAGTTCCACCCCCGTCTGTCTGTACTCAGCGTCTCTGTAAATCACGCCCAGAGAGTTTGGACTGCGAATGCGCTAGGCAATGCGAAATGCGTTTTTTTATTTGCCTGGAGGCACGTCCGAGTGTTTCTAGGCTCGGAAGTCCTTTATCTGAGCCTCTGGACCTTTGAACAGCAGTGGTTTAATTTTATTTTCTGTGGAAATGTGTTTATTTTTCAATGGAATGCTTCCCATCTCTCCCCCCTGCAAAAACACGGAAATGGATCAGCTGAGAGCTGAGAGCCGAGAGCGGAGAGTTTGGCCACGCCCCCACCCTCTACTATAGGCCAGCTCTTTTCTCCTCATTTGCATTCAAGCAACAACGCCCAGAATAAAGTCTTTGAGAGAGATATGTATGACTCTTTCTCATCTTATCTCTCTTTCTCATGCACTGAGTGTTGATTTTGAAGAAGGATTCATTTACAGTATTAGGGAACCATTAAGGAGACATATAAAAGCATCAAGAAGTACCATGTCATGGGATCTTTAAGCTTTTAATCCATTGCAAGGATCAAATTTATGTCACGTTATAGTAAAGTTTATGATTGTGATGTAAAAAAAATATACATATTTATAATAAAGTAATAATGTGATATAAATTCATTCATATTTTCTCTCACGAGTCTTTTCAAAAAGAGAAATTTAATACACACAGGACAAACTGGGAATGACATATGGGCACAGAGACTGGAGCAATGCAGGAAAAAATATCTACATATCGGACTAATATGATATGTGGGGGAATCCACCGATAAACCACCAAGTTACATGGAGCTAGTTTAAAGTTCAAAGTTACTAAAAATTGCCCCTAGTGAACTCAGAGATCTGGTTTTGAAAACTCCAGTGCATAAAAAAATAAAATAAGTTCTTAAGATGGACACACCGGATGGCAATAACATGTCAAGACAAATTATATTATTTATAACCGTCATAAAATACATTATTAGTAAATAATGCACTCTGGAGATACAAAATATAAGATAAATGGGTGTGCCAACACAAGACCAAAATGTCTGACAAGAGCCAGACCACCCATTAATAAACTAGAATAAAGTTTAACACTATTGGTGCAACCCAGACTCAGATTCTCAGCCCTCTTTTTAATACAACACAAAATGAATGTTTTGGTGGAGCATGCAGAGACAGAGCAGATATGAATTTCAGTGTTAATAACAGTGAGTAATGCACAGCTCCTCCTATTACCTGTTTTATTTATGTTTCTCAGACTACCAAAGCTTTTGAGTTTCCACATTTTGCGTTTAGCTGCAAAGCGAGGGAAGCACAGAAAAGAGAGACAAGATGAAGGAGAGAGAAATAAAGGTTAGATAAGCAAAAGTGAAAGACAGAAGAACAATTTTATGCAACTTTAATGTAGAGAAAGGAAAAATAGAACATATGTTGTTTGTGACAAATAGCTATTACTGGTTCAAGATTATTTATTCATAGTTTAGTCACTGCTTTCATCCATGGTTTAGTCCTTATCTAGTCCTGGTTTAGTTCTGGTTCAGCCTTGGTTTAGTCCTTCTTTAGTTATATGGTCCCAGTTTAGTCTTGCTTCAGTCCTGTCAGTTCTTGTTCAGTCTTGGTTTAGTTTTCATTTGTTCTGATTAGAGATCAAGCAATATGCTTTTGATTTTTTCATGGTCAGTGCCAATACCAATATTTCCCAAACCAGAGAGGCCGGTGACCTATACACCCAAGATTTATATGTTTCAGTCCTGGTTCAGTACCTTCGGCCTGCCCCACTGCTGTGTCTCCTTTCTGGGTCATACTCTTCTTCCGTCGGTTCTTTTTGCGGTCGCTCATTGGAGACGACTGACTCGACTCTTTTCCTGTGAACAGGACTGTGGTGCCTTCAAGAGCATCTGGAAAAAATATTTTAATTTAAAAATGAATAATACTAATAATGCAGCGGATTAAGCACCTTTTTAGACCCCCAAAGAGCTTTACAGTGCATTATTCATTCACTCCACACTCTGAGGTAAGATACTACTGCAGACTGATGGAACAAGGCCGCTGATCTGTACCATCCAGCCAGTATCAACCAACACTCACACACGCACGCACGCACGCACGCACACACACACACACACACACACACACACACACACTAGGACATTTGGTGAAGTGCCTTGTCTAAGGGCCTTAAAGGAAAAGTTACGTTTTTTTACAATTTGAGCCTTATTTCGGTAATAAAACAAGTTGTTTTACTCACCCATATCACTTTGGTGTCATATGGAGCATTTCCGGAGATGTTTTAGATTAGCGTTAGACTAACGCCGTTAGCCTAGCGCGACTTATAGCCATAGCTCGAGGCATTCCCCGTGCATGTAATATGCCCCGTGCGGGCTCCAAATACAGTAACACAAACTTTAGCACTTTTCAAATCATAGAAGCTCGATGTCTTTAGTCTACAATTTCGTTTGAATCAAAAGTGGCCTGTAATCCGAGATTTATCCATAGTTTACAGCTATGCGTTCCATGTTTGGGTCCCGGGAGCTGAGAGCACACTCCACGCATGCGCACTGGCGTCCTCATCTACTCGAAACTATGGATAAATCTCGGATTACAGGCCACTTTTGACCAAATGAAATCGTAGACTAAAGACATCGAGCTTCTATGATTTGAAAAGTGCTAAAGTTTGTGTTATTTGGAGCCCGCACGGGGCATATTACATGCTCGGGGAATGCCCTGAGCTATGGCTATAAGTCACGCTAGGCTAACAGCGTTAGCCTAACAGCGTTAGCCTAACGCTAATCTAAAACATCTCCGGAAATGCTCCATATGACACCAAAGTGCTATGGGTGAGTAAAACAACTTGTTTTATTACCGAAATAAGGCTCAAATTGTAAAAAACGTTACTTTTCCTTAAACTTTTGATGAGTTTTTAACCATGTAATGAAAAATATTTCTCTTGTACTCACCGACGCTTTGTGCTTTGGTGGACAGGGACAGGGGACATTGCTGCAGTGCTTTATTGTCCCCTACAGGAGAAAGCCCACCAGTGCGATCTTCAACCACAGACAAAGTGTTGGGACAGAGCTGAGGGACTGACACAGGAACAGAGATTTGAGAGAAAAACTCACACGTCAGAGGTCCCTCAGTTAATCCAGGTATGATCCATAGCAAAAGAAAAATTTTGTTAACTGGACAAAAGTTTTAGGCACTTGGTGTAGTTCAGTAGACCTGGCCAACAGACTGTAAACAAGTATTTGTGTTAGTTCTGAGTGTAGCCTTTCTCTTTGTTCCTCCCTTCAGACAGTGTGTCCACCAGCAATCAGACCAGAGCTGAAGCCACTAGGATAAACTGTCTTCACTCTAAAGGTTTTGCCCAGTTGAAAGAATTTTCATCTGCTACACACATCAAAGCTCATTTTAGTCCTGTTTAGTCCTGGTCACATCTTTATATAGCGCTTTTCCACCTTCAAGGCACCCAAAGCGCTTTACAACAAGGAACCACTCACCCATTCACACACACATTCACACACCAGTGTACGCAGACATTGGGGGCGAGGTTAAGGGTTAAGGACACAACGGCAGCATTCATCTGTGGGAGCTGGAATTGTACCGCCAACCTTTGGATCAGTGGACAAACGCTCTACCAACTGAGCTACTGCCGCCTACTGTACCCCTCTTCTTCTCTCACCTGTACTTGTTGTAGTCTCTGCACTGTTCTCTTTGCTGATGCCGTTCACCCCTGGGGTAGTAGGGGGAACTGGTGAGGGTCCGGTGGGGGCCACAGCGCGTGGAGGTCGTTTCCCAGGGACTTTTACAGTAACACGCAAAAGATCGATCTCCTTCCCATGAGAGTTCTGAGAATAATCCTGGAAACAACAAGGAAATACTAATAAAATACTAATACTAACATTAATAAGTGTTTTGTTCATGAGACGACTTCACTAAATTATGTGAAGAATCCCTCAGTCGCCCAGGTAGAATCCACGGTAAAAGGAGAAATTCAATTTGTCAACTGGACAAAGTTTATTTGGTCGAAAACGTTTCGCAGCTCATCCGAGTTGCTTCGTCAGTTCTGGTTAGAGTGCTGATGGACACTGCTTATATCTAGCTGCAGGGAGGAGCTAACTACACTGAAATTATTCTGAAACTATCCTTTTTGTTTTGAGTTTCTGTCTTTTGTTTTTTCAGTTTCTCTCTGGTGTCTAGTTTAGCATACCCATTTTCACACCTCTGGCCCTGACCTGGCTAGCCCCCTTGTTTCCTTTGTTTGTTTTGATCTAGGTTTAAGAATGGAATTATATATGGGAGACAAATTATGTCTGACTCACCCATTCCTGTTTAAAGAAGGATTCTCTTTTTTGACAAAAATAGCCTCTTTAACTCCTCTCTCAAACCAGTTCTTTTCCCTGGCTAAGATCTGAACCTCACTGTCCTCAAATGAGTGGTCCATGGCTTCTAGGTGGAGATGTACGGCAGATGACGGTCCACTCTGGCTCTCTCGTCTGTGTTGGTACATCCTCTTGTGAAGTGGCTGTTTTGTTTCTCCAGTGTAGCGCTCACTGCAGTCTTCACTACACCGAATGGAGTAGACCACATTGCTTTGTTTGTGGCTCGGTGTTTTGTCCTTTGGGTGGACTTGTTTTTGTCTTAAAGTGTTTGTGGGTTTGAAATAAACTGGAATTTCATATTGTCTGAAAATCCTCTGTAGTTTTTCAGAAACGCCGGCCAGGTAAGGAATCGCTACCCCTTTCCTCCTGGGTTCGGATTCTCTGTTGTCTTGTTTCTTGTCCTTGTCTCTCTTGGTTTTGTTGAAAGCCCATTTAGGATATCCACAAACAGAGAGGGCTTCCTGCACATGTTCTTTTTCTTCTCCTTACCCTCTGTGCTTGTAGGAACCACTTGGGTCCTGTGTTGTAATGTCCGAATAACTCCCAGTTTGTGCTGCAGTGGGCAGTGTGAATCAAAAAGCAGGTGTTGGTTCGTGTGTGTGGGCTTCCTGAAGACTTCTACTTGGAGCCGCCGGTCCCGCATGCAAGAGTGGACCGTCATCTGCCGTACATCTCCACCTAGAAGCCACGGGCCATTCATTTGAGGACAGTGAGGTTCAGATCTTAGCCAGGGAAAAGAACTGGTTTGAGAGGGGAGTTAAAGAGGCTGTTTTTGTCAAAAAAGAGAATCCTTCTTTAAACAGGAATGGGTGAGTCAGACATAATTTGTCCCATATATAATTCCATTCTCAAACCTAAATCAAAACAAACAAAGGAAACAAGGGGGCTAGCCAGGTCAGGGCCAGAGGTGTGAAAACACCATTAGGGTTTGAAAGGGTATGCTAAACTAGACGCCAGAGAGAAACTGAAAAAACAAAAGACAGAAAGCTGAAAACAAAGAGGTGGGATAGTTTCAGAATAATTTCGTGTAGTTAGCTCCTCCCTGCAGCTAGATATAAGCAGTGTCCATCAGCACTCTAACCAGAACTGACAAAGCAACTCGGATGAGCTGCGAAACGTTTTCGACCAAATAAACTTTGTCCAGTTGACAAATTGAATTTCTCCTTTTACCATTCACTAAATTATCTCAAGGGCCTATAGGCTATTTTCTGATCTATGATATAATGTTGTTTGCTTATAGCTGGAATTGTGTTAAGTTTCATTCATGTTTAACACCCAAAACATACATCAAGATGTTTTAGAAGTCATCCATGCATGCAATCTCTAGCAATCTCTCCCAGACCCTCTATTCAAACTCTCCTTATGATTAGCTCTACGATTCTGCCTATGTCACCCATGCATCCATGCATCACCCACATAACAATTCTACATAAATATATGTTGTGATGGCGCTCTGAAGGGAGAGTGGCTTCGCACCGAGAGCAAAGAGAGGGGAGAAACTTATTTAGCATGTGAACAACTCCTGTGCGAGATCAATAAAGGTCAATCTTCTAATCCTTGACCACTGTAAGGCCCTTTGTGTTACAATTTTGTATGAAAAGCGCCTTATAAATATTGTTTGATTGATTGATTGATTGGGCAAATATAGCGTTTCAAAACAATACAAAGGTAACATGGTGATCTAAATACTATATTGTGCCCCATAGAAGTAAAATACCCCCTCTTTAAATATCTGTGAATAATTATGACACGTAAACTTAAGAAGAAAGAATTCAATAATTTCTTTAAGTGGGCTATTACACTTCTATTGGATATTAAATACCAAAACATAACATATTTATATCACCATGATACTTTTTATTGTTTTGAAAATGCTGTATCTGCAGAAATGACATATTAAGATGTTTAATAAGTTTCACTTTTGTTTTTGACGGGCTGAGTCAAAATAACCGCGCATTAAACTAATAAAATTACTACACATTGCATCATATTTTTGAAGTTGTAGTTGCAGTTTTGTATCATGTTTGTGTATATTTATGGAGAATTGTCATGTGGGAGCATAGGTGACATAGGCTTATGCACTGAGCATTGGACCGAATCTTACAGCTAACTGTAGGACCTAGGACAGGGGTCGGCAACCGGCGGCTCCAGAGCCGCATGCGGCTCTTTGATCCCTCTGATGCGGCTCAGTACAGTGGTTCCTCATTTATCGTGGGGGTTACATTGTTAAAATAACCCACGATAGGCTAAATCCGTGAAGTAGTCAGCTTTATATTGCGTGTATAAATATGCGTGTATTTCACAGTTCCTCTGACCGAGGCGCCTGGTGCCGCTGCGCTGTTGCGGCTTTTGTTATAGTGAGAACGCATCCGTGCGCTCTCAGGACTGGTTCCGCCGCCTGGACTTCAGGTTCCACAGTTCGTTTTGCAGAAATACTGCCGCTACTTCCCGATGCGCATTACCCACCCAGAGAAGTGTGCGCGCGGACATGAGACGCACGGCCGCGGCCCTTCTGGCATGTGCCCAAATGCCAGACCGCTCAGTCCTCACTGCTTCAGAGTCACACTGCTCGTGATCGAACATTTATATAAATAAATTTGTCAAACTGACTGCATTCTGTACGGGAGACACGGAGGAGAATGATTGACAAAGACAAAGGTCTACAGTCCCTTAGCCAATCAGGATGCAGAACACAATGTGTGTTGATACACTATAAAAAAAATCAGCGAAACAGTGAGGGACCACTGTATTTAATTAAAATATATTTTATTTTAGTTTGTTCATTTTCAAAATGTAATTCTACGGCACAAAGGTAAAAAAAAACAAAAAAACAAACGTTATATGCAGTGTTATTTCATTTTAAATTTCAAAAGGGTTTTGTGGCTCCCAGTGTTTTCTTTACTGTGTGAAACGGCTCCAAATGGCTCTTTGAGTGGTAAAGGTTGCCGACCCCTGACCTAGGAGATCACTAAATTACTCAAACATACATGGATGACATCTTAAACCTCTTCAGGCTTGTATTTCATGAGAGAACAAGATTATAACATGAAAGCTTCAAAAGTGTGATTTTCCCCCCTCTTTAGTAAAAGTCTTCCCCCTCTGACTCTGCTCTCATAATGTCATACGCAGGGTTCAGGTGCTTTTGCTGACAGTGGAAATCTTAATATTGATGTGATTTTTATAGCTCTGTCTCATATTACACTGGAGTTGGAAAGATACTACTGGGTGATAATGGTGAATTCACTGTTTGTAAATCTTCTCTTACATTGGAGCTGGAGTGGTACGACAGAGTTCCAGTGTTGGACAGTGTCACATATTTCTTCTTCCATTCTTTGTTCAGCGAGCTCCCACTCCTCTTGTACAAAATGCTCTGTGGAGAGAATAAACACATTTAAAAACATATTCACAATGGAAAGACCATCTATTACTTAAAGGAACACTATGAATTTTTCTGGTCAATCTGCTTGTCTCTATGGAGATGTTACTGCTTTGCCTGGAATGTTCCATAGCATGGCATGAAACTCATCTGTCACAAATATAGATTTAGCCATAGAGTTAAAGTCATAATGTGTAACATTCTAGGCAAAGGAATAACATCTCCATGGACACAAAGACATCGTGGACCTTTATATTGATTTGACTTGAAAATGAATCTTGTGCAGTGTGTCCAGTCCACAGTATAGTTTTAAACTTGTCATTCTCTACCAGGCCAAGTTACAGCTCAGATCTGTGGAGAGGAGACCAACTAATTAAATTTAACAAAGCTAATAATATAAATTTAAGAAGTCATTTTCATTCATGTAGCCAAGACATATATTTCTTTAATATCGTAAACATGTTTGTACTTGTTTGGTGTGAGACTGAAATATTTGGTGAAAAAAACAAAACATAAGGGACAAAAAACGACTCAGAACTCCAGTAGATTGCTATCCTCAGTTGTAGCTCTTTCACATAGATGTTCATGTTTGCAGTGAAACGGATGAGCAGAGGATGTGGTTAAATATATCACAAACAGTGTACAGGTGAAGACTTTAAAAGTCTAAAAACAGCGAGTGAGAGCTGCAGCACAGTGTATTTATAGAACAGCTTCAGAAACATGACACACTCTGCCCCTGTCAGACTCAATACTGAGGTACATTATGTCAGGTTAAATATAGACTTATTCAGTTAGTTCACAGCATAAACGAAGTGTGAAGGAAAATGCACCCTCACCAACACGTTCATTACAGTGAGAATAAAGAGATGCCATCGTGTTACTGAATGAACTGGATTAAACTGGGACAAACATTACAAGTCCCTGTGGATTATTCATGTTTTATAGCTTTAAATATATAATATGTACCTTTTCTGGTGGAGGGTCTGTCACTTGTTTTATCTTGATGGAAATGTTACTGCTTTGCCAGGATTGTTCCACAGTATAGCATTAAAATTTATCTCTAAAGAGACAAATAGGTGACCACCAGGCCAAGCTACAGGTCAGATCTGTGCAGAGGTGACCCTGCTTACATCAAGAAAGTAACCTTTATTTTAAAAAAAAGAAATAACCCAATACCTGCAAGCAAGCAAATTAATTCTATACTGTGGAACATTTGAAACAAAGCAATAACATCACCATGGAAACAAGCAGGTGGTGGGCAAGTTACAGAGCTAAAGTTGCATAGTGCACCTTTAAATACGAGAGCCTGAATGAACGGTTGCAGGTCCAGTATGTTCGGAGCAGACTGAGGTTTGTCACAGACCTGTTTAATGGGGACTCCTCTGTTTGTGCTCACATCTCCTTTAGAGTCACCTGATTTCTTCTCCTGGTCACGATTCTGAAACAAGAGAGACATTACAGACATTACACATCTGTAGAAAGAGAGAGGGAGAGGGGGAGAGCTAAGAGAGGAAGAGAGAGAGAGTTGGGAGAGAGAGAGAGGGAGAGAAGAGAGGATGCAGTGATGATGAGAGACAACATGAACTGAAATATGTGAGGTGAGATGTCAGGTCCATCAAGTTTACCATTTCTCACAGCTGTAAATGTTTCTGTTTTTAAAATGAAATGAACAAAATAGAACATAATCAATTAATATATGCTATAGTTTATTATTAAAGCTTTTTCTCTTGTCTGTGTGGGTGAGGTATGGGTGAGATATGGGTGAGCTATGGGTGAGCTATGGGTGAGCTATGGGTGACACTGACCTTGAAGAGGGAGGGTCTTCGGGGGATGGTTCTGTGTGAGCGAGACACAGACCCCGCCCCTTCCACTGGAGCCATTCTCAGCTCTCTGTGACTGACCACAGGGGTGGAAGGGAGGGAGTAAGTGTAGCCAGGGCTCGGGCCGTTACTGACCTGAGGGGGGTGGGGGGTAAGGGAGTGATGGACATGAGGGGGAGAAACGAACACGGTGAGATGAGCTGATGAGACAGGTGAGTTCAAACAGGTGAAGATGACTGACAGACCAGCACATGGATTTAAAGGGTCTGGAAGCACAGTCACAAATAATACTTCCTGGAGCTTACAATCTGAATCCAACTTTTTTTTGCTGGAGAGCCACCTCGCTCACACTGCTCTCTGTCCGGCTGTGATCTGTAGTGTGACATTCAGAGCACTGCTTTGCTGTGCTTTGTGTCACAGCCTTTGAATCTGCACTGACCAGACCACTACTCTGTTCTATTCTATTCTATTAACTATTCATATATTAAGCAAAAGGCTGCAGTGGTTCCAGTGGCTGGCAAAAATACACTACCAACAGAAAGAATTTGGAGCACTGTGGCACACCTGCCAGACTGTACAGTTCAGTCTGAGCTCCTCTTGTCACTTTGAATTATGAGAATACCTACGGCCACTGGACCGGAGCTGTACAGTGTACAGTCTGAGCTCTGAGTAATGCTAAGGTTATTAATATCACATGGAATAACCTAAGAGACGTGGTGACCACAGTGCCAGTCAAGGACCCATCTTCAGATCTTAAGATAGTTTGGTCAAGATAACTGTGAGGGCAGGCCTTCCTGCTCCACTCTTGTCTGAAAAATCAGTTGTACACCTGTGCATGTGTGTGAAAACTCATGCATGTGAATACTAGTGATGTGCCAAAGGGTTCGGGAGAGTGAAACGACTAACTACAACCATCCAACCATTTTCTTCTGCTTATCCGGGGCCGGGTCGTGGGGCAGTCTAAGCAGGGGCTCACAGACTTCCTTCACCCTGGACACTTCCTCCAGCTCCTCTCAAGGAGCAGCAGCTCTACTCCAAGCTCCACCTGTGTGACTGAGCTCCTCACCCTATCTCTAAGGGAGCGCACAGCCACTCTGCATAGGAAACTCATTTTGGCCGCTTGTATCTGCAATCTTGTCCTTTCGGTCATTACCCAAAGCTCATGACCATAGGTGAGGGTAGGAACGTAGATTGACAGGTAAGAGCTTTTGCCTTTCGGCTCTTCACCACAACGGTCTGGTACAGTGACCACATCACTGGTGCCTCCTTTAGTGAATACCTGGTACACTAGCAGGAGCAGAGTGAATTTATAGCCCTGTACATCAGTATAACTTCAAAAACAGTCTCTTCTTTTGAATTTCACATCGCTGCTATTTTTATCCAAACTAATAATATCCATCTAGACTCAGAGGAAGCTGTTTACTCAAAGCAGAGAAACCTAATGACAGTGCTGGTGCCTAAGGGATGTGTCCTGCATAAAACAGATCTTAGATAGGTCTAGACACTAACCCTAACCCAGGACTATAGCCTAGAGTAGACCGAACCAGGCCTGAACCAAAAATATGTATTTTGTTGTAAATCAGGCCAATCTAAAACTATAATGATTAAAACTATTTAAAATAGGAAAATCCACAACCAGGACTTGACCAAGAATAAAGCAAGACTAAATCAGGTCTAAACTAGGATTATATCAGATCTAAACCAGGACTCAACCAAGTCTGAACCAGGATTAAACAAGGACTGAATCAGTTAAGCGTGACTAAACCAGATCTAAACTAGGATTAAACCAAGATTAAACTAGGTGTAAATTGGAATTAAATCAGTCTAAAGAAGGACTAGACCAAATCTAAACCAGGATTAAAGAACAAAAGCTCAGAAATAAAGTATTCGACTAAAACTGCACTCACAAGACTTATACAAGGCTTATAATCTAAATAAAACGATTAATCGACTAATACAAGGTCTACAGCTCTAGAAGATTGCTTGTATATTTACATAGTAGTTAATAGTTAGTAGTTAGTAGTTAGTTGTAGCATTTACCTGGCTGGGGTATGAGGCAGAGCCCGGCGTAGACCCTCCGGAGTGACTGGGGGAGTTGGGCAGAGACTTGCAAGCCTGAAGAGCAGCCTGCTTCCTCTGAACCACCACCTTCTGAGCGGCTGAGGGACACAAACCAAAACACAGGGAAAACTCTTACTCAGATACTGTTCAATTCATTTGAATCAAACCTTAAATAAAAACCAGACCAGAGAACACAAATCTGTTCCTACTCTTACTAATGTTTTATCTGGTAACATAAAGGTGTGTGGATTAAAGGTTCAATATTACGCAAAACTGACTCTTGTAAGCTTGAAGCCATTTTAGAATGTTGCTACTTTAAAGGTCCCATGGCATGAAAATTTCACTTTCTGAGGTTTTTGAACGTTAATGTGAGCTCCCCTACCCTGTTTAGCCCCCCCCCCCATGGTTAAAAGTTGTGAAATGTCTAAACTGAGCATTTGCGATCCTTTTCTGCGTTACAAAAAATCTGAGCTCAAACGGGCAAGTTTGAACAAGGCACCTTATTGACGTCAGATCGAAAAAAGAAATGCAAATGCAGTTCCACCCCCGTCTGTCTGTACTCAGTGTCTCTGTAAATCACGCCCAGAGAGTTTGGACTGCGAATGCGCTAGGCAATGCGAAATGCGTTTTTTTATTTGCCTGGAGGCACGTCCGAGTGTTTCTAGGCTCAGAAGTCCTTTATCTGAGCCTCTGGACCTTTGAACAGCAGTGGTTTAATTTTATTTTATGTGGAAATGTGTTTATTTTTCAATGGAACGCTTCAAATCTCTCCCCCGTGCAAAAACAAGGAAATGGATCAGCTGTGGGCTCTGAGCGGAGAGTTTGGCCATGCCCCCACCCTCTACTATTGGCCATCTCTTTTCTCCTCATTTGCATTCAAGCAACAACGCCCAGAATAAAGAGTTTGAGAGAGATATTTATGACTCTTTCTCATCTTATCTCTGTTTCTCATGCACTGAGTGTTGATTTTGAAGAAGGATTAATTTACAGTATTAGGGAACCATTAAGGAGCCATATAAAAGCATCAAGAAGTACCATGTCATGGGATCTTTAACAAAAACATACCTGGAGTTGTGTTTTGTTTCCTTCACACATGTTTGAGTAAGAATATCCCCCTCAAAATGCTCTGTTCTACCTTGTGATGTTAGAACATATGGTAATGGGGTAATACAAACTATTCTATTCGCTTGAGTACTTTTTTAGGTGCTTAAGCCTCAAATGTAAGACAATACAGAAATTTGCAAACATGCATAAATCAATGAAATAGAAGTCAGAGTAAAGTAATGATTAGGGAACACTGTTGTAACTGTTACTGTTATGGACTTGTTTACAGGTACATTGTATAACTTTTCTGGTGGAGGGTCCGTCAAATGCTTTACTCCATGGAAATGTTATTGCTTTGCCTGGAATGTTTCACAGTATGGTATCATTATGGAGACCAAATCAGACCAAGTTATAGGTCAGATCTGTGGAGAGGCGACTCATAGTCAGAATGCCTGTTTTTCTAGGTGTTTTTGAGCTATAAAACCACCTGTAATTTAATAAATGTAATGTAGAGCTGTTTTATGTCATAATGTCATACTGGCACTCGTGAGCCCAGGAATTCTTTTGCAACTCCTGGGGCAGCAGATTAGAATAAGTGACAGCAAGCTACAATTTAGAGTTAGCAAGTCAAGTTTAGCAATCCGTTCAACTTCACTTTTTTCTTCTTGTCTGGCCCTACTTTTTAAATGGAGGAAGATTACATATTAAAGCTCAAACAGTTTTCTAAACAGCGTGGTAAGAAATCCTCTTTTCTGCTTTTCCTGCCTTCTTTTCTCAACCTGCTGTGACAATGTCTGTACTCAGATGGGATATTGTGACCTGAAAAATTTGCAAAGAAGCATCATTAAACCCGAGCGGTCCACCACTCACATTCAAAGCCAGATCGCCTGGTAAAAATGTTGCTATTTTAATTTATGACTCTACCCGGTGCGCTCTGGAAAATGCACTGAACAATAATAATTTTCAGCTTCTCATCAAAAATATTACAAGCTACCAGTCGCCAAATTTACTTACCGACACCTGGTGACGTCACTGATGACGTCAGTGCCTCACCAGCCATGACCCTCACCGCACGTCACTGACATAGACATACCTTCAGCAAAGACTCGTTCCACATTGAACCCGTAGGTGGCACAGGTCTCGTAGAACAGAGAGTGGCGCACATCGATGCAGAGCTGCCGTGCTCGCTGGTCCTCAATCACCCGAGGGTTTGAGCTGCTGATCTTATCTGACGCATAAGAGAATACACACTGTAACAACTCTACAGTCTACACTATGTGGTTTAAACAGTTTTTTTTTTATCAACCGATATTTCGTAGTTCATCTTCATTCATTCTTCATCTTCTCAGTTTTTGTCATTAAAACATTTTTAAGACTGAAAACTAAACAACTAAATAAAATGTTATCAGTGATCAAGCCTTTGAATAAAAGACCAAAACAAGCAACTCAAGCTACACACAAAACCACTACAAATGAGATGTCCAGATTTCACTTATTTAACATAATTAAGGCCACTGTGTATGCAACTTTATACAAAAGATGACCGAAATAAAACCATGTTTTAATACCATTTTGTTTTTTGTGTTTATTGCACTAAAAACATGTGTCCTTACTGCTAGTGGGCTTGCTGCTCTATAAACCTGACTCTTATTTGAAAGGTCTTCATGTCTTGTCATGTCTTGCATAAGGACATAACAGTATGCACTAGAGCCCCTCTGTGGGTCTTCCCACTGGTCTCCCATCCAAGTACTGACCAGACCCAGCCCTGTTTAGCTTTTGAGATCTGATGAGATCAGGCTTTGCCAGTGTAGTATATGTAATAATCATTCACAATAAGAATGATAAATACACTTTAGTTGATCAGCTAAATTGGCATGGCATTTAATCAATTAAATCTGTATTTTTACAAAATCAATACATGAAGCTTTCTAATTATAATTCTTCTTCTGTGATGTCATTTACAGTTGTTTTACAGCCCATAAAACTGCAGCCATGTTTCGTCCAGCTCTGAATATAAAATGTACTGCTTTATTTGTATTGAACTGGCCAGTCTCCAAAACAGTCTGCCAAAATCTGCCTAGCAACAGTAGACAGCCCACAGCACCGCCCCTTCACCCTGTGAGCCAGGAGCCGGGTTCACAAGGGAGATAGAGAACTTAGGGAGATATAGTTCATAGTTCATGTTTAAGTTCAGGTTACACATTTAAGCGTCACACATTCAAATCTAATTAAAAGTGTTTACTTAATTGTAACACATAACAAATTACAAAATATGAATAAATTAGTCAAGATACCCACTCTGGCCTGTTTTAAAAGGGAGATAGTGCTCAGTCTAGACAGGATGTCAAAAGCACTAGACACTTGTTATGATTTCAGATGGAGGGCAGGGGCCTGCATATTTTTAAATCACTGAGTGTGTAGAATCCCTCAGTAGTCCAGGTAGAGTCCATGGCAAAAGGAGAAATTCAATTTGTCAACTGGACAAAGTTTATTTGGTTGAAAGTAATTGATTTGCATGACATTAAGGTAGGCCCTCCCCCATCACTGACATCACTGTGGTGTGGAGTTTCAGGGCAGAGCAGAATTAGAGCGTACTTTGTTAAAATGGAAATGCTTTTATAACAAAAAGTCCATATAATCATTCAATAATTGAATAATACACAAGATATGTGTTATCACACATGTACATACACACACTCTGGACAGACACACACACACACACACACTCTGGACGGACACACACACACACATACACACACACTTTAGTCCTGGTTCAGACCCGGTTTAGTCTTGGTTTAGACCTGGTTTAGACCTGGTTTAGTCCTGGTTTAGTCCAGGTTTAGTCCTGGTTTAATCCTGGTTTAGACCTGGTTTAGTCTTGGTTTAGACCTGGTTTAGTCCTGGTTTAGACCTAGTTTAGTCCTGGTTTAGTCCTGGTTTAATCCTGGTTTAGTCCCAGTTTAGTCCCGGTTTAGTCCCAGTTTAGTCCTGGTTTAGTCCTGTACACACACGCTGACATAAGCCCCCTGCTGTCAGCTAATCTGTCCCTTTGATGCAGAAATAATCTGATATAATAAATGATATAAGTTTGCTGTGTTATCTGATAATTTGCGTATGCTCGTGTCACGTATATCCACGGTCTTTAATAATCCGGAGATCCAGAGAAATGGACATATCCCGAACGTATGCCGTGTCCCGAGGCGAGAGTTTCTTCTTACGTAGCATTTACGGATTCTTCTTCTCTTGAAATGCCGTGTTCATATTCACAAGGCTCGCTCACAGCTGATCGGCAAACAGGCGCAAAGACAACAGCGCTAATCGTCATGCTTGGCGGGAGCCAATCCCCCCATCCCCCCTATCCCCCCTCAACTTGAGTACTGCTTATATCTGCCTGAAGGAAGGAGCTAACTACAATGAAATTACTCTGAGACTGCCACACCTATTTGTTTACAGTTTCTGTTCGTTTGCTATGCCTATTAAATATGCAGTGGGAGTGGAATGTGGGGTCTTGTTAGCATAACCATTCAGGGCTATAATGGGTGTTTTCATACCCCTGGACCTGACCTGGCTAGCCCTATTGTTTTCTTTGTTTGTTTTGATTTAGGTTTGAGGATAGAGTTATAAATGGGAGACAAATTATGTCTGAGACCTCCATTTCTGTTCAAGGAAGGATTCTCTTTCTTGACAAAATTAGCCTCCTTAACTCCCCTCCCAAACCAGGCAGATATAGGCAGTATCCACCAGCACTCTGGCCAGAACTTGGATGAGCAGCTTGGATGAGCTGCGAAATATATTTGACCAAAGAAACTTTTGTCCAGATGACAAATTGAATTTCTCCTTTTGCCATGGATTCTAACCTGGACGACTGTGGGATTCTACACACACTTTTAAATGAGATTACACTGGTCCCTTTGTCACCCCTGTAGACCTGAGTTAGACCGGTTTGTGTAAACAGGTCAACAGGCTAACCCACACAGCCACACTAATGTGTTGCCCTCTGAACTGAATTCTAACAAATCCTTCATGCTGATTGGTTGAAGGATCACAACAGCAGAACAAGCCATGAAATCAAACCTGAGTTAAATCCAGTTGAGAGAAAAGCACAGGCATCCTCCCCTCCACAAATGCACAAAGTCTTTCCCTCTGCGTGCTTCACAAACTAAATAGTCTGTATTTCCCTAAAATAGGCGGAAGTACATTTGTTGGTATTGCCATGTTCATTATGGTTCATTTGGCACTGATCGCACAAATCTCAATGCTACTCTGTGATTGGTCAGTTTCATCACAAGCAGAGTGTGTGATCTCACAAACATCTTACTGGCACGGTTAACAAACGATTAACCCAAGCAAACTGAAGAGTTTCTCGGTCAAAGTACACATTTCTTTTTTTTAAAGGGATATGCCACCCCCAGGTCAAACCTGGGCATCTCCCCACAGTCCAGAGACTAAAATAAGTGGTGGAAAGTGTTTTTCTGGTGACCCAGCCATTGTCCGAGTCTGTCAGCACTGACCGCAGCGGTATCTGCAGCTACTCCGCGTTAGACTGGAGTCTAAAGCCGCCAACGAAAGATTTCGGCCAAAAGGAATTAATTTGCTCGATGCTTTTCCCAATTACTTTCTGTGTAGTGCGCATTCATATCGAGTGCAAATAAATGTGCAAATCAACACAGATAACAACACGGATAACGTGGAGTAGCTGCAGCTACCGCTGCGGTCAGTGCTGACAGACTCGGACAATGGCTGGGTCACCGGGAAAACGCTTTCCACCACTTATTTTAGTCTCTGGACTGTGGGGAGATGCCCAAGTTTGACCTGGGGGTGGCATATCCCTTTAAATGACTAAATGATTGTGTTTGATTAACTGTCATGTCTTACCCTGAGTGCCGACCACGATGACAGGCAGGTCTGAGCGCAGAGAGCTTAGATGAGCATACAGAGAATACAGCTCTTGAAAACTGGCCTCATTCTCCAGACTGAAGACCAGGATCACAGCGTCCACCCACCCACAGAACTGTAAGCAGGGAGGGGGAGGGAGACAGACAAAGAGAGAGAGGAGGAGAGACGGGGAGAGAGACAAAGACAGAGAGGAAAAAGAGGGGGGAAAGACAGACAGAGGATTTTTCATATTGCATTTTACAAACATCGCACAGTGTTTCGAAGTAGTTTATTAATTATTCAGTCCTTAGCAACACTCAGTTGTGGTAAGCAAAACTAGAACTCAACTGACATTAAACTAACCTGGTCTAAACACTAAACCAGGACTAAATCAGGATTAAGAATAGTATAATAAGGCACTAGTCTCATATTGCGCTTTTCCAGATGCTTAAAGTCAATTTACAACTGGCGCATTATTCATTCACTCCACACCCGATGGTGGTGAGCTACTATAGTAGCCACAGCTGCCCTGGGGCAGAAGCCAGGCTGCCAATCTGCACCATTGAAAGCTCCGACCACCACCAACACACGCACTCACTGCTTTCATACTAGGCAATATAGGTGTCTTGCCTGAGGACACAACAACGGTTTTTGCCACAGACAACCCCACTGTACCTATCTACATGTGACCTCCCAACTCTCCCTCCATCCCTCTCTCTTTTTACCTGTGCATCAGGTGGTCCGGGCTCCTCTCGGATCAGTAACAGATGACTCTGTCCATCCACCAACACTTCCTTCTTAAACCTGCCCCCTGTGAAAGACAAGACAGGCACAATCAGGTATACCACAGGGAAATTACACTATAACACAATGGTCATCAAAATTCAATAAAAACATAAATAAGAAATAACCCAGCAAAAATCCAGTTTGTACTTTTTGTAAATACTGGGACTGTTAAGATTAATCAATTTCAACATGTTTTGACAGTATAGTGAATTTGAAATCAGTTCTACATATAATAATAATCATCACAGACACATTGATATAATTGTAATGAGGTTGGGTACAAAGCAGAAAAAATGCATATACTGAATCTCACCATATGAATAGAGCTAAGCTCACAGTTTGACATGTTATGACATCAGTACATTGGAGAATCCCTTGAGTTTAACTTGAGGTTTCAGGTGGAGTTTGCTGTGTAACTGTCAGATGCAGATTTGCTGACCTGGTTTATGGTTCATATCTCTAATTACTGGGCCTTTTCACATGAAACATGAACTGGCACACAGTTCAGTGTTTTCTCTGTCAGTATAAATTAACTAAACTGAAGTGATTTTTACACAACAACTTCAGAAAGTGATTACTGTTGTCAAGCCTTTAGCCATACAATTAATGACAAGTCTGTGGAGCCAATCCCAAACAAATAATAATGACGAAGTTCAACATTTGTGGATTTCTTTTTGGAGACTTCTTTCAACAACAGTGAATCACCCCATAAACACATATAGGGCCTTGCCCGCCACCTGAAATTCTATAATATGAACGCAACTTATATTAATTGCCCAGTATTTAAAAACTTTACCAGTAATTTTCTTATATTGGTTTACACATCTCTACAGAGAGTATTACAATAGAACATGATTCACGCACCGTCTGCTCTCTCCACAGCCTGGTAACTGCCTGTGATGTATTTGTTCACCAGAGCAGACTTCCCACTTTTCAGACTGCCCAAAACGCCCTTGAACACAACACAAACAAAGTCACACATTAGACCAACAAATGTGACTATTACTCAGTCTTTCACTGTACATAAGAATTCAACTTTTTCTTTTATGTAATTTATGTAAACTTGTGCTTTCAATGTATTTGCAAGATTAAAGAGGCGGTATTTGACTTCAACAGGATATTAACTGTAACACATAACATATTTAGATCACCATGTTAACTTTTGTTATTCGCCGAAAACATCATATTAACATGTTTTGTAAGTTTCAATTTCATTTTGGACTCTGAGTCTCCCCTACTTTCGCTCCCCACTAAATCACTCCTTCAGAGTGCTATCACGACACAATAACCATGCATAATGAATATACTGCACATTGCATCAAGTTTGTCAAGTTGTTGTGCACAATTTTGTGTCATGTTTTTGTATATTTATGAAGAAGTCTTGTGTGAGAGCATGGGTGACATAGGCTTGTGGGTGGAGCATTAGACAGAATCTTATACCTAACTCTAAGGAGGGTTCGAATAGAGAGATCGCCAAAATTCTCATTGCATGGATGATATCTAAAACCTCTTCAGGTATGTTTTTGATGAGGGAAAACCAAATGATAGAAAGCTTTAAAAAATTGCATAATACTCCCTATTTAAAGCTACCAACATCTGCATAATCTATCGGGAATTTCCACAAGGGGATCCCCAAAATAACCAAGCATCTGCAGTTACATGCCACTTGCTGTCAGGGTGGCAAGGATGGCACAGCTAAACCCCGCAGGTAGTGATAAAAGGAGAAATTCAATTTGTCAACTGGACAAAGTTTGTTTGGTCGAAAACGTTTCGCCACTCATCCGAGAGGCTTCGTCAGTTCTGGTTCGAGTGCTGGTTAGACACTGCTTATACTGTATCTAGCTGCAGGGAGGAGCTAACTACACTGAAATTATTCGGAAACTATCTCAACTAATTTGGTTTTGAGATTCTCTCTTTTGTTTTTCAAATTTCTCTGGCGTCTAGTTTAGCATACCTATTCAACCCTAACGACCGTCTCCACACCTCTGTTTCGACCAAACAAACTTTGTCCAGTTGACAAATTGAATTTCTCCTTTTATCATGGATTCTACCTGGACGACTGAGGGATTCTTCACGCACCCGCAGGTAGTGGTGATCTCCCACAATCAGGGCATGTACCGTTACCCCTTCCGATGCGTTCAAAATGCCTTCCTGAGTCTATGATTATGAGAGCTCCTCCCAAAAAGAAGTCCAGATCCAATCAAGGTCTTGCATCTAAGGTGGAGCAGTTGTCCGCAAATTGGAAGCAATGCAGGCTCGTCATATGGACACACCTGCTTCAGAGGCAGGGACATCTTCCCAATCAATGCCTGTTCTAACCCCGGTGGACGATGTGCTCTCTCTCTGGCAGCATCTACCTCTCATTTTCAGGATGAGGAGGATGCACCGTCCTCCCGTGTTTCTGAGGATGGTTTGTATTCTTCCACACAAAGCCTTGGTAGTGACTCAACCAATAGATCCATGCAAGATGTTATGCGCAGAGCTCTGGATTGTTTGCGGTTGGAACTTACAAAGCCTGAACAGACTGGCCTTGGTAATGTTTTTTTTTTAGATGCGGGCATGCCCCTATACGCCCTTTGCTCTACCCCCCTCTGTGGAGTATCTCAAAGAGTTGCATGCCTGTTGGAGGGATCCAAGTGCTTTCTCCAGACTCTCGTCAGATGGCCGGATTTTGGCCGCTATGCACAATGCAATGACAGCTGGTCTGAGTCTCCCCTGCTTTCGCTCCCCACTAAATCACTCCTTCAGAGTGCTATCACAACACAATAACCATGCATAATGAATATACTGCACATTGCATCAAGTTTACTGCATGCTTACTGTTGAACTGGCTGTGGCTTCTCTCATTGTTTCACCTGAGAAGGCCCTGTGGCAAGATGTTAGGTGTCCAAGACGCCAAAGCCGTGTGATGGATGACTTCATCACCAAGACGTAAAACTCCGGTGCGCGGACTGGTTGACTGGGCAATTCTCTGGCACACTGACTTTTTGCTCTCTCTGCCTCTCTCCAAGAGGGTGATGGTGCTGCAACGGCTGCTGATTTTAGTGACTGCAGGCTTTTGCATTGATGACAAGGGAGTTTGGACGTGTTATGTCCTTTCTGGTTCAGGCTCGCCAGCAGATTTGGCTTGCTCAATCTTCTCTGACGAAGGCGTGCCACAGGACTTTCCGCAGTGTGCCTGTGGAACCAGGGCAGTTGTTTGTTTCATCTGCCTTGGAGGCATTGGAACGGACTGTCCATGCTTGACAGACGAGGTGGCAACTTTCTGGCCTCAGCAGAGCTATGCCCCCTCCTCGGCAACCAAGGTGCCCGACTGCTGATTCCAGTGCTTTGCTGGAATTTTCGTAATGAACCTTGCCATCCAATGCGGCAGCCTAGAACTTCAGACACAGGTCACTGCCCCCCCAGGGGGCCGGGCATCGGATACTTCTCCCATCACCAGCTGCATTATTGGGCTGATGTGTCGGATCCATGGGCGGTTGCCATTTTGGCTCATGGATACCGGCTGCAATTCTGACACCGGCCACAGATGAGAGGCTGGGTCAAGATGATGATAATCAACGACCCGGCAAAAGCTCAAGCACTGGATCAGGAGCTGTCCGCCCTCATAGCCAAAGGAGCCATCAAAGCAGTAGATTCCCTGCTGCAGCTCAGGGGCTACTACTTCACATATTTCCTCGTACCCAAATAGACAGGGAGATTTTGTCCCATTCTAAATCATTTCATGAAGGTCTTACCATTCCACATGCTCACCACAGCAGAGGTTCTCCAAACCCTTACTATGGGGTAATGGTTCATGTCTATAGAACTCATTGACACTTACTTTCATGTGCCCATTGCACCACAACACCGGAAATTTCTCAGGTTTGCCTATCGAGGCTGTCATTAGCAATTCCGGGTTTTCCCATTTAAGCTCTCCCTCTCTTCGAGGGTGTTCACCAAATGTGTGAAGGTGGCCCTTGCTCCTTTGCAAGCCACCGGACTGAAGATATTGCCATATCTGGATGACTACTTGATTTGTGCTCTATCCAAAATGTGTGTAAAGCAGGACACCAATCACCTACTTGCACATGTGAACCGGTTGGGCTTCACAGTGAATATGGAGAAGAACAACCTGACTCCAACTCAGGCAACAACTTTTCTTGGTCTGTATTTAGACACTGTGACAATGAAGGCTCACCCGTCCCTTCGTCGCTTCAAACTGGGCAGTCTGCACCCATTTGTCAGCTTTCTTCAGCTTGTGGGAAAATTGACTTCTGTCACACAAGTTGTGCCTCTCGGCCTTCTGTTACTGTGTCCGCTACAAAAGTAGCTGAACAGTTTTCATCTGGACCCCACACAGCACCGACGATGGATGCTCAGAGTGATGTTACAGTGCTCCCACGCACTGACTGGATGGAGGGACAGGAGCTATTTGTCACAGGTGGGTCCTCATGGGTCTGGTGGTGTGTCGCAGGGAGGTGGTCAACACAGACGCCTGCCACACAGGATGGGGCGCTGTATGGCAGCACAGGAAGGCTCAGGGGGTTTTGTCTGCCAGGGATCGTTTAAACAACATAAATGTTTTGGAGTTGCGTGCTGTCCATTTGGCTCTCAGGAGCTTTCTGTCACACAGCTGAGAGGAAAACATGTTCTTATTCAGGCGGACAATACTTTGACCGTTTATCACATCAACCATCAGGGGGGCATCAGATCAGCACGAGTTCTCAGGATGTCTCAAGACCTGTTGACGTGAGCTGCGTCTTGTCTCTCCACACTGCGAGCAGTGTATTTACCGGGAGACAGCAATCAAGTGGCAGATTATCGTCTCCATGGAGGTGTCAAAGCTTTACTGGGAATTATTATTATTCCTGCTCCCATAGTTGAATGAGTCGTGTTCTTGGGCAAGACACTCAACCCACCTCGCCCCCTTGTCTGTGTAGACAGGTGTGTGAATGGGTGAGTGGTTCCTTGGTGTATGTTCATGTTTTATTTTGCATACATTAGTGTGTCTCTTAGTTTAGTTATGGCTTTAGAGTTTTCATTTGACATTTGTTCTGTCTGCTTGTGTTTCTGAGTTTTACTTCTTGCCTGTTGATTGTTTGCCCCACCCTAATGTGTTTCACCTCTGTGCATTTATACCCTGTGTTCTCCTCTGCCCTTTGTTGGTCCATTGCCAGTGTCAGTGTCTGTTTAGAATTTAGTGTTTGATTTTAAGTGCAGTCCTCCCTCTGTTTCAACCTGACAATGTAAAGTGCTTTGAGCCTTGAAGATGGAAAAGTGCTATAAAAAATTGTGACCATTGACCATTTTACCATGTGTTGATGAATGTGGTAATTTTATAGTTTTTTCTTGCCTGGTTTACACCTGACCATATCACAAGTGAGATATGGTCTGGAAGCCACCTTCGAAATATCTCGTACCGGAGGTGTGGTTTACGATCGCCAACGGCCGTTTATTGGGCGTTACGAATGTCTATCATTTGGCGTATACGTAGCTCATAGCCAATCATGTCAGTTGTCAGTTCAAACTACAAGCTTCCGTTTGTCACGTAGTACGCGTCACCGTCTTTCCACCCCTCCCCGCTCTCTGACTGGCTCCCAGAATCGGGAGAGCTCGCTTGCCATAGTCGCCAGGGTGTCTTTCAGATCAGAACGAACGAAAGCAGCCTGGGATTTCCCAGGTTAGGTTTTTACAGGTATAGGTAATTTTATAGGTATAGATTATAAGTAAGTGTTGTGTCTTAAGATGCGTGAAGAGTCCCTCAGTCGTCCAGGTAGAATCCATGATAAAAGGAGAAATTCAATTTGTCAACTGGACAAAGTTTGTTTGGTCAAAAACGTTTCACCGAGTGGACCGTCATCTGCCGTACATCTTCACCTAGAAGCCACGGGCCATTCGTTTGAGGACAGTGAGGTTCAGATCTTAGCCAGGGAAAAGAACTGGTTTGAGAGGGGAGTTAAAGAGGCAATTTTTGTCAAAAAAGAGAATCCGTCGTTAAACAGAAATGGGGGAGTTAGACATAACTTGTCTCCCATTTATAATTCGATTCTCAAACCAAGTCAAAAACAGACAAAGAAACATTAGGGCAGACAAGCCAGGGCAGAGGGGTGGAGAGGGTCGTTAGGTTTTGAATAGGGAGGCTAAACTAGAGCCCAGAGAAATTCGAAAAACAAAAGAGATAGATTAGGTGAGATAGTTTCAGAGCTATTTCAGTGTAGTGAGCTCCTCCTAGGGCTGAATAGATATGCTAATACTAGATCCCAGAGAAATTCGAAAAACAAAAGAAACATATTATTTGAGATAGTTTCGGAGCTATTTCAGTGTAGTGAGCTCCTCCCTGCAGCTAGATATAAACAGGGTCTAACCAGCACTAGAACCAGAACTGACGAAGCCTCTCGGGATGAGCGGCGAAACGTTTTCGACCAAACAAACTTTGTCCAGTTGAACAAATTGAATTTCTCCTTTTATTAAGTGTTGTGTCCTTAGTTCCACTGGTGCCCTGTCTGCACTTATGCCATTATTATTATTTATGAACGGATAAATAGTATAGTATATCAAGTTATTTAGAGTTTGATTTGATTTTTTACTTCTGTTTTCTATTCTCTGTGAACTGATACATAATAATAAAATGTGAATGACGTGTGTTTAATCTCACCAGTCGGATCTCTGGTACAACTCTGCTCAGGGTCCACTCCTGGCTGTTGGCGATGTTCACTATGGACACAAACACACGCACTTTATTATTACCTAGAAACACAGAGGCAGACACAGACTATAGACAAACAGATAGAACCTCTCAGTCTGAGCATGTCCAGTGAACAGGGCTGCAGCCATTCAAAGTCAAAAAGAGAAAGTTTCAAATTTTTTCTCAATAAGCACTTTACTTTAGAAGCCTCCAGTCACAATTTTTAACATGTATTTGGTTGATAATGTATTTAAAAAGTCAAAATAAAAGCAGTGAACAGGGTTGTAAGAGCAAGGCTGCCTCCTAATGTCTCTCCAGAGCTCCCTCCATTCCTCCACTCCACCGTGTTTCTGACTGACCTCTCTCCTCTGTGGGTGGAGTTTAAGTCTGAAGAAGTACAGAGACTTTTAGGAGGCATGTTTTTAGTACAGTGATGCGCCTGATTGTATAGACATTAAATAATATTACTTTCTTTTCTCTTCCCATGTGTCCTTATGTGTGTACTCCCTCAGTGGTCCATGGGTGTATACTAGTCTATGTGCTCTGATACTTGTTCTGATACAGCTCAAGATCATTCTGAAGCTACTGAGATTTTTTAGTATCTGATTTTCAATTTTTGTTGTGACAGCCTTTCTTGATTCTTTTACTTCTTCTACCAGAGAGAGATGGGGTCTCCTATTAACCTTTCCCTCTATGGGTGGAGTTTAAACCATGCTTTTAGGGGCATGTTTTTAGAATTTGGATGTGGCTAATTTGCAGTGATCCTCTTCTGTGTGTGGAGTGGGTTAGATCACAGGTTATGGCTGTGCCCATGAGGTCTCTGTAATGAGCATAACCTTTAAACCCACCAGCCCTCTACTCATTATCCACTTTACCCCCAAATAAGTAAATACAGGATCACTGTCTGTGGAGGAGCCTCTGAGCTGTCAGTCAAACCAGGGACCATGGGAATACAAAGGATCTCTTATTAAAGTGAACATATGATGGGTTTGTTTCTATCAGATTTTTCACATTGTAACAATTCAACACAAATTAGAGGTGACAGGTGGCCTGAGAGTGCAAACAGTTGCTTTTGGCCTGATGTATCTGTATCTTTTATTGGCATTGCCACTACAAGAATGGCCACAGTAAGCACCTCCCCACGCTCGAGAGCCACACAAGTCACACCAAAACCTCAACCATTAGTCGCAATGCAAAAACAAAACAAAAAAACAACCTGTTCGTAAATCACCCACCACATTCACCACAGTGGTTAGCCCTCTTTTATATGCCCTAAAACAGAGGTCTTCAACAGGGGGGTCGCGGAGGTACTGCAGGGGGGTCGCGAAATCTTTTGATTTCGCTTTAAAATAATATAATTTTATATTTTATAGTGTAAAATACTTACCTGGCCAGCCAAATGATATCTCTCTGTATTTCCTATACACCGCGATACCATTTGGACACTCTCCATCCACTCTCGCTCCTCCGGTTCCAAACCGACTCCGCGATTCTGATTCGTTCAAAGATGGTGACGTCAGTGCACCCGCCTTTGCCCGCAAAGTCACTCTTAGGCAGCGGAAGTTCCGCCTCAGTTTTGAATCAAGATGGCGCAATCTCTGATTGGTTCACTTAGCTGTCTGTCTACGCGCAACCGCAGCGCATTCTGTGGATCAAGCGTTACCAGACTCACTCGCTGGTACAGCGATGAGTCATGGATTCTTCCAGGCAAGTAAAATACAGTATTACCCTGTGTATTATTTCCTTGTATTGGATGTACCATAACAGAGTAGCAATGTTTATACATGACACTAAGCTCAATTTAATATAAAATACAATTCTATGCCATATATATAGTAGGGGGTCCCTGGCCCAGTTCGCCATCTGTTTGGGGGTCCCTGGCCTGAAAAACGTTGAAGACCCCTGCCCTAAAAAGTTACCAAAATTTTTGCACACTGCGCAGCAAGGGGTACTCATGATACCTGCGCTTGTACGGTTTCAGTCCGTTCAGTATTTTCCCAAAGCCCAGCAGCTGCCCTCCCTCCCCCAATGATACTGCTGCTTAAATGACACTGACACTGCTGATTAAATTACACCATTTGAGGTTTATTACACTACACATTGTGTGTTTTACTCATTAGGTATATGTGATGTTTTAGTCATTGTATTTATCAGATGTTTAATGTTCACTGTGGGCCTAGGGAGCGCTGCAATTTCAAATCCTGTGTGTGCGACCTGTACATATGGTTTTTGACAATAAAGCTGACTTTGAACTTTACTATTGAATTTATTTAATGGTAAAGTACTTTACTTTGAACTTTAATATTGAATTATAACATAACATGGTAAGAGCCACTGTCCACTGATCCAAAGGTTGGCAGTTCAAGTCCTGCTCTCTATATAAAACATCATTGACAGAGCGGTTAGATCCAATGTCCCACATATTGGTGGTGCGATTCTAGCTCCCACAGATGATTGCTGTTGTTGTATCCTTGGGCAAGACACTTAACCCACCTTGCCTAGTGTCTGCACACACTGGTGTATGTGTGTGTGTGTGAATGGGTGAGTGGTTCCTTGATGTAGCTTGAAGGTGGAAAATGTAACCATGACCATTTAGCATAGGTTGTAGGCTCTACAATATAGAAGCCATCACTATAAAAGCTTTCTTGGGCAATCTAGATACAGCACAATTAACCTTGAGGAACATTTTAGACAAAGCAATATAATCACTATGGAGACAAACAGGTTATGCTCCTAATGCTCCTATGAGATGTAATACGGCTCTATCTTTTGATATGTGCATATTCCTTTACTAACTTTCTATTGTAGGCCTACTGAGACCTGTTGGTCCTATTTTGGTGTCAATTTTCAACTGTACTGTATATTCCTGTCAAATAAATAAATGTTGAAAACTTGTGATCAAATACTGGTTCAAAAGCTGAAGCTGAACCACGCTAAACCATTTTTCATAGTGTGATACAGAGACACACAGGGACACAGAGGACATGATTGCAGATTAAAGATAGAATATTATCCTTAGACAAATGACAAATGTCTCCAGCTCACAACCTCACAACCGATCACGTGACCAACTTTGAGGATCAGTTTGTCCAAAGCTCCCCCAACAGACCACAGCGAAGTATAGAACACTGGCCACCACAGACTGGTAGAAGATCTCCAGTAACTTGCTGCACACATTGAAAGACCTGAGCTTTTCTCATCCTAAATCAACTTTTTTTTTCTACGATATTAAAACATTGCTCCCTTATGAAAAGAGAGAAACTTTATTGATCCTGAGGGAAATTCATGTTTTGCTGCAGCAAAGCCTTTGTGCCTTTGTGCCTAGTCAAGTGATTGCCAAGTGATTTTCTGCATCATTCATAACAGTGTCAAAAATCAAACTAACTAACAAAAAGAAATTTAACTTTAAAAGGAGGTGCGTGAAAAGTCCCTCAGTCGTCCAGGTAGAATCCTTCTACTTCTCCTGTTATCTTTAAAAGGAGGTATTATGAAAAACTAACTTTTTGGAAATTTCTACCATGCTATAACATTCCCTGTTCGAACCCTCCTTATCGTTAGTGGTGTGATTCTGTCCCGTGCTCCCACACAATAGTTTTCTATATACAAGAGCAGGATACAAAACAATACACTACACCTTTACAAACCTGACGCAATGTGCTGTAGTTTCATTAGTGGGATGCACTGTATGCTGATAGTGTTGGGATAGCACTCTGACGAGGGCGTGAGCAAAGGGAGGGGGGACTCAAAATGTTACAATATTAGTTTTTTAGTTATTGTACCGGAAACGGAATACTACAAAGAGCGCATGTGCATAAAGTCCTTTCTCTTCCACAAACAAACACAAGAAGATAATAATGATGGCGAACACATGTACAAAAGCCAACTCTCTCGTTTGGACCGACGACGAAGTGGAGTTACTTCTACGAGTTACGTTGGATTAAAAAACACGTCAGTATCAGCAGAACGGCGACTGAGAGTCCTGCCAAAGCAGGTGATTACGGCGACGTCATCGCTTTCCAAAAGCTGCGTATGCTCTTCTTCTGTCTCCTCACTGGGCCTTTTCCCCTTTGCAAAGAAACTTTCCAAAGATGTCTGTTTTTTACTCATTTTGCTGCTTGTGGGTTTAATATTAGCGTTAATGTATCACGTGCCTAAGGCAAGCCTCGTGCGCACACGGAAGTCGACGTCCTCTTTTCGGAACACAGACTCAAAATGAAGGGGTGGGGGAATGAGCTGCCGTGGCCCGGTACCAAAGGTCTCATGGTCTGCGGCCCGGTGGTTGGGGGGTCTGCTGACTCGTATCACTGCGCTCACGTTAGCTGTATTAGCCTGTTCACCTTTAGCGGAAGTGCACGGCAGATGCGGTCCGCCGCAAGGGGAAGTTTACAAGTGAACAGGCTGATACGCTAACGTGAACGCCGTGATACGAGTCAGCAGACACAATACGCGATCGCTAAATTTGCTGCTGGATGTTTCGTTGACAACTGTTTGGGACGCAAATATATCACCTTTCGGACAAATGTTTTGTTTTGAGAAGAAAAACAAGCTTTATTTAATGTTCCAGAGAAGCTACCGGACCTCCCTACGTGGGCTCCAGAAAGCGAGCGGAACCGGGATCAGCTGAGAGTGTCAGAGGTAAGCCGGTGTCAACACACGTAACTTTTAGAAGGAAACCCATACAGATTAACATAAAAAAAACGCACTATCCCTTTAAAGCAAAGATCTATGACGGCGGGAGGCAGTTCACATACAAACAGCAACTCTGGGAGGCTATTCTGACATCCTGCAAAGAAATTCAAGCAGAAACTCTCCACAAAGTTCAATTGATGCAAGAATTGTGAAGCTCCTGTCAAATAAGGGGTCCTATGTTAAAATGTAACTTGACCTGTTAAGATGATTTGACTGAAATAGCTTTTGATTTCAGTAATATGCTAATGCTTCTAATGGAAAAATAAACAAATGACAATTTTCAGTTCTTTACAACAATAACATGGTTTGAAACTCTGTTGTGCATAATAATTTGGAACAGTGCATTTTAAGTTTTTATTTTGAAAAAATAAAAAAATAAATAAAATAAATAAATAATTAAATAAATAAATAAATAAAAATAGTGTTATCATTGGGAGGTTTGTTCAATAACAATCGAATTGTACTCTAAAGGGTGATGACTTGAAAATGATGACTGTCATTTATATTGACAATTTGGAGAAAAATATAATTTGCATAATAATTTGGAACACAATGTAAAATAACACATCTTTAAACAGGCTCAGGTCCAAAAGAGACTGATAGGCCGTCTGCTGAAACATGGGGGATGCCTTAAAATGTGATTCCGTTCCAACCTCTGGGGGTATACATGTTTAGTGTTTTTTTTCTCATCTCAAGATCATAAAGAACAATGTGGTAGAAGTCCACAAAAATATTCCCTGCAGTTATTGAGATCCATGATGTTAAAGCTGACAAAAGGTGCTTAAAAATGGACATTTTAGCATCCACAACCAACTTTGAGGAATAATAACTCAAAAAGTTATGTAAATAGAGTACTCATTAGGGATGCAAATTATCGATTAATTCATTAATTGATAGTTGATTGACCTTATCCATCGATTAACGATTAACTGATAAGCGGCGTTTTTCACCTGAATTTTAGTGTTTCAATAGGGTCTTTAAGAATATAAGCTATAGTATACATAACACTGAGTCATAAATATATCATAGTATTATTATATTGTAGATACTGTAGAAGTACTGTATGTACTGTAGATGTACTGTATGTACTGTAGATGTAATGTATGTACTGTAGAAGTACTTTGTATACTGTAGAAGTACTGTATGTACTGTAGAAGTACTGTATATACTGTAGAAGTACTTTGTATACTGTAGAAGTACTGTATGTACTGTAGAAGTACTTCATCACTCCTCCCTCAGTGTTACTGCGCTACTAAAATGGGGGCACATAATAATTATTAATTGTGAACAAACTGCAGTGAATATTTTGTGGACTCTTGGATTTAGCTTCAATATGTGCTAACGTTTTTAGATTATCAAAAAATGTTTATCCCCCTCATCAGTGGAACGGAAGTGAAAGAGGATTTTTATCTGACGCCTATGAGGAGGCAAAGAACATGGAGGACAGGACATTAACAGTGAGTTTGTGCAGACAAGGCACTGTCCTCTGTCTGACTGTGGAAGTGTCCTCCATGCACGCACACACACACACACACACATACGGACACGCACGCACACACAGACACACACACACACATACGCACACACACGCACACACACACACACACAGACACACACACACACATCGTCACTGAGCTGGACATTATAAGAGAATCATTTAAGTATGCTTTTTTCAGTTTTCAAATCCAGATTCAAATACAATGCACATTTTAAGCCAGTCCAGGAGCAGTAACATTTGAGAGAAGACTGATGTGACTGCCCCGTCATTCCCCGACTGGCGCCTCTCTCTCTGGTCTGAGAGCGCGCCTTGGCGCGTGGAGTGCTTCCTCTGGGTTAACTGTTACTCCGCAGGACTTCTTACAAACTGTTCCCCCACTGCCTGAACTCTGTTTCCCCCTAGTGTGTTTGAGGGTACACACTCGGCGCCTATAAATCCACATGCTCTCTACCTGCCGCTGTCTCCACGCCACGCTCTGGGTCAGGGGCCAAACCGGGGTACTTCCTGGTCGTGCAATAAATAGTGCATAGTGGTGCGGTAAAGGAGGCCACATGACCCTGAAGTGAACCATCAATGTTAATTTGTGGGTTTATTCTGTTTCTTGAGTTTATTAGTCAATGAAGTAGTACCATAAGGGGGGTTATTTAAGTATTTTCTTTATTATGTTGACTTACAGATGTTTTATTATAATGGGTACAGTTTGGGATTTGTTTCAACCTTAAAGATCCCATGACATGGTACTTCTTGATGCTTTTATATGGCTCCTTAATGGTTCCCTAATACTGTAAATGAATCCTTCTTCAAAATCAACACTCAGTGCATGAGAAACAGAGATAAGATGAGAAAGAGAAAGGTCATAATGGGCGTTGTTGCTTGAATGCAAATGAGGAGAAAAGAGCTGACCAATAGTAGAGGGTGGGGGTGTGGCCAAACTCTCCGCTCTCCCTCAGAGCTCTCAGCTGATCCATTTCCGTGTTTTTGCACGGGGGAGAGATTTGAAGCGTTCCATTGAAAAATAAACACATTTCCACAGAAAATAAAATTAAACCACTGCTGTTCAAAGGTTCAGAGGCTCAGATAAAGGACTTCCGAGCCTAGAAACACTCGGACGTGCCTCCAGGCAAATAAAAAAAAACGCATTTCGCATTGCCTAGCGCATTCGCAGTAGAAAACTCTCTGGGCGTGATTTACAGAGACGCTGAGTACAGACAGACGGGGGTGGAACTGCATTTGCATTTCTTTTTTCGATCTGACATCAATAAGGTGCCTTGTTCAAAATTGCCCCCAACTTTTAACCATGGGGGGGGGGGGGGGGCCTAAACAGGGTAGGGGAGCTCACATTAACGTTCAAAAACCTCAGAAAGTGAAAATTTCATGCCATGGGACCTTTAAAACCCTACGGTGTTAATTGGTTAGCCCAAGGGGAGGGGCTAAGGGGGGTATATAAGGAGAGCTTTGCTCAATCTGGTGACTGTCCTTGGCCTGACTATGTGGGTGCTGGCTGCAGTGGAGCTGCTGTGAGCTCTACTGTAAATACTTCTTTTCTTTTTGGACTTGTTTCGCTGTAAATATTTGCACTTTGCATGTGGGCCTGTGGTGCAAATAAAACAAAAACAACTGTAGTGGAAAAACATTTCCCAATTGTTAACCAGATTTTGTTTCTCTGTGATACAAGCTTAAAATGGACATAGAAATGGGAGACAGAACGCTTCTGACCTTCTGACCTTAACCAAAACAAAACCTTCCAGGAACATGAGGCTACTGTCCCAGTTGCCAAATGTCGAGGTGACCTGATGTATTTTGGGAACGTGTTTACGTAACTAAGGGGTTTGTCTTAACAGTGTCTTCTTAATCAATGTCTTCTAAATATGGTCATGAAGATGGGGCTCGTTCTTATGGTTATAACTAGAAGGTCTGGGGAGTGACGGGGCTGTTTCTCTCCTCTTTGGTCGGGTGCGGATGGAGGTACAGTCCTTGTCACCCGTCTCTTGTCTCTATGCGTCTGTCTCTCTAAGTATTTCCGATAGCTAATATAGCAGTATTTTGTATTTTTGTAATGCACGTATCATTTTTGAATAAATATCACTTAAAACGTATTTCGGCCATCCGTTGGGTTTTTGAGAGCCACCACATAAAAATCTTGGCGTCAGTCACGCAGGAGGAATCAGAGCCAGGAAAACTGGGCTGGTCGTCATTTCTCAACAGAAGGTAAATCAGATCTGTTGGGGGGGGCTTATACCAGGTCAGTTGGCTTTTCCAAAAGAGGTGTGCGGGGGGGAGATAGATGCATGAGAGAGTGACAAGTAAAAAGCTGCATGGTAAACAAAAGGAAATGCTGTAAATGCTCTCTTCGGGACATGGGACACGGAGCTCTCCGGAGCTCATGTACCGAATGCAATCGGATACTTTACTGGGGAAAGAGCGCGGATATGCGATCCACGGACAACGAGACAAACAACAGGTAAGTAAGTGTCAGAACACGTTTACTTTATAGACTTTAGGACATGTTTAAATACTAATTCAGCTTTCGTGTGGTGATAATATTGCACTGTGCTCTGTGCAGGACCGCGCTGTGCGGATCTCCATTCACAATGCGGCTAAGCTAATCCTAACACTAGCATTGAAACAATGCAATCAGCGTGAACAAGAAGAGTCTCTTTAGGTTAATTTCCACTCTATTTTTGTTTATATAAAAGCCGAACGTTTTGCCATAGGCTATAGCGGTAGAGAAATACTTTATATTGATTCAATTTGACCCGTTTCGGTACTTTTGTAACTTTTTTTGGCTCGGCGCTTATTTAGCCATGAGGGTTTGAATGGAAGTTCTTATGGGACGCGCAGCATTTGGACCTTAAAGCGATATGCCACCCCCAGGTCAAACTTGGGCATCTCCCCACAGTCCAGAGACTAAAATAAGTGATGGAAAGCGTTTTCCTGGTCACCCAGCCATTGTCCGAGTCTGTCAGCACTGACCGCTGTGCGCAGCTGCAGCTATTCCGCGTTAGACGGGAGGCTAACGTCGCCAGAGAAAGATTTCGGCCAAAAGGAATTGATTTGCTCGATGCTTTTCCCAATTACTTTCTGTGTAGTGCGCATTCATATCGAGTGCAAATAAATGTGCAAATCAACACGGAGAGCTTGCCTTGGTCATTTTGGGGTGGGAACTATTTTACAGTGCGGAAAAACATAGCCGAAGCACACAGGGGAATCCCTGTTACGCACCACGTTGGGAGTTCCCCTGTTACGCAGCGTGATGTGTGCTTCGGCTCTGTTTTACGTGGGGTAGACTGTTTATGTTACAGATGCTGTAAAACCAGGACTCCCGGCTGAAGAAAGATATGTAAAGTTGTCCCACCCCATATTGGCCCCAAACGAGATCCCCTCAGTGGTGGTGCGGTGGACAGAGACTATTTTCAGTACTTCAGTACTGGACTGGGAGGTGTGCCAGAGTGCAGATGATTCAGACGGTAATTGTGTTTCTCTCTCTTGAGGAGCCAAAAGGTTCCAGTAGAAAGAAAATTAGTTTTGATAGAGAGGCAGGGGGAGTGTATATTCACTTGATTGGCCAACCACGAGGAATTCCTAATGAGTTTAAGGCGAGACATGAGGTTGCATCAGGATTTGAGTCTATTCTGCCATGGATAACAGCCAACCAAAATATAGAATGGATAAATTACATTTACTACAATCAACAGCGATTTATCAATCACACAATAAATGCACTGGGTGCACTGGGAGAACAAGGTGATGTTAATAGTGCAGTGGCATGGCAGAATTGACAGGTCCTGGTCTGGATGTTGGCAGAAGTACAGGGTGTTTGCAGCCTGATAGGACCTCAATGTTGTACTTACATCCCAGGTCACAGCCCCTGATGGTGCCTTTACAGGGGCTATGAATGCCCTAAGGAAATTAAAGGCAGAAGTTGCTGAGAATTCTGGAGTGGAGCCAGCAGGGTGGATTCAGTGGTTAGAGACGTTCGACAGTTGGAAGTCAGCACTGACGAGACTGGGGATAACTGCTTTAGTTTGCCTTGTGTTATTTAGTTTGGTTTTGTGTTGTTGCATTCCTGTATTCAAAACTTTGGTGGTCACTGGGATACAGAGGGAGATGATGGTCTTGACAGCACCTAAGTATTATGTTGACATTGCTAAGAGCAAGGCAGAGCTGGACAGTGATGAAAAGGTTGTCTGGTTTACTCCAGACCATATCACAAGTGAGATATGGTCTGGAAGCCACCTTCGAAATATCTCGTACCGGAGGTGTGGTTTACGATCGCCAACGGCCGTTTATTGGGCGTTACGAGTGTCATTTGGCGTATACGTAGCCCATAGCCAATCATGTCAGTTGTCAGTTCAAACTACAAGCTTCCGTTTGTCACGTAGTACGCATCACCGTCTTGCCACCCCTCCCCGCTCTCTGATTGGCTCCCAGAATCTGGAGAGCTCACTTGCCATAGTCGCCAGGCTGTCTTTCAGATCGGAACGAACGAAAGACAGCCTGGGATTTCCCAGGTTAATGAAAAGGGGGGCATCCATAGACGAAGGGAGTGTAGGGACTAACAACATTTAATTTCCAGGTTGGGGTACAGGTTATGTGCTGGTAACCTCTGACCCTACCCCCAACAAAGAGCCTCTCTACTGTGCGCAAAGTACATGGGGTGAAGACGTCATTAATAAACATATTAACAGGACTCTATGATTATCAGTAATCCAATGTAATCCAAATGTAATCATTTTATAATTATACTCTGAGTGTTTGTACACAACGCAATGCAGGTGCAACAGTTTCGCAATATTCAAATGTGTTCATAATGTATCGCTGCTGTTACATCAGACCATGCACTTGAATGTTGTGTCTGTCGATGTGATGTTATGATGAATTGACACCAACAGTAAAGCACACGACAGGGACTGCTCTGGAGAGAGGGTCGTGGAGGAAGCGCAGCTCTGCACCGCTGTCTGCTCGCTTCCGTGTTTAACACAGGAAGACAGGTGGGAGACTTTGCAATGAAAAAAATCATATTTACACAGAAAATAAAATTAAACCACTGGTATTTCAGAGGTCCAGAGGGTCGGGTAAGGGACTTGCGAGCCTAGAAACACTCGGACGTGCCTCCAGGCAAATAAAAAAACGCATTTCGCATTGTAGCGCATTCACAGTCCAAACTCTATGGGCGGGATATACAGGGACGCTGAGCGGAGACAGAGGGAGGGGCTGGAGCTGCATTTGCCGATCTGACGTCAAAAAGATGCCTTGTCCGAACTCGCCCGTTTCAACACTGGTTTTGTGTAACGCAGAAAAGGATCGCAAATGCTCAGTTTAGACATTTCGCAACTTTTAGCCATGGGGGGGGGCCTAAACAGGGTAGGGAAGCTCACATTAACGTTCAAAAACCTCAGAAAGTGAAAATTTCATGCCATGGGACCTTTAAGGGTTTCCGATAGCTAATATAGCAGTATTTTGTATTTTTGTAATTGCACTTATCATTTTTGAATAAATATAACTTAAAAGGTATTTCGGCCTCCGTTGGGTTTTTGAGAGCCACCACACAACTTAACTGAAGTATCCAACTGTGTCATCATTTATTTCTTCTATTGTGTTCAAACGAACCCATGACAACTGAAATCTGAACTGCTACACTAATACAAGAATAATAACATAATTAATTTTATGCAGAGGACAAATTCTAACCTCTATTATAGACTGAGTGCGAGTGCCCTCTCTCTCTCTCTCGTCTGGACCATCAGTTATTTTTTATCCTGAGTTCCTTAAGTTTTGACTAACACTCCAAGTACCCCCCTCAATTGGTGATTCTTTATATATAGGAGAATTGATCCTGTTTGTTGGGTCATGTCTCTTGTCTACAGAAACTCAATGAAATGGCTTAAATTTTCTGATCTCTGTTCTAATGATGTTTCCTCATCACAAGTAGACCTGGAGTTGTGTTTTCTTTCATTCACACATGTTTAACACACAAACCCTACATATTTAGGCTGAGTTCTTCTTTCAAACTGTAAACACTATGTTTCACCTTGTGATGTCATGTGGTAATACTGGAAGTGCTCCACTGTATTTTTAAACTCCATACAATTTCACTAGAATCAAATTTCAGATCTGGAATTGGATCTCTACTATCTCTACTAAACAAAAGGGAGAAGGTAGCTGTTAACTTGGAAACTACCAGTTCATGACATCACAAGGTAGAACAGAGCATTTTGAACTTTGGAGACAGACTAATAAATCAGGATTACTCAAACACGTGTGAATGTAACAAAGCCTGGTATATTTTTGAGGAGATAAAAACATTCTAACATGACTAAAAGCTCACAAGAATTCATTTAGTGTAATAAAGGACCTGTAAATTTCAGAGGTGGGACAAAGTCATTGCTGGGCAAGTCCCAAGTAAATCTAAGTCTTTTGCACTCAAGTCCGAGTGAAGTCCCGAGTCAAGAGTATTCAAGTGCCGAGTCAAGTCCGAAGTCAAAGCTCACAAGTCTCAAGTCGAGTCCAAAGTTCTAGCATTTTAGTTTTGAGTCATTTCGAGTCCCCTTTACAAAAAAATTAAATTTCTACAAATCATATAATGTCTGCAAGATCTGTATTCATTTTACCTTTTTACACCATATCAAATAACATTAGAAAAAAATGAAAGGATTGACAACTTCGTAGTTTTTATAACCAAACGAAATCACCTTTGGCTTGCCAAATCACCTTTGGCAAGTACAACGAGTGCGGTCCTTATCAACATACTTTTAGAGCTTTTTTTTTCATTGGACGTAGCAAGTCATCACAAGTCAAAAGGCCTAAGTCCAAGTGAAGTCACGAGTTTTTGATATTGAAGTCCAAGTCGAGTTGCAAGTGTTTGTGCATTTTGTCGAGTCGAGTCTAAAGTTATCAAATTCGTGACTCGAGTCTGACTCGAGTCAAAGTCACATAACTCAAGTCCACACCTCTGCCTGTAATCCCCCACCCCAGGCTGACACAGCGAGGAGTGTCTGTGCTCCATAAGCCCTGCAGAACATGCAAACACTGTTTAAGCACATCTCCCAGGAGTCTGACTCTGACGTACACTGTGGGTTTCCTCCATTTTCCTCCACACACACACACATGCACACAAACACACACACATGCTCACAGACACACACAATATGCAACAGTCCTTTTGGCTGAGATGTAAATTGTAAATTGTCATTTTAGATATCACTGTAGAAGTAGAAATAGCAGATATAAACTCTTAAAGGTGCTGTTCCTGATTTTTCTCATCACAGTGAATAATTAGGATGCTCTGAATGCATAATGTAAGAGAGGAATAACGTTGGACCTCTACAAACTGTTTAAAAAGAACTAGTTTTGTTTTCCACATTTTTAAGATGATAAAACATCTTCATAATCTTTATAACCTGAAACCTGAAATCTGAACTGTTAAACTGATACAAGAGTCCCATGTATTTGTTTGTAGGTCTGAACTACAGAGTTGGCAGCTTTTACAAAAAATAAGACCCCATGGAGACACAGGGAGGGCATCTGACACACAGGGACATTTAGGTCATTTTCACACCAGGAAAGTCCGTTTAATTGCTTTGGTCCGGACCAAATGTATTTATTTATTTATTTTATTTTGGTGCAGTTTGCTTTCACACTGCACTTTTTGTCCAAGTGGACCAAGATCTATAAAGAAAAGCACGTGTGCTGAGGTCGCTCAGCCATTGGACAGAAATGAGCTGTGTCCAAACAAGTGAAGGAGAAGAATCATGGCGTTGCATGCTGTTTTCAATGGAGTCATAGCGATATGGTTTGCTCAGTTTTTACAGTTCGCACAAATGTTTGAGCAGCATCGTGAGGTTTACACTATTTTACAATCAATTTCCAAACAACGAAGACACAGGGCAAGACGACTACGGAGGACAGCGCTCATGTGCACGCATCAACTTCTGACTCTTGCTCTTCACGCAAAACGTAAGGAAGCCTCGTAAGTTTCGTTTTGTTTCGTAAGCCTTGGTTTCCCATAATGCTCGACATACGATGGGAGCTTGTTTAGTACAAAAAGCCAAATTGTGTCGGATCGAGTCCGGTCTGCATTCTCACCTCAAACGAACCGCACCAGGATTCGAATGGAACCGTGCCGAGACCCAGCATTTTAGGTGGTCTCAGTTCGCTTGTTTGCTCTGGATCGAGATTTTTGGTTTTTATTCACACCAGCCCAAAAGGTCCGAATCAAAGGAGCAAACGAACTCTGGTTCGTTTTAAACGAGGTGTGAAAACGACCTTAGTTCTTTGCATACAACATTAAATTAAATAAACAATTATAATCTTTGCAATTTTCCCATTGTGTCCATTCAAATTACTCCTGTGATTACTCTTGCAGCCTGTACTTCCCATCCATGCTGCCTTGCCCTCTTTAGCAACTGCAGTGCCCTGTTACCATGGCAACACCGGCTCCTGCTGCCACTGTGTATGTATGTGTGTGTGTGTGTGTGTGTGTGTGTGGTGCTACTGTTGAATGCACAATGAGTGAACGAGACCATGCATCTCTGAGCTGAACATGTTT
Source organism: Paratrypauchen microcephalus (assembly GCA_036785185.1). Taxonomy (NCBI): domain Eukaryota; kingdom Metazoa; phylum Chordata; class Actinopteri; order Gobiiformes; family Gobiidae; genus Paratrypauchen; species Paratrypauchen microcephalus. The sequence continues at coordinate 991,379 of JAVJIX010000231.1, read as the reverse complement.
GTGAAAGAAATAGTGTTGTTAACAAGGAGCAGATGGAGCAGAGGAGGGAGGAGGAGGAGTAGAGGCAGAGATGGTGAAGAAGATGGCAGTATAAAGATGATTAGGGCTGTCAAAAGTATAGAAAAACATATGATAATCGATACAAAAACTAGCATCAAAACCATAGACTGTACAAAAAAGTAGACTAAGCGAGTGTGATGTCACCCTCAATGTTCAGCGCTAATCAAATGAAGCTCCCAATAGCAGTTACAGGAGGGAATTTGGAGCCAGGCTCTATATTATGAGGGGTTTTTTTGATGGACAAAATAGCGAAAGCAAACACCAGGATAATGTTGAGCGGGTTATTATGAACATTTTAAGACCAAAATGACATGGCTCACTGCAGCAGTTACAGAGAGAGGGGCAACAATATTCCAATCCAGTGTCAGCAGCCGGAAGAGCCGCATGCAAACTTCCTATTTGGAACATTGCGGCTAGCACGTTAGCTACTGTATGTTCATTTATATACAGTGTACAGTCTATGATCCAAACTAGATACTCATTTGAACAGGTATCAATAGTAAAAAAAAAAAGTTCTGCCCATTCACAGGACAGAAATGAACCTTTTCTGTTCTGAAAAGCTTTAAAATGATCTGGCACTGTATCAAAAGAGCACACTAGTATACACCGCCCATGGACTACTATGGAACCTACCTGGACCACTGAGGGATTACACAGATATAAGACCAAATGGGAACAGAAAAGAAAGTGCTACATTTAAATTCACATTCTATTGTCTAAATATTTTTTGTTTGTTTGTTTTTTAATTATCAGTATTGAGTCTATTCCGTAGTATCTAGATTTAGTTTGAAATTTTGGTACAAATTTAAATAACATCAAAAATATCAAAATGGTGGCTGGGTTGTGGCATGGTTAAAGATCCCATGACATGGTACTTCTTGATGCTTTTATATGGCTCCTTAATGGTTCCCTAATACTGTAAATGAATCCTTCTTCAAAATCAACACTCAGTGCATGAGAAACAGAGATAAGATGAGAAAGAATCATAAATATCTCTCTCAAACACTTTAGTCTGGGCGTTGTTGCTTGAATGCAAATGAGGAGAAAAGAGCTGGCCTATAGTAGAGGGTGGGGGCGTGGCCAAACTCTCCGCTCTCCGCTGTCAGCCCTCAGCTGATCCATTTCCGTGTTTTTGCACGGGGGGAGAGATTTGAAGTGTTCCATTGAAAAATAAACACATTTCCACAGAAAATAAAATTAAACCACTGCTGTTCAAAGGTCCAGAGGCTCAGATAAAGGACTTCCGAGCCTAGAAACACTCGGACGTGCCTCCAGGCAAATTAAAAAAAGCATTTCGCATTGCCTAGCACATTCGCAGTCCAAACTCTGTGGGCGTGATTTACAGAGACGCTGAGTACAGACAGACGGGGGTGGAACTGCATTTGCATTTCTTTTTTCGATCTGACGTCAATAAGGTGCCTTGTTCAAAATCGCCCGTTTGAGCTCCAGTTTTTTGTAACACAGAAAAGGATCGCAAATGCTCAGTTTAGACATTTCGCAACTTTTAACCATGAAGGGGGGGGCCTAAACAGGGTAGGGGAGCTCACATTAACGTTCAGAAACCTCAGAAAGTGAAAATTTCATGCCATGGGACCTTTAAATTTGAATGTAGGACCACGATAGCTAAATAGCTAGTATTTGGTTCAGTCCAGGAGCATTAACACCTGAGAGAAGACTGAAATCTGAACTGCAAAACTAATACCAGAATCTCATGCATTTCAGGTCATGTGTGTAGAGGTCTGAACTACAGGGTTAGCAGCTTTTGCACAGAATAAGTGCCTAAAGAGTGTTCATTTACTTTTAGCTAGCATACAATGTCACAGTTGTTTTATGCATCGCTTGAGGTAAAACTAAAACACAACTCTGTGCAACAGTTACAATTATTTTTCCTAAACCAAGATTTAACTATGCCTAATTCAGGAGTAAACTAGGAGTAAACCAGTACTAAGAAGGTTTAATCTGGTCTACACAAACCCAGAATAAAACCTATTCTAGGTTTTAGATAAGATTAAAAGAGGACTAAACCTGGACTAAATCTAAACCATAATAAACCAAACAGGATTAAGGCATGTCTATATCGGGACTATACTGGGAATAACTCTAAACCTGCGCTAAACCAGGTCTAAAACGGTCTACACCAGTAGTACAAAGTCTAGGCCAATGTCGTTCCTCTTTATTTCTGTGGCCATCCACCCTTCTCCCCTGTGGCTTCATTAGGACCGTCAGACCCATGCTGTGACGTTAGCTCCTGTGTTAGCTCTATGTGTATATAGTGTGTCTGTTAGCATGTGTGTTAGTGTGTGTAGTTAGCATGCATGATTCTGTTAGGATCAAGCCCTGGGGTCTAAACATGGCTGCCCATTCAAGTCAAATGGCCGAGCTCAATGGCGCATGTCTCCAGATAACCCTAGATCGACTCGGTACTTCGGGTGGCTCCCTGCCCACTGAACATGTGCAGTAGTGCTCTTTTCTCACACGGACACACGCCAATGCATGCAAGCGTGTATCATGGGACCACTTTGCCCAATCAGAGCGAGAGAAGCTAGAGCCGAGCAAAGTGGAGCCAGAGCTAACGATTAAAAAGCTGTTTTAAGACAACTGAATGATTTTGAGCTGAGAAAAAAGTTTATGATGTAAAAATAATAATTTTGAAAACAATAGGTGCCCTGTCAGCCGAACATGAGCAGTTTGTGATTACATTGCGCCAGGGCTGGACTGGGACAAAAAAAAAAAACGGCCCTGGCATTTTTGGCTTAGACCTGGTTTAGTCCTGGTTCAACCCTGATTTAGTCCTGGTTTAGACCTGATTAGTCCTGGTTTAGTCCTGGTTCAATCCTGATTTAGTCCTGGTTCAGACCTGATTAGTCCTGGTTTAGACCTGATTAGTCCTGGTTTAGTCCTGGTTCAATCCTGATTTAGTCCTGGTTCAGACCTGATTTAGTCCTGATTTAATTCTGGTTCAATCCTGATTTAGTCCTGATTTAGACCTAATTAGTCCTGGTTTAGTCCTGGTTTAGTCCTAGTTTAGTCCTGGTTTAGTCCTGGTTCAATCCTGATTTAGTCCTGGTTCAGACCTGATTTAGTCCTGATTTAGTTCTTGTTCAACCCTGATTTAGTCCTGGTTTAGACCTGATTAGTCCTGGTTTAGTCCTGGTTCAGTCCTAAATTGTGGGCCTGTCTCTAAGAAAAAAAAAAAAAAAAAAAACGGCGTCAGCTCCTAGGACTGTCGGCCCACCGGGAAAATGCCCGGTATGCCCGATTACCAGTCCAGGCCTGCATTGCGCTCTATGGGAAAAATCCTTTCTGAGCAAGAGGGAATTTTTCACTGTAGTACCAGTGAGTGGCCACTACACCAAATGGAGAGAGCTACAAGCTAGCGATACCCTATCCAGTTATTTTAATAGATCCATGATTAGGATGTGTGTTAACGAGTGTGTAAGCATTAATACATCTATTTGCGTGTGTGCTAGCTGGCGCACAGATTAACCTCAAGGCAGTGTGAAATCGGCCCATGCGCTGACAAACTTTAGACTAAGATGATCCAGGACGCTTCTGTTATTTTAGTCCTATCAAACAACTACAGCTGTCATCAGCTGCAACAAGACTAAATAAGAACAAAATCAGGATTATATCAGGTCTAAAACAGGACTTAGAGGTCTCAGTCAGACCTGAATTTAGTACAAGATGCTGAAAATAATAAGATTGTTATTTCGGTCCCATCAAACAACTAGAGCTGTTAAGAATGAAACAAGAATTAAATCAGGACTAAATTAGCTCTAAAACAGAAATAAACCCAGATTAAACAGGTCTAGACAGGTCTAGACAGTACTCAGCTTGAACTAAAATGGGACTAAATCAGGACTAAATCAGGACTAAACCAGGTCTAAATCACACAGTAAACTCAGACTAGGACAGTAAACCCGAACTAGGACTAAATCATGAGTATACCACACCTGTAAAGAAAAGAAAAGCCAGGTAGATTAGTTAAATTCTATACTGTGGAATATTCTAGGCAAAGCAACTCCATAGAGACAAGCCTGTTACTGAACCTTGGCAAAAAGTTTATGAATTAAACCAGGACCAAATTACAAGACTAACATTTGTATTAAAATGGTGTCAAGTTCATGATTCAGACCAAGACTCTTGCCTGTGTTGGTTCTGAGCTTCTTGTGGGTTTATCAAAACGCTTCTTGACATGTGTGACAGTAAATATATTCACTATTTTAAATGATATACCCCCCCCCCCCCTTCTCTCTCCTCTGTCCCATGCCTCCATCTCTCCCCTCTCTTCGCTCCCTCTCTCCCCTCCTTCTCTCCTCCTCCCCTCCTCTCTCTCTCTCTCTCTCTTCACTCTCTTTTCTCTCCTATCCTCTCCCTCCATGAGTGTCAGCTTAAGGCTTTCTGACAGCCCAGTAGTGTATTCCTTTGACAGTAAACAGAAGTGGATTTAGTTGGATGGAATGGAAGCTTTATTTGTCATTGTAAACAACGAAAAGACTTGGAAATGGACGGGTCCATGGACCTTAAAGCAGCCGACATGGGGCGCTACTCTCTCTTGAGTGATACAAGAACATAAACAGAATAGGAATGCAATACAATCAGTAACAACAGACAAAGACAATACAGTGGAATTGTTTACACAAGGTATCATTACGGGGTGGGGGGGTACGCGTAATCAAACACACTCAGGTGAATGGAAAACGAAATCTGGTACTGCAAAAGTCCCCAACTTCATGTCACCAAACCGGGCCGCTGAGACTCTCCACGCAATGGATGTCAACCTCTGACATGGAGGACAGCTCATACTCTTAGATGTTTTAGACGTCACGTTGATTTTAAAGAAATCTCCAAACATTTCATTCACAAATGTTAAAATTAATTATTTTGTTGTAGGATAGATAAAATCAATTGCCTGGAAGAATCCATGACTCATCGCTGTACCAGCGAGTGAGTCTGGTAACGTTTGATCCACAGAATGCGCTGCTGTTGCGCGTAGACAGACAGCTAAGTGAACCAATCAGAGATTGCGCCATCTTGATTCAAAACTGAGGCGGAACTTCCGCTGCCTAAGAGTGACTTTGCGGGCAAAGGCGGGTGCACTGACGTCACCATCTTTGAACGAATCAGAATCGCGGAGTCGGTTTGGAACCGGAGGAGCGAGGGTGGATGGAGAGTGTCCAAATGGTATCGCGGTGTATAGGAAATACAGAGAGATATCATTTGGCTGGCCAGGTAATAAAATCAAGCCAGTGTGGTTTAAAATCATTGACATTTTTTGACAGTAGATTCAAATCATAATTTCAGTTAATTTATGTTAAGTGGTTGTGTATGTACAGCATGTTAGACTACAGTATGTTAAAAGAAAACATTGCGACTGTGTGTCTCTACTGACAATATTTTGTGTCAATGCAGCTGACTGCCATCATGTTGATGGAAAATATGTTGAACTTTTCTGGTGGAGGATGTAAATGGTAAATGGTCACATCTTTATATAGCGCTTTTCCACCTTCAAGGCACCCAAAGCACTTTACAACAAGGAACCAATCACCCATTCACACACACATTCACACACCAGTGTATGCAGACACTGGGGGCGAGGAGGGTTAAGTGTCTTGCCCAAGGACAACGATGTAAGCCACTTGCTTGTCTCCATGGAGATGTAATTGCTTTGCCTGGAATGTTTTACAAAATACCATTAATTTTAGCATTAAATATTCGTCTAATTATTAAATTACAAGACTTTTGCTTGTAGAAGAAAAAGGAAAAAAAAATGGTGATGGGGTCACCTTTCCACAGATCTGACCTGTAAATTAATGTGGTGGTATTACTTATTGTTTGTCTCTATGAATATAGAAAATTGTATTGCTGTACTGTGGAACATTCCAACCAATCAACCAACGTACAATTTACATAGTACACATTGGTTGATTATTATGAGATCACAGTGATGTCATCAGTGTGCACCGTACCTTCCTCCTCGCTGGAGTCTCTCTGAATGTAAACAGACGGTGTTGCAGAGGTCGATCCTGATCCTCCGGAGCTGCTCTTGGTGAAAATCCCACTGATGAACTTTAGCATTTTCCTGTCTTTAGCGTTAGCCCGCTGCTGTGTCTGTGGAGCTAGCCCCAGATCCTCCGACAGACTGTTCAGATCACTGTTGTCTAGTGTGCGACTTTTCCCTTTACGCCCTGATTTCGGACCTTGGTTGGCGGGGGCAGGTAGCGAGGTTGAGCCCGCTTTTAGCCTCTCTTTTCTGGGTAGATCCCTTAGCACCGCGCTGCTAATATCCATCGGTATGCCCACTTCGTCTCGCCACATCTCCATACGACTCGTTTCCGCCCAGGATGCCCTACACGGACCAGGAGATCTGGTTGCTACCCGGCAATCTTTACGGTCCAAACTTTGTGCTGAAGTCGGACTGCGTTCTCTGCCATCTCTGGACTCCCTGCCCCTGGACACCACACTGCTGTGAGATTTCAACAAGCTAACTGGTCTCTGTCCCACCGGGCGAATGGGCAAGCTTGTTCTGCTTGGCGTTCTGCACGGTTCTGTAGCGACTTCGCCGGTTGGAGTGATCACTATTGGTTTGCATTGCTTTGCTTCAAATGTTTTTAGATTTTTCTCCGCTTGGATTGGTAGCATGCATGGCGCCGCTTTGCGAACTTCAACTGGAGAGTTCCCTAAAGGACTATGTAGCATCTTTCCTGCATCTTTCATACTAGCTAACACACCTTTGCTAGCGTCTTTGCTGTCCACTCCATTTTGTGTTCTGGTTTTGTCGCTTTGAGCCCCAGTAGGTTCCTCTTCTTTCCCAGACTTGGCATCTTTAGCCTGGGCACCGCTCTCTCCGTCGACAGCCTCTACCTTCACCAGCGTTAGTGAAATCAGGTAGGTAGTTCTTTGCTGTAGAGTGCCACCTGGGTTCATGTGGTCACCCATTTTTTAACGCTGGACAATTCAATGCAAAAAGAGTACAAGCCTGCACCTTACATAGATGGTAAATTTGAAAGCAAAGTTCTTGGTTCCATGCATCCCTCACGGCTCTACAATACCATTTTACCACTGCATTTTAACTGTAACATAAGACAGAAAATCCAATTTAAATGCTATAAAAATGTAGTGGGAGTGCAATGCGATCTTAGCAGCTCTATTGTTCCTAGAAAACAGCCAGCGTGAATGATCCAGCTCCATATGCGAGCGCCCAGTGAAGCGAATATATCTTCATTATAATTCCGGCAAGATATTAAAATGATCACGTTGACCTTTCCTGTCTATGCAGCAACCTCCCCATCTCCTCCGTCAAATTCCATTCTTCTGAAAACTATGCGACAATTACAGGCAAAAAAATAAGACTCAGACTGACAGTACAGTAGCGGGTCGTTTCAATCCAATTGTTAAAAATGTATCAGGTGTCACTCAAAATCCAGACCAGTTATGGGAGTAGAGCAGAAGTCTGTGTTATTCCCAGTGAGTGCAGTTTTCCCAGCTGCAGCAACGCCTGTATTTTGACAATCCATTGAAAAAGGCGGGTGGTCTTGCCGGGAGCCAAGGACGTAGCTTGCAGAGGAGACAGGGTACCATCAGTTGAGGGTGCGTCCAGAGATGACAGGATTTTGATATATTTTTAAACGCTTAAAATCCATTTCCAGTATCAATGAATCTTCAGTCAAAGATATCTTCTACAGGTATGGCAGTCCATATACACATGCTTTCTTCCTCCTCCTCCTCCTCTTCTTCCTCTCCTCTGCTTGTCCTAGAATATCCAATATACCTCCGATAGCAAAGCACGCCCCTCCTTGCAATTTGCAATCCATACAAAGTGATAACAGTGAAAAAGGGATGCTAGTTCTCTTGCTCTCTTTCACTACATCTCTCTATCGCTCCGTCTCTGGAATACCCACCCATCCACCTACCTACAGCTAATGCTAGATTCAGACAGCGCTTTGCTCATTTCTACTGGCCCCCTCCCCTGACAGATTGTGGAAAAGAGGAGGAAGAGGAGGAGGAGGAGGAGGAGGAGGGGTGGGTGTTGCAGGATTTACGAGGGAAAACGGAGCTCGGCTAAAATCTCCAGGAATATAAATGACACTTGGTAGACGATATGCGCTATACAATACGTGAATGCTGTTCATTAGTACGTGTATGTTTTTACGCAGTGACAAAATGGTAAAAATGTATTCATCTTGATTCCTGCGTGCACTCGTGTGGCTCCGCCTTTAGCGGGAGGCTTGGCTTGTTTGTTGCTAAGGTGTTACAATCTTCCCTCCATAGTGACATTACCAACCCCGCACCCTGCACTGTAAAAAAATGAATGTCTATAACAGATTACATGACCTGGTTTACAACAAAAAATAAGTACATTTATCAAGTTATAATTTAGGAAATGGGCTTGTATATTTTGACTACTTCTTCAGTTCTATTTTTTTATTTGGTTAAAAAAAGATATATATTCTTAACCCATTTATTTATTGACATAAATTAAGGGTGTGCTAATTGAGATGTAGTCACTTCTAATTGTAAATGATCATCATATCTTAAATGTTATTGAGGGATTATACTAAATCTGGACGCACGCAGACTGTAATGTGATAGTGCTCTGAAGGGTGAGTGACTTACTGTAGAGTGAGGGGCAAAAGGAGGTTAGACTCACTAGAAAAGGGAAAGAAATATGTGATTATTTTGTTTTGTCATGTTGTTCACTCCTCATTTGCATATTTATTTATTAAATTCACTATTTCGAGACCATTCAGAAATATTATGCAAATTGTTGAATACTTAATTCATGCAATTAAAAAACTCTAAACAAGATTATTATGAAGTTGTTTTGTCATTCATTGTGTTTCTTCCTCTTCTCTCATTCTCCTCTCCTCCACTTTCTCTTTCACTCTTCTCTCCAGCTTTCCCTTCCTCCTCACCCTCTCTCGTCCCAACCCACTGCACTATCTCCACCCTCCTCTCCTTTCTCCTCTCTCTATCCTTTGATCTCTCTCTCTCTCCCTTTCCTTTTCTGTCACTCCTCCTCTCTCCCTTTCCCTCCCTTTCTCCTTGCTCTCCTCTCGATTGGTACACCCTATCACCCACCTCTCCTGTATCTAATATCTCTCTCTTCTTTGTCCTCCCTCTCGTTTTATCACTCCCTAGCTCTCCTCCTCTTCTCTTCTGTTGGCATCGCTTATCATTCTCATTCATCTCTCCTTTTTCACTTCTTGCTCCATCCCCTTGCTCACCCCTCTCCTCTCCCTCTCTGTTTGTATTTGATCAATCCCCAGATCTCCTCCCCTCCTCCTCTCTCCTCCTCTCTGTTAGTACAATCTCTCACTCTATCACTCCCTTGCTTGTTGTTTACCCTTCCATTCAGGCTGTGTCTGTAATCTATATTTCACCTGTGAGAGAAGATATTTACTCCCTCCTTCACCCCTTTCTCTTTCTCTCTCTCTCCTTCCTCTCGCTTTCTCCCCCTCCTCCTCATCTCCTACTCTCTAAACTGGTCTTTATTGCACATACTAGGATAAGAGGGAGTTGTTTGCTCTCTTCCCTCTCTCTCCTCCCTCCCTAGTCCCTCTTTTCTCCTTCTCTCCTTCTCTCTCCCCCTGTTTCCCTCATCCTCCTCTCTTTCCTCTCTCTTCTGACTCTGTGGTCTTTATTTAACATATGAAGGGAGACACTTCCTCTCTCGTCCCTTTCTCTCTCCTTCACCCCCCCCAACTCCCTTCCTACTCTCTCCCTCTCTCTCACTCTTCACCCCATTCTCTTCCCTCCCCTCTCTTCCCCCTTCCTTTTCTCTTTCCTCTCTCACACGTCTCACACCTTCCTCTCCTTTTCCCCTCTCCTATCCTTCCTTTTCTCTCCCTCCCCCATTTCTCTCTCCTCCCGCTATTCCTTGTCTCTCCCTCCTATTTTCTCTCTCCTCACTCTCTCTCTGTCTTCATTTCCTGTTCTTTCCTTCTCCTCTCTCTCTCCCCTCTTACTCCTCTCTGTGGTCTTATGACATATGAGGAGAGAGATATTTCCTCTCTCCCTCTCTGTCCTCCCCTCTCCCTCTCTCCTCCTCTCCTCTGTGGTCTTTATTGTACATATGAGGAGAGAGATATTTCCTCTGTTACTCCTCCTCCTCTCCCTCTCCCTCACTCCTCCTCTCCTCCTCCTCTCCTCTGTGGTCTTTATTGTACATATGGGGAGAGAGATATTTCCTGGGTGATATTGATCGTAGCTTTAGTGTTGGTTCATTAGCAGATTGTGACGGAGCAAGGGCCTCACAGTGGGACTTACCACAGGAGGAACACAACACTGGAAAATACATTACACTACACAAGTGCAATAAAACTATAATAATAAAACAAGACCTTTCAGCGGCTGCACTGGGGTAGACGGCCAATCACACACACACACCTCAGGCAAGATACACACAGGCAAGATAAGTTCAAATGGGATTTGAACCAGCAACTTTCAAATTGATGGTGTATTGCGCCTAAGACAGACCTGGGCAATGTTCAGCTCTGGGGGCTCATTTGGAATTACAAAATAAACATATTTTATAATTTTATCTCATGCATGGACTAAAGCTGCATTGCTTTTATTTTAGAGGTGTTTTTATAAGGCAACCTCACTTTTTCACTTAGTCCTAACAAAACACTCTTACCAGACTTACCAGCGCGTTAAAACAATGCTATTTACTACTTTTTATAAAGAAATAAAATTATGCTGAATTGCATAAGCATTTTGGCTCAGCCCTCCACAATATTTTCAGTTTCTCATGTGGTCCCATAGAAAAAATAATTGTCTACCCCTGCACTAAGCTATAGCTGCCCCAAATTAAAAGTTGAACAGGGTCAGGATTTGTAAATGTAATGTTGACTTATTCTTCCATCCATCCATCCATTTTCTTCCGCTTATCCGGGGCCGGATCACGGGGGCAACAGTCTAAGCAGGGACTCCCAGACCTCCTTCACCCCGGACACTTCCTCCAGCTCCTCCGGGGGGACCCAAGGTGTTCCCAGGCCAGCCGGGACAGATAGTCCCTCCAGCGCGTCCTGGGTCTTCCCCGGAGCCTCCTCCTGGTGGGAGTTCCTGCTTCGGTCATACAGGGACAGAACAGCCCTTAACAAAGGGCCCCGAACCCCGTACTCCCAGAGCACTCTCCACAGGACCCCACAAGGGACACGGTCGAATGCCTTCTCCATGTCCACAAAGCACAAGTGGACTGGTTGGGCAAACTCCCACGCACCCTCAAGCACCAGATGGAGAGTATAGAGCTGGTCCAGTGTTCCCCGGCCAGGACGAAAACCACACTGCTCCTCATGAATCTGAGGTTTGACTATCAGTCGAATTCTCCTCTCCAGCACACTGGAATAGACCTTACCGGGAAGGCTGAGGAGTGTGTTTCCCCGATAGTTGGAACACACCCTCCGGTCCCCCTTCTTAAACAGAAGGACCACCACCCCGGTCTGCCAGTCCAGAGGTACTGTCCCCGACAGCCACGCGATGTTGCAGAGACGCGTGAGCCAAGACAGCCCTACAACATCCAGAGACTTAAGATACTCAGGACGGATCTCATCCACCCCCAGGGCCTTGCCAACAAGGACCTTTCCAACCACCTCAGTAACTTCAGCCAGGGTGATGAACGAGTCTGCCTCCGAGTCCCCAACCTCTGCTTCCTCCTCGGAAGACGTGACAACGGGATTGAGCAGTGTAGTGCATTAACACTGACTAATCGCTGACAGTGTCCTGTGAGCCAAGTTTCTGCCCGGTCCTGGAGGCTGATGAAAGTAGGTCCGACAAGTTAGCCAGGACAGTTAATAAAGCTTGTTTTTCTTCTCAAAACAATATTTGTCCAAAAACGAATATATATTTGCATCACAAAACAGATAAGTCAATGTTAATGCATGACACTGCTGAAGAGCCATACAGATTCACATCAAAAAACCCGAACTATAACTTTAAGGACTGTAATTTTCCTTTTCAATGTTTACAATTCAGGCTGTCCAACTGCACCAATCCTGATTCCTCTCCCATATTCTGGCTATAATTTATGTAAATGAGTCTGTGATTAAAAAGTGTGAAATCCAAGCATACAGTTTGCACTGTGCAGCTCCTCCCCCTCCCTCCCCCTCTCCACCTGCCCTCAGTATCACATTGAAAATATTGCATAGCATAAAGCTGCAGTTGTTTAGGTATTATAATGTCCTCTGAAAAGAACTAAATGTCCGTGTCCCCATGGGGTCTTATTCAGTGTAAAAGCTGCTAAGCCTCTAGTTTAGATCTCTACAAACATGTTCTGAAATGTCCCTGTATGTCAGATGCCCTCCCAATGTCTCCATGGGCTCTTATTCTGTATAAAAGCTGCTAACCCTGTAGTTCAGACCTCTACAAACATGTTCTGATGAGATTCTTGGATTAGTTTAACTGATCAGATTTCAGTCTTCTCTCAAATGTTAATGCTTTAGTGTTGCTACTGTTGGTTTTGTCCTAGTTCAGTCTTGGTTCAGTCCCGGTTTAGTCCTGCTTTAATCCTGGCTCAGTCCTGGTTTAGTCTGGTTCAGTCTGGTTCAGTCCTGATTTAGTCCTGGTTTAGTCCTGGTTCAGTCCTGGTTTAGTCCTGGTTCAATCCTGGTTTAGTCCTGCTTTAATCCTGGTTCAGTCCTGGTTTAGTCTGGTTCACTCCTTGTTCAGTCTGGTTTAGTCCTGGTTTAGTTCTGGTTCAGTCCTGGTTTAGTCCTGGCTCAGTCCTGGTTTAGTCCTGCTTTAATCCTGGTTCAGTCCTGGTTTAGTCTGGTTCAGTCCTGTTTTTTTCGGGTTCAGTCCTCGTTCAGTCCTGATTTAATCTGGTTCAGTCCTGATTCAGTCCTGGTTAAGTCCTGGTTTAGTCCTGGTTTAGTCCTGCAAAGGATTCTTGTATTAGTTTAACACTTCATATTTCAGTCTTCTCTCAAATGTGAAAGACACGTTTCATATGAACTGTGAACTGAATCTTGATTTCTAAAAAATAAACATTGCACACTTTTCCATTATTTGCCAAAGAAAATTGTGATGACATATTTTCCTCCTTCTCACGCTGTCGGCCTGCCGCCCTCACAGTTCGAGACTGAACAGGACTCTCATTGAATACAAAGGAGCTCTGGCAAACGCCCTCTGCTCACACACACCCCCTTCTGGAAACATTACACACAAGCGCATGACAGAAACAATTCATTTTATCATTCATCATAAAGCTGAAGATGGAACGCAATGATTATTTAAAGGAGCGCTGTGTAACTTTTCTGCTGGAGGTGCTGGAGGGTCTGCCACCTGCTTGTTTCCATGAGGATGTTATTCCTTGGTTTTAGCTTCTTGTTTATGGGTGATATTTTGAGGACTTTTGCACTCTGAAACGTTTGCACTGCTTTATAGTATGACATTAAAGATCCCATGACATGGTACTTCTTGATGCTTTTATATGGCTCCTTAATGGTTCCTTCTTCAAAATCAACACTCAGTGCATGAGAAAGAGAGATAAGATGAGAGAGTCATAAATGTCACTCTGGAACACTCCATTATGGGCGTTGTTGCTTTAATGCAAATGAGGAGGACAGAGATGGCCTATAGTAGGGGGTGGGGGCGTGGCCAAGCTCTCCGCTCCGTGACCCACTTCCGTGTTTTTGCACGGGGGGAGAGATGAGAAGCCTTCCATTGAAAAATAAACACATTTCCACAGAAAATAAAATTAAACCACTGCTGTTTCAGATATCCACAGGCTCAGATAAAAGGACTTCCGAGCCTAGAAACACTCGCAAGTTCCTCCAGGCAAATAAAAAAACGTATTTCGCATTGCGTAGCTCCTCCGCAGTCCAAACTCTCTGGGCGTGATTTACAGAGACGCTGAGTACAGACAGACGGGGGTGGAACTGCATTTGCATTTCTTTTTTCGATCTGACGTCAATAAGGTGCCTTGTTCAAAATCGCCCGTTTGAGCTCTGATTTTGCATGCTTGTCATTTTTTTGTTTGTTTGGTGTTTTCATTTTTGTATATAGAATAGTTTTGTCCTTCCGATTACATCAACTTTGTACTTAGAGACGCGCCGACCCAGCTTTTTCAGTTCCAATACCGATTTGATGCTACAGCTTAAGTATCTGCCAATATCTGATATCTGACTGAAAACAGCATTTATTCTATTTACACAAAAATAAAACTGATCCAAATGCATTCTGTAGCTGTTATTTATCTTTCACGTATTGACAAAACAGCTTTGTATAAATAAAAGTTCAAACGTTTTGAGGCTTTCTGAGCCAACCTGGCTAACCCCGACCAGTAAATTCATTACAAAGTCTCATTACAATGTATATGTCAAGCCAGGATATTGGCTGAACTGATGTTTAGTTTAGTTTAGTTTAGTTTATTAAGGACAGTGTGCAGTTTCATTAAAAAGATGTCTGCACCAGATTTAGCTCAAAGCTAATTTCCATCTGCAGTCCTTGTTTGGAAGCCGATATCCGATCCAGTTGTTTTTTTCATTAATGATACAAATATTCAATACCAGTATCAGATCGGGGCATCCCTTCTACGGCCTCCTATTGTTACAGTAGTTTTAAATGATGACTAATACAAAAGGACAAAGATTTGAACTATTATCAAGACTCCAGAGGAATCTCCATACTCCATAGTGTGAGCCATGCAGCCCTGTCCTTGGGCACTTACAACCAGTTCACACTTATTACATCTACACAACACGATGCCTCTATTTCTGTGAACTTTACAAACACTGAATAAATCAGCTTTGATCCTCAGCACTAATTACACCAGAATCGCTCCGTTTTTTTCATGTGGACCTTTTGGATTATGTTAATATTTTGTGTATTTTTAAAAGTCCTTCCCAGAGATTTTCCCAGTCCGTACAGGAGCTGCCTGACCTGAATTTACACAGACACAAGCAGAACATATAAATGAAAGAGCTGAGAAAGAAAGTGTAAATCAATAGGACACATTCACTTTGTAACAGAGGGCAGGGGCCAGGCGATATAGGACTGTATTCCTAATATGACTAAAATGACACTGAATTATAAAAACTAATGCAACAGACTTTTTACACTAAATGTGGCAGAAGATGTTCCAGAGGGAATGGCCTGTCTCATCATCAACCAGCGGAGAGAGTCGAGGCTTTCCCAAATCCAAATGTAAGACAGCCGCCATTTATATTTTTCTTGTAGTTTAAGCCGAGTCAGTTTTGCCGCCATACGCAGCTGCTTTTATTATTTTATGTATAACTGTATGTATTTATTTGCACTTTATGATTTATTTTTATTGTCTAAAATTTTATTGTCTTGGGAGTCCCAGTCCTTCACCCCGGACATTTCCTCCAGCTCCTCCGGGGGGACCCCAAGGCATTCCCAGGCCAGCCCAGAGACATAGTCCTCCAGCGTGTCCTGGGTCTTCCCTGGGGCCTCCTCCCGGTGGGACATGCCCGGAACCCCTCCTGAGGGAGGCGTACAGAAGGCATCCGAAATAGATGCCCGAGCCACCTCAACTGGCTCCTTTTGACAAAGAGAAGCAGCGGCTCTACTCCGAGCTCCTCCCGTGTGACTGAGCTCCTCACCCTATCTCTAAGGGTGCGCCCAGCCACTCTGCAGAGGAAACTCATTTTGGCTGCCTGTATCCGCGATCTTGTCCTTTTGGTCATTACCCAAAGCTCATGACCATAGGTGAGGGTAGGAACGTAGATTGACCGGTAAATTAAGAGCTTTGCCTTTTGGCTCAGTTCCCTCTTCACCACAACGGTCCGGTACAGCGACCGCATCACTGCCAACGCTGCACCGGTCCGCCTGTTAATCTCATGCTCCATCCTCCCCTCACTCACCCACCCCGAGAGGGCAAGCCACCTTTTTCCGGTCGGATTTGGAGGAGCTGATCCTCATCCCAGCCGCTTCACACTCAGCTGCAAACCACCCCAGTGCACGCTGGAGGTCCAGGTTCGATGAAGCCATCAGGACAACATTATCTGTGGCCCCAAAACCAGATCCCCTCCGGCCCCTGACTGTCCCTAGAAATTCTGTCCATAAATATAATGAACAGAATCAATGACAAAGGGCAGCCCTGGCGGAGTCCAACATGCTCCGGAAACAGGTTCGACTTACTACCGGCAATGCGAACACAGCTCCTGCTCTGGTCATAGAGGGACCGGACAGCCCTTAGCAAAGAGCCTCGAACCCCATTGTCATTTATTATTTTATTAATTATATGATTTTTGAGAGAATGAGCCAGTTTAATTGAATTGAATATGAAGTGAAAAATGTTATGTCAGAATTAAAGAAGCTGTGGCTACTAACATGTCTCCTCTTGCTACCGCCCAGCTTTCTCCTAGGGCTACCTCCGGTAACACTGACTTTGTATCAGTTAATGTGTATCTGTGAATATGAATAATTCATCCTGAAGGAAATGATCACAATAGCTCCATAGCGTGTAAACATGTACAATAAGTACTGATAAAAGGCAAAAATGCTAAAAGTAGAAGAAGTCACATGACTCCTCGTCATAAGCTACAACAATATTGCAATGGGGAAGTGAAATATGAAATGTGATTATATTTGGAGAGGATTACTACTGTAAATGTGCAGTAATGGCAACACATTTTCTTTTGTCCATTCTGTAAAAGCTAGACTGCAGGGACATGGACATGAATGATTGAGCTGAGGCCCAGTGGCTGAATGCTGCTGAGGAAGACAAAAATCTGAAGAAGAAAACTGTGGACATTATTGAGACCTCTGAAAACAGGGAAGCCGACAATTTCTCCAAAATGACACAGACCCTGGACAGGCTAACAGCATCAATTGCCAATGGCTTTGCTCTCATGCGGCAATTTCTGCAGCCACCACATACACCACCACTGCCACAACCGCATGTCATTATGCCATTTCATGGAAAAGGTCCTTATGGACAAGTATATGCACACATACCATCACCACTCACACACTCCTATGACAACAGACCACCCAATGTAGTGCCACTCAGCACGGTCAATTCAACTGATTCACCTGTTGAGGGCATGCAGGGTCAATTTTCAAATCTCCAAGCCCTTAATGAAGATGCTCAAAATTGAGATACAAGTAGGGTGACATCAGGTAATTTGAGCCATCAGCTAAAATGAGACATTTAAGGTTTGAGCATCCTAGCTCTTTAGAGACAGCAGGGACACACGGAGTCTGTGGCAGGGCATCCAGAACATCACGGATTACAAACCCTTGCCACAGACCTGTGACAATAATATCACCCTGCTCAATGACCTCAACAGCTTCTTTGCACGGTTTGAGGCAGGAAATGACACCCGGCCCCAAAAAACTGCACCACCTCCCCACGACCAGCCCCTGTGTGTGTCTGCAGCCAGCGTGAAGAGGACACTCTCCAGGATCAACACCCGCAAGGCTGCAGGCCCGGACAACATTCCTGGTCGTGTGTTGAAAGACTGTGCAGAGGAGCTCAAGGATGTCCTCACAGACATCTTTAATGCTTCTCTGAGCCAGGCTGTCGTTCCCTCCTGCTTCAAAACCACTACCATCGTTCCCGTGCCAAAGAAGCCCACTCCGGCCACTTTTAATGACTATCGCCCTGTTGCACTGACCCCCATCATCATGAAGTGCTTTGAACGGCTAGTCATGGCACACATCAAATCCATCCCCCCCCCCCACCCTAGACCCATACCAGTTTGCATACCGGGCCAACCGCTCTACCGAGGATGCAATCTGTTCTGCACTTCACCCGGCTCTCACCCACCTAGACAATAAAGACTCATATGTGAGAATGCTGTTCATAGATTTCAGTTCAGCATTCAACACTATAATCCCTCAGCAGCTCATTATCAAACTAGACCACCTGGGGCTTCAGACCTCACTGTGTAATTGGCTGCTGGACTTCCTCAGTGAGAGGCCACAGGCAGTGCGGGTCGGCAGAAACACCTCAAGCTGCATTAGACTGAGCACAGGAGCCCCCCAGGGCTGTGTGCTCAGTCCGATGCTCTTCACTCTGCTGACCCACGACTGCTCACCAGCGTTCAGCACCAATCACATAGTGAAGTTTGCGGGCGATACGACTGTGGTGGGTCTCATCTCTAATAACGATGAGACAAACTACAGGAGTGAGGTGAGCCTTCTGACCCAGTGGTGCAGCAATAACAATCTCCTTCTTAATGTTGAAAAGACCAAGGAGATTGTTATTGACTTCCGGAGAGGCCCCACCCAGCACCCCCACTGTCCATCAATGGTGCTGCTGTAGAGAGGGTGAGCAGCACCAAATTCCTGGGGGTGCACATCAGTGAGGACCTCTCCTGGACAGTGAATACTGTATCACTGGCAAAGAGGGCTCAGAAGCGCCTCTATTTCCTCCGCAAACTGAGGAGAGCTGGAGCCCCTCCACCCATTATGACCACCTTCTACCGAGGCACCATTGAGAGCGTCCTGACCAGCTGCATCACTGTGTGGTACGGGAGCTGCACTGAACAGAACAGGAAAGCCCTGCAGCGCATAGTGAATGCAGCTGGGAGGATCGCTGGTGTCTCTCTCCCCTCCCTCCTAGACATTTTTAACACCCGGCTCACCCGCAGAGCGTCCAGCATTGTGGGTGACCCGAGCCACCCCGCACATAGCCTGTTCAGCCTCCTGCCCTCGGGGAGAAGGTACCGGAGTCTCCGGGGCCCACTCCACCAGGCTTTCAAACAGCTTCATCCACCAGGCTGTCAGGAGGCTGAACTCACACCCGAACTCCCACCTTACCCATCTCCCACCCCCCAGCCCCCATATTGGCATAACCTGTATTCCATAAAAGACATATCACTCTAGACACTTTAAAAAACTGCTGCTAAGGACGACTGTTGCACTGCTGCACATTTACATTTACTACTGGATTTTACTCCTGTTGCACTGTTGTTTACTACTGTTATTGCACATTACTACTGGAATTTTTAGTACTGTTGTTTACTCCTGTTGCACTAGAATTACTACTGTTGCACACTTATTTTTATTTATCTTAACTCCAATGCACATTCTACTGCACATGACCAATTCACTGCTGTATCTTCCATTGCACATTTTGATGCACACTGCACACTTTGGAAATCTGTATATAGTATAGGTTATTTGTTATTTATTATGTTGCACTGTTTTAAGATTTTAGACCGTAGACTTTAGTTTTAACTTAGATCTCTGTCTTAGATAGTTTTTGTTGTGTTGTTTTCATATTGTATTTTGTACACTGTCTTTTTGCACTACCTGGCCAGAGAGAAACGAAATTTCGATTCACTGTATGTTGAACACATATGGCAGAATTGACAATAAAGCTGACTTTGAACTTTGAACTTTGAGCCAATGGCTGCAAACTATATCAAATGCATGCTACAACTGTACTTGATAGAAAACAATACATTTGATTGGTGTATGGCACACTTACATACTACTGAGGAGGTTAGTGGCCTGGCAGACAATTCTTTCTTGAAACTTATAAGGTTGATAAATCATTAAAAAATCGACCTTCAGCTATAAAAAATAGGCTAAATGCATGTTGTGTCAGCCTTTATCAGATATGATGCTGAATCTTTGCTCAGCTAAACTATTTTTCATGAAATTAGGATTTTTGGTGGTGGCTCGATTTAACTTACTTACTGAGGTAAATTGAGCCATGCACTTCAGCTAAAATGAGCCACCTTCAGAGTTAGCTTTAGCTAATATTTTGATGGTATAGGCTATTAGCATAGCATTTTGATGATATGTAGACCTGCTTATCCACATCTTCTGTTCTATTTATCCCTCCTGGATATACTTTTGGGTTCAATAAATCAATCAATCAATCAAAAAATATTTATAAAGCGCTTTTCATACAAATTTGTAGCACAAAGCGCCTTACAGTGGTTAAGGATTAGAAGATTGACTTTTATTGATCTCACACAGGAGAAATTGTTTCTACATTTGACCCGGGGACCAACCCCATAATTTTGTTATTTAGTCTTGGTCAGGCCCTAAGCTGGAGGATTTTACCTATGGCGCATGTTTGGGTTGGTGGGGGAAACCGGAGTGCCCGGAGGAAACCCACCCAGACACGGGGAGAACATGCAAACTCCACACAGAAAGCCTCGGGCGACCCAAACCTTCTTGCTGTGAAGCATGAGTGCTACCCACTCAGCCACTGTGCTGCCAGAGGGAAAAAAAAACAAACAAAAAAAAAACGTACAAACAAACAGACGTACAAACAAACAGACAAGCAAACAAACAAACAGAGGACAAACAGGTGGACAAACAAACAAAAGAACAAATGAAAGGCTACGTTCACACTGCAGGGCTTAATGCTCAATTCCGATTTTTTTGTGAAATCCGATTTTTTTGCGAGGCCGTTCACATTTCCAGGTAAATGCGAATTGTATGTGATCTCCAGTGTGAACGCTAAACTCCCCAAAAGTGTCCCGCATGCGCCTTGGAGGACACGATGACGTCACACGCAGTGAACGCGCTCAATGTTTACGGAAGTAGCCTAAAGTTGCTTTCGTACCGGAGCCAAAACATGTACAGCTTATTTGTTTTAAGGAGGAGACGGAGAAGGACGAGGTTTTTGGCCACGGCGTTTTGCGGGGCAGTGGCAGCAACGTGTGCAGAAAGGAACATGTGGGTGCGGAGTCACAGCCAGGAGGGGTGGGATTGCTACGTGCTTCGCCGCTTCACTGATACGAGTTTATATACTATTTTCGCATGACGAGAAGAACGTTTGTGCACATTTGTGAACGCCTACTTGTACCACTCTCATTGGAGGAAACACACTCAGGTCGGATGAATGCGACCTGGCCGTTCAGACTGCAGTCGCATGTCAAAAGATCGGATATGTATCGGATTTAGGACCACATATCCAAGTGGCCTGGATCGCATTTGAAAAAATCGGATCTGTGTCGTTCACACTGTCATTAGAAGATCAGATACAGGTCGCATAGAGGCAAAAAAATCGGATTTGGGTCGTTTCAGGCTGCAGTGTGAACGTAGCCAAAGACAAGCAAACAGACGACCGAAGTCAATGAAAGGCCAAGCTAAACAGGTGAGTCTTGAGCCCACTCTTAAAAACATGAACGTTCTCTGCAGCCCTGAGCTCCTCCGGCAGTTCCATAGACGAGGGCCATAGTACTGGAAAGACGCCTCTCCGTGAGTGTGTGTCCAATAAAGTACTAAAGTGCACTCTCTCACACACACACACACACACACACACACACACGTTATGTGATGTTTTATTTTGTGTGTTAGAATTACGAATATGTTTTTATGATAAATAAATGAATGTTTTGCTTTGCATTTTTGGTGGCTCATTTAAGCTGGTAAGTGGCTCAATTTAGCTGACCGGGTGGCTCATTTTACCTGAACACTGATCGTTAAAAAAATGTGGGACAGCTGATGTTTTATAAGCTGTAAAACCTAAATTATTAAATTTTATACAATAATTCAACCCTAAAATATTAAAGATTGTATTTATTAACTAAAATAAATATAAACCAGTGTCATAGATAGTTTTTTACGAGTTTCCTAAGACATTAACCAAAATGTGGCTCAAATTACCTGATGTCACCCTACACTTGTGACTCGTGACCTGTTTTGTTTAGTGTTAAATGTTGCCTATAATTTTTGTACCAACAGTTTGATTATATATATATATATATATATATATATAACGCAACACTTTTGGTCTTGCTCCCATTATTCATGAGATGGACTTAAAGATCTAAAATTCATTCCAGATACACAATACTACAATTTCTCTCAAACATTGTTCACAAATCTGTCTAAATGTGTGATAGTGAGCACTTCTGCTTTACTGAGACAATCCATCCCACCTCACAGGTGCGCCACATCAAGATGCTTATCTGACATCATGATTAGTGGACAGGTGTGCCTTAGACTTTTTCTTTATTGGGGGTCTGGGGACTCAGAACCAGTCAGTATCAGGTGTGACCACCATTTGCCTCATGCAGTGCAACACATCTTCTTCGCATAGAGTTTATCAGATTGTCAATTGTGGCCTGGGGAATGTTGGTCCACTCCTCTTCAATGGCTGGGCGAAGTTGCTGGATATTAGTGGGAGCTGGTACACGCTGTCGTATACACTGGTCAAGCACATCCCAAACATGCTCAATGGGTGACATGTCCGGTGAGTATGCTGGCCATGCAAGAACTGGGACATTTTCAGCTTCCAAGAATTGTGTACAGATCCTTGCAACATGGGGCCGTGCATTATCTTGCTGAAACATGAGGTGATGTTCATGGATGTATGGCACAACAATGGGCCTCAGGATCTCATCACGGTATCTCTGTGCATTCAAAATGCCATCAATAAAATGCACCTTGCTTTTTGTCCATAACAGATGCCTGCCCATACCATAACCCCAGCACCACCATGGGCCACTCGATCCACAACATTGACATCAGCAAAGCGCTCACCCACACGAAGCCACACACGCTGTCTGCCATCTGCCCTGAACAATGTAAACCGAGATTCATCCGTGAAGAGAACACCTCTCCAACATGCCAGACGCCATCGAATGTGAGCATTTGCCCACTCAAGTCTGTTACGGCGACGATCTGGAGTCAGGTTAAGACCCCGATGAGGACGACGAGCATGCAGTTGAGCTTCCCTGAGACGGTTTCTGACGGTTTGTGCAGAAATTGTTTGATTATGCAAACCAATTGTTTCAGCAGCTGTCCGAGTGGCTGGTCTCAGACGATCTTGGAGGTGAACCTGCTGGATGTGGAGGTCCTGGGCTGGTGTGGTTACACGTGGTCTGCGGTTGTGAGGCCGGTTGGATGTACTGCCATATTCTCTGAAACGCCTTTGGAGACGGCTTATGGTGGAGAAATGAACATTCAATTCACGAGCAACAGATCTGGTTGACATTCCTGCTGTCGGCATGCCAATTGCACGCTCCCTCAATGCTTGTGACATCTGTGGCATTTTGCTGTGAGACAAAACTGCACATTTCAGAGTGGCCTTTTATTGTGGGCAGTATAAGGTACACCTGTGCACTAATCATGATGTCAGATCAGCATCTTGATGTGGCACACCTGTGAGGTGGGATGGATTATCTCAGCAAAGCAGAAGTGCTCACTATCACACATTTAGACAGATTTGTGAACAATGTTTGAGAGAAATGGTAATATTGTGTATCTGGAATGAATTGTAGATCTTTAAGTCCATCTCATGAAAAATGGGAGCAAAAACAAAAGTGTTGCGTTTATATTTTTGTTGAGTGTGTGTGTATATATATATATATATATATATATATATATATATATATATATATATATATATATAAAAATAATAATTATTATTATATATTATTATTAATATATATATTATATATATATATATTACTGTATATATTACGGTTATAACTTTTTTACAACCCTGTATCATATTTTAAAGAACTTTTGCTAGTAATGAACGGAATTGACCTTCATTTGGTCATATTTTTGAAAAATGTCCCCCTGGACTCAAAATGAAGTTTTTGTAAAGCCTACCAACAACCAGAATAAATACCGTTAGAAGGTTAATATCTATCTATGTCAAATCTATGTTTCTGACGGTTATCTTTGTTTTGACTTGGCTTCCTTGCAAGAACACTCCCAAGGCCACAGATGTGGCTTATTATCATGGACTCTACAAAAACATTGGCACACACTATTCGGACTACTCACACTGACATGATTAAGTAAACGTTTCCCTGTTTTTTTTTAGAAAGGTCTGCTCTCTGCTCTTGGTTTCAATCAATTTAATTGATTTCTGATCTGATCCCTGCCCACCCTTCCTTTTTGTCGCCAAAGAAAAAACACCGTATGTTACCTGTCCAATTGTTTTTCTGTCATTACATGTTGTGTATAATTGTCATTGATTGTATTGCATCTTTTCCACTCTGCATCTCCCAGTCGGCGGCGCGCGCAAGCGCAGCGGCCCCTCCCCTATCCACTCTATCACTGTCCTGCCTGGTTAGTGGGGAAACGGAATTTCGAATTCACTCTATGTACATGTACATATGGTTGTTTTTCGACAATAAAGCAAACTATGACTATGATATGATATAATATCTGTTCAATCATAAAATAACCAAAGGCAATTTTCTCTTTAATAACACAGGAACAAAACACATAATCAGGGTAAAGATAATATAAAATAGGCCACTAAAAGTAAAAAAAAGATGATTGGCCTAAGCCTGTTAGAGCCATTTTCTATGTTAGTGAAAGTTAATATCTACGTTGCTATGCTGTACTTTGATCTTTTTGATCTTGTACTTTAATCGTTGATCTTTAATCTTTGATCTAATTTCAACTAACTTGGGGTGTAGGGTAGATAGTGAAGGAAGAGGTTAGAAGCCTCGAGCTAGAAACTACACAGTCTTTTGACCGTCACGTAGCATGTAGAGACGTCATGTAGGACGTCATGTAGGGAAGTTACAAGCTCTAGAAATTCCTTTTTGTTTCTTTTGTCGCTCCTTTTTTCGTTCTGTATGACTTTCACTTTAGTAAAGATAGAAAAGACAAACTTTGGATTCAAGACTCTTTATTTTTTGTTACGCGCCGCGTCCGGCTCAAGTCTAGTGAGTCAGCGCGCTGCACTCACAAGGCCTACAACATATCAGCCTACAACCGGCTGGTTAGCTCAACTGGTAAGTCACTGACTTTACCCCGGGGGGACCTGGGTGGCTGCCCACTACTCTTGAAAAGGGTGGGTCAAATGCATAAGTCAAATTTCTCCCATGTGTCACTGTGTGTCATTGTGTGTGAGACCAAATAAAGGCTTAATCTTAATCTATCACTTGTTGAACAAATCAGATTTCCCCAACTCTACAGTCTACATGGTTTATACAGTGAAAGTGAAACTGAAACTCCAGGATTCTGGGAAAGCTGTAGGCTACAATATATCACTAATAAACGAGACAGATTTCCCCAAATTTACATGGCTTATAGACCCCTTTACAGTTAGTAAACAGACGTGACGTCACCGGCATGTGTGCACATTGTTGACCCCGAATTAACCATGGCGGACCATAGTAGAGTATCTGAACGATAGGGAGAGCTACATTCAAAAGCTCACGTTGAGCAACGGGGTTCGACTACCAGATCCTTATGCAATCACGGAGTGGCAGTACGACCGCAGAAAATGGCCAGATTTACAGTGGCCAGATATCCACTGTTATTTAGTCAAAAAGCCCAGCGTGTATACAAAAGAGAAAGTGTGCGCATACAAATCCATGGATGCCTACCAGTTTGCCGTATGTGGCCATGTACAGGAGGTAAAATACCATGATATCTAGGGGGAGTTTTGCGTGTTGGCATCTGATGTTCTCCCCAGTCAAAGACAAGGCCAAAGACGACCGTGTACAATGCTTGGGCTATCATCAACAAGCGCGAGAACTACGTTCTGACCGCCAACTGCACTTGCGTTGCGGGGTAAGTAACATACTACGAGTCACAGATGTGATCTCAGTCATGTCAAATGCCATTTATGATGGTCATGCGAAAACTTATCATGCATTTTAACAAAGTTATTCGTATTCGTTTACATGTGTCAGTCGTAGAGGTTACCCGGGTAATATGTCTGAGCTTTGCGGTGTCCTGTGCTTGCTAGTTAATCAGCATGATTAAACACCATTGAACACCTGGGCAAATTACCCTAAACAAGCAGCAGGTGTTCACTTGTGTGTATGTCAGTTGAATGATATGAACTATCATTTATTCCATCTGTTTCTCTTTATTCGAGTTCTTCTCTTCTATATCTTTGCTGAGGGTTTTATGGCAGCAGTGGCTTTGTTTTGAGTCAGCACTGCACGCGCATTCAGTGATGACGTAGCTTTGAAACTGGTCTATAAAGTGAAAGCAAGAATAGAAACTGAAACTCCAGTATATTATGATGGCAGTACAACTTATCATTGATACTTTTTCAGTCAAACTGACTTGTAATGGCCCTTGTGATAACTTAGCACGGTTTCGCATTTCATATCATTGGCTGTAATGTGTATTTAATACTTTTTGTTTCGGGGGGACTTTTTTTTTAAATAGTGTTGAAAATTGAGTTTGGTTTCTTCAGTTATACCAAAAAGTTCATCCAATCATGATGCAGGACTTTGATTTTGGAAAAAAAGTTCAAAAAGTAATAACCTATTATGTATATGTGTGTGTGTGTGTATATGTATATATATATATATATATATATATAAAATTAGTTTTCCTTGGAAAATGCCTTTGCTTGAACAGGAGGCAGCACTATGCACTACATTTGTCTGTCATTTGTTTTGTGAATTCCTGAGTTTACTTGAAATGCATTGAATTTTTATTTAACAACTGTACCACACTACTTATTTGCACTACTATGCCTGTTTTTTCTGGGTTGATGACAGGCACTTTGATTTTGTGTATGTCAATATCAAAATTAGATCGGTTCAGAAGTAAAATGTCTGAAAAATTATATGCATATTATTCTTCAGTATGGGTCAAACCAGATCAACTTCCAGTATTTTAGAAGGTTTTCACACATTTCTCATTCTTCACAGCAAGATTCCCGGGTCGTGCGATCCCCGGGTCGCCCGGGCCTTTCTGTGTGGAGTCTGCATGTGGTGTCTGGGTGGGTTTCCTCCGGGCACTCCGGTTTCCCCCATCAACCCAAAACATGCCCCATAGGTAAAAATCCTCCAGCTGTGGTCCTGACCAAGCCTAAGCAAGAAGATCATGGAGATGGTCCCCGGGCACAGTCATGTGATGCCCACTGCTCCCGAATAAAGGATGGGTCAAATGCAGAGGACAAATTTCCCTTCGGGGACAAATAAGTGATATAAATATAAAATAAATAAATAAACACAGCCGAAATTGTGAACAAAGTCAAGTTTCTCCAGTTTGACTGGGATGAGACAATGGTTTCCTTTGATGTGACCTCTCTTTTCACTTGTATCCCTACATCGGTAGCAGTGGAGGCAGCAAGAAAGACTATTACAGGACACCAAGCAAGAAGAGAGAACCAAACTTTCATTCGACCAAATCGGCTAACTGCTGGAAATTTGTTTAAATACCACCTATTTCCAGTTCAGAGGAAATGTCTACAGGCAAATCCACGGCTGTGCAATGGGCTCACCGGTCTCCCCGATCATGGCTAACTTATACATGGAACAATTTGAACAGAGTGCTTTGGCCTCATATCCAGGCACTCCACCCACACATTGGTATCGTTATGTTGATGATAATTTTTCAAAAATCAAAATTCAAGGTTTGGAACCCTTTACTGCACATATCAATTCTATAGATCCAAACATCCAATTCACTTGTGAAGGTGCCAAGGACAACACATTGGCGTTCTTAGATTGTGCAGTAACGATAGCAGAAGACCAGCGACTCCAAGTAGATGTCTTCAGGAAGCCCACACACACAGACCAATACCTGCTTTTTGATTCACACCACCCACTGCAGCACAAACTGGGAGTTATTCGGACATTACAACACAGGGCCCAAGTAGTTCCTACAAGCACAGAGGGAAAGGAGAAAGAAGAATGACATGTGGAGAAAGCCCTCTCTGTGGATATCTTAAATGGGCTTTCAACAAAACTAAGAGAGACAAGGACAAGAAACAAGACAACAGACATTGTGCATTTTCATAAAACAGCTTCATAAATCTGTCTGCTCCATCACCAAATCTTCATCCAACAAGGACAACAATGGACATAATCTGTCCATGAAGAATTTATCCACAACTATCAAAGTAAGAAAAACGAAAGCTTAAAGGAAAAGTAACGTTTTTGTACAATTTGAGCCTTATTTCGGTAATAAAACAAGTTGTTTTACTCACCCATTGCACTTTGGTGTCATATGGAGCACTTCCAGAGATGTTTTAAGATTTGCGGTTAGCCTAGCGAGACTTCTAGCCATAGCTCGGGGCATATAATATATTCCCCGAGCATGTAATATGCCCCGTGCGGGCTCCAAATAACACAAACTTTAGCACTTTTCAAATCATAGAAGCTCGATGTCTTAGTCTACGATTTCGTTTGAAGCAAAAGTGGCCTGTAATCCGAGATTTATCCATAGTTTACAGCTTTGCGTTTCATGTTTGGGTCCCGGGAGCTGAGAGCACAGTCCGCACATGCGCACTGGCCTCCTCATCTACTCGAAACTATGGCATGGCTAAATCTCGGATTACAGGCCACTTTTGACCACACGAAATCGTAGGATAAGACATCGGGCTTCTATGATTTGAAAAGTGCTAAAGTTTGTGTTATTTGGAGACCTCAAACAAGTGCCCCGAGAACTCACATTATGGAGATCGCAAATCTAAAACATCTCCGGAAGTGCTCAAAATGACACCAAACTGCTATGGGTGAGTGGGTTGTTTTATTACCGAAATAAGGCTCAGATTGTAAAAAACGTTACTTTTCCTTTATAGTTTAATAATGACTAGCATTATAGAACCACTTCTGAGTAAAACTAACATTATGGTAATGAATAAAACATAAGTAACTTGTTAACTCAGACTGATTCTAGAATTAAAATTAAAAATCAACTTCATGATGTAGATATTAGCATAGGTAGATAAATTTGTGCAGTTTGAATGCTAGACATGTAATCAGTGAACATCTCTAGCATTGAAACTGCACAAAGTCATGATCCTAAATAAAAACAGACTACAATAAGCCTTTCTCACTCTCACTCTTGACTGTTCTGATTTAAATGAGAATTTCAACATGAGCCTTGGTAATAAAGCCCATAGACTGTAGAATCTGTGAAAAGTTTAAACATGAACCACCTCCAACATCCCATTATAATACGCTCATAGAACACAATAAATGTACAGTGGTACCTCACCTTACGAAAGACCCTACAAACGAAAAATCCAAGTTACGAAACGCCTTCACGTAAAATTTTTGTCTCTAGATACGGAAGAAAATTCAAGTTACGAAACGCGAGATCTCAAAAATTCAAATAATGCGCGCTCAGATGCCAGCCCCGAAAAGTAAATACACTTTATCAACACACACGGGGTTAGATATGATGTGTCCTCAGTATGTGACAGATAATGGGCAGGTTCAGTTTAATGCTTTACTGTGGAACATTGCAGGTGAAGCAATATCATCTCACAGCAGGCAGCAGATCTCTCTCCAGAAAAGTTACATAGAGCACCTTAAACTACCTCTAACTACAGCTACTTCACAAAGACAATACAATGGCTGGCATTTTTCCTGGCATCAGCATTTGCTCAACCAATGGAAACTCTCGCTCGTTGCCATAATGGCAGCAGAAAAGACCTACTTCCTGTCTGGCACAAGCTCCGCCCCCTGACCACTTCCTCCCTGGCGCACTGTCCCGACCGCACTTCTGTGCAACAACAATGGCGACTCAACTGTCTCCTATGATCAGAGCAGCCAGGGAAGAACACCTGACAGTCCTCTCCAAATGACTAAAAAGGAAGAGGATTTGACAAGGTTCATGGTTCATTTAAAGGAATGCTATGTAACTTTTCTAGTAGGCGTCTATCATCTTCTTGCCTAAAATGTTCCACAGTATGAGACTAAATTTACCTATTTTGCATCAACTAACAAATGGTGTTTCTAAAACCATAACTTGGGCTGGAGGCGTGATCTGCCTGTCTCCATGGAGATAGTTATGTTTAATGCCATACTGTGGAACATTCGAGGAATAGCAATAAGATCTCCATAAAAACAAGCAGGTGCTGGATAATACAGATAATAATGAACCCTTAATATTTCTGTAATTACTGGGTCGATCCACATGAAAAAAAAAAACTTGAAACACATTCACCATGACGTGTTTGCAGAGAAAGGCTACATTGTCTTCCTAAGAATTGTTATTTTCTGATCTGGTCTGATCAAACAGAAAATTTCACCTTGTAATATGTGATAATACAGGAAGTGCTCCATACAGCATCACTAGAATCAGTTGAATGATGTCAGATCTGGAATTGCTAGAGCAATTTTGTCTCTAGTGAACTTAAGGTAAAAGCTGCTGATTACTTGAAAACAAATGTCACTAACATCATAAGGTGGGAACAGAGCATTTTGAGAGAAGAACTCTAAATATACAGGGTTTGTGTGTTAAACATGTGTGAATGAAACAAAAGACAACTCGGGGTATAGATCAGAAAATGGCGTCATATGGGCCCTTTAGGTTCAGTAATAGATTTTCTGTTAGACATTTCTTTCACATATATCTCTCACAGTGCCTTCTATGTGAAACATTTACATAATTAAATTCTATAACATGAACTGCAGGACTCAAGACACCTTCAGAGAGATGAGTGACTTCCTCTCAGAGACACAGTGACAGGAAGTGCCAGATCTCAATCATTTTGTACCACACTTTGTACACACACCCTGTACACATTTACAGAAAGAAAGAAAAGAAAGAAAGCTATGCCTTTATTAGTCCCACAGTGGGGAAATTCCATTTCTGCATTTATTAGGAGCAGTGAGCAGCACATTACTGCGCCCGGGGAGCATCTCCATGATCTTCTTGCTTCGGCTTGGTCAGGACCTCAGCTGGAGGATTTACCTGTTTTGGGTTGGTGGGGGAAACCGGAGTGCCCGGAGGAAACCCACCCAGACACGGGGTGGAAACCCACCCAGACACGGGGAGAACATGCACATAGCTATGCACACAGAAAGGCCCAGGCGACCCGGGGATCAAACCCAGACCATGCATGCAAACTCCACACAGAACGGTCTGGGCGACCCGGGGATCGAACCCAGAACCTTCTTGCTGTGAAGCATGAGCGCTACCCACTCAGCCACCGTGCCGCCACAGCATGAGTATGAAATAAAATATACTAAAATAGATGAATAGAACTTTATATTTATTGATTCCACTCATAACTAATAATAGTAACTACAAATTAATTAGCCTTAAAGAAGCCAAAAACATGTACCATAGGTAAAATCCTGTAATATCCAGCTTAGGTCCTGACCAAGCCTAAGCAATAAGATCATGGGGATGGTCCCCGGGCGCAGTCATGCGCTGCCCACTGCTCCTACTAATAACAGGATGGGTCAAATGCAGAGGACAATTTCTCCTGTGTGAGATCAATAAAGTACATTTTCTTCTATGTAACTTTTCTAGTGAAAAGTCTGCCACCTGCTTGTCACCATGCAGATGTAAGTGCTATGCATGGAATGTTCCATGGTCTAAAACAAACATGAATGATGTCGCCTCTAGGCCAAGTTACAGATCAGATCTCTGGAGAGGAAAACAATATAAATGTATGTTTTTCAAGGCATCGTTGAGCAATAAAACACCAGTAAATGCAATATACAGAAGTTATATTATAAACAAAGCATCTCCACGGAGAGAACAGATGACTGATTCTCCACCAGGAAATTTACATAGTGCACCTCTAAAAATATAATAGTTGTTGAATAATATATATTTTTAAATGGCTTAGTAAAAGGCTCTGTAAATACTACTTAATAAGAACTCTAAACCCTAGTTACTAAGCATGACTTTTTATTAAACTGTTCATTACATTATGAATTAAGTCATTGTTCATGCTTAATTAAGTTATTAAGTATTAAGTGTTACAGATACTGTATAATTAGCAACAAGGATTTAGGATATTGGCCCAGAGGTGAGCAATATATTGAATTGTTATGAATCTTGTTTTGAAGATACTGTATGTCAAATTTGAATATTGAATATGTATTTTAGAATACCAAAAACTCTCAAAATCCACAAAAACAACTGAAAAATAAGATGTAACAAATTAACTTATGATGTAATTTTTCAAACAAGGGTTTAAAGTAATATATTTATATAGTCCACTTACAGTTGTTAGATACTTAAACATTGAATACATTTAAAGACAGAGCTGTCAGGATCAAGGTAGAGATATTAGAGACTAGTCCAAATATTTAATATTTAGTTAAAGGTGCATTGTGTAACTTGTGTAAGGGTTCAGTCAACATGGAGATGTTACTGCTTTGCCTGGAATGTTTCACAATATGGCATTAAACAAATCTATATTGTATTCATTCAATTACACATGTTGTTAACAAAAAATACCTTGCACAATATCAATTCTCAGTATGAGCAACTACTATGGGCTCCACAGATGTCACCTGTAACTCGCAGTAGCAAGCCTAACATTCAAGGCAAAGCAATGACATCTCAATTTGAATGGACACAAATAGGACATTTTTTGAAGTAAAATCATTTCCTCCACAAACATCAAAATCTCCTGACCTATTGTGCATAAAAGCTGCTAACACTGTAGTTTAGATCCGTACAAACGTTCTGAAATGTGATTCTTGCAGCCTTACTCCACCATCAAGTGTTTCAGCTTCCTGTTATGTGCAACATTTTGAGGACTTTTTTCCCTTTCAAAAGTTATTTTTCAATTTTGTTTTATATTGTTTATCGTTATGAGAAGTCCTATTTTTCATCAATTAGTGTTGTCACAATATTAAACATTCCAATTGATTTTTGATAAAAAAAACAAAACAAAAAAAAACAAAACAGCATTTTAACTATAATAATTTCACATGCAATACTGGCCTATAAAATATGGTGTCATCTGAAACCCAGCTATTTTATTTCATTTTTTCTTACCTTGGATGCTGTGCAGGTAGACTTTGAGGCCTGACCGTAGCTGTGCGTCGCAAACTCTCTCAAACTGCTTGTTCAGACGATTGATTGCACTCTGGAGTCCGTCGTGCCTCTTGATCTCTGTTTTTATCGCGGTGGAGTTTGCAGATTTGCTGGTGCTGCCCATCCTGACTCAAAAAGTCACAAAATTAATGTCTTTTCATCCCATTTGATCTTTTATAAAAAATTTCAGACGGAGAGGAGGGTACTGCTTAGCAAACTGTCTTTCTCGTTTAAAACCACAACCTTCCTCTACAGGTTCAAACATAACTGACTTCACTTCCTTTTTTCAAATCATATGTTCGTCAGTAGCTATGTAACAGCAGCTTAGTTAAAAGGGTTAATGAGAGACTGCACATTAGTCTATCGGAAAAATAAACATACTTGGAGAGGTGGATGGATGCATTTACTTGAGTAATTTTGTAAAGAAATTGTACTTTTCTAGCAGCATACTTCTACAAGTAATATTTTTACTGAAGTAACAGTACTCTTACTTGAGAAAAAGTTGTGTTTCTTCTTCCCACTGTGAGTAAGTCTACAATGTGACAAAAGCTTTATGTGACAATATGAAATGATTTGAACATTTGTGAAAATAGCAGATTTTGTGTATTATTTAAACTTTTGTCCTTCAAATTGTATTCACTTTAACTTTAAAACCAGATGTTAAGTCCCAACAGCTACTCTTTAAAGGTCCCATGACATGGTACTTCTTGATGCTTTTATATGGCTCCTTAATGGTTCCCTAATACTGTAAATGAATCCTTCTTCAAAATCAACACTCAGTGCATGAGAAACAGAGATAAGATGAGAAAGAGTCATTTTTCTCTCTCTGAACACTCCATAATGGGCGTTGTTGCTTGAATGCAAATGAGGAGAAAAGAGATGGCCTATAGTAGAGGGTGGGGGCGTGGCCAAACTCTCCGCTCTCAGCTGTGCGCTCTCTGATCCATTTCCGCGTTTTTGCGCGGAGAAGAGATGAGAAGCGTTCCATTGAAAAATAAACACATTTCCACAGAAAATAAAATTAAACCACTGCTGTTCAAAGGTCCAGAGGCTCAGATAAAGGACTTCCGAGCCTAGAAACACTCGGACGTGCCTCCAGGCAAATAAAAAAACGCATTTCGCATTGCCTAGCGCATTCGCGGTCCAAACTCTCTGGGCGTGATTTACAGAGACGCTGAGTACAGACAGACGGGGGTGGAACTGCATTTGCATTTCTTTTTTCGATCTGACGTCAATAAGGTGCCTTGTTCAAAATCGCCCGTTTGAGCTCCGATTTTTTGTAACGCAGAAAAGGATCGCAAATGCTCAGTTTAGACATTTCGCAACTTTTAACCATGGGGGGGCTAAACAGGGTAGGGGAGCTCACATTAACGTTCAAAAACCTCAGAAAGTGAAAATTTCATGCCATGGGACCTTTAAGTTCTTGTATAAAGACATGGTCTGGTCTGAATACAGAGGGAGAGGAGTTTGAATGAGTTGTCAAATAGTACCTTTCTGTATCAGTTTTGTGTATTTATTTATTTATTTGTACGAGAATGGAATTTGCCTTTTTTTTGTTTTTGTGTTTCTTTCAACTGAGCTAATAAGGAAGCTAATTGATAATTTAAGTTATGTTTTGGAAGACGGGTGGGATTTAATAAGTTTTCTTCTTCCCACTCCTTTTCGACCAAAAAGAAAAGACAAATGTATTTGACTGTATATTGGTTACCTGTATTTATTTCCTTGTGTTGAAATGCTTGAAATGAATAAATAAATGAAATGAAGGAAATGAAGGAAATATTATTGCAGTGATGGTGAGTTTTCTATAGATCAGGCCAATTCAACTCCAAACCATTTAAGCCCACCCTCCCAAATACTCAAATGTTTCCTCTTAATGATCTTGAAGAATAAAAATGTGGTTAAGTAAAATGTATTATTATAGGGTTATTAGCTTTTAAGTCATCAATCATATCATTAAATCATATTATATTTACACATTGGCTAGTAGCACTTCAGTAGTAGTGCTCTCCGGACTCCTTCATGTTGTATCCAAACTCCTCTCGTCCTTCAGTTGTACCTCCCTTCTCTCTAAATTGCTGAGAGAAAAGGGAGTGGATTTGACCAGTTACTTTTTTCACCATTATTCTAATGTTGCTATACCTACAGTAGTGTTTCAGCCAGCTCATTCTCAAGACTTTAAAATGCACGGTCCATTCATTCACCATTACCAGACTCATTCTAATCATTTCAAACTGTGGCATCTTCATGTCGCAGCTGTTTTATTTAAAGGGGCACTGTTTAACATTTATAGTGGGGGGTCCGTCAAATGCTTGTCTTCATGGAGAGGTTTTTGCTTCTTCTGGATGTTACACAGCGTGGTATTAAAACTTTCTGTCTTCATGGAGATGAAACCAGACTATGTCACAGGTCAGATCTGTGGAGAGTCACAGCCAGACTGCCTGTTTTTCTAGGTATTTTTGAGCTATAGCATCACCTGTAATTGAATACAAGTATCAGAATCAGAAAGACTTTTATTGCCATTGTCAAGTGAACAGAATTCACAAAACTAGGAACTTATCTCGGTGATAAGGTGCGAACATAAAACACTAAATAATAATAGTAAGGTAGAACTGTTCAACGTCATACTGTTGACATTGATCTGTTCAATGTCATACTGTGGAACATTCCAGACAGAGCAATGGCATATTCACTGAAACAAGCAGGTAATGGAGCGCCAAACGAAAAGTAACACAGTGCACTTTTAAGATGCTTGTCAGTCGTCTGTTGGGCAAATTGAACAATGGATTTCATACTTGAGCTATAACATCACCTGTAATTGAATACAAGTAAGGTAGATCTGTTCGATGTCATACTGTGGAACATTCCAGAGCAATGGCACATTCACTGAAACAAGCAGGAAACAAGTAATGGAGCACCAAATGAAAAGTAACACAGTGCACCTTTAAGCTGCTTGTCAGCCGTCTGTTGGGCGAATTGAACAATGGATTTCATACTTACAATACAATCGATCAATCGATAGATAGAATAGATAGACAGACAGACAGACAGACAGACAAACAGACAGGTAGATACATAAATAAGTAATTAACTATTAATAGTGCCACATGGTTAAATATTTTGTTGTGGCGTGAATCGTATTTTCGTGTAATATTTACCACAAATCATTCTCTTTCTTTCTGTTGAATAAATAAATACGCTAGAATGTTTTGTAATGCTAGTTTTACCGAGAATCTTCATTTGCACTAACTGTCGTGTGTGTGAGGTCATCAGAGTCAGACACGCCTCGCACCGACAGCAGCAGTAGCACAACAGCGCTCCAGTCTCTCAGTCTGCGGGGGAAATCTCACTCGAACACCGGCTTCCATCACGACACGGGTCCGGGCCGGACACTGCGGGGGTCAAACATGGTCTGTGGGGGCTTCACCTGCTCGAAAAATGCCCTCTGCTCCCTCAACGTGGTTTATATGGTGAGCTAAAGCGTGAATCACCGCGCATCAAGTGGAGCTAGCAACATTAGCATTGTTAGCATAAATCCAGGCTTCGTTCTTTCACGATTTAATGAGTGTTTTACGTTTATCTCACACGCTGCTGAACAGACCGTTTCCTGGTATGTATTTATGTGGAAATATGATCTACAGTTTGCTAAAAGACTATAATTTAGAAACCTAGAAGAGCTAGTTATGTAGATGGAGTAGCTTAGCCTGGAAGTAGCATGCTAAGGGTTGTGCTAGCTCTCAGCTGTGGCTCTCCCATTGTGTAATGTTGTTGTTTTTAACCCCGTAGAGACAGTGGCAGCTGGAACGCGGTTTAATTTCAGTCCATATATACTTAATATTATGGTAATCTGGTGCTATCTGTAATGGTCATGTGCAGGGGTCGGCAACCTTTACCACTTAAAGAGCCATTTGGACCCGTTCAACAGAGTAAAGGAAACGCTGGGAGCCACAAAACCCTTTTGAAATTTAAAATTAAATCACACTGCATATAACGGCTTTTTTTGCCTTTGTGCCACAGAATTTCATTTTTGAAAATGAACGAACTAAAATAAAATATATTATAATTAAATACAGGTTCCTCACTATATCGCGGTTCACTTTTCGCGACCTCGCTGTTTCGCGGATTTTTTTTATTCAAATTTTTTTTATAGTGTATCAACGCGCATTGTGTTCTGCGTTCTGATTGGCTAAGGGACTGTGGACCTTTGCCAGTTTGTCAGTCATTCTCCTCAGTGTCTTCAACTTTGCCAAATTTATATAAATGTTCAATCGCGAGCAGTGTGACTCTGAAGTGATGTGTGTTGGCAAGTTTTCTCTCCCCGACAAAACCTGCGACAGTGGAACGGTGCCACACACAATATGTTTAGGGCCTGAAAACAGGTTTGGATCTTTGGTTTCCCCCTTTTATAACATCTATATAAATCTGGCAAACTGAACACATTCTGTACTGTACAGGAGACACAGCACGGAGGAGAAGCCAATCAGGACGCAGAACACGATGTTGGTACACTATTTTAAAAAAATTGAAAAAAAAAAAAAAAATCTGCGAAACAGCAAGGCCGCAAAAAGTGAACCGCGATAGAGCGGGGGACCACTGTACATGTCAAAATAAAATTGAAAAATAACTAATAAAAATCTCAGCTATATACAAGAGGTCAGAAGGAAGACTGTGCAAAAATGATGAGGGGGGGTGGCATCCCCCCTGTGTGAAAAAAATAGTCAAAATCATCCCTCTTCTAAAATGGTCATCCCTTCTTCCATCCCTTGTGGCATTTTATCAATCAGGCATGAAAATCCCTCACCTTTTGGTGAAATTCGCCGTTTTTAAGTCAAAATAGCCAGTGCCAAGAGCCAATCATAGGCCGAACTGCGCTCCAGCTTCCATTCATGTTCCAGCATAATTATCCACCGATCGCGCTCCCGCCAATCATGACGATTAGCACTGTTGCGTTTGCGCCTGTTCGCCTATCAGCTGTGAGCGAGCCTCATGAATGTTTACGCGGCATTTCCAAGAGAAGAATCTTTAACTTGCTACGTTAATGCTACGTAAGAAGGAACTCTCGCCTCGGGACACGGGATACGTTCGGGATTATGTCCGTTTCTCCGGAGCTCCGGATTATTAAAGACAACATGGCAAATTCTTATGGGTGAGTCATATTATCAGATTATTTCTGGATCAAAGGGACAGATTAGCTGACAGCAGTGGCCTTATGTTTGTGTGTGTACAGGACTAAACCGGGACTAACCCAGCACTAAACCAGGACTAAACCAAGTCTAAACCAGGACTAAGCAAAGACTAAACCAGGTCTAAATGAAAACTAAGCCAGGACTAAACCAGGACTAAACCAGGACTAAACCAGGACTAAACCAGGACTAAACCAGGTCTAAACCAGGTCTAAACCAGGTCTAAACCAGGTCTAAACCAGGTCTAAACCGGGACTAACCTGGCACTAAACCAGGTCTAAACCGGGACTAACCTGGCACTAAACCAGGTATAAACCAGGACTAAACCAGGTCTAAACCAGGACTAAGCCAAGACTAAACCAGGTCTAAACGAAGACCAAACCAGGACTAAACCAGGACTAAACCAGGACTAAACCAGGACTAAGTTGTGTGTGTGTGTGTGTACGTGTGTGATAACATATATCCTGTGTATTATTGAATTATTGAATGATTATATGAACTTTTTGTTATAAAAGCGTTTCCATTTTAACAAAGTACCTTCTAATTCTGCCCTGCCCTTGAACGCCACACCACAGTGATGCCAGTGATGGGGGAGGGCTTACCTTAATGTCATGCAAACTAGTTCCTTTCCTTTAAATATTTAAAACAAAACTACACTACTCTTTACATGAATTTACAATAAATTTACAAACTACGAACATTTACTACAAGTATAATCTGTGTGTGTATCTGTATATTTGACACATTCGAAATGGGCCCATCGAAGACACTGCACCTAGAGAAACAAACAAACAAAAAAATATATATATATAAAAACAATACAATCTCTGCACGTGTAAATGCGAGCTTGAACACGGCGATGTAATTGCTTTTCATAAGTGGCTAAATTCGCTCACTTAAGCAGCAGAAGTTAGTTGTTTCAAATGACTGAAAGACTGAAATACAGAAGTGTTCCAAACATAACTATCAAACGACAGCTGTTAAGTCCGCAAAAAATACGCCACGTTTAGACAGTTCATACGGACAGTTAACACGCGGTCCGAAGACCGCAGTCGTTAAGCGGTCCGCGGACTGCAGTCGGGGCTGAGCAAGTGTGCACCTCCTTGACTGCAGTCTGAGCCCCCTTCGGGCCGCGCTCCGAGCTGTGCGCTCTGGGAACTGGGACACGGCCGCAGTTTCGTTTTGTCACACGGAAGTAAGGCAGAATGTTGCTGCTTCCAAACTCAAACCTTTTAGCCGCAGAGAATATGAGGTTGGGTCCTATGGCTCGGAGATTTGTGACGCG
Organism: Paratrypauchen microcephalus; assembly: GCA_036785185.1. Lineage (NCBI taxonomy): Eukaryota > Metazoa > Chordata > Actinopteri > Gobiiformes > Gobiidae > Paratrypauchen > Paratrypauchen microcephalus. The sequence goes on along the minus strand of JAVJIX010000231.1, from coordinate 952,241 downwards.
CAAAGAGGAGGCTATGGTGACGGATACGCTGAGATCCAGATATGTTTTGTGCATTTATTACAAAAAGAGCGCACACAGTTATGACAGCACAGCAGGATGAAATGGAACTCATGAAAACAGCAGGATGAACAGATTAACGTGAAGGATGAATGAATGGTTTGCGTTCAACAAAAAATACGGCTACACCCCAACCCTGACTCTCTCCTCTGTGTGACAGGTGAGCGCGCGCTTTTACATGCACACACTTCTGTACGTGCACACACCCACACTCATGTGACCCACCGCCTCTGCCGCGCACACACACACAAACGCACCGTGCACCTCATCTCAGTTATGTCTCCTACACAGAAAGAAGTTGGTCGGCGTTCAATACGTCGCCGATGATTGGTCAAAATTAGTAAAAATTGCGGAAAAGTTGCGGTGATTGGTCAAAATTGCAACACCGCCCTGAATTCGCGGGGATTGGCTGAAGGTTGTTTTAGAACCATATCTGTGATCTCTGTGTCTTTGTATTATTCTTTTTCAGTAATAACACAGTATTCAAAATATTACTCAATTTTAATTACAAAAAGCAAAAAATCGCAACTATTTATCGCAACTTTCACTTCCTCCCGCAACAAAATCGCAACAAAAACCTTAAAAGCGCCGCAACTTTCATCGCAACTTTATGGAAAAGCTCCCGCAAATTCAGGCATTTTAGCCTGCAGCAATCACAAAAAATGGCCGCGAAATCCTGGGGGGTCTGTGTATTGTATCTGTGGGCACAGCCTGAGTATAGACTGTCACCATAGTGTGTGTAGAGTAATACTAGATGAACAGTCCAATTGCTTAAAAATTAGATTACTAGGGTTGCTCTGATTTTTTTTTTTTTTTTAAAGTTCTGGTACTGGTTTCAGTACTATACTGTCAGATGATAACAGATACCTGTGCAGGGACTGAAAACAAAATAAAAATAAGACCAAACTGATCCTAATGTGTTAATTAGCTGTTATTTATCCCTCAAGTAACTACAGAATAAGTTTGTATAATTAAAAGTTCAAACATTATGAGGTTTTCTAGGCTGACCTGGCAACACCAACCAGTAAATAGACTAATTCCATCAATTTATATGTCCTACCAAAATATCGACGGAACCGATATTTGCAAAATATCCATTCTTACTATGAGCATCTACTATGGGCTCCTCTCTTCATAGATGTGGCCTGTAAATTAGCCTAGCAGTATCACCTACATTTTACCTGCATGCATTTAGAATTAAAATATATTCATAAAGTAAGTGATCCTCTGAATAGAAGTGTATTGATGAATACTTGCGTGTGTCTGTCCCCAGTGCAGCTCTGGCCCCAGTCAGACTGTGATGCAACAGATCTGTACTCTGACCTGTGTCAAGAGATGAGGAGTCAGAAATGCGGAAAATCACACTTCACCATGACCAATTATTATTACATGCTGTTAACGTCCGTCCATCCATTTTCTTCTTCCATTTTCTTCTGGAAAAATGGAAGAAGAAAATGGAAGAAGAGGAAGTGTCCTGGGTGAAGACTTCCTTCACCCAGGACACTTCCTCCTGCTCCTCCGGGGAAGATCCCAAGGCATTCCCAGGCCAGCCAAAAGACATAGTCCCTTCAGCATGTCCTGGGTCTTCCTTGGGGCCTCCTCTTGATGGGAGATGCCCAGAACATCTCCCAAGGGAGGCATCCAGGAGGCTTCCGGAACAGATGCCCGAGCCACCTCAGCTGGCTTCTTGAAGTGGAGGAGCAGTGGCTCTACTCCAAGCTCTTCCCATGTAACGGACCTCCTCACCCTATCTCTAAGGGAGCGCACAGCCACTCTGTGGAAGAAACTCATTTAGACCACTTGTAGCGCACAGCCACTCTGTGGAAGAAACTCATTTAGACCACTTGTACCCGCGATCTTGTCCTTTTGGTCATTACCCAAACCTCATGTCCATAGGTCAGGGTAGGAATGTAGACTGACTAGTAAATTGAGAGCTTTGCCTTTTGGCTCAGCTCCTGCTTCACCACAACGGTCCGGTACAGCGACCGCATCACTGCTGACGCTGCACTGAGCCTCCTGTTAATCTCAAGTTGCATCCTCCCCTCACTTGTGAACAAGACCCCGAGATACTTGAACTCCTCCATTTGAGGCAAGGACTCCCCACCCACCTAGAGAGGGCAAGCCACCTTTTTCCGGTCGAGAACCATGGCCTCGGATTTGTAGGAGCTGATCCTCATCCCAGCTGCTTCACACTCGGCTGCAAACCGGCCCAGTGCACGTTGGAGGTCCCGGTCCGATGAAGCCATCAGGACAATTGTGAGGGAAATCACCTCTTTCCTACACACATCTATAGACATTAAGAACCAGGCAGACAGTCAATGTTATATTTTACTTACAAGGGGCGAAGTGACCCAGCGTAAGCGCTCCAAGCCTCCGCTCGCAGTTCTTCACCAGGGCACTTCAACTCCTGGCTTTTATTATAAAGCATGAATGGGAGGTTACAGGGGTGGGGCAAAAAACAGATCTTAAAAGTTCACACAGCAGTTTAAAAGAAACGACATGATAAAACAAATCTCTTGCACTTGTACATCTGCTGCTGTACTAATGATAAAGGCACAGACATGAGTAATTGATAACATTATAGTTGATAACACCATAGTAATTCTTCCAACGACATTATCTGCAAACAAGAGATGAGATTCTGTGGCCCCAAACCAGATCCCCTCCGGCCCCTGACTGCGCCTAGAAATTCTGTCCATCAATACAATGAACAGAACCGGTGACAAAGGGCAGCCCTGGTGGAGTCCAAGATTCACCGGAAACAGGTCCGACTTAACACCGGCAATACGAACACAGCTCCCGCTCGGGCTCCCTACCCCCCCCTGCGAGGTTACATTCTATGTCCCCAGAGCTAGTCTCCATGTCCGGAGATCCGGTCGTTGAGGCCCCTGCCTTCGACCGCCGCCCAAATCTCCCTGCACCGGCCCCTTATGGATCCTCATGGGTGTGGTGGGTCCACGGGAGGACAGCCCCACATCCCTCCTTTGGGCTGTGCCTGACCGGGCCCCATGGGGGAAGGCCCGGCTACCAGACACTCACTGTCAAGCACCCACTCCAGGCCTGGCTTCAGGGTGGGGCCCCGGTAACGCCAGTCTGGACGAACATTTTTTAGCTGTTGTTTTTTTTATCAAAAGTATAGCTGGAGTTATGTTTTATTTAATTTGAGTTGTCCTGCATGTTTAGTTTGTTTCTCTCCAGAGCTCAAAACTCTAGCAATCACTCTCTGACATCATCCGATGTTGTCATGGAAAGCACTTACTCTTTTGAGGTCACAACAAGAGGAATCTGTCAGCTCAATTCAAACATACTCAGGCTCATCATTTGAACTGTGAGATTATCCCTAAATGAAATTCAAATTAAATTGGTCGCAGTTAGCATATCACATTCATTTCAGCAATAAAATCTGTTCATCAGACCACCACCACTCACCTCATAGTAATAGTTGTCTCTTGTCTCCATCCCCTTATCTCATCCCTCTCTCCCCCCCTGCCCGTCTATCCTCCCCCTCCTCACCACTTCTCTCTTCTCTCCTTCTTTACTCTACCCCTCCCCGTTCTGCCTCTTATCTCCTCTCCTCCCTCTTTGTTCCACCCCCTCCTCACCCCTCTCTTCTTCCTCTCCCTCCCTCCCTCCCTCCCTCCTTCCTTTTTTCCTTCCTGTAGCTGGTGGGTCTGCTGCTGATTGGAGTAGCGGCCTGGGGAAAAGGCTTCGGTCTGGTCTCCAGTATCCACATCATTGGAGGCGTGATCGCGGTGGGATTCTTCCTGCTCCTCATCGCCATCGTGGGGCTTATCGGAGCCATTCACCACCACCAAGTCATGCTCTTCTTTGTATCCTTTATTTGGATCTGCACTGTTTTTTCATTTATTTGTTCAGTTTTTCTACATATTTATTATTTCGCACCTGACTTTTACTGTCTTAAAGATGTAAAAATTGAAGTAGTTAATTTAAATCAGTTTGCAGTGGTCCAAAAGTATCCCTCACTTATCTTATGCATTCAGAGCATCCTAATTATTCACCATCATGAATTTTATGATTTTTGTTGTCATGGTAATGTTAACAAGCATGCTAACCACTCTTAACTTCTTTGACAGTATACCAGTTTATATTTAGATGCAGATGGTACACAGCAGGCACTTCAAGAGCTTTAATGGGGCAAGACAAATGATATAGGGTCGAAGACGTACCTGACTTTGTGCTTGTTTCTTTCCTCATTGGGTCATGTCATTGGGTAATAACAACAGGGTTCAAACTATTTTATTACATCTGAGGAAGTGCTGAAGTAATCCTAATTTAATGTAATGCCATGTTTATACCCAGACTTTAAAACGTGACTGAACTATGAATTGAGAAAGCAGGTTTTATGACTCAGAGCAGTGTTTTCATCAAAATAACAAAAAAGTCTCTTTGATGAAAAAACACCATGAATGATTTCCTTAACCTTCCTCTCCAGTATATGGTAATTCTGTTTATTGTGTTCCTGTTCCAATTCGGAGTTTCTTGTTCCTGTTTGGCCATGAACCGCGGGCAGCAGGTAAAAGCTCTCCTCTGCGGTTTATACTACTGTTATGTCTATTATGTTAAATACATGTGTCTCTCCTTTGTCTGTAGGAGGCACTGCTGAGCTCAGCATGGGACATTCTTCAGGACAAAACCCGCATGGATCTGGAGACGCAGCTCAACTGTTGTGGGCTCTTTAAGAACTCCAGTGCTTCCTTCAACAGGGACTATGCCAGCTGTCCTGCTGTGAGTTACCACTAGGGATGCACCGTAGGGGTGGGCGATATGGGCAAAAAAATTTTTTTCAATATTTGTAGGATTTTAATTATATTATGTGTCGATACCAATCCCCCCATTTAGCGTCAGAACTTATTTTATCACATGGCGATAAACTGTTTTAGTGCAGACCGCAGCGCTCGCTAACACTGCAATTTCATGTTAACCGCACAGACAGCGACGCTTCCTCCTCTCAGGCTGTGCACACACATCCACTGTGTTCATAAACTAATAATCCGTCCATAATACATGCATACACGCATAATGCATAAGACGCAGGGTTCAAAGTGTGACAAAAACGTAGCGGCTTATAGCCTGGAAATTTCGGTGTGTGTGTATTAGGGGTGGGTATTGGCAAAGAAGTCACGATTCAATTCGAATCACGATTCATATGCCACGATGCGATACTATCACAATGCATCACAATACTTGAATTCTTGCGATGCATTGCAATATATTCGACATACTTCAGTGAAAATGTACCCAAAAAAAAAGAGGATAACTTAAATATCAGTGGCTGTGTATCTGGGTAGTGTCTTCAATTGATGCATAACTCTGAGCAACTCAATTCAGAACTGAATTTATTGAATACCAAAAACAAATAAACCAAACCAGTAACAAAAAAAGTGCATAGGATTTTTTCTAAAACAAAAAATGATGCTCAAACATTTGCCATTTTGGAGGTAGCTACCATCATAACAAACAATACCCTTTCACAAAGAAAAAAGTGCATAGGATTTATAAAAAAAATAAACTAATAATTTATTTATTATTATTAAATATTAAATTATTAATTAATAAAAAACGATTTTTGGCATCAAGAATCGATGCAGTATATTGTGAAAGTTAGTAGCATTGTCATGACGATTATTTTGCACACCCCTAGTGTGTATATAGGCTAATCTTAATGTTCAAGCAATAGAGCTACGCTATAGGCTCATACTGATTTTTACAATCAGACAACTGAGCCTGTCTAAAACTTAATACCCATTTCACCAAACAGCCCGTCTTCTAGATGATGGGTGTGATGTGGACATTGTGGAAGGAGGATTTGTGTGTGTGCCCTGTTGTTACTTTTGTCTGTTTTGACTTGACTTTGACAAAAAGTAACAACAGGGCAGACAGGTCGGGGCCAGAGGGTGGAGACAGTCGTTAGGTGTTGAACAGATATGCTAAACTAGACGCCAGAGGTTAGGTGTTGGAATAGGTATGCTAAACTAGACACCAGAGAAATTGGTATAACAAAAGAGAGAAACTCAAAAACAAATAGTTGAGATAGTTTCAGAATAATTTCAGTATAGTTAGCTCCTCCCTGCAGCTAGATATAAGCAGTGTCTAACCAGCACTCGAACCAGAACTGACGAAGCCTCTCGGATGAGCGGCGAAACGTTTTCGACCAAACAAACTTTGTCCAGATGACAAATTGAATTTCTCCTTTTATCATGGATTCTACCTGGACGACTGAGGGATTCTTCACGCGTTATAATGAAATACAATTAAAAGCATTTCATTAAGATTAAGATTAAGCCTTTATTGGTCTCACACACAATGACAGACAGTGACACGGGAGAAATTTGACTTCTGCATTTGACCCATCCTTTTCTGGAGCAGTGAGCAGCCATCTTTTTCGGCGCCCGGGGGGCAGTACCGTGAAGGGTCTTGCCCAAGGACCCACACTGGTTAGCTCATTGCCCGGGGGGGGGGATTTGAACCCACAACCCCCGGGGGGAAAGTCAGTGACTTACCAGTTGAGCTAACCAGCATTAAAAGCATTTCATAAGTAGCAAACGCTTTTTATTGAGAATTACACAGAATTCATGCAATAAGTCAATATTTGCAGTGTTGACCCTTCTTTTTCAAGACCTCTGCAATTCTCCCTGGCATGCTGTCAATCAACTTCTGGACCAAATCCTGACTGATGGCAGTTCATTCTTGCATAATCAATGCTTGGAGTTTGTCAGAATTTGTGGGTTTTTGATTGTCCACCCGCCTCTTGAGGATTGACCACAAGTTCTCAATGGGATTAAGATCTGGGGAGTTTCATGGCCAAGGGCCCAAAATCTTAATGTTTTGTTCCCCGAGCCATTTTGTTATGACTTTTGCTTTATGGCAAGGTGCTCCATTATGCTGGAAAAGGCATTCTTCATTCACCAATTGTTGCCAAATAGGCTCCAAGGCACCCAAGAAAGTCCAGCAAGCGCCAGGACCGTTTCCTGAAGGTCTTTCAGCTGCGGGATTGAGCCACCACCAGTGCAGAGCTTGCTCAGGAATGGCAGCAGGCAGGTGTGAGGGCATCTGCACGCACAGTGAGGCGAAGACTTTTGGAGGAAGGCCTGGTGTCAAGGAGGGCAGCAAAGAAGCACTTCTCTCCAGCAAAAACATCAGGGACAGACTGATATTCTGCAGAAAGTACAGGGACTGGACTGCTGAGGACTGAGGTAAAGTCATTTTCTCTGATGAATCCCCTTTCCGATTGTTTGGGGCATCTGGAAGAAGGTTTGTTCGGAGAAGACGAGGTGAGCACTACCATCAGTCCTGTCTCATGCCAACAGTGAAGCATCCTGCTTTTCGGTCAAGGGAGTGGGCTCTTTCACAATCTTGCCTAAAAGCACAGCCATGAATAAAGAATAGTACCAGAATGTCCTCCGAGAGCAACTTCTCCCAACCATCCAAGGGCAGTTTGGTGATGAAGAATGCCTTTTCCAGCATGATGGAGCACCTTACCATAAAGCAAGTCATAACAAAATGGCTCGGGGAACAAAACATTAAGATTTTGGGCCCTTGGCCAGGAAACTCCCCAGCTCTTAATCCCATTGAGAACTTGTGATCAATCCTCAAGAGGCAGGTGGACAATCACAAACCCACAAATTCTGACAAACTCTAAGCATTGATTATGCAAGAATGGACTGCCATCAGTCAGGATTTGGTCCAGAAGTTGATTGACAGCATGCCAGGGAGAATTGCAAAGGTCTTGGAAAAAGAAGGGTCAACACTGCAAATATTGACTTATTGCATGAATTCTGTGTAATTCTCAATAAAAGCGTTTGATACTTATGAAATGCTTTTAATTGTATTTCATTATAACATAGAAACATCTGACAAAAACATATAAAAACTCTGAAGCAGCAGACTTTGTGAAAATGTAATATTTGTGTCATTCTCAAAACTTTTGGCCATGACTGTATATTATAAAAGACATGGTGCCCATATATACTGTGGAAAAGCCCGGATTCATTAACATGGCGAAAGATTTGGACCCGAATTACGTGCTACCAAGCTGCAAATATTTTTCTGAAGTTGCTACAACTGTATACAGACTGCACAATGCTATAGATAAGGGTCTTCAAGTGATATATTTTTTTAAACAATAACAGCTTAATTGATGCAAGGTGTATTTTATTTTTAGGCCATATCGCCCAGCTCTAACACTACGTATTAATCTTACTTTTTGGGATCGGTGGGTGAAAGTGGAGCTGGCGCTCGCTCATCCCTGAATCTGAACTGAACTGTGGCGTGGAGCGAGGCAGGGCGGGGGAGCTGGGAGGAAATGAAGCGCTCTGATTGGCTGAAAGTTCTGTTTACATGCAGATCTCTGTGGATCTGTGGCTCAGCGGCAGAACTAACGTCAGTGACAACTTGAGTGAAATGGACGAAATGTGAGATCCATATGCGTAATTTAGAACAACAAAGCGTACAATGAAGTTGCATGCCCGCTACACAAAATGCGTACATGTTGGCAGGTCTGACTGCATTGGCACATTATTGTTGAAAGGTCCCATGGCATGAAATTTTCACTTTCTGAGGTTTTTGAACGTTAATGTGAGCTCCCCTACCCTGTTTAGGCCCCCCCCCTACGCAATGCGAGATGCGTTTTTTTATTTGCCTGGAGGCACGTGGGTGTTTCCGAACCTCTGAAACAGCAGTGGTTTAATTTTATTTTCTGTGGAAATGTGTTTATTTTTCAATGGAAATCGTCTCATATCTTCCTCCGCGCATAAACGTGGAAGTGGGGCTGGCGTGCATCGCGCCGCTGAAGAGGAGGGAGCGGAGAGTTTGGCCACGGCCCGCCCGCTGTCCTAGCCTGTCTCTGTCCTCCTCATTTGCATTCAAGCAACAATGCCCATAATGGAGCGTTTGAGAGGGATGTTTTTGGCTCTGGCTGTGTTCACGAGGGTTTCCTCATGCACTGAGGCTTGATTTTGAAGAGGGATTTGTTTGCAGTGTTAGGGAGCCATTAAGGCACTATATAAAAGCATCAAGAAGTACCATGTCATGGGATCTTTAACTACAAATGAACTCATCTCTACAGGCAAGTAGGCCTATGATATCAACAAGTGTAGGCATGTGTGTCCCAAAAGGCAACTTGAGGTAAGTATACATCATAAAAGGACGTCCGAAGAATAGGAAATCCTGTGATATTAGCTCCCCGTGCACAACGAGCTGCAGCGTGTGAGCAAAACAGCCCAGACTAGAAACTGCCATGTCTTCCATCGCACCTTAATGTTATTTGCATTGTCCTGTAGAATTACATGCACCTTTTCTAGCGGGATCTTCCAGTGGTTTAACATCTCTGCAATGGATGCTGCGATTGTAGCTCGGTTGTGTGAGCCTCTGCACTTTTTTTCTTGGAGCGCCGCACAACAGAGCCTGTGTGAATCGCGATCAATCCAGTGCACAGTGAGGCTAACCAGTGACATTGGGCAGACATCCGATGTCCAAATATCTGTAGTAAAGCTCAGATCTGGAACTCTTTTTAGCTTCTCAGCTAACTTGGTTGACACTCGGTTGTAGAGTTTGGGTAGTGCAGTCTCTGATAATATCTCCTGGGTGGTAAACTATATCTTGGCGCAACATAATCCATCAGGCTTGTATTGTAGGTCGCAATGGAGCTTCCGCCTCTCGGTACAATGGCTTTGCAAACATTGCATGTTGCCGTCTTGCTTTGAGGTAGTAAAAAGTATTTCCACACAGCAGACATGTTGTGATGAAAAGTTGGTTCGCCTGCTAGCTCGCGCTGCTAGTTCGCCTTCTAGCTGACTGCAAACTGTGGAATGGATTTCTAGAACGGAGGTATGTCTCATCATTACTCTGTGTCTCATTGAGATACACCTCTGTTCAGGAAATCCATTCCACATTTTGCAAGCAGGTAGCAGACCAGCCGACAGGGAATCACTTGTGGAGTCATTTCAGCAGATGATGTGTATATACAGACATTGCTCATGGATCGGAAATTTTCGCAGGGTGGATCAGAAATTTCCGATCTGTCAACTACGTTGATATTGGAACCCGATGCTGATACTAGATCGGATCTTTACTTTACTTTATTGTTTATTTGATAGGGACAGATACAACAAACATAGATTAACATCTGATGCAGGTACCACAGTGTTTTAGCCAATGGCTAATTCGCAACACCAGTCCCCCCAGGATCGGCCACATCCCTAGTTACCACCTTTATATCTCATCCTATTAGAACTTTGCTTGACACTGAGCCACTGCTGGCGGCCACTATTTGCTCCATTTCCTCAAAGATAATGCTTCAGTATAAAATCTTGCAGCTCCTCACTCATTTTGTTCTAACTTTCTTTGCACTAAACTGCCTGGAGCTAATGTGGCAAGTGAATTTCTTCTGCATGAGATCAATAAAGTCTTATATTATCATGTTTCATAACCCCTACTTTAGTATCCTACAGTGGCACCTGGTAATACTAACCAGGCCCAATTTACTGTATATGCAAAAGAAAATTGGGCTATACACCAAACACCATAGTCTCCTCTATTGATACTTTGCAGTGACATCACACTGTGGGGTTTTATATGTTTACGGCGGAATCTTCAGCAGTTACAATGGTGACACAATCCACACATTGGCCAACACTGTCAAAAAGGTTTGAAAGAGTATAAAACTGTAGAAAAAAATATGAAATAAATTTAAGCAACACATTTTCAGTAATCTGTGATCCACACTAGTGTTCATGGTCCTGTTTAGGTGTTTGATTTTCAACCAAAATTTGAGTGTGTCCAACTGAAAAATTGTTGGCTAATGCTAGCTAGCTTGTGACCAGAATGCTCTTTGAGAGAGACTTGTTTAACAGCACAAATGAGCTCACCTGTTGTAGTTTCATCTGAGTGAGTTCCTTCTGGTCAGAGTGTGTAAAAACAAAGCTCAGGTTAAAGTCTAACTTGAGTAACAGGGCTTCAGATAGAGCATGCCTACAGTTAGCATTACACCCCCAGGGAATGCTGATGACATCAACTGCAAAGTACCAATTCATGACCCTGATGCTGTTTCACAGTGTATAATGTTGTAAATGAGTAAATGTTGTACAAGTCTTAATTTGCCTGTGTGTGTGGGTGTGTTTCAGATTTGTAAGAAGGACAACGACTGTGAAACTTGTGGAGGGAAAATGTTGAACCATGCTACAGAAGCTCTGAAGATCCTGGGAGGAGTGGGTCTGTTCTTCAGTTTCACAGAGGTCAGTACACAAGCCTGAGGGATGTGTGCATTAAAAAAAGGAAAAAAATAACCAAGAGTTCTGAGAAACCGCGCAAATTTCAGAAGAAACAACAAGTGAAGTAAGGCCCTGTCCCCACGACAACGTTCCTGTTTGTTTTTTTTACCCGGGGTGAAAAAAAGTCTCGTCCACACACGTGTTGGATCAGAAAACATTTGCGTCAAGATGACCATGGAGCGCTGAGTGAAAACGATGTAGTACATATGTCACACCGATAAGTGGCGCTGTAAACCGGAAGGAGCCAGAGCCGCCAGAAACGCAAGACTACAAAGAGCACATGCGCAGAAAGTCCTTTCTCTTTCGTAAACAAGCAAACACGTGTACTTTAGGGACCGTCAACAAAAGCGAATTTATTTTGTCCCCCTGCTCCACCAATGTAGCAGGGACTCGCTCCGGTAATGTGAAAATGCTGACCGTCCCTAACATAGACAGACGCCACAGAACAAAGATTTGCGCTGTGTGAGCAGAGTTTTTGCCTATAAATCGATAGTTAGTATTACTTACTATCGTTTTATTAGATAGACATTAACAAGTAGAACTCTCGTTAACCTTGGTCGTGTTATTTAGGCAAAATGCTTGTTTGGATCTTACTACGGGAATGTTAAACATACTCGGACATTATGTTGGCTTTTCGGCGAGAATATACAACCGGGGACCATCACCAACGGGCAGCTATATATGTTTGTGTGTGATACTGCATGTGCCTGTTTGTAAAAGGTAAATTTTCATTCAATAAAAAAGACAAGAAATGGTCGCTCTCTTTCTTTATTTACAGCACACAACACACTCAAACTGGTATGGGCTCCTCATTGTCCACTATCTGCCTTTTCAGCGATTGGATCTTTCCAGTTTTAAAATACGTGTTTAGCTTTGAATTGGCAAACACTTGTGTGTCGTGCGTACTGCCAGGCCACAAGGTGTGTAATTGTGCATGCGTCTCTGCTGGGGTTGCACTGCATAGTATAAATAAACTTAGAAATGTCCACATAACAAACTCAACTCCATTGTCCGCCATGGTTGTTGTTATCTGGTCGTTACCAGCGGAAGGCTGGTCTGTCTGACGTGCGTAATTGTGCATGTATCTCCGCTGTTGTTGCACTGCATTGCAGATGAACAGGGTTTGATGCAGCAGTGCAAATAAACTTCCAAATGTCTGTAAAATATACTCAAGTCCATTGTCCGCCATGGTTGTTGTTATCTGGTTGTTACCTGCGGAAGGCGCAGGGTTACCTTCTGGTCACCGGTCACGTGATGATTACGGCAGCGCGACGTCATCATTTTCCCAACAGTCGCGTTTTTCGCCGCCCACACGACAACACGACCCCCGGCGTTCTCAGACTTCTCCACTCTGGAACCCGTTTTTGAAAAACACCGTTCTCACCCCCAAAAAACGCTGACGCTGTGTGGACAACAGGCCCAAACGAACACAAACTTCCCCGTTTCCACCAAAAAACGTTGTTGTGGGGACAGGGCCTAAGAGCTCGGTGTTCTCACTTTATCTCAGCTTAAAGTAGTGACTGATACAAGAATATTCAAGAGCTGTCTTCTGCATTTTCCTTCACTCTGTTACTATATCAGCTTGTAAACTATGACTAGGAGGGACTGTTTTTCCAAATGTATCAGTCTTGCCTATTGATACTTTACAGTGACATCACGCTCGGGTGTTGGGTGTATCTAATGGTTTAATAGTCACCATAGTGAAACAATGTGCACATTAGCAAACGCTGTTATAAAAGTTTTAAGATAGTCTGAATACACAAAATGGATTTAAACACATTTTCAGAAGCCTTTTTATCCAATTTAGGTGTTTGGTTTTCAACAAAAATGGGGAGAGTGACTGAAAAAACTGTTGGCTAATGCTAACTAGCTTGTGACTGTAATTTTATGTGTGAGGGACTCGTTAAACAGCACAAATCAGCTCACTTGTTGTAGTTTCAGTCGTTTCTTAAAGGTCCCATGGCATGAAATTTTCACTTTTTGAGGTTTTTGAACGTTAATGTGAGCTCCCCTACCCTGTTTAGGGCTCCCCCCCCCCATGGTTAAAAGTTGTGAAATATCTAAACTGAGCATTTGCGATCCTTTTCTGCGTTACAAAAAATCGGAGCTCAAACGGGCGATTTTGAACAAGGCACCTTATTGACGTCAGATCGAAAAAAGAAATGCAAATGCAGTTCCACCCCCGTCTGTCTGTACTCAGCGTCTCTGTAAATCACGCCCAGAGAGTTTGGACTGCGAATGTGCTAGGCAATGCGAAATGCGTTTTTTTATTTGCCTGGAGGCACGTCCGAGTGTTTCTAGGCTCGAAAGTCCTTTATCGGAGCCTCTGGACCTTTGAACAGCAGTGGTTTAATTTTATTTTATGTGGAAATGTGTTTATTTTTCAATGGAACGCTTCAAATCTCTCCCCCCGTGCAAAAACAAGGAAATGGATCAGCTGTGGGCTCAGAGCCGAAAGCGGAGTTTGGCCACGCCCCCACCCTCTACTATTGGCCAGCTCTTTTCTCCTCATTTGCATTCAAGCAACAAGGCCCATTATGGAGTGTTCCAGAGAGAGAAAAAATACTCATCTGTTTCTCATGCACTGAGTGTTGATTTTGAAGAAGGATTCATTTACAGTATTAGGAAACCATTAAGGAGCCATGTAAAAGCATCAAGAAGTACCATGTCATGGGATCTTTAATGGCCAGATTGTGTTAAAATAAAGTACAGGTTAAAGTCTAATAGTTTCAGACAGGGCAAAGCCTACTGTTAGCAACACACCCCCAGGGAATCGGCTGCAAAGGATCAGTTGGTAATCTAAACGGCACCAGGAAAATGCTTCATCATTTCATTTGCACAAACTGACTCTTAGTTCTTACATTCTCTTTCTTACATTCTCTTTCCTCTTCATTGACAGATTCTGGGAGTTTGGCTCGCTGTTCGCTACAGAAACCAGAAGGACCCCCGTGCCAACCCCAGTGCTTTCCTATAGTCCCCATCCACCTCCTTTCACCCCTGTTCATCCATACACTTTACACTGGTAACACATGAGCAGAGACGCACGCTTTAGCTCAACAACACAACCTGCACAGGCAAAAAAAAACGGCAAAAAACTGGACCAGAAACGAAGGACGCCACCACACTTTGTCCAAAAACTGAGAGAGGAGAGGTACGTCTGCATGAAAGGATCCTGCTATATCAAGAATATAACTTGTGGCATATGCAGCCTTGATCTGAGTATCTCTGTTCTCCCTGCTTGAGAATTCATAGCACATGTGGTACCAAACGGCTAAGAAAAGTGTCTATGGTTACAACTAAAGGGCCTATATTATGCTAAATTGAGTTTTAATCATGTTGTAATATACACTCTTGATCAAAATTTTAAGACCAGTTGAAAAATTGCAAGAATTTACATTTTGCACTGTTGGACCTTAAGAAGGTTCTATATAGTGCTTCAAAATGCAAAAACAAGAAATGGGAGTGAGACAAGAAAAAACTTTGAGTAAGCAATTTATTGCAAACAACCATTAAACTGAAATAGGCTGTTTATCATGTTGATCAAAAGTTTAAAGCCACATCTAAAAAAAAAAAACCAAACCCCCTTAAATAGAAATAAAATTTTCAAAAAAGGACTCAGTAGTAGGGTTGCAAAATTCTGGGAATTTTCAAAGTTGGAAACTTTCCATGGGAATTAATGGGAATAAACTGGGAATTATCAAAGTTGAAGGTTAGGGGCATCAATATAGTTGGTAGAAAAAATATTGTAGCATAATCTTGGCTAAAATAATCATATTTCTGTAATAAAGTAAGACACTATTTTCTGCAGAGCCATTGAGCCACACCCACTACATGCATTTTGCATTCCTTTATCACATGCACAATAACTTAATAACTAGAATTTTAATTACTAGAATTCTGAAGAGCTAAAGCTACTTTTCTGAGCTCACAGCAAATACAGAACTACTGAGGCCAGACATTTCAGCAAGAGGACTACATGCAGTCAAGTAAGTTTTGAGGATATCATGAAGTAGTTTATATTTGAGCTATATAGTATTAAAGATCTATATATTAAAGAATATTAAAGTAGAAAAGTAGAAAAAAATAAATATAGTGCTAGCTTACTGGTAAACTAGATTTGCGCCATTTCACTGAAGTTATCTTATGATGCTAGCTACCGCAAAATGTGCTAGAGCTAGCTTACTGAGAAACCAGGTAAATCATGTGAGTCATGTGTTTTTAATTGTTTCCCTTTTACAATAATGCCTGCTGAGGACAAAATAAAATGTTTGTTTATGTTGGTATATGACTCTCATAATTCTCATAAATTCCCAAAACTTCTGTGCAAAGTTACCAATTTGAAAATTCCCATGCCAAAGTTTCCATGGAAATTTTCTGGAAATTTTCTGCCCCTTTGCAACCCTACTCAGTAGTGAGTAGCTGCACCATTCTTGTTATTCACCTCAAAAATTTGTTTTGGCATTCTTGATGGTAGTTTCCAGGAGACTAGTGGGAATGTTGCTCCTAGTGGTGAAAATGGCTTCACGGAGGGCATCCACTGTCTTGAACTGGTGTCCATTTTTGTAAACTTCCCTTGCCATCCAACCCCAAATGTTCTCAATTGGATTTAGATTAGGAGAACATGCAGGGTGGTTCAAAAGAGTGATGTTATTTCTCTGGAAGAAGTCCTTTGCCAGGCGGGCATTGTGAATTGCAGCGTTGTCCTGTTGAAAAACCCAGTCATTACCACACAGATGATTGTCTTCAGTCATGAGGGATGCCCCCTGCAACATCTCCACATAGCCATCTGCTCTTTGACGCCTTTGCACAAGCTAAAGCTCCATTGTTCCATTGAAGGAAAAAGCCCCCCAGATCATGATGGCGCCCCCTGCACTGTGCTGTGTAGAAAACATCTCAGATGGGATTTCCATGTCATGCCAGCAACGTTGGAAGCCATCACGACTGTCAAGGTTAATTTTTTTCTCATCGGAGAATAAAACTTTCTTCCATCTTTCAATGTCCCATGTTTGGTGCTCTTGTGCAAACTCCAAATGGGCAATTTTATGCCTTTAAAAGAGATAAGGTCTTTGAAGATGTTTTTTGTTCTAAGAACCCTTCTCTCGCAGATGCCATCTAATGGTTATGGGACTGCAGTGACAAGCTTAATTTGGGCTGAGGGTCATCCCATGTGTTGACGGACAGCCAATTGGATCCTCCGACTCAGGGCTGGTGACATTTTTTTGGGTCTACCACTTAACTCTCAAGTTGTTTTAAGAAGTTTAAAATGACTGCCTTACTACATCCAAACTCAGCAGCAATGGCACGCTGCGAGAGGCCTTGCTTTGCAGCTCAGCAATCTGACAGCGTTCAAAGAGAGAAAGCTTTTTTGCCTTTGCCATCAGGAGGTCATGACGGTGTGGATACCTGACAGAAAATTAAACTGAATCCACATTTTTGCGAAGAGTTGGGCTTTTAAAGGCTGTGGACTTAAACCCCCCCCCCCCACACACACACACACACACACACACACACACAGACACACACACACTATTTAGAACCTTAAGATCCAAAAGTGCAAAATGTGAATTCTTGCAATTTTTCAATCAGGAGTGTAGTTTCCTCATCAAAAAACATACTTGGAGTTGTGTTTTTTTTTTCAGGAATCCTACATAGTCTTGCATATGTTGAAATCCTTGAAGGTCCTCCATGCTTTTAAAGTGCAATCACCATCACTGGACTTCATGTCATCCAGTCATATCAGCGCTGAAATTGCTTCCAGTTTAGCAGTTACTATTGTTTCTAGCTTCATAAAAGCTGCTACTTTTTAAACACACCAACCAATGCATCTGCTGGAATTGTGTATTAACAAATTTAAATATGCTGTAAGTAACCACCTACCTGTCTCCTTGGAGATGTTATTGCTTTGCCCTGAATGTTTCACAGTACCACATTAAATGTGTCTTAACTCCAAGAAAACATAAAGGTACCGCCACCAGGTTTCAGGTCAGATCTGGGGAAAGGCGATTCCACTCACAGTAAGAATGCATGTTTATCAAGATATTTTTAGCAATAAATACATTTATTATTGATTAAAAGCAAAAATATACATACGCACACGCACTATGAAACATTCCAGGCAAGTTCATGGTGGAGGCAATATAGTGCAACTTTAAATTTCCAGCAGATGGCGCTTCCATAGCTAATTGGCATAATATATGTTCTTTTAAAGCTTGTCTCATTGGTGCCATGTTTTACTCAGTGTAGTTGAAGCTGTAGATCACATGTCTAATGTGAATTCAGGGCTAAAATATTGGACATAAAATGTAAAAAATATTTTTTTTTTCTTTGTTTTTAGTGGTGTAAAGAAGGAGTTAAGACTATGCCCTCCGCTAATGTGGTCCCCAGTATCAAACATGAGCTCAAATTTAAATAAATTACTAAATATTAACTTCCAAGTAACATTTTTTGAAATCCCATCCAAGACAAGTCAAATGTATAGAAATCACTGATAGTCCTGCACATGTACTGGATTTGGACCTGATTTATTTCTGGATTTATAGCTGGTTTAAGCTTGGACCAGTCCCTGGTCTAGTGTGGAGTTAGACCTGGTTCAGTTGTGGCTTAGCACTTGGTTGGTTCACTCAATTATGGTGTTGTAGCCCTGCTTTAGTCCTGGTCAAGTCTGTGGTTTTTGCCTGGTTCAAATGACCCATCTCCAAATCTGTTATCATGGGACTCTCTTAGTGGAGGTTTTTAAGATTAGATGATGTATTTCCAATTCTTGAAGGCCCTGTACCTGATTTATAGTTCTAGCTCAGGAAATCACTACAAAATGACTCTGTATGATATCATTTGGGCATATTAACTAGCATTTTATTGGATGAGAACATTAAAGAAACAACTAGGTGTGTTGATACAATTTTGTCTGTTGGATGAGAACCATCTGGAACCAACTGACTATTCCAGATATTTTGTTTCTCTGTTTCAGCATAACTTGAAGTGCATATGACAGGTTTGACTACTTATTTCATTCAAATATAATCAACATCATTTTATGAAAATTGTATCTTAAAAATTCTTTTTGTGATGATTTTGGTCAAGTGTATTTTTTTTTTTAATATTGTGGTTGGACACAGGCAGCAGATATGACGTACATAAAGGTGATTCCATAACTTTTCCATAGCAATCATAATGTAAACAAGGGCCAAAACTTGTCAAAATTACACAGTAGTTATGCCACTTAACCGATGTAAAACTGATGAATATTTACCACAGGACCTATTCCACCAAACAAGTCAGAATTAAAACGACATGAAAACCTGTGGTATGCACTTTAAAGGTAAAATAGAGTGAGCTTTAAAGGGATAGTTCGGGTTTTTTGATGTGAATCCGTATCTGTGTGGCATCCCCTTCAGCAGTGTCGTGCGTTAACACTGGCTTACCCCTGACAGTGTCCTCTGAGCTGAGTTCTGCCCCCGTTCTGGCGCTGATGAAAGTAGTTCCTGTAAACATCGCCACTTACAAGTGAACAGGCAAAAACATCGCCACTTACAAGTGAACAGGCAAAAACATCGCCACTTACAAGTGAACAGGCTAATAATAGGTGCGCAGTGATACGACTCGAGAGAAAATGGCACCAAGTGATTATGACTTCTGACTTTTTCATGGGCAACTGTTTCGTGTCGCAAATATATCACTTTTTGGACAAATATTGTTTTAAGTAGAAAAACAAGCTTTATTAAATGTCCCGGCTAACTTGCCAGACCTACTTTCGTCAGCGCCAGAACTGGGGCAGAACTCTGCTCAGAGGACACACACAAAAAACCCAAACTATCCCTTTAAGCCATGTTATAATGCTGTTGCCTTGTAAAAATAGACCTGGAGTTGTGTTTTGTTGCATTCACACATGTTTGAGTAACCCTTTATTGTTAGTCTGGCTACAGCTCCAAAGCTCAAAATGCTCTGTTCCACGTTGTGATGTCATGAAGTGCACAGCTCCTTTTACTTTTAGTTCAGTAGAGAATGGCAATTCCAGGACTGACATCGTATAGGCGCTTTGTGTTACAATTTTGTATGAAAAGCGCCTTATCAATATTGTTTGATTGATTGATTGATCGTCCAAATGATTCTGGTGAAGGTGTGTGGAGTTTAAAAAAGACAGTCGAACACTTGTGTCTTACCACATGACATCAAAAGGTGGAACAGTGTTTTCAATTTGGAAGACGAATGCGTCGTAAATATACAGGGTTTATGTTAAACATAAACATAAGCAGGTCTGTTTGTGACAAGGAAACAACATTAGAACAGAGATCAGAAAATAATGGTAATATGACCCCTTTAAGTACGTTTCTCAGTCATGGTTCAACATGGGGTACAGGGCCTTTAATATAACTGAGCCATTCTAACAGTACGTGTATAGGAATGCCAAATGACTGCTGTCTTGTAAATAGTGCTTAATGTAATCTCTCTTGTTGCCATGTAGTTCCACTTTTAGCAATGTGATTCCTGCTCCAATTCTTGTTTTCAGTGTTGTGACTTAGCTAAGAGTGTGACACATTAGATAACAGATACATGGCATACAACTGTACATGAAGGTTTTTTTTATTTTCTTTTTTTTTTTTTGTTGGTTTTATTTTTGGAGAAAATCTGCCCAAATAATATGCCTGTTTCTTAACAATAGTGTTAAAATGTGCAGTCTTTGCAAATAAAATTTTGATTATTTTATATTTTGTTAAGGCTATTTAATAGGGCTGTGTGATGTTAGTAATTATGTTGAAAATTGAGATCATAAATGTTGACATTTTAATTTTGACAACACTAGTTATTTACTTATTAAATATTAATGAAATTCTGTCAACTTGTCTAGAATGTTCTAACCTTGTCAAGCAAGATGGATTTTTCAGTTTGTGAGTTCACAAACTGACGAGAATCCATCTTGGAGTGTGTCCCCTCTTTGGATAATTGAGGTTTGCGCTGAAGCCAAAGGCAAAGCACCCAAACTAAACAAAAAAAACATGGTGCCGCCAACAGATTACATCTCAATAGTGCCAAGCAAAAAAGTTACACAGTGTGTCTTTTAATTATGTTTAAAATTTAGATCACAATATTTAGTCATTTACTGTTTAAACAGAAATCAAAGACTAAACCAGACTAATGCAAGTCTTTATGGCACTATGCTACATTTGTGGTGAATAGCTGGTCATGAGCTTGTCTCCATGGAGATGTTTGTTTTTTTTAATCTAAAATGTTCCATAATATGGCATTTATTTACAGGTTTTTGTATTGCTAAACAATTCTTGACCTGCTGGCTTCACTCACTTGTATCAGTGGACATGGATAAGTTTAATGTGATACTGTGGAGCATTCCAGGCAAAGCCATAAAGTCTCCATGGAGATGAGCCGGCATCAGAAAAGTTACATATTGCAACTTGAACTAGGTGTAAATCAGGTCTAAAGCAGTTTGTATTTAAACGTCACTTTTCCACATTCACCATATTGTGCAGCCCTGTTGTTAATGACGCTCTCTTGTATCATCAGTGTTAATAGTGTAAATGAAAAGTGCTTGATCTATTTCAGTGAAGCTGTAAATGCACATGTTTGTTCTAGTTCTAATTAATTATTTTGCCTGGTGACATTTCTTCTCTTTTTCCTTTTTAAATGTGTGTTCTTTTGAAATGATTTTAACTTAAACTAACCTGAGCTGTGTTTTGAAGTCTTACTGGGCCTGGTCTTCTCTGCTGATTTCTCTGAAGATGTTTTTTAAACGCCTCATTTGTACCTGTCGCATGTTTCAAAGTTTGTGTGCACCTGTTTTATGTGATGTAATTTCAATTTTCAAGACTTAGTTTTGCAAATAAACTCTTGATTGGAACCAGGACATTTTTATACCGTTTATTTAAAATCTGTATAATCTTAACTTGAGTATTTTATTTTTATCAAGCACCGTTCGAGATGGAGAGAATACAGT
Source organism: Paratrypauchen microcephalus (assembly GCA_036785185.1). Lineage (NCBI taxonomy): Eukaryota > Metazoa > Chordata > Actinopteri > Gobiiformes > Gobiidae > Paratrypauchen > Paratrypauchen microcephalus. The sequence goes on along the minus strand of JAVJIX010000231.1, from coordinate 930,950 downwards.
TTTGTTAAGCATTGGACAAGGTAAAGGACATGGTAATTAACAATTTCAAATGAAAAATGTGTCTTTTTGAATGGTGAAAAGTCTGCTACCAATACTGCTACCAATGACCTCTCTGACCATCACCACTTACCGCACGCCAAAAAGGAAATGTGCCAGAAGTGTCTTGCTCAGAGACACAGCAGTAAGCTAGTATGCACTGGTTGTGCTGGGCGCAAACCTCTAACCTTTGTGCTTCTGGATAAATGCTCAATACATAATGAAGTCACATAATTTGTCATCCTGGACAGCACTCTCTCATTCCAGTCACACATCAACAATATCACACGCACAGCCTACTTCCACCTCAGAAATATCAACCGTCTCCGTCCTTCACTCACCCCTCACACAGCCGCCATTCTTGTCAATAGCCTGGTCACCTCACGTCTTGACTGCTGCAATTCCCTCCTGTATGGTCTCCCCCAAAAAACTATTCATAAGCTACAACTTCTGCAAAACTCTGCTGCCCGGATCATCACCAGAACTCCCTCTATTCACCACATCACCCCGGTCCTGCAGCAGCTTCACTGGCTCCCCATTCACTATCGTATTCAGTTCAAAATCCTACTCCTCACATTCAAGTCCATCCATAACCTGGCTCCCACTTATCTCACAGAACTCCTTCATGTCACCACACACACCTGCTCACTCAGGTCCTTCTCCTCCATCCACCTCACAGTCCCTCCCGCTCGTCTCAGCACCATGGGGAGCAGGGCCTTCAGCCGCTCTGCTCCCCATCTATGGAACTCACTCCCCCCAGACCTCCGTAACGTTCAATCATTACCGATTTTTAAATCCAGACTCAAGACTCATCTTTTCAAAATAGCTTACCCCACTTAATCACTTTCCCCTGCTGACTGTTTCATTTTACTTGTATTGCTTCGTCCATTCTCTTTGTTTTATTTTGTATATACTGCCTGTTTTTAACTGTTTTTAACTGTTTTTAATTGATTGTCTTTGTGCGGTGTCCTTGAGTGTCTAGAAAGGCGCCTTGAAATAAAATGTATTATTATTATTATTAATTTAGAGCTGAAATGTGTGTAGAATCCCTCAGTTGTCCAGTTATGGCAAAATAAGAAATTCAATTTGTCAACTGGACAAAAGTTTATTTTGTTGAATACATTTCGCAGCTCATCCAAGCTGCTTCTTCAGTTCTGGTCAGACGCTAGTGGACACTGCCTATATCTGCCTGCAGGGAGGAGCTTTAATGCCAGAATGTGGAATATTAGAGACAAAGCAGGGGATTAGGGGCAGACTCGCCACTGCTAAAATGATATAGTGCACCTATAAATGGTCCCTATTCTCTGAATGTGACATTTTTAGGCAGCCCAATTGATTAGCCATTAGCTTGATCGTTTCTTTCACTCCTGATTATCTCATAAAAGCTTAATTCTGAAGACCCATTCAGTGCCAGTGTTCACCACGAGAGGGCACCACAGAGCAGGCTGCTCATGACTCACTCATTCTATTACATATATCCTGCATCAGATGCCCCCCCATGCTCCTATATCCATGTATGTCAGATGCCCCCCCATACTCGTATATCCATGTATGTCAGATGCCCCCCCCATACTCCTATATCCATGTATGTCAGATGTCCTCCCATCCCTCTGTATTACTGTGTGTCAGATGCCCTCCCATCCTCCTGTATCCCTGTAGTGTTAGACTGAGATGGGGTCAGGTCAAATGTTGCTGGTTCATCTGCAGATGTTGTGGTGTGTCAGATGCCCTCCCAGATGCTGTGGTGTGTGTTGAGAAGAACAGATGGAGAAGGGACCTTGTCACCGATAGAAATGATCAGGGAAAAACATTGGTGGATTTTTCATATTTGTTCATTTGTCTAATAATAATTTGTGGAGCTGGGCTTGAGCCAGTCATGTGGGAGGATGCAAACGACACAAATGCTCCTGATAGATTTCCTCTAGAATGTTCTAAACCAGGATTATCTGTTTATTCTTAACAGATCAGTACATGTCCCTTTATAAACACGACCAAAAGCAGGTTTTGCCACACATTTGAACAGAATATTTTGTGGAATAAATGAAATTCTTCTGGGAAAATATGTTGCCATATGATGTTTAAAACTGTTTAACTTGGAAATGAGTTCATAGTTCATGTTACAAACACATCCAGGAGTATTAAAGGGCTAATATTATGCTGTTTTCTGATCTGTGTTCTCATGTAGTTTCCTCATCACAAACAGACCTGGAGTTGTGTTTTGTTTCATTCACACATGTTTAACACAGTGTTGATTTCTTCTCTCAACCAGAAACACTGTGTTCCACTCTCTCTCTCCTTCTCTTTCCATCCCTCTTTCCTCTCTTCCCTGCTCTGTGTCCATATGCCCCTTTCGCTCCTCTCTTCATCCTGAGCCCATAAGTGTCTCATCTCCACTCTCCCTCTCTCCTCCACCCTTTTTTCTCTCCTATCCTCATCTCTATTCCCCTCTCTCTCAACCCTCCTCCTCCCTCTCTTCCATTATGCCTGGTGTCTCCTCTTCTGCTCCTCTCTCCTCCCCCTTTCCTCTCCTCTTCTCCTCCCTCTCTTCCATATGCCTGGTGTCTCCTCCTTCTCTCCTCCCCCTCTCCTCTCCTCTGTCCTCTTTTGTTCCCTCTCTTCCATATGCCTGGTGTGTGCTTGTTTCTCTCCCACAGTGTGCTCCATCTGTCTCAGAGTCCAGTCTCTGCTCAGAGCAGGTTCTGCAAAAACACCTTCAACAGGAGGCAGCAGCAGCACAGGAATACACCTTTATCCTGTTTTTAGTCCTTTTCACTTAGTCCATGTTAACGTTTGTTTTCTTGTTTAGTTAAAGGGTCCGTTTTACACCATTTTCTGATCTACAGTAATGTTTCCTCATCACAAACAGACCTGACACCCTGCAGATTTAGACTGAGTTCTTCTCTCAAACAGAAAGCACTTTGTTCCACCTTGTGATGTCATGTGTTTTTAAACACGTGACATCATTAGAATCATTTGGTTAACTCCATACGCTAAATCACTGGAATTGCCAGTCGCTACAAAAGAAAAGGTAAACATAGCTGTAACATGAAAACTACCATCTCATGACATCACGAGTTGGAACAGAGCATTTTGAGCTTTGGAGATGTAGACAGACTAATAATAAAAGGTTATTCAAACATGTGTGAATGAAACAAAACACAACTGGAGGTACTAACTGCTTGTTTCCCTGGAGATAGATATGTTAAATGCCCCTCCACTATAAATGTTACATAGTGCACTTTTAAGTTATTGTCCTGCACATGTATTTATGTTTACATGACATAAATACAGTTAATTAATATTTCCTGGTGTAACACATTGGGGGCGACAGTGAGCGTGTGGCCTTAATTAATCACTTCCTGTTGATTGATTCCATTTTCATTTAGTGCTGATGTTTGCATTTTCACCAGAGCATCCACAGAAGGGGTCCTGAGCACAAATCAGAGAGAAGGATACAGTACTCTAGAGGGACACACATAGCCGCCATCTTGGGACTGTAAGATTCTATTGATACTTAAACGAAAATTAACGTTTTTTTACAATCTGAGCCTTCTTTCGGCAATAAAACAAGTAGATTTACTCACCCATAGCAGTTTGGTGTCAATTGGAGCAGTATCGCAGAAGTTATGTTGAGCCGTTCTGTTCTACCAATGATCCCGTATCCGTTAGCATGAGTGCTCGGGGCATTACTTTGCGGTGTCCAAATAACACAAACTTTAGCACTTTTCAAATCACAGAAGATTGCTGTGTCATGGTAGACTTTTAGTGGATTCCAAAACGGCCTGAAACCCGATATGCAGCTATAGTTTCATTTGATGACGTCATCAGAGAGGACAGTGCGCATGCATGAACTCAACTGTTTTGTAAACACCGCTAGTCCGAAAGAAGCTAACACCGCTCTGAACTTTACTTTTCTGTTGCGATATTGGGTTTCAGGCCGTTTTGGAATCTACTAAAAGTCTACCCTGACACAGCGATCTTCTGTGATTTGAAAAGTGCTAAAGTTTGTGTTATTTGGACACCGCAAAGTAATGCCCCGAGCATATGATACGAGCTCCATGTTAACGGATACGGGATAATTAGTAGAACAGAACGGCTCAACATAAGTTCTGCGATACTGCTCCAATTGACACCAAACTGCTATGGGTGAGTAAAACTACTTGTTTTATTGCCGAAAGAAGGCTCAGATTGTAAAAAAAAAAAACGTTAATTTTCCTTTAACTGTGACATCAGGCTGTTCTGTGTGTACTGGTGGAATGTTCATCAGTTACCATAGAGACAAAATGCACACATTAGCAAACACTGCCAAATACATCAAGATCATCTCGGGGAAAAAAATCTAAATGGACAATCCACAAACTTGTCATATTAAAAATACAGTATGTAACTTTCTGGAGGCAGCATGGAAAGTTAAAACCATACTTTGGAACATTCTCCGTGGAGATAAGTATTTTGCCATACTCCTGGCTAAATCACGTTTGTGGAGACGGAAGCCCGCTCATAGTTTTCAGTGCAATAAACACAAGCAAAAAGAAAAAAAATAATCATGCTTTATTTTAGTCTATATTTTGTCTAAAAAGTTACATACTCTGTTATAATGTTCTTACCTCCTCAGAAACACACCCGGAGTTGTGTTTTGTTTCAGTCACAAAAATTCTGCATCTCCAAAGCTCAAGACGCTCTGTTCCATCTTGTGATGTCATGTAGTGTTTTCAAGTTAACAGCTACTTTTTGTTCCGTAGACACTAATATTTCCAGAGGTAAAATCATCTACTGTATATGATTCCAGTGAAGGTGGATGGAGTTTAAAAACACAGGGGAGCACTTCCTGTATTGCCACATGAAATCACAAGGAGGAACAGAGTGTTTTCAGTTTGAGAGAAAAACTGCAGGGTTTGTTAAACATGTGTGAATGAAACTAAACAAAACTCCAGGTCTGTTTGTGATGAGCAAACAACATTAGAACATAGCTCAGAAAATGGCGTTATATGGGCCCTTTAAATGTATCTATTTATCTTCATGGAACCAGTGATTCCACCAGGCCAAGTTACAGGTCAGATCTGTGAAGAGGTGAACCCATTCACAGTAAGAACGCAAGTTTACCAAGACACCTGGCTGTAAGTGAACAAGTACAGTACATGATAGGTTAGTTAAAGGAAAAGTAACGTTTTTTACAATCTGAGCCTTATTTCGGTAATAAAACAAGTTGTTTTACTCACCCATAGCACTTTGGTGTCATATGGAGCACTTCCAGAGATGTTTTAGATTTGCGGTTAGCCTAGCGTAACTTCTAGCCATAGCTCGGGGCATATAATATATTCCCCAAGCATGTAATATGCCCCGTGCAGGCTCCAAATAACACAAACTTTAGCACTTTTCAAATCATAGAAGCCCGATGTCTTAGTCTACGATTTCGTTTGAAGCAAAAGTGGCCTGTAATCCGAGATTTATCCATAGTTTACAGCTTTGCGTTTCATGTTTGGGTCCAGTGTGCATGAGAGCACAGTCCGCTCAGCGCACGGGCCTCCAAACATGAAACGCAAAGCTGTAAACTATGGCTAAATCTCGGATTACAGGCCACTTTTGCTTCAAATGAAATCGTAGACTAAGACATCGGGCTTCTATGATTTGAAAAGTGCTAAAGTTTGTGTTATTTGGAGCCCGCACGGGGCATATTACATGCTTGGGGAATATATTATATGCCCCGAGCTATGGCTAGAAGTCGCGCTAGGCTAACCGCAAATCTAAAACATCTCCGGAAGTGCTCCATATGACACCAAACTGCTATGGGTGAGTAAAACTACTTGTTTTATTGCCGAAAGAAGGCTCAGATTGTAAAAAAACGTTACTTTTCCTTTAAGTTCAATGCCATATTAAAGGTCCCATGGCATGAAATTTTCACTTTCTGAGGTTTTTGAACGTTAATGTGAGCTCCCCTACCCTGTTTAGGCCCCCCCCCCCCCATGGTTAAAAGTTGCGAAATGTCTAAACTGAGCATTTGCGATCCTTTTCTGCGTTACAAAAAATCTGAGCTCAAACGGGCGATTTTGAACAAGGCACCTTATTGACGTCAGATCGAAAAAATAAATGCAAATGCAGTTCCACCCCCGTCTGTCTGAACTCAGCATCTCTGTAAATCACGCCCAGAGTTTGGACTGTGAATGCGCTAGGCAATGCGAAATGCGTTTTTTTATTTGCCTGGAGGCACGTCCGAGTGTTTCTAGGCTCGGAAGTCCTTTATCTGAGCCTCTGGACCTTTGAACAGCAGTGGTTTAATTTTATTTTCTGTGGAAATGTGTTTATTTTTCAATGGAACGCTTCAAATCTCTCCCCCGTGCAAAAACAAGGAAATGGATCAGCTGTGGGCTCAGAGCCGAGAGCAGAGAGTTTGGCCACGCCCCCATCCTCTACTATTGGCCAGCTCTTTTCTCCTCATTTGCATTCAAGCAACAACGCCCATTATGGAGTGTTCCAGAGAGAGAAAAAATACTCTTTCTCATCTTATCTCTGTTTCTCATGCACTGAGTGTTGATTTTGAAGAAGGATTCATTTACAGTATTAGGGAACCATTAAGGAGCCATATAAAAGCATCAAGAAGTACCATGTCATGGGATCTTTAAGGAACATTCCTTGGAATAACATTGACTGGACTAGTCAAAGCAATAACATCTCTGTAGAGACAAGCACATTCTGGACCTTGAATGAGTGCTCCTCCCCACATGAAACACACAGAGAGGAGGATCTGCTCATAAATAGCTCAATACACTTCATGAATAATGAAACAGAGCAGAATGTGTGAGACCAGAAACAGAGGAGCAGGTGGGGGAGTGTCAGTTTCATGCCATCTCCATGGAGACAAGCAGGTGGCATACTCTCCAGCAGTAAATTTGCACAGTGCACCTTTAATTTCCCATTTCAAATTAAAGTGTCTTGAAAGAAAAATCAAGATCACTGTCAAAATGTTAGAATATGTATTGTGTATTGTTATACGTTTTTGGAGATGGCACGTCGTCTGAATGATTCCACAGAAAGTTAAAGCCATACTTTGGAACATTCTCCATGGAGACAGATAAGCTTTGTGCTATACTGTGGAACGATATAGTTAAAGGATCAACATTTCCATGGAGACAAGCTGGAAGAGGCCCTCCCCCAGGACATACGAGTCAGGTTTGTGGAGGTGCATGCCCACACGCAGTAAGGACAATCACACTCACATCATAGATAACAACCATGTCCTGTCAATCATTATTTCATCTTTGCTCTGTTTCTCTTAAGACCTCTTATATGTATCTGAGATATATTTTGTGTTACTATATTTCTATTTCTATATTTTATTCTATATTTTATTCTTGTTAGTACACACTATAATTATGCCTTATTTTACACAAGTTAGTTTACACAAGTTAATTTTGCTTCTTAATAAGAATTTATTATTACCATTTATATTTTTGCTCTTTGTTACATGTAAACATTCACAATGAAAACCTGCTTTTATTCTAGTCTGTCATTGGACTGAAAAGTTACACCCTGTGCAGGTCTGGACTGGGACAAAAAAATGGCCCTGGCATTTTTGGCTTAGACCGGCCCCTCATAATTAGTCCTGGTTTAGTCCTGGTTCAGTCCTGATTTAGTCCTGGTTTAGTCCTGGTTCAGACCTGATTTAGTCCTGATTTAGATGTAATTAGTCCTGGTTCAATCCTGATTTAGTCCTGGTTCAGACCTGATTTAGTCCTGATTTAGACCTGATTTAGTCCTGATTTAGACCTGGTTCAGTCCTGATTTAGTCCTGGTTTAGTCCTGGTTCAGACCTGGTTTAGTCCTGATTTAGATGTAATTAGTCCTGATTTAGTCCTGGTTCAGACCTGATTTAGTCCTGATTTAGACCTGATTAGTCCTGGTTTAGTCCTGGTTCAATCCTGATTTAGTCCTGATTTAGTCCTGTTCAGACCTGATTTAGTCCTGATTTAGACCTGATTAGTCCTGGTTTAGTCCTGGTTCAATCCTGATTTAGTCCTGATTTAGACCTGATTTAGTCCTGATTTAGACCTGGTTCAGTCCTGATTTAGTCCTGGTTTAGTCCTGGTTCAGACCTGGTTTAGTCCTGATTTAGATGTAATTAATCCTGATTTAGTCCTGGTTCAGACCTGATTTAGTCCTGATTTAGACCTGATTAGTCCTGGTTTAGTCCTGGTTCAATCCTGATTTAGTCCTGTTCAGACCTGATTTAGTCCTGATTTAGACCTGATTAGTCCTGGTTTAGTCCTGGTTCAATCCTGATTTAGTCCTGATTTAGTCCGGTTCAGACCTGATTTAGTCCTGATTTAGACCTGATTAGTCCTGGTATAGTCCTGGTTCAATCCTGATTTAGTCCTGATTTAGACCTGATTTAGTCCTGATTTAGACCTGGTTCAGTCCTGATTTAGTCCTGGTTTAGTCCTGGTTCAGACCTGGTTTAGTCCTGATTTAGATGTAATTAGTCCTGATTTAGTCCTGGTTCAGACCTGATTTAGTCCTGATTTAGACCTGATTAGTCCTGCTTTAGTCCTGGTTCAATCCTGATTTAGTCCTGTTCAGACCTGATTTAGTCCTGATTTAGACCTGATTAGTCCTGGTTTAGTCCTGGTTCAATCCTGATTTAGTCCTGATTTAGTCCGGTTCAGACCTGATTTAGTCCTGATTTAGACCTGATTAGTCCTGGTATAGTCCTGGTTCAATCCTGATTTAGTCCTGATTTAGACCTGATTTAGTCCTGATTTAGACCTGGTTCAGTCCTGATTTAGTCCTGGTTTAGTCCTGGTTCAGACCTGGTTTAGTCCTGATTTAGATGTAATTAGTCCTGATTTAGTCCTGGTTCAGACCTGATTTAGTCCTGATTTAGACCTGATTAGTCCTGGTTTAGTCCTGGTTCAATCCTGATTTAGTCCTGGTTTAGTCCTGGTTCAGACCTGATTTAGTCCTGATTTAGACCTGATTAGTCCTGGTTTAGTCCTGGTTCAATCCTGATTTAGTCCTGATTTAGTCCGGTTCAGACCTGATTTAGTCCTGATTTAGACCTGATTAGTCCTGGTTTAGTCCTGGTTCAATCCTGATTTAGTCCTGATTTAGACCTGATTTAGTCCTGATTTAGACCTGGTTCAGTCCTGATTTAGTCCTGGTTTAGTCCTGGTTCAGACCTGATTTAGTTCTGATTTAGACCTGATTAGTCCTGTTTTAGTCCTGGTTCAATCCTGGTTCAGTCCTAAATTGTGGGCCGGTCTCTAAGTAAAAAAAAAAAAAAAAAGAAGGGCATTGGCCCTTAGGACTGTCGGCCCACCGGGAAAATGCCCGGTGTGCCCAATTACCAGTCCAGGCCTGACCCTGTGGCTTTAAATGTGCTTTATATTCTCAGTTCAGATCAGCCGTGTTAGATTTTCTCTTTTTCCCTTGTGTGGAAGTGAAGATCATTTTGTTGGAACATAAAGGAGTTATTACAGAGTTAATGACGATGAAGGTTCAACTCCAGCACGCCACAAAAAGAGTGTTACAGAAGAAAGACATCAAGTGGAAGTGAGAGAGAGGAGAAGGGGAGAGAGGAAGGAGGAAGACAGAAGGGAGAGAAATGGAAAGAAAGCGAGAGAGAGAGAGAGGGCAGAGGCGAGGGAGAGAGGAGAAGAAAGGAAGAGAAGAGAAAAGGAGAAGAAGACAGAAAGGGAGAGAGGAGGAAAAGAAAGGACATGGGAGAAAGAGAGAGGAGAGAGAAGGAGAGGAGAGGGAGAGAGAGAGAGAGAGTGAGGGCAGAGAGGGAGTGAGAGTACGGGGAAGAGGAGAAAGAATGACAGGAGATAGAGAGGATAGAAGGCAGAGAGGAGAGAGAGAGGGGAAGGAGGAGGAGGAGAGAGAAGAAGAAAGAAGAGAGAATGGGAAATGGAGGGAGAAGAAGAAGAGAGAAAATGAGATATTGAGGAGAGATAGAAGAGAGGGGAATGAGGAAAGAGAGAGAGATGAAAGAACATAATAGAGAAAGAGGAGAGTAAGACATAACTATGCACTCATGTTCCAATATTTTCTCCTCATCATGTTCCAATATTTTCTCCTCATCACAAAGTACCTGCATTTATATTTTTATTTTTGTGTTTATGTTTGACTTTCCTGTGTATTTCCTGTGTACATAGCACCTAGCCTAACCTTTACATGCTTCTCTTTATCTTATTCAACTATTTAAATTTTTTGCATGCATCCAGGGTGGGCAGCAAAGTAAGGATTTCATTTGAGATGATTTTGTGCTTTTTTCAATGTTTTGTCATTCACATTATGGGTATTCCACGAATGTCGCTAAACATAGCGGCGCCTAAGTGGTTAGTCCTCGCCTCAAGTAGCCCCAACTTAGACTAAAGCCTGAAGTCGTTCCACTAACGCATTTCAGCTGCGCCTCAGCGGCGCTAACTTCAGCCGCGCCTGTCCTGGCCTGGCCTAGGCGCGTGCACGGGGAACGTAAGAAGCACAGAACAAGCGACTGTCGGAGACAGATAAGATTTGTGCTCTACTGTGGAACGATATATTTAAAGGATCAACATTTCCATGGAGACAAGCTGGAAGAGGTCCTCCCCCAGGACATACGAGTCAGGTTTGTGGAGGTGCATGCCTCCACGCAGTAAGGACAATCACACTTACATCATAGATAACAACCATGTCCTGTCAATCATTATTTCATCTTTGCTCCGTTTTGTAGAGATACGTGATCGGCATTTTCAATAGATAGGCAACGTGAATTACTTAATTATCCCGGACAACACTTCATCTCGGAGCTTCTTCTTTTCGGATCTCATCTTTGCTTTTGGCAAGTCATGTCATGAAATGTGTGTTTGTCATATCACTATTCTGTTTTAGCGCTATTATATTATATTAATTATATTTATTTTATTTATTTTATTAATTATATTATACTGAGGAGACATCTGTGTTAGGACAGTGAGGAATAGCTGTGTGTGATAACTTTTTGTTTGTGTGAGTGCGCAAACACCTGTGTGGTGGGTTGCCATACGCTGCAGTTTGGCCTGGGGTATGGAGGGTACCTGTAGTCTACCAAACGGTATGTTCCTTTGATTATTTCTACCTTTGTTTAGTGTATAATTAGTGTGACTGTAATTGTGATTGTGATGTTTTGTCAGGAGTTTTGCTGGTCACACGTTCCAGCCCAGTGGCCAGACTGCAACCAGCTGGAGGAGGCCCTCTTTATCCAGCTCTGTATGGTCATCTCTGGCCGGAAGAAGACTCCTGAGGGCAAAAGTGAGAGCCGGTGGACTCAAGTTATCCATGCCTATGGTAACATCCGTCAGTGCATTTTAAATAATGCATTAGTGATGGAGGAGACCACCATCCAGCTGCCCGAGGTGAACACAGCGACTGTGGCACAGTGGTGAGTAGATATATATAGTGTGACTAAGGTAAGATAAGATAATCTCACATAGGAGAAATTTACTTGCCACATTAGCTCCTGGCAGAGACAGTTTGAACAATAAAGAAAAGTGCATGCAGGCAAGAATAAAATAAAATAAGTAATAATAAGATAAGTAATAATAATGAAACAGTAGCTAGGAGAGTATGGGAAAATATATTGCACGTTTGGCCTATATAGTAGAATTATACAGTCACTAACAAAGTAGCAAAACTTTCTTTTTGAGATTTTTTTTAATTAGCATTTTCTTTTGTTAATATTTTCATTCAGGTACAATAAATGCAATAAGGGGCAGGAGACCTTTGCCTCAGGCTCCACTGGCAGGACCAGTAGAGCAAAAGTCCAGCACTAATAATACTACTAATAATAATAATAATAATAATAATACATTTTATTTATAAAGCACTTTTCAAGACACTCAAAGACGTTACGCAGGAGGCTGTCCAGGCTGTGGATGCCGGTGAGATATCTGTCTTTGTTTGGTGTTTTTTCTTTATACATTTTGGATTATTTTTGTTTTTCCTGTTTCTTTTGGTTGCTAGATCACCTCCTCTCAGCACTCCGGCTGAGGGGGAGACGTTTTTTCTTTTCCCCGTGAGCTTTGCTCACCCCAAACAGCGCAAACGGCCCTCACTAGGCCCCAGCCCACAGCGGTGGATGGCGGACTGGGCAAGGAAAAGCCGACTGAGAGAGCGAGTGATAGGAGGGAAGATATTATGAAGAAAAATGATGGCGACACTAGGAAAAATAAATTTTTTTTGGAGCTGGAGGGTGGGGTGGGCCTGTCCCCTATGGCTTTGCTGAAGGCTACAAAGGAGGTGTGTGGGACCGTACTTGCCTGCCACATGGTGACTAAGGACAGGTACGAGATGACGATGGTGTCCCAGGCAGCCAGGGACAAGCTGCTTGATGGGTTCTGGGTCGGCGAGACCAGGGTCCACGGGCGAGACATCAACACGGACGAGTTGGTGGTTTCTTTCATGGGCCTGCCAGCATACATCCAGAATGAGGAAATTTTGCAGAAGCTCCTCTCTTGAGGAGTCTCCGCTATTTCCAGGGTAAGGAGGAGAGTGTGGCCGGGGACTAGCGTCACTGATGTCACCAGATTTGTCAGGTCTGTCAGGTTTAACACTGCGGGGGGGCCTGAGTACTTTAGGGTCATACATGACAGTCTAAGGCCGAGGTAGCGGGGGCTGAACCGGGGAGGGGGACAGATGCTATAACGGTCCAGCATTTCACCCCCGAAGTGGGGGTGGGTGAGAGACAGATCGGCTCATAACAGGCGGGCCGCTGAGCCCGCCCAGCCCTCGCTCACTCCAGCCCCGTGTGGTCCAGTCTCTGCAGGTCCCTGTGAGCCCGCTACCGCAAGTGCAGAAAATTACATCGCAGATGAAGAGCTGGTTGCGTTTGGACATGTGCTTTGTTTCATCTACAATATGGAAATGTATTAGCGGGGCCACGTATACGTGCTTGGGCTGGAGTGATCACTCCCTTTTCTTGGTCAGCCTCGACTTCTTAGGTGGGGGGAAAAAATCGGGGGGGGGGGGGGGGTGTTCAATAGCTCTCTCCTGGATGATCCCAGTTTTATTCAGAAAATGGAAAGGTTATGCGACTGTTTCGACACTGAAATTGAAGTCTGTGAGTCTTTAATAGATTGGTGGGATGGGGCGAAGGCCTGGATAAAAAAAATGGCCATCACCCACAGCAAGTGGAGGAGGTGGGAGCAGGCTGCGCGGGAGCGCGCAGTGCGTGACTGCCTCCAAGTGCTGGCTGTGGCGTCTCTGGTGGGCCCTGTGGACCCAGAGTATCTGGAGCTACAGGCTGAGCTCCGCAATTTACAGCAAAGTCGAGCTAAGGGTGCCATCCTCGGGGGCCAAGGCTCAGTACACGGTGGAGGGGGAGCCTTCAACCGCGTATTTCTATGGTCTGGAGAAGACCAAGCAAAGTAAGTTGTATATAGACAGTCTGGTAGATGATACAGGTAGGTTAGTTAGTGACACAGGTAAGATTTTAGAGGTTGCAGGCAAGTTTTACTCGGGTTTATTTGATAGTGGCCTCCGCGACCCAGAAAATGGAAAAGCGGAAGTGAATGAATGAATGAATGAATATTTGACAGTGAGGGGATAAGGGAGGTAAGTTGCAGTCAAGTACTAGATGCGCTGGATGCTAGGCTTAGCACTAGTGACGGGGACTTGTGTGATGAGCCCGTCTCATTAAACAAAGTTTTTACGGCCATCAAGGGGCTCAATAAATGTAAGAGTCCCAGAGAGGACGGCTTGACCGCTGAGTTTTACCAGGCATTTGCTCACTGTCTGGCGCCTATTCTTCACACGTTGTTTCATGACATCGAGGTTGAGGGGAGGTGCTCGCCCTCCTTCACTCTTGGTATCGTGACTCTAGTCTTGAAGAAAGGTGCTCGAGAGAGCCTGGCCAATTACAGGCCTATAAGTCTCCTCAACACCGATTACAAAATTTTATCTTGCATTCTGACAGGTAGGTTAAAGCGCATCATAGGTAAGATAGTCACGGACACGCAGGCGTATGGCATCCCTGGGCGTGACATCTCTGACACAATACTTTCTTTAAGGTACTTGTTGAGGGAGATGCACTCCTCGGGTGGCATTCACGTCTGTTGATTTCAATAAGGCGTTCGAAAGAGTAGGGCACAGCTTTCTCAATCGCTTTCTAGGTAAGTTTGGCTTTAAAGATAGGTTTATCAATTGGATCCGCTTATTATATTCGAGTGCAGTCGAGTGCGACCGCACGGCCTCCTCTCTGACCCCTTCCCTTTGCGGAGGTTGGTCAGACAGGGGTGCCCGTTAAGCGCGCTCCTCTACAGCATAGTAGCTGAACCCCTCACTGCTGTGCTGAAGAAAGACAGGGCCGTGCGCGGATTCACAAGTCCCTCAGGTAGGGAATACAAAATTTTTCAATTTGCGGACGACACAAATGTGGTCCTTCGAGACGTGCAGAGCCTCAACGCGGCTCTCCACGTGCTCAACATTTATTGCCTGGCTTCAGATGCCAAAGTTAATTTTCCTCTGTGGCTTTCTGAGGAAGCCTCGTGGCCGTCCAGAATACCTGGGGCCTCAAGGATGCGGGGGACCTTTACAGGGTCCTCTGCGTCCCACTGGGGAGAAATGAGGCGGCCTGTAGAGACAATTTATGGACAGGTTTGTAAAACAGTGTTAACGCTTGCATGAATTTATGGCGATTACGTAATTTAAAAATCAAAGTTAAGGTTTTAGTTATCAATGCCCTGTGCTTGTCCAAGCTTGTGCATGCCCTCACCGTGTACGACTTGCCAAGCGCAGTGGCAAACAAAATTAGTACCTGTAGTAGTAGGTTTATTTGGAGAAGAGAGCATGGGCTGATTGCACACAATGTTATGATAGGTGAGTATAATCAAGGGGGACTTAAACTCATTGATTTAGTTGTTTAAAAGCACGCGTTGCGTCTTAAAATACTCAAGAAGTTCCTTGACACCGGCTTCACGGCTGCATGGAAGGACTTTTTTGCGGTTCAGGTAGGTTATTTAGGTGAGTACGGTTTATTTAACCTGTGCATGCTCCCCTGGCAAGCCACCCGTGAGCGCTTTCCCCCTTTCGAGAGGGAGGTGTTTGAGGCCTGGGCTGCGCTGAGGCCGTGCACTGTGGCGGCACCGCGTTCCCTGTGGCAGCTGGGGCAGATGCCTCTGCGTTTCAACACTGACATGCTCTCCGACCCTCCCGAGAGGAGGGAGAGCATGTTCAGTGGAGTTTTGGAGAGAGTGGGAATTAAACAGGCAAGGCAGCTTTTAGATGTTTCAGGTAGGTTTGACATAGAGGAAATCAGATGTAGGTTTATAAGGGCTAGAGTTGGGTTTAGGAGAGCTGAAATTTTTAGAAAGGCAAGTATAATCCAGTCTTCTGACCTGGCGAAGTGGGGTGTTCTCTTTGAGAAAGGCCCCCCTGACCCGGGCGAGGTAAATGAGGAAGAAGAAGGTAAGTGTTTTTTGGATTTTGTTATTGTAAGGGGGGAGAGGATGTCGAGGCTGACGGAGACGAGAACGCACGCCTTCTACCGACTGTTGGTGGCCGGGGTTGCTCGGCGCCCTTCTGCAGGACACAGGTGGTCACAGACATTTCCCACGCATGACACTGCATCCATCTGGGCTCACATATATAATTGGTATACCCCACCCCAAGTCAGTAATTTTGACTTTAAATTGAGACACAGGATCATTTACACCTGCACCAGATTGCACGCAATACACCCTGACAGGTACGGCTGTGACCCGGCTGCTGGACCTTCTCGCTCGGAGGCTGGCATTGAGGCTCCCACCACCGGCAGCCCATGGAATCGATGACCCCGAGCTCTGGTTCTGCCTCTTCAGACCTGTCCAGCAGCGACCTCGGGGGCCGGACACCGCCATGGTCAACTGGGACGCCGTCCGCCTCGTCCTGTCCATGGCCAGGTATTCCATCTTCGTGGCACGGAACCACCACCTCCATGATGGCCGTGCAGCAGAGCACTGGCTCCTGAATGTGGTTCTCCCCTTAGCGCCCACATTCACCATCTCCACTCCGCAAGAGAAATGGACTTTCGCAGCACCTTCACCCCAGACAATACACTTTTCTCCATTTCTCCAACCAATTCCCCTCAGTTGGACTTCTGACCCCTACCCTTCTCCGCTGTTCCCTCTGGACCCTGTCATCTGGACTCTCCCTTGACACTGCATCGCCCTTGTTTTCCCCCAGAGCCCCTTTATTTGCCTGAAATAATTCTTTTGGACCTCTTCACTCCTCCTGTTTTTTTCTCAGCCCACCTTGTATTTCCCCCAGGTACCTGTTTGCCCCGGCCCACCCCCGTCAAGTCCCATAGCCCTTGTACCCAGTAGTGTTTGTTCCCGTGCCCACATCCCCCAATGTGTCTTCTGAGTACTTTTGTGAATGTTATTGTGGTTCTTAAAAATGAAACTTTAATAATAAAAGATTTTTTTTTAATCATGCAGCACTCACACACTATTCATACAATGGCAAAGAGCGTATATGTAAAAAAAATGCATTTACTTGAATCTATATTTTTGCCTAAAAGGTTACACGGTGGGGCTTTATTTAGCCTAATTTCATCTCATATTATGAGATGAAACTGTAAACAAATAGGTGTGATAGTCTAGTAATTTCATTGTAATTAGCTCCTCCCTTCAGGCAGATAAGGCAGTGTCTGCCAGCATCTGACCAGAACTGAAGAAGCAGCTTGGATGAGCTGTGAAATGTGTTTGATCAAAAAACTTTTGTCCAGTTGACACAAGTGAATTTCTCCTTTACTATCTCATATTCTAAAGTCTTTTTTTGTTTGCTTGTTTTTGGAAAATAGATCCTAAATGAAGATGTTTAGGATGTTTAGGTGCCATCAGTCAGTGTCAGTACTCATTTGGATTTCACAGATCCCTGTGTATAGTACAGTATTCAATGTTGCGTGAACAGTCCCTCAGTGGTGGAGTCAGACATAATTTGTCTCCCATCTATAATTCCATTCTTAAGCCTAGATCAAGCAAACAGGGGAACAATAGGGCTAGCCAGGTCAGGGCCAGAGGTGTGAAAAACAGTCGTAGGGATGAATAGGGATCGTTATCTAGACGCCAGAGAAACAAAAGACTGAAACCAATGAGATAGTTTCGGAAAGTAGTTAGCTAGTTAGCTCCTCCCTGCAGCAAGATATAAGCAAGTGTCTTACCAGCATTCTAATTAGAGCTGACGAAGCCTCTTGGATGAGCGGCGAAACGTTTTCAACCAAACAAACTTTGTCCAGTTGAAAATTGAACTTCTCCTTTTATCAAGTATTCAATGTCAGCACATTGGACAGCTCCCACTCCACTGGTCCACCACCCCCTCTCCTCCACAAAGCACCAGTCATACACTGCATTCATACGTTTTCAATACTGGTAATGTGTCTTGCCCAAGGACACAACCACAGCATACATTTTCTGATTATGAGATGACCAAACTACATCACCTGAGCCATTATTTTAAAGCTACAGTATCTAACTTTCTGAAGGTGGGATGTCACTTGTATGATTTCAAAAATGAAAACTTTGCACTTCAATCTCTTCAAACGGGTGCGTTGGAGGCGAGGGAGCAGACCCAGAACACATGATGAGAAAACAATCCCGCACTCCGTCTTACTTGCAAAATGTGAAATTTATTGAGATATGCAACGTTTCGGCCCTAGGCCTTCATCAGGCAAAACTTGGATGATTTCAGAAAGTTAAACCATACTAGGGAACATTCTCCATAGAGGTAATTTTCTGTCATACTGTGTAATATTATAACCACAGGAACAACATTTCCATGGAAACAAGCAGAAGAGACCCTCCTCTAGGCCAAATAAGAGTCAGGTTTGTGCAAGACTGCAGTTAGTAATGGCACATTTTTCTGTTTTACAATGCAATAAAAACATCCATAATTTTATTATTTTTTGGGGGGGCAAAAAAGTGACATAGTGGGGCTTTAAAGAGCCCATATTATGGTATTTTCTGTTATAATTGTTTATATTTCATTCACAATTATTTATCACACAAACCTTGTATATTTAAGCTGAGCTCTTCTCTCAAAAAGAAAACACAATGTTCCACCTTGTGATGTCATGTAGTAATACAGGAAGTGCTCCAGTGCATTTTTAACCCCTTACACTTTCTCACTAGAATCATGTGGATAATTTCACCCTTGGAATTGCCAGTCTCTATTGCCAGTCTCTACTGAACTAAAGGTAAAAGCTACAGTATCTGCTAACTTACCACTACAGGACATCACAAGGTGGAACAGGACATTCTGAGCTTGAAATGTGGATAGACTAATAACACAGGGTTACTCAAAGATGTGTGAATGAAACAAAACACAACTTCATGTTTGTTTTTGATGAAGTAACAATATTATAACGTCTTAAAGGAAAAGTAACGTTTTTTTACAATCTGAGCCTTCTTTCGGCAATAAAACAAGTAGTTTTACTCACCCATAGCAGTTTGGTGTCAATTGGAGCAGTATCGCAGAACTTATGTTGAGCCGTTCTGTTCTACTAATGATCCCGTATCCGTTAGCGTGAGTGCTCGGGGCATTACTTTGCGGTCTCCAAATAACACAAACTTTAGCACTTTTCAAATCACAGAAGATCGCTGTGTCAGGGTAGACTTTTAGTGGATTCCAAAACGGCCTGAAACCCGATATCCAGCTATAGTTTCATTTGATGACGTCATCAGAGAGGACAGTGCGCATGCGTGAACTCAGCTGTTTTGTAAACACTGCTAGTCCGAAAGAAGCTAACACCGCTCTGAACTTTACTTTTCTGTTGCGATATCGGGTTTCAGGCCGTTTTGGAATCTACTAAAAGTCTACCCTGACACAGCGATCTTCTGTGATTTGAAAAGTGCTCAAGTTTGTGTTATTTGGACACCGCAAATCAGTGCCCCGAGCACTCATGCTAACGGATACGGGATCATTAGTAGAACAGAACGGCTGAACATAAGTTCTGCGATACTGCTCCAATTGACACCAAACTGCTATGGGTGAGTAAAACTACTTGTTTTATTGCCGAAAGAAGGCTCAGGTTGTAAAAAAAAAACGTTACTTTTCCTTTAAAGCTCACATGAGTCAATTTTTTTAATATAGGACCTTAGAAATATCTTTCAACTTCTAGATTAGTCTAATTCCACAATGTTAAATCAAAGCAAGATTCTGCATTTCATTTCATCTCACATATGTTTTGTTTTTCTGATCAAGAAGTGTCGTACTACAATCACCTCAATCGGTTTAAACTAGCAGTGTCAGTACTCATTTGTAATTCGCAGATCCTTGTCTTTAGTATGTGTCTGTTCAGCACCTTGGACAGCTCTAGGTTCACCACCCCCTCTCTCCTCTCGCCTCTCTCCTCTCTCCTCTCTCCTCTCTCCTCTCTCCTCTCGCCTCTCTCCTCTCTCCTCTCTCCTCTCTCCTCTCTCCTCTCGCCTCTCTCCTCTCTCCTCTCTCCTCTCTCCTCTCTCCTCTCTCCTCTCCCCTCTCCCCTCTCCCCTCTCCCCTCTCCTCTCTCCTCTCTCCTCTCTCCTCTCTCCTCTCTCCTCTCTCCTCTCCCCTCTCCCCTCTCTCCTCTCTCCTTCCCTCAGCCGGGGTTTGGGCAGAAAAGAAAAAAAGAAAAAAAAATTATATTTATTTATTTCTCCCTTTTTTTCTCTCTCTCTCTTCCAAGCCATTCCGGAAGTAGCTACTGCGCTCAAGCCAACCATTTCGGGGAGGGAACTCATACCATCGCCTCTCCGATCCGCTAATCAATACAACAGTTCTGGTGCGTAAAACACGTCTCCACTCGGTTTTTTTACGTTTATTTGAAGTGGGATAAAAGCGCACGGTGCCTTTCTTTTATACCTACCTCTCTGTGGACGTCGTGGTGTTTTTTTGTTGTTTTTTTTCAGGGGTACGATGTTTTGCTTTCGGATATCGCGCTAAGATGATGGGACGCGGATCTGGGCTGCTCCAGTGGTGCTGTTGCGTTTTTCTACCACAGTAGCCGCCTCGAGATGCGAAAACAATGGATTTTGTTTTTCGCGTTGATGCGGTGAAGTGGAGTCTTCGCTGAGACACCCAGAATGCTATGCTACGCGCTAAGGAGACAATAAAAAAGACATTGTTTATTTGAGTCTTACGCAAATTTCAAACTGGATTATGGTTCTGGACACGAGCCGCAGGGATGGCGTGTCTTTTGGGGATTTTAAACTGCTTTTTACGCGCCACTTTCCTCTCATCCACTCTCTCCGCGTCTTCTGCTTTGGGTAGCAAAACCATGTAGGCTCGTCTCTACTGCAAGGAGAAGGAGACCAGCGCTAGAAGAAGAAGAAGAAGGGAGAGGAGAGGAGAGAGAGACGAGAAAAACAATGCGCTGTGCCAAACGGTGAAGGCGAAATCACGATTGGAGCGGCCGCGCTGAAGATGCCGTGTCAAATATTGGCCTATTTCTTGGATTGTTTGGATAACGGAGATTCCAAACCGCCTTGTCCAAAAGCTGAAATGGAAAACAATTGATCCGCATTGGTTTTGGACACACATGCCATCACTGAGGCCTGTTCCCCCATCATTTCAACACAGGCTGTATGAATAAAAATAGATTGTGGTAGTTCAAATAAACACACAAAGAAAAGGGAAGCACGTATAGTATTTAACATTTACACATCGCAGTGAAGGTGTCACAGTGTTCGCAAACCAAAAAATGTTCAAGTATCGGATCCGCATGTTTTTCAATGAACTTAAAGTGCTGGTATTTATGCGCTCTGATACACGACAGTCCGGCACAGAGAGGCGATCAAACGGTAACACCACCACCACCATGCGGGACCTAGGGCTGAGGATGGGGGACTGTGGCTGCATGCCCCCCTTTGTCGACTGCCATTCCCGGGATGACGAGGAGGAGTACTACGGTAGCGATCCACGGCCCCGGAGCTTAGCCTTCGAGGATAAGGAGCCCAATAAACTGCAGGTCGGCCTGGATGCGGTGTCGCTAGCCAGTACCGCGAGCAGCCTGCGCACCCCTCAGTGTAGAATCTGCTTCCAGGGCCCAGAGCAGGTACGGAGCACGCTCCTTTTCTCTCTATTTCTTTATTTTTCACTACTTTTACGCACAATTTGGCGCTGTTCTTCTGGCTCACTGAAGTCACGATATACACTTGTTTATGTCCTGGTCTAGTTCTGGTTTAGTCTTCGTCTGTTACTAGTCTATACCTGTTTGGTTTAGTCCTGGTCTAGTCATACTTTAGTCCTGGCCCAGTCCTGGTCCATGTGATGTGGTGTGATTTCCAATATTCACTCTCGGTCTTTTTCACCATATTGTTTAGTATCCTATCGGCCTATTATGCAGTGGCTACGCTTGACTTGGTCCTAGTTTGGGCTTTTGAGTCTCGATGTACACCTGTTTTACCCTTGGGGTAGTTCTGGTTTGGTCCTGATCTAGTCCTAGTTACGTAATTAGTTTTGAAGTGGTGTGATTGGAAATGTTCGAAGAGTTATCGTAGTTATCGTATCACACACAATCTTCATGATGACGTCCTATTTAATCCGTTTACGCACAAAGTGGCCACGTCCATATCTACTTTGGTCCAGGTTAGGGCTCTTATTCTAGTCACAACCTACACCGGTTTATGTCCTCATTTAGTCCCAGTTTACGCCCTGATTTAGTCCTTGTTTAGTCCTGATGTAGTCCTGGCTTAGTCCTGGTTCAGTCCTGGCTTAGTCCTGGTTTAGCCCTGGCTTAGTCCTGGTTTAGTCCTGGTTTTCTCCTCGTTTAGTCCTGGTTTAGTCCTGGTTTACTCCTGGTTTAGTCCTGGCTCAGTTCTGGTTTAATCCAAGGGTAGTCCCAGTTTAGCCCTGGTTCAGTCCTGGTTCAGTTGTGGGTGAAGTCCCAGTTTAGACACAGTTTAAATGTATGATACATGGGTGAGTTTATCTATACCTGCATATTAGAAGAAATATTCACAATACACGGTGTTTACTGCTGTGTAAAGGTGTTTATATCTTGAGGTAGCAAAGATTTAGCTCATCCTGAGCTACTCCAACCATCTTTCCCCCTCCCACACTTTCTTCTGAAGAAAACAACCCAGGCTTCTGCATAGGCAGAGTACCATAATGGATGTGGGAATGAATTGAGATTTTCGATTTACGTTTTAATAATAGGATTCTGTTCAAAGTTCTCATTTTAAACACGTCTAGAAGAATTGACAAAAACACTGAAATATGAACTGACAAACACAAGAATCACATTTCAGAACATGTTTGTACAGTCCTGGTTTAGCCCTGGTTTAGCCCTGGTTTAGCCCTGGTTTAGCCCTGGTTTAGTCCTGGTATAGTCCTGGTTTAGCCCTGGTTTAGTCCTGGTATAGTCCTGGTTTAGTCCTGGTTCAGTTCTGGTTTAGTCCTGGTTTAGTCCTGGTTTAATCTTGGTTTAGTCCTGGTTTAGTCCTGGTTCAGTTCTGGTTTAGTCCTGGTTTAGTCCTGGTTTAATCTTGGTTTAGTCCTGGTTTAGTCCTGGTTCAGTTCTGGTTTAGTCCTGGTTTAGTCCTGGTTTAATCTTGGTTTAGTCCTGGTTTAGTCCTGGTTTAATCTTGGTTTAGCCCTGGTTTAGTCCTGGTATAGTCCTGGTTCAGTTCTGGTTTAGTCCTGGTTTAGTCCTGGTTTAATCTTGGTTTAGTCCTGGTTTAGTCCTGGTTTAGTCCTGGTTCAGTCCTGGTTTAGTCCTGGTTTAGTCCTGGTTTAGTCCTGGTTTAATCTTGGTTTAGTCCTGGTTTAGTCCTGGTTTAGTCCTGGTTTAGTCCTGGTTCAGTCCTGGTTTAGTCCTGGTTTAGTCCTGGTTTAGTCCTGGTTTAGTCGTGGTTCAGTTCTGGTTTAGTCCTGGTTTAGTCCTGGTTTAATCTTGGTTTAGTCCTGGTTCAGTCCTGGTTTAGTCCTGGTTCAGTTCTGGTTTAGTCCTGGTTAAGTCCTGGTTTAGTCCTGGTTCAGTTCTGGTTTAGTCCTGGTTTAATCTTGGTTTAGTCCTGGTTTAGTCCTGGTTTAATCTTGGTTTAGCCCTGGTTTAGTCCTGGTTTAGTCCTGGTTCAGTTCTGGTTTAGTCCTGGTTTAGTCCTGGTTTAGTCCTGGTTTAATCTTGGTTTAGTCCTGGTTTAGTCCTGGTTTAGTCCTGGTTCAGTTCTGGTTTAGTCCTGGTTTAGTCCTGGTTTAGTCCTGGTTCAGTTCTGGTTTAGTCCTGGTTTAGTCCTGGTTTAATCTTGGTTTAGTCCTGGTTCAGTTCTGGTTTAGTCCTGGTTTAGTCCTGGTTTAGTCCTGGTTTAGTCCTGGTTCAGTTCTGGTTTAGTCCTGGTTTAATCCTGGTTTAATCTTGGTTTAGTCCTGGTTTAGTCCTGGTTTAATCTTGGTTTAGTCCTGGTTCAGACCTACTAGTGTGACATAAAATGGTATAGTATTTGTATCTAGGATAAAGAGAGAGTGTCTATATGTGTGAGAGAGAGAGAGAGCGGGAGAGAGAAAGAGAGTGAGAGAGGGAGCAGCCGTGGACGTGGGGTAGTGATCTAAATAACGCTGTTTTAATGAGATTGTGGCAGAGCCCACTCATCTGAAGTGTGACCAGCGTCAAGCTTAGCAACAAAGAGACTTTGCCAAAAATGTCCACGGAAGACAAACAAGCAGCAGCATTTTGGATAGAATCTACTATTTTCTGTAGGCTTACACTAAAAATAGGCCTATATCAAAATGTGGTATGTGTATTGATTGATTCAGTGATTCAAGTGAATTCAACAGTTCTTTCCTTATTGTATACATATCAATGACCATATTCCTGCTTACCTTAAAGAGGGTATTTGGAGTTTTCTACCATGTTATAACATTGTTCAGTCATCAAAAACATGCCTGAAGAGGTTTTAGATGTCATTCATGCATGTTTCAGTAATTAAAGGAAAAGTAACGGGTTTTTTTTACAATCTGAGCCTTCTTTCGGCAATAAAACAAGTAGTTTTACTCACCCATAGCAGTTTGGTGTCAATTGGAGCAGTATCGCAGAAGTTATGTTGGAGCCGTTCTGTTCTACTAATGATCCCGTATCCGTTAGCGTGAGTTATCGGGGCATTACTTTGCGCTCTCCAAATAACACAAACTTTAGCACTTTTCAAATCACAGAAGATCGCTGTGTCAGGGTAGACTTTTAGTAGATTCCAAAACGGCCTGAAACCCGATATCGCAACAGAAAAGTAAAGTTCAGAGCGGTGTTAGCTTCTTTCGGACTAGCGGTGTTTACAAAACAGCTGAGTTCACGCATGCGCACTGTCCTCTCTGATGACGTCATCAAATGAAACTATAGCTGCATATCGGGTTTCAGGCCGTTTTGGAATCCACTACAAGTCTACCCTGACACAGCGATCTTCTGTGATTTGAAAAGTGCTAAAGTTTGTGTTATTTGGAGAGCGCAAAGTAATGCCCCGAGCACTCACGCTAACGGATACGGGATCATTAGTAGAACAGAACGGCTCCAACATAAGTTCTGCGATACCACTCCAATTGACACCAAACTGCTATGGGTGAGTAAAACTACTTGTTTTATTGCCAAAAGAAGGCTCAGATTGTAAAAAAAAACATTACTTTTCCTTTAAGCGATTTCTCCCGGGCCTTATTCGAACACTCACCCACAAGCCTAAGTCATCCATGCTCCCACACAGTAGTTCTCCATAAATATACAAAAGCATAATACAAAACTGTACACAACAACTTTACAACCCTGATGTGATGTGCAGTAGTTTAATTAGCAGGATACAAAACAAAAAAAATGTATAAAACATGTTAATAATTGTGCCTTTTAACCCTCCGGTCGTGTTCGCCTCCAGCCCCTTACTTTAGTGTTCCCGGTCAAAATTGACCGGTCTGTTTTAACTGCTCTTAAATTAGCACACTTTTTTTTTTTTCAACACCAATTTTTTTATTAAGCATTCTTTAGATGAGAACAATGTTTCAAAGTAGTGTCTAACAACAATTTATAGAAGTAAACATTAAATAACATCAGTTAAAATACAATTGGGCACTGAAAATGAACTACAAAATGAACATATAATACAAAAATAAATGGAAAACCAAACACCAAACTCAACAGGGTGTGTGTGTGTGTGTGTGTGTGTGTGTGTGTGTGTGTGTGTGTGTGTGTGTGTGTGTGTGTGTGTGTGTGTGTGTGTGTGTGTGTGTGTGTGTGTATTCATGCACATGAGTGGCATGTGACACTCAGGTCAGAGTGGGCATTGCAAACATAAGCATGACATTTGCAGCATGTCAGGCTCGTTTTGATGTCTCTAGGGGCACAGAGGCCACAACGCTTCCTTTTCTGCCCATGTCCTTGTTGGGGGAGAGCAGCCAGGGCTGGGGCTGGAGCTTGCATGCTCCTAACCAGACTGGCGGAGGCTGGTGTGCGGGGAATGTGCTGGCGTCGCTGTATAAGAGGAGTCACCAAAGTGAGGAAAAGTCTCCTCTTGAAACTTTTCCCCTGATTCCAGGTTGGGTCGATTGCTGTCTACACCACATACGTGTTGAAAGCTGACACATCCAGGATGTTGTGGAACAGTGCCACAGGCCAGCGAGCCGTCATCCGCTTACAGGTGTATGTACCAGTAAGCTGCAATAAAGGAACAATAAATAATAAGAGATTAGGAACAATATTCAATCTGTCGTACACAAAATGCTATGGTTCACCTAGATAAAAATCAAATAAAATGCATGATGAGACTTTACATTACCTTATCAAGGCAGTCAACACCTCCCTTGTTCTTGTTGTAGTCCTGGATCATCAGGGGCTTCCTGTCCTCTGTGGTGCTGACAGCGGCGTCTTTGTGTACTGTGCTCATCAGGATGACATTTCTGTTCTTCTTGGGAACGTATGACACAAGAGTGTGAGTGTCAGTGAATGCAAATTGTGATGAGAGTGCCTGTCTTCCTCTGGTCGATACCAGCGCAGGGGGAAGTTCGGGCTTGTTCTTCCTCACTGTCCCTACCATGGTGAGCTTTCTTTTCAGTAGCTCCTGACCAAGAGCATGTGATGTGAAGAAGTTGTCACATGTGATATTATGCCCTTGGAGACCGGTTGTCATGTCCAGCACAACACGCATACCCTGGTTTGTATGTGTGTGTGTGTGTGTGTGTGTGTGTATGTGTGTGTGTGTGTGTATGTGTGTATGTATGTGTGTGTGTGTGTGTGTGAGTGAGCTGGGGCAGTGTGTATGGGGATGTTTTCTGTATGTTGAATGAATTTACTCTGGATACCCATTCATTTCCTATGGCGGTCACTTTTGACCGGGAACACCACAGGTGTAACAAGGTTGATTAAAACACTCAAAATTGAACGAAATAGGTGATCATCACTTTTATATGTTCAAGTACACAGTGTGGAGGATATCACAAGGTCTTGAGGTAATCAGATGAAAAACATAATATTTATGAATATTATAAGTTGTAAAACGGTCAGATTTGACCCGAACACGACAGGAGGGTTAAGACTGGGATTAGTAGATTGGAAGCCTCTGGTCAGTCTGTTCCCAGGCAGCTGTGGTGACAGAAGGAACCTACATGCACCTAATGCAGTGCTTCTCAATTGTTTTCTGTGACGCCCCCCCTAGGAAGAAGAAAAAATTTCACGCCCCCCTTCCTGCACGCGACTATAAATAGTATTATTTGTGTAGAAAATTGTTATGAGAACACCATTGTATCCTTTTATTAACATTATAAACAAAAAAAAAGAAAGAAACTTACAACAAAGACTGCACTGAGGACTCAAATATTAATGTGTTTTTAATGCAGCTTTGCGCACATTTGTTTACGTTTTACAGAAATGAAACTTAAAACCACCTCATTTGCATAAGCTAAAAGCACTGAAAAAAAACGCTCTCTCCTTGTGCCACTGATGCGTCAGCTTCTGTCGGACTAAAGGACACGACTCAGTGGAATATACGTGTTTTTTCTGTGACAGAGGATGTTCTGTTAATGGTGAGACTGTGCGTAAATCGCATGTGAGAACGCCACTGCCAACTACTGTTGTTGATGTGCAATTACACTTAGTTCTAGTACAGTACAGCAAAAAAACATGTTTCCCAGGGTCACACGCGCCCCCCCTGGCATCACGCCACGCCCCCCCAGGGGGGCCCGCCCCACTATTTGAGAAGCACTGACCTAATGTAAGCTTCTGTCCAAAAACATCTACGTAAATCAAGTCAGTTGTTAAGTCAGTTATTATGTGCCCGCTCAGACAGACACTACAGGGAGGGCACCAGGTCTGCAGGTCAGACTTTAGGGCACTGAAGTTTAACTGTAAGAAACTAAAAACTCTTCTCTCAAATGTCCATGCTCCTGGGTGTGTTTAAAATATGCACTGTGGACAAACACCTATAAAAGTTATTGTGCTAATTTGTTACAAAAATCACAACTGATACTTTGCAGTGACATCATGCTGGGGGTGTTCCACATGTATGTCTATGGTGGAATGTTCAGCAGTTAGAAGAAGGCCCAGGGACCATCTCCATGATCTCCTTGCTTTGATTTGGTCAGGACCTCAGCTGGAGGATTTTTACCTGTGGTGCATGTTTTGGGTTGATGGGGGAAACTGGAGTGCCCGGAGGAAATGTTACCATGGTGATACAATGCACACATTAGCAAACACAACCAAAAAAGTTTTTAAATGGGTTCTATTTATACTTATGTCACAAAACATTTGGAAACATGCAGATGACGACTTCTCTTTTGCTCTTTTTGTGATAGTAACTCTGACAAAATCTGGGAAAACTGAAAAAATGGCCCAGTTTTCTTCATCTAGATATGGAAAATGGTCACATTTTTAAGTTAAGATAAGACTTTATTGATCTCACATAGGAGAAATTTACTTGCCACAGTAGCTCCAGGCAGAGACAGTTTGAACAAGAAAGAAAGTGCATGCAGGCAAGAGTAAAATAAAATAAGTAATAATAATATAAGTAATAATAATAAAACAGTAACTAGGAGAGTATGGAAAAAATATTGCACATTTGGCCTATATAGTAGAATTATAGTCTGGTGGCCGTGGGGATGAAGGATCTGCGGTAGTGCTCCTTCTTGCACTGGGGGTGCCTCAGTCAGCTGGTGAAGGAGCTGCTCAGCTCCTCTACAGTCCGGTGCAGAGGGTGAGAGGTGTCATCCATGATGGACGTGAATTTGGCCAGCACCCTCCTCTCAGCCACCTCCTCTACAGAGTCCAGAGGACAGCCCAGACCAGCTTATTAAGTCTCTTCCTGTCCCGCTCTGTGCTGCTCGGGGCCCAGCAGACGACAGCGTAGAGGAGAGCAGAGGCCACCACAGAGTCATAAAAAGTCTTGAGCAGAGGCCTGCACACTCCAAAGGACCTCAGTCTCCTCAGGAGGTGGAGGCGACTTTGGCCCTTCTTGTACAGGGCGTCGGTGTTGTGGGACCAGTCCAGTTTATTGTTGAGGTGAACATCCAGGTACTTGAAACTGTCCACAGTCTCTATGTCCTGCCCCTGGATGTTCACCGGTGAGTGAGGTAGTGGTCTCCTCCTGAAGTCGATCACCAGCTCCTTTGTCTTACTGGTGTTAAGGCTCAGGTGGTTGCGCCCACACCAGTCCACAAAGTCACTGATGACCAGCTTGTTCCCCTTAGACACACAGCCCACAATGGCCGAGTCGTCAGAGAACTTCTGGAGATGGCAGCTGTCCGTGTTGTATGTGAAGTCCGAGGTGTAGATGGTGAAGAGGAAGGGTGAGAGGACAGTTCCCTGGGGGACCCCAGTGCTGCAGACTACCACCTCACAGCCACGCAGCCGCACGTACTGTGGACGGTCAGTGAGGTCGTCGATGGTCCAGGCAGCGAGATGTCAACTCCCGCATCCTCCAGCTTCCCCCGCAGCAGCACCGGCCTAATGGTGTTGAAGGCGCTGGAGAAGTCAAAGAACATGACCCTCACAGCACTCCCGGCGGTCTCCAGGTGGGTGAGCGCCCGCTGCAGCAAGTAGATGACGGCGTCCTCTACTCCTACGTTTGGCTTATAGGCAAACTGCAGCGGGTCCAGGGTGGGGCTCACCAGAGAGCGGAGGTCTTCCACAGGACGCTCCCGCTGGACCCTTTTCTGCTCCTCTCTGTCCCCTGAGTTGAAAGCCCTTTTCTTCTGGTCCAGCAGGGCTTTAAGCTCGGGGTGACCCAGGGGTGGTTGTTGGAGAAACACCGTACTCCTCTGGTAGGCACAGTGTTCTCCAAGCAGAACTTGATGTAGTCCGTGATGCAATGGGTCAGGCCGTTGATGCCGTCTCCATAAGAGCCGCTGAACATGTCCCAGTCTGTGTTCTGGAAACAGTCCCTCAGACTCTCACAGGCCTCATCAGTTCAAAGCTTCACAGACCGCTTACGAGCAGGTCCTCTTCGCACCCTGGGTGTGTATTCCGGGAGCAGATAAAGCAGACAGTGGTCTGTTGGGTAAAACAAGTCCAGAGTCTTATTGTCTCTCGTGGGGCACGTGACGTATTGCGTGAATGTGGGAAGAGTAGTGGATAGGGATGTGTGATTAAAGTCCCCGGTGATGAAAAGGAGAGCGCGCGGGTCGCCTGTCTGCATTCGCGTCACGACGCTATGGAGCTGCGTGCATGCTGCTACTCCATTTGCCGATGGAGGAATGTACACACAGAACACAATCACGTGTGAGAATTCCCATGGCAGACAGAATGGCCTCGTACTCACAGCCAGCAGTTCAATGTCCCGGGAGCACAGCTGATGTTTCACATGCGCGTACGTGGCGTGACACCATCGTTCATTAATGAATACAAACAGTCCGCTTCCTTTTATTTTTCCGCTGCCCAACACAGTCCGGTCCGCGCGCTTTATAGTAAATCCATCCAGGGAAATGATATTGTCCGGAATATGCTCATTCAACCACATCTCAGTGAAGCACATTAGGCTGCAGCCACGGTATTCCCTCTGCTGCCGGGTTAGCACGGTCAGCTCCTCAGTCTTGTTGCAGATGGAGCGCACGTTCCCCGTGATTACCGCAGGTAAATACGGTAAACCTGGTCTCCGTTTCTTGCGTCCACCCCTGCAGCCTCTCCTCTTCCTCTGTATCTCCACTGGAACATCAGGTTTCCCGGTGTAGAGTATAGAAGGACCCCATAGACTGAGCAGCTGATCGCGCGCATATGCGATACGAGCCGTGGCTGAATGTGCCTTGCACATCTCCTTGCGCGGATTTATAGTGCAAAAAAGCACTACAGCTGACGATAAAGCTGTAGTAAAAGTAGGCTTCAGGTCCAGGTCCAGTCCAGGTTTAGACCTGGCGGATCAGCCCTTTTCCATTGAAATAGCTACTCAACTTTCAACAAAATTCACTTTACGAAACCACTTCTGGAACGAATTAATTTTGTAAGGTGAGGTACCACTGTGTGTATATATATATATATATATATATATATATATATATATATATATATATATATAAAACAAAACATATATATATATATATATATTCATTCATTCATCTTCTTCCGCTTTTTCCATTCTCTGGGTCACGGGGGCAGCAGCCCAAGCAGTGTTCCACTGCCCAGAACACAATGCACCAGCCCCCATGAATCCTCCCGCGGGTGGTGGGTCCACAGGAGGACGGCTCACGTCACAACGGGCCTTGATTTATCTTCTGCCATGGGGGCTACTAGTGTCCGCAGACACTGGGGGCGAGGTGGGGTTAAGTGTCTTGCCCAAGGACACAACAGCAGCGCTCATCTCTGGGAGCTGGGATCACACGCGGTCCACCCGTCAAGAGCGGGATTCGAACCGCCAACCCCCGGGATCACTGTGTTCTGTAGGACGCAGCAGGGCACCGCACCGCGCTCATCCAACGGCACTGCCACGTCTTGGACGCGCAGGTTCTGAACTGTAGTGAGAACACTTCCGTGCGCTCTCAGGACTGGTTCCGCCACCTGGACTCCAGGTTCCACCAGTTCGTTCTGCGGAAACAGACCGTGTTTCTTCTCGGGACCGCGGCCTTGGTCTCGTACTTGCAGGTGAGGCGCACGGATTTGACCACGATGAGCAGGTGCACATGTCCACGCGTACACTTCTCCGGGTGGTCAATGCGGGAAGTAGCGGCAGTGTTTCCGCAGAACGAACTGATGGAACCTGGAGTCCAGGCGGCAGAACCAGTCCTGAGAGAGCACGAATGCATTCCCACTACAGTTCAGAACCTGCACGTCCCCAAGACGTGGCAGTGCCGTTGAATGAGCGCGGTGCTGCTCGTCCCTCTGTGCTCACACTGTGTTTGAATGAGAAGCAGTCCAAGCCGCAGCGGGCTCCGGGGCCGGATGCACGAGGAGCGGAGACATGAGTCACTGGATCCGTAGGAAGTCCAGACCGGGACTAAGACATGAGGACCAGACTGGGACCAGACCGGGACCAGACCGGGACTAGACTGGAACTAGACCAGGACTAGACCAGGACTAAACGTGGACTAAACCAGGACTAAACCAGGTCTAAACCAGGTCTAAACCAGGTCTAAACCTGGACTAAACCTGGACTAAACCAGGACTAGATCAGGTCTAAACCTGGACTAAACCAGGACTAGACCAGGTCTAAACCAGGATTAAACTTTGCCTTGTTTTTGTGACCACGGGCCCACCCCCCCCCCCCCCCTCCCCACACACACACACACATGCCCCCTATGCTTCACTATTAATACATTTTGTTGAAAATCTACAAAAGTTTGAGTGTTTAAACAAGAGAGAAATGTGAGAAAATGTTAATACCAGTCTGAGAAAAGTGTATAATGTGTGTGGTGAGGCGTTTACAGCCTTAAAACATGTAGAATAATTGTAAAATATAAAGTTGTCCTACTTCGCGGATTTCACTTATTACGGGTTATTTCTGGAACCTAACCCCCGCGATAAACGAGGGACCACTGTATAGCGCTTTTCCACCTTCAAAGCACTCAAAGCACTTTACAAGAAGGAACCATTCATCCATTCACACACATACTCACACACCAGTGTACACGGACTCTGGGGGCAAGGTGGGTTAAGCATCTTCCTCAGGGACACAACAACAGTATTCATCTGTGGAAGCTGGAATCACACCGCCAATCTGTGGGTCAGTGGATCTGACTGCTCACAATGATGTTTTTTTTTGTGTGTTGAGAGCGGGATTTGAATCGCCAGCCTTCAGATCAGTGGACAAACGCTCTACCAAATGAGCTACTGTCACCCACATCATTATATATTATTGTATGTTTTTCTTCTTTCCTTTTTTTTAATTGCCTATATTATTGCCTAATTTAATAAAAAAATAAAAAAAAAAAGATGTCATTGTAGCGTTTTGTTATGTTCGGAAGATCAACAGTTCCAACCAGCTGTCTGTAAGTGACATTGATGTAATTAGAGTCACATCCCCCATAGAAAGTTTTGGCAGGTTGTTATTTCCAACTTTTTTTCTGCTCTTACCTGCTTGTTCGTTTGCACACTTTGAAGATTATGTGTATAAGGATAAGTGCTTCAGAAACACGATGTTTCTGCTCCATTTCAACCTCGATTTTCTCTGGATTTTAACTTTTTCACCGTTGCTATGTGCGTTGCTATGTGCGCTGCGCGGCGCAGTTGTGTGCCGGAGGAGCTGCTACGAAGGACGCGCAGAGGCGGACGTTACTTTTTTGTGCTGTGCAACACTGGAATTTCCCCACTGAGGGACTAATAAAGGCATATCTTATCTTATCTTATCTTAATACCACTGCTGCTGAATCCAAGGTTTTATCACATGCCCAGTGTCGGTAACTACACCGAAAGTCATCATCTGCACTTTTCCAAACAGTCTTTTAGAAAGCGTGAATAGGGCCAAAGTGCATTTAAACAGCACATTTTCAGGAGCCCTTGATGAATCCGAGCTTTCAAGGTCCTGTTTACGAGTTTGATTTTCAACTAAAAGGTGAGCGTGACAAACTGAAAGACTGTCGGCTAATGCACACTAGCTTTTAACTGTAATGTTATATGAGACTTGTTTAACAGCAGCTCACCTGTTGTGGTTCAAACTAAGGCAGCTCTTTCTGGTCAGACTGTGTTAAAATAAGCAATACAGTTCACAATCACACCTCCGGGGAATGTTGATGACATCAGCTGCAAAGTATCAATAGAATACCCATAGATAGATAGAATCTTATGGTCCTTTCAATGATAATGCCACACTTATTTCCCATTAGTTCCTTTGCGCTCATGGAGAAGACAGAGAATGCGAACATTCTATAGTTTAATCTGACCTCAGACAGGTCAGAATTCTCAGGTGGAGTTTGCTGTGTAACTGCCAAATTACTGATTTGCTGACCTGGTTTATTGTTCATATCTCTAATTTCTAGGCCTATCCACATGAAATAAAAACTGGCACAAAGTTCCACCTCTTCTCTGTCAGTATAAATCAAACAAAAGTTCAATTATGTTTTCAAAATACAGTATCTTCAGAAAATGGTACCATTATCCAACCCCAAAGATGTGATTGTTGTCAGTTGATAGGCTTTGAAGACATAAGATTGATAAGAGAAGTTTGTGGAGCTGATCCTAAACAAATAATGAGAAGGTTCAACATTTGTGGATCAGATGTTTGGCGATTTCTTTCAAAAACAGTGAATCATCCATAGAGTCTGTATAACTCTGTATGACCTCCCTAAATGAGTGCTTTCATTTTTAGACAGGATCATCTTTAGCCATTGTTGTTTTGGTTGTTTAGTAAATGTTTTGGTCTGTTGCCGTGGTGACTCATCGCTGCACGGCTTCTTTAGCTTTCAGGCAAACACAGCACAAAGAGCCCATAGCGTTGCAGATTAGCTGATTAGCCTGTGATGCGCAAAAATCAGTCTAGTTTCGAAACTAAATACTCATTTGAGCAGATATCAGTACTAAAAATGGTATTGATACTAAAATGTCCCATTCAAGTATAAGAGCACACGGACCACTATGGAACCTATTGGACCACTGGTAAATTACACAGATATAAGACCACATGGGAATGTAAGAAAGTACTGCCATTTAATGCTGAAAATCACATTCTAAATATCTTCTAAATATTTGCTTTATTATCATTGTGGTATCAGAATCAAATATTGAGTATCAAGTTGATTCCTTAGTATCAAAATCAAGTTTTTTAGTATCGTGACAACACTAATGGCAACGGCTCACATTTTTCATCACCCTTGAATATGTAGGATATGTCGGAAGCAAGTGGAGGAGCCCCACCTGAAAAGTTACGTAGTGAATCTTTAAAGCCCCAGTGTGTAGGATTCGTGGCGCATAGGTGGATGGTGCTATTGCACTTTCTGTTTTAGCTACGGTAGACCTCGAGGGTCACCCGGGCGCCCGCATGAGCCGCACGCCGCTACTGTATAAATAAAACGCAGTCCCGTTTTTTTTTTTTTTTTTTTTTCTCATGAAAACACACATTCCCGATCATGTACCATGACACTCTACACATCAAATGAAACCTTACAGTCTCCTCTTTTTGACTATGCAATTCATTTCCCTGCAAAACAATCACTCCCCGAGCACATGGGGCTTTTATACGGAAAAGCACAAAACGAGGTTATCTTACCTTAGAATGCTTTGCACAGGTCAAACTCTGTATTTCACCATAAACTTGCTCTCAATTTGTCCGTAAGGATCCAGCGAATAAAATCCAGTAAAACAATTTAGTCCAAAACACGTGTTAGATCCATTACGACGTCTGATCCGGCAGCATGCTTGTGTTGTTTACCCAAAACCATGAGCCTTGCCGAAGGCGAAGGCGGAGCCCAAATGTCCTTCTGCGGCTCTCGTATTCAAAATGGCTGCCTCTGCATGGGGAAGATCCCCCTTTTATGTGACTATATCTAAGTCCAAAAGAATACTTTGATTTCATGATGGAAGTGAAAAGGCTTGGAAAACAATGTATTTTTGAATGGGTATCTTCAATTTCAGTAATTAACGGGTAAAAATCTTACACACTGTCCCTTTAATAATAATGTTTTCATATTCACAATTACCAAAATATGCTACATTTCTTTCTTTCTTTCTTTATTTATGAGGCAGGGACAGTGCACAATATACATTAACCTTAACGTGCATTGTGCCAGGTTGTAGCACTAGAATTAATTCCCGCCTGTTGTCCCTGGTGCATGTTTTTTAGGTTTGAAGTATGAAGTTTTATTTTGGTTCTCAGGCCAATTATCCAATCAGAAAACAGAATGAGCTCCTCACATTGGGTTGCCTGATCCTACAAACTAAATCCAGATTTTAAGAGCGTTATATAACTTGATGTATGTTCAGTATATGACCGGTGATGAACTCCCAGGTTCATGTGTGATTGTAATGCTGTTGTTACACCACTAGGAGCACATGTTACAGCTATTACCTTTAAGGGTCGTTTCAGCACTGGACAGCAACACAGCTCAGGCCCTAGTGAAGCAGAGGACCGGAGAACAGAGGCAATAAATTACAGTGTGTTGAATGGAATGTATTTCTGGCAGCCTTGGCTAAAAACAAACTCAGACAATTTCATATATTAATATATTTTCTTATTTCTTATTTTAAGTATAAGAAGACATATTCCACTGGTGAGACCCAATTCTCCAACAGTGACCGATCAGATCAGGGGCTAAACCAGGGACTTAACCTGGACTTAACTAGGGACTAAACTATAGACTGGACCTGGACTTAAAGGGATATGCCACCCCCAGGTCAAACTTGGGCATCTCCCCACAGTCCAGAGACTAAAATAAGTGGTGGCACACGAAGCACACACCACGCTGCGTAACAGGGGAACTCCCTTCCTGGTGCGTAACTGGGATTCCCCTGTCAGCGTGGTGTGTGCTTCGGCTGTCTTTTTCCACACTGAAAAATAGTTCCCACCCAAAATGACCAAGTCAAGCTCTCCGTGTTGATTTGCACATTTATTTGCACTCGATATGAATGCGCACTACACAGAAAGTAATTGGGAAACGCATCGGGCAAATTAATTCCTTTTGGCCGAAATCTTTCTCTGGCGACGTTAGACTCCAGTCTAACGCGGAGTAGCTGCAGATACCACGGCGGTCAGTGCTGACAGACTCGGACAATGGCTGCGTCACCAGAAAAACACTTTCCACCACTTATTTTAGTCTCTGGACTGTGGGGAGATGCCCAAGTTTGACCTGGGGGTGGCATATCCCTTTAACTAGGGCTAAACCAGGACTAAGGTACTGTAGGACTAAACCAAATCTAAACCAAGACTAAAATAGGAATAAAGCAGTGCCTAAACCAGGACTAAACCAGGGCTAAACCAGGACTGAAACCAAGGCTAAACCAGGGCTAAAGCAAGACTAAAGTACGACTAAACAAAACAAGACCAGAGACTAAACCATGGATAAACTAGAACTAAAGCAGGACCAAATCAGGACAGAACCACGATTAAACTGGGACTACACCACAACTAAAGCAGGACTAAACCAGGACAATGCCAGAGACTAAACCAGGAGCAAATCAGCAGATCTAAAGCATCTCTAAAGCAGGGACTAAACCAGAACTACAACAGGACTAAACCAGGAATAACATCAGAGGTGTAGGCGTCTTTGGTATTAGAATAGAACAAGTCCAGAGTCTTATTGTATCTCGTGGGGAACGTGACATATTGCGTGAATGTGGGAAGAGTAGCAGAGAGATGTGTGATTAAAGTCTCCAGTGATCAGGAAGAGGGTGCGCGTGTGGCGTGTCTGCATTTGTATCACGGCGCTGTGGAGTTGCTCACATGCTGCCGCTCCATCCACCGACGGAGGAATGTACACGCAAAATAGATAGAATGGCCTCATACTCACAGCTAGCAGTTCAGTGTCCCGGGAGCACAGCTGTTTCACGTGCGCGTTCCTGGGATGACACCAGCGCTCGTTCACAAATATTGCCAATCCTCCTCTTCAGGCTTTCCCGCTCCTCGTTACAGTCCGGTCCGCGCGCTTCGTTGTAAATTCTTCCAGGGAAATGACATTGTCCGGTATATTCTCATTCAGCCACATCTCGGTGAAACACGAGGCTGCAGTCACGATATTCAAACACAAACAAACAAACAAACAATATTCCCTCTGCTGCCGGGTCAGCGCAGTGATCTCTTATGTCTTATTGGAGATGGAGCGGACATTTCCCATAATTACCGCAGGTAGATACAGTAAATACGGTCTCCGTTTCTTGCATCCACAGCTGCACCCTCTCTTCTTCCTCTGTATCTCCGCTAGAACATCAGGTTTCCCAGCGTGGAGAAGAGAAGGGCCTCATAGGTTGAGCAGCTCATCGCGCGCGTATGTGATGCGAGCCGGAGCTGAAAGTGGTCCCCGGTACATGACTCCTGACGTGGATTTATAAAGTGCAAAAAAACACTACAGCTAACAATAAAGCTGTATTAAAAGTAGGCTTCCCAGGTGCCCAACTGCACCATGTTTTACCTACTCTAAAGAAAAAACAAAATGTCTATATACAAGTAAAAAGAGGAAAAAAGGTAAAGTAGGGACGGAGCTTCTGTGACAGGCAGCTGTCCTCTCCAGCGCCATCTTGGGAAAAAAAATATGGGTCATAGACAGACTTTTCAGATAAGTCTGAAGCCTTTAGCTCTGTTCACACATGGCTTTTCTCTATAACATCTAACATATAATCTGCATATATGTGTAACACTATGATAGTGTAATGGTGTAATGTTATTTAAGGCTGAGCGACTGCAGCTATACAGATGTGACCTCATGTGTCACTCAGGGACAGGCTTCAGTAATTGCACATTAGATTTACTCTATCAGTTTTAATGTACGAGTGTTGACTGCTTTGTGTGAATGAGCTCATGTATCCAAACAGCTGTCAGTCCCAGCTCCCAGTGCTGGGCGTGTGGGACCAACTGATTGATCGGTTCTCTGGAGAAATCAGATTATTAACTGGACATGGAGGCAGCATGTGGCTGAGACTGCTTAAACATTTCAGTACCTTGTTTTTGTCAACTATAGTATTTTCACAAAACGAGGTAATATGGTGATCTAAATGTGATGTGTTACAGTTAATACCCCCTGAAGTCTTATAGTGTTGTCTCTTTTTTACTGTGACAAGTAAATTTCTCCTGTGTGAGATCAATAAAGTCTTATCTTATCTTATCTTATCTTTCTCCTGTAGGGGGAGCTGCTGAGCCCATGCCGCTGTGACGGCTCTGTTCGTTGCACACATCAGCCATGTCTGATCAGGTGGATCAGTGAGAGAGGCTCCTGGAGCTGTGAGCTCTGCTACTTCAAGTACCAGGTCCTGGCCATCAGCACCAAGAACCCCCTACAGGTGAGACCAAGCACTACACCTGTCACTCGCCACCTGTCCCTGTAACACAACACCCCTGCAGGTCAGGAAGTGCCTAGACTAGAGGAAACCCAGATGCAGGAGGAACATGCAAACTCACACAGACACAGGGAGAACATACAAACTCCACACAAACATGGGGAAAACATGCAAACTCCACACAGACACAGGGAGAACATACAAACTCCACACAGACATGGGGAAAACATGCAAACTCCACACAGACATGGGGAAAACATGCAAACTCCACACAGACATGGGGAGAACATGCAAACTCACACAGACATGGGGAAAACATGCAAACTCCACACAGGCACAGGGAGAACATGCAAACTCACACAGACATGGGGAAAACATGCAAACTCCACACAGACATGGGGAGAACATGCAAACTCCACACAAACATGGGGAAAACATGCAAACTCCACACAGACACAAGGAGAACATGCAAGCTCCAAGCAGACACAAGGAGAACATGTAAACTCCACACAGACATGGGGAAAACATGTAAACTCCACACAGACATGGGGAAAACATGCAAACTCCACACAGACATGGGGAAAACATGCAAACTCCACACAGACACAAGGAGAACATGCAAACTCACACAGACATGGGGAAAACATGCAAACTCCACACAGACATGGGGAAAACATGTAAACTCCACACAGACACAAGGAGAACATGCAAACTCCAAGCAGACACAAGGAGAACATGCAAACTCACACAGACATGGGGAGAACATGCAAACTCCACACAGACATGGGGAAAACATGCAAACTCCACACAGACACAAGGAGAACATGCAAACTCCACGCAGACACAGGGAGAAATGTAAACTCCACACAGAAGGGCCCAAGTGACCTGAAAGGCAAACCTGGAACCTTCTTACTGTGAAGCGAGAGTGCTATTGCTAAATAGCCATAGCCGGTCGCCTGCTTTTCCCATGGAGAATTACAATGATGTGACGCGGCAAAACCAGTCACAAGTCGGCCCAGATGTGTTTTGAGTATTTCACAGATTCTGCAAGTGTAGTTTCTAAGCTTTCCAACGATGCCTTACACATGGAAATCTGATGACATTTGAAGAATTTGTGGCCATTTGAAAGCAAGCACATCTGAAAATAAAAACCCAAGAACATTTGGCAATTGTCACCTCATTGTAGGGCTGGGGGGCAGAATGGTGCTCATTTGCATAACATTAAGATAAGCCCTCCCCCATCACTGTGGTGTTGGTGTTAGCATTCAGGGCAGATCAGAATTAGAAGGTACTTTGTTAAAATGGAAATGCTTTTATAACAAAAAGCCCATATAATCATTCAGTAATTCAATAATACACAGGATAATATGTTAAAGGGATAGCTCGCGTTTTTTTTATGTGAATCTGTATGGCATCCCCTTCAGCAGTGTCGTGCATTAACACCGACTTATCGCTGACAGTGTCCTGTGAGCTGAGTTCTGCCGCGGTTCTGGAGCTGACGAAAGTAGGTCCGGCAAGTTAGCCAGGCCAGTTAATAAAGCTTGTTTTTCTTCTAAAACAATATTTGTCCAAAAAGTGATACATTTGCATCACAAAACAGTTGCCCACGAAAAAGTCAGAAGTCATAATCGCTTGGTGCTATTTTCTCTCAATTCCTATCACTGCACGCCTATTATTATTATTAGCCTGTTCACTTGTAAACATCACCACTTACAAGTGAACATGTCCAAAATACTGCATTATGTAGTACAATGCAGTAAAATGAAGTATTTTTGGTAGTCTATTGGAATAAGATATAATATGATACTAATGTTGACACAATCAAACAAGTGCCCTGCTTTCAGCTAAATATCTCCCTTTGATGCAGAAATAATATGACCACACGAAAGCTGAATTAGTATTTAAAGGAAAATTAACGTTTTTTTTTACAATCTGAG
Organism: Paratrypauchen microcephalus; assembly: GCA_036785185.1. Classification (NCBI taxonomy): domain Eukaryota; kingdom Metazoa; phylum Chordata; class Actinopteri; order Gobiiformes; family Gobiidae; genus Paratrypauchen; species Paratrypauchen microcephalus. The sequence goes on along the minus strand of JAVJIX010000231.1, from coordinate 890,705 downwards.
CCTTCTTTCGACAATAAAACAAGTAGTTTTACTCACTGATAGCACTTTGGTGTCAATTGGAGCAGTATCACAGAACTTATGTTGAGCCGTTCTGTTCTACTAATGATCCCGTATCCGTTAACATGGTGCTCGTATCATATGCTCGGGGCATTACTTTGCGGTGTCCAAATAACACAAACTTTAGCACTTTTCAAATCACAGAAGATCGCTGTGTCAGGGTAGACTTTTAGTGGATTCCAAAACGGCCTGAAACCCGATTTTTTTTTTCCTTTAAACATGTTCTAAAGTATGTAGTGGGATGCGGATGGAAATTAGCTCCGAGAGCTAAAGTCTGGTACAAAACATCTTTTCATTTTTTTGTGATTAATGCTCCTGTACATTGTCCCTGTCAAATAAATCAAATAAACAAATAAGTGTCAAAGTTTAGAGGCACTTTACTCACCCCATAAGAAAGAGAAATGGGTTCCTGCAAACATCATTTCCTCCAGTGAAATATGTAGTTCGGGGACACTTACTTTTTGTCGGGGGCTTTCTGCTGGATGTGGTAATCTCATTATGATCTGGAATTCTAAACACCAACATTTAAAGATACATAAGAAGAAAGACAGGAGAGATTATTTTGAATGCAGTTACTCTCGAGAGGGGTGCGGACAGAGATGAAAGCCCCAGTTACATCGCTGAGCTTATTCAGCTCCGTGCGCCTCCAGAGATCTCGCCGCACCCCAGCTCTCTTTTTATTCAGGTTAGGAACCCTGGTTACATCAAGACCACAGCCCATCTGAGGGGAGGGGGAACATGCATACCATACATGAGCTGTGGGAGAATACAAGTTTAATCTCTCTCATAGTGATCTCAAAACAGTGATGTTACATCCCTTCGAGCTGTTTCCTGTTTTTAGGATCACGGTGACCTGGCGTTTCTGAGACTTAGCAACACCAGTGGAATTCGAGTTCATCCGGGACTTCTGCAAACTCTCAGAAAACCACACAGCATCATACTGATAATATATGTAGTGAGAATATACTTAAAGCCCCAGTGTGTAGGATTCGTGGCGCATAGGTGGATAGTCGCTATTGCACTTCCTGTTTTAGCTACGGCAGACCTCGAGGGTCACCCGGGCGCGCCGTAGCAGACAGCTCGCGTACCCGCGCAAGAACCATGCGCCACTACTGTATACATAAAACGCGGTTCCGTTCCTTTTTTTTTTTTTTTTTCGCATGAAAACACATATTCCCGATCATGTATCGTGACAATCTACACATCAAATGAAACCTTACAGTCTCCTCTTTTTGACTATGCAATTCATTTCCCGGCACAACAATCTCTCCCCAAGCACATGGGGCTTTTATACGGAAAAGCACAAAACGGAAAAGCACAAAGCTTACCTTTGAAGGCTCTGCCCAGGTCAAACTCAGCATTTCACCATAAGCTTGGTCTGAAATCTGTCCGTAAGGATCCAGCGAATAAAATCCAGTAAAACAATTTAGTCCAAAACACGTGTTAGATCCATTACGACGTGTGATCCGGCAGCATGCTTGTCGTTGTTTACCCAAAACCACGAGCCTTGCCGAAGGCGGAGCCCAAATGTCCTTCTGCGGCTCTCGTATTCAAAATGGCTGCTTCTGTATGGGGAAGATCCCCCTTTTATGTGATTATATCTCAGTCCAAAAGAATACTTTGATTTCATGATGGAAGTGAAAAGGCTTGGAAAACAATGTATTTTTGAATGGGTATCTTCAATTTCAGTAATTAACGGGTAAAAATCTTACACACTGTCCCTTTAAACATACAATGGATATCAATATAAAATATAAGTGGGATCAATACATACATAATTAATCCAATAGGGACACTTACTTTTTGTCGGGGGCTTTCTGCTGGATGTGGTATTCTCAGGCGTAAATACTATTTTGCCTCGAGATGTCCAATTATTCACATATCCTACCATTGTCTTTTGGAAGCTAAAGAATCCAATCGCATTCTGTACGTAAGCTCCAGAAAAAGTTATTGGCTACATGAACGTTTCCCAAGGAGAGAGTTCTCCTTCCTTCTTATGTAGCATTTTTAGTCAAAGTTACGGATTTTCTCCATTTCACTGTCCTTATCCTCTACAGATGTTACTGTAGATAGAGCATTTGATATCGTACGATCCAGCCACGATTCAGCTCATCAGCAATACATTTTGCTTAGTCCATCTTCATTCAATAATGAAATTACATGCAGCTACGCAGCTTAAGTAGCCACAAGGTTTGCTTCTAGCATACAGCTGATTGGTGGATGAAAAAAAACAAAAGAGCGCTAATCGTCACATGAATGGCTAGTAGTGCCAGTATGGTAATTATGGTAATTTTATACATGCCCCGATTCTTTCCGAAAAACTAGCCAATTTCAAAGACAAAATGTATGGTTTTAAAGCAACCAATGCTGTTATCTGAAACATGGAGTGGCTTCTTTATGATCACCGGCTGGTTAGCTCAACTACCGGCTGGTTAGCTCAACTGGTAAGTCACTGACTTTCCCCCGGGGACACCTGAGTTCAAACCACCCCCACCAAAGGCACCAAAGGATTAAATGCTTAATCTAATTTTCAAAAAGAAAATAAAAATCTTCTGACGCGCTTTTCTCCTGTTCGCTCTGAGCAACTTTGGCAGGTTTTGCCATGGTCGGTCACTAATATATGGAACATTCTCCATGAGACAAGCAGGTTTCAGACCCTCCATCTGACAGTTACACAGTGCACCTTTAACCCCTATTTGATTGTCTACAGCAGTGGCTCACAAACTTCACACCAAGTACCACCAAAGAAAAGACTCATTTGAATACCACCAGATCTAAACCAGGTCTATTTCAGGTCTAATCTAGGGCTAAACTAGGTTTACTACCCGGTGTAGTTCTAAACAAGAAATGATTCAAAGGAGGACAAAAAGTGGAACAAATGACTCAAACCCACAAACTGAAGAGCTCCATGTCCTACCTGAAGGAGCTCATGTACCACAGTTTGAGAAACACTGGTCTACAATTGATATAAAATGTCTAAACACAAAAACAAATTACAGCAAGATCTTCACTGTGTTCCATATTGGTGGTATATTTAATTCCTTGGAAATTCTTTTGTAGCCTTCACCTGACTGATATCTTTGAATAATGACATCCCTCTGATGATTTGGAAGCTCTCTGCGGACCATGGCTTGTACCGGAAGATGTGGCTATAAAAATGTCAGGAAAAGCCTACTAGAACAGCTGAACTTTATTTGGGGTTGATCAGAGGCACTTTAATTGGTTAAACTGGAGTCAGTTAACATGAGTTTGAATGGAATTGATTAAATCTGTGGATCAGCCACATCCCAAGTTATAAAAGAGTGCGCACTCTTATGCAACCACATTATCTCAGTTGTTTATTTTTACTTCATCTCCCAGAAAGATTTCTGTTGTTTTTTTGTTTTGTTTTTTCAATTGCATTGTACAGGTTATAGGTCTATGAGAGGTGGAAAAAGTTGTGAAATTATTTATCTTGATGTAATTTTTTTTTTACATCACAAAAACCTGGCATTTGAACAGGGGTGTGTAGACTTTTTATATCCACTGTATTTACACGTGATGTCTCTTACTGCAGAGTCTAGTGTTATTCTCTGATCCAGCACAGACACACAGCTCAGTCTGTACCAGAGCCCAGTGCAAATGACTCACACGCTCTCTTATTTGGATAAACACAAAAACATGTGAATCTGTGAGCCTCAAACACAAACGTGAAATTAAAACAAACAGTATATGTTGTAATGTTGTCACGATGCTAAACATTTAAACTTGATTTCGATAGTAAGGAATACTCTCAGTACTCAATCCTGATTCTGATACCACGATGATAATAAAAAAAAAACTCTTTATGTAAACAACAGAATGTCATTTTCAACATTAAATAATATTACTTTTTTTCTATTCTCATGTGACCTTATACCTGTGTAATTCCTCAGTGTATGCTCTTATACTTGTTCTGATACAGCTCCAGATCATTCTAAAGCTATTCAGGAAAGGTTCCTTTCTGTCGTGTCAATGGGACTTTTTTAGTATTGATACCTGCTCAAATGAGTAGTTTCTATACTAGTTTTAATACAATCATCCCGGACATTCTCATATCCAAACTGAACACCCTTGGCCTCCCTTCTCTCACATGTGCCTGGATTAAAGACTTTCTGACCAACTGACCCCAGACTGTGAGACTTGGCCCCCACCTCTCACCCATCCGCACACAAAGCACTGGCATCCCACAAGGCTGTGTGCTGAGCCCCCTCCTGTACTGTCTCTACAGCCACGACTGCAGTCCATCCAGCAACATCAACCTCATAGTGAAGTTTGCTGATGACACAACAGTGGTTGGGCTCATATCAAAGGGTGATGTGTCAGCCTACAGAGAGGAGGTCCTGAAGATGGCTGCCTGGTGTACGGAGAACAATCTGGCTCTGAATGCCAAGAAAACCAAAGAGATCATCGTCGACATCAGGAGGCACTGCACAGACCTAGCCCCCCTCTACATCAACGGCGAGTGTGTGGAGAGGGTCAACACTTTCCGGTTCCTTGGTGTTCTCATCTCCGATGACATCTCTTGGACTGAGAACATCACAGAAATCACTAAGAAGGCTCAGCAGTGTCTACACTTCCTGAGGGTGCTCAGAAAGTACAAACTGGACCCCAGCCTGCTACTGACCTTCTACCATGTGTCCATTGAGAGCCTGCTGACATACTGCATCACAGTATGGTACGGTAGCTGCACCATGGTGGACAGGGAGCGGCTTCAGAGGGTAGTCAAGAAGATCATAGGCTGCCCTCTCCCCTCCCTGATGGACATCTACACCTCCCGCTGCCTCAGAAGAGCTAACAACATCATGAGCTTCCACCGTGGCTCTCAGTTCTTTTACTTGCTGCCCTCAAGGATGGCGTTACAGGTGCATTAAAGCAAGGACCAACAGACTCAGAAACAGCTGAGGGAGGAGGTATAGATGTCCATCAGGGACACCACACGCACCACTCACATGCACTGACTCACCCTATATTCCTATCCCCCACTCTCCTTGCATCCACGCTTTGTGCAATTACCTAACACAGTGCAATATATCTTGTTGGACAATATTTATTACAGTGTAATAATATAGTTTTTGTAGCATATCCACCTGGGTAATATTTATTACTGTGTATGCGTGAAGAATCCCTCAGTCGTCCAGGTAGAATCCATGATAAAAGGAGAAATTCAATTTGTCAACTGGACAAAGTTTGTTTGGTCGAAAACGTTTCGCCGCTCATCTGAGAGGCTTCGTCAGTTCTGGTTCGAGTGCTGGTTAGACACTGCTTATATCTAACTGCAGGGAGGAGCTCACTACCCTGAATTCTTCTGAAACTATCTCAACTAATTCTCTCTTTTGTATTTCGAATTACTCTGCCGTCTAGTTTAGCATACCTTTTCAACCCTAACGACCGTCCCCACACCTCTGGCCCTGACCTGTCTGCCCTATTGTTTCTTTTGTCTGTTTTGACTTTGGTTTGAGAATGGAATTATAAATGGGAGACAAGTTGTGTCTGACTCCCCCATTTCTGTTTAAAGAAGGATTCTCTTTTTTGACAAAAATTGCCTCTTTAACTCCCCTCTCAAACCAGTTCTTTTCTCTGGCTAAAATCTGTACCTCACTGTCCTCAAAGGAGTGGCCCGTGGCTTCTAGGTGGAGATGTACGGCAGATGACGGTCCACTCTGGCACGCCCGCCTGTGTTGGTACATCCTCTTGTGAAGTGGCTGTTTTGTTTCTCCAATGTAGCGCTCACTGCAGTCTTCACTCCATTCAGTGTAGTGAAGACTTTAAAATTTTAAAAAGCTCAAAATAATAATAATAATAATAAATAAATAATAATAAAAGAACTATATAAAGAACTAACAGAGATTAATCAATATTAACTTACTCAGAGTCATACTTAGAGTGATTCATGCATGCTTGAGTAATTCTGTATTGTTTTCACCTACCCTCTAGCTCCTCCCACTTACATGCAAGGCTCCAAGGGTCACATAAGAAGTGTAGGTATCACTGGTGGTATAGAAAACAAGACAAAACCTGCACATTTACTTCCAAACTGCATTTAATGAAGATCTTCCTCAGATCATGGCGTTCTTTGTATACAGTATACCTTGTGCCATTGTGTGTTTAAATGTCCCTGTTCCTGTGCTGTCCAGTGGCAGGCAATCTCCCTGACGGTGATCGAGAAGGTGCAGATCGCAGCCATCATCCTGGGGTCTCTCTTCCTCATTGCCAGCATCTCGTGGCTCATCTGGTCATCCCTCAGTCCCTCAGCCAAATGGCAGAGACAGGACCTGCTCTTCCAAATCTGCTACGGGATGTACGGCTTCATGGACATCGTTTGCATAGGTACAACTACTGTGTTATCATACTAAAAAATACAAATGCAAAATAGACTTAGAACAAGGAGCTGATGCATGTGTTAGATGTTCTAGGTGTGAAGCTTTCTGGTTTTCCACACTAACCCAAAGCATGCACAGTAGGTAGCTAAGGTAGTCCTCCTGATCGACAGCTAGAAGACTGTCCACCAGAAAAGTAATATGGTACACCTTTAACTTGCTATATAAACCAGTTCAAACTAAACTCCCTCTCTCTGTGTGTCTCCTCAGGCCTGATCATCCATGAGGGCTCTTCTGTGTACAGGATCTTTAAGCGCTGGCAGGCTGTCAACCAACAATGGAAAGTCCTGAACTATGAGAAGTCCAAGGACCTGGGGGACCCTCTGAGCTCTGGGGGGAAGGGTGGGGCAAGGGGCGGGCGGAGCAGCACCCTAGGGTCCGGGCTTGGGGGCAGCAGCGGGGGGCAGAGGAGGAGGAGGAGGCTAAGGACTATCCTGGATCAGCACTGCGGCTACACCATCCTCCACATCCTGAGCCAGCTCCGACCCCAGGACCCCAGGCTCGGAGCGGGGGCCAACCGAGAGGTGATAATGAGGGTGACCACCGTATGAATTCTGCCCAGCGAGTGTCCACAAGAGGGGGAGAGAGAAAGGGGTGTGGGTTTGAGATGGTTTGGCTGCTTTTTAATGATGAGATCTAAACTATTTCACAACTATATTTTTCCTGACTGGTTTTAATGTCCCAGTTTGTAACTAGACTGGCCGACCCGCCCCTTTTGTATTCTCACACTTCACCACTAGATGCTGTCTACGTTACTGCAGTCTGATAATGTCTCTGTTCTTTTTCTGCCAGACTAACGCTGGCACACTATCAGACTGCAGTAACGTAGACACCATCTAGTGGTGATATGTGAGAATACAAGAGAGTCAGTCTAATTGCTTCAAGGGAAAAACAGCCAATGGATGGTGTTTATTTGTTGTTCTTAAAATAAGCAATGACCTCATTTTCTATGGGCAGATTATTTTGCCTTAAAACTTTGAAAATAGACCAGATAGAAAAGCTTAACATTTTACATTTATCTAGTTATTACACTGTAAAAAGTATTATCTATGGATACATTAAATTGTCTTCCTCAGAGTGGTCACGTGATGTTGGGGTGACGTGTCCTGTGGCGGCAGGATGACAGCGCCATCTGCAGTCCGACTTCCTCATGATAGTAAATTCGTATTAAATACAAATAAATTCGTATTGAATATAAGTCCTGTTTTCACATTTTATACATTTTGTAACATGTGAAAATATGATTTCATTCATTCATATTTTATCTTTACTTGAGTAGTGAAATTGGCCATTGCTTCTTCTTTTTCTTTGGTAGATTGCTTACTAAAGGATTCAAAGTAAGATTGGATATTCTCAAATCAATTAATTTCAGATTTACTGATAATATTTTTTTTCAGTGTGCATCTATAATTATTTACAACCTTAAAAAGAAAATCTAGTTTCAAGACAAAATAATAATTGGTTTATTTCAAAAGGAAAGAATCTATTGACAGCATATCACAATGAAATATGTTTCATTATGTAAAAGGTGTTCATTATTTTTGCTCGAGTTAACTAAAAATGTTTGCCTGGAAGAATCCATGACTCATCGCTGTACCAGCGGCGAGTCTGGTAATGCTTGGTCCAGAATGCGCTGCCGTTGCGCTTAGACAGACAGCTAAGTGAACCAATCAGAGAACAGTTAACGGACAGCGACGTGAACCAAGCCGGTAGGAAGCAATGCAAAAACATCTTTTTTGAAAAGAAAGGCCTCTAGAGCTGTCAGCTGCTGTGGTTTTAAGGAATCAATGTGTTTTAGGTCATTTAAGACCAATTTTACAGCTGAATGGAAGGGACGTTGCGGGCAAAGGCGGGTGCACTGACGTCACCATCTTTGAACGAATCAGAATCGCGGAGTCCGTTGTTAACCGGGGGAGCGAGGGTGGAGCGAGGGTGTCCAAATGGTATCGCGCTGTATAGGAAATACAGAGAGATATCATTTGGCTGGCCAGGTAATAAAAATGTGTCAAATCCACTCAAACTCCACATGATTCCTTCAGGTCAAGTTACCTCATGTGGACATTCGTTTTCAAGTAAAAGCAAAAATGTAAAAATGAAAGACTTTAAACATGGGACTCTGGACTTCGAGGGCCCATTCTGGAGAGACTGGGACTTCTCAGCAGAAACACCAGGTGGAACTTTTCCATAACAAACCTGATGAAAAGAGTCAACAACATTTTGAGGAAAAAATGACAAAATGGACTTTAATACCGGCTCTTGTTAAGACAATTTTCATATCAATTTCAGGATGCATAGACATTTTTAATTTCAACGACTTTTGATTTTTTTGTTTTGATTTCTACTCACATTTTTCATTTTGTATGAATTTTTTGGGGAGATTTTGACAGAAATAATTCATGTTTCAATGCTGTAAGACCATTTCCAGTCAAGTATGTGTAAAAAAAAATAAATCCAAACTTAAAGAGGGGGTATTCTGCTAAATCGATTATTTTGGAGCTTCTACCCTGTTTTAACGCTAACAGGTTTTAGATGTCATCCATGCATGTTTGAGTAATCTAGCGATCTCTCCTGGCTCCTGTTCAAACCTTCCATACGCCTAGCACAAGCCTGCGTCACCCATGCTCCCCACTCGGTAATTCTCCATAAATATACATAAACATGATACAAAACTGTACACGGCAACAACATCAGACAAACTTGATGTGATGTGCAGCAGTTTCATTAGTGGGAAGCACGCTGAGGGTGTTGTGATAGCAAAGGGAGCAAAGGGACTGCCAAAAACAAAAGTGACACATGTTAATACATTGTTTTCAGTGAATATAGCATTTTCAAAACAGTAAAAGGTAACATGGTGATCTAAACGTGTTATGTGTTACAGCCAATACTCCCCTAAAGTAAAATACCCCCTCTTTAATAACTAATGCTGGTTACAAGACTGCGAAACTGAAAAAAGCGCTGTTACAAATGTGAGGAAATCATATAAGTAACAACGAAATAATAAGTCATTGAAAATTTAAAAAATATATATATATATTTAAACATTTTATAAAATTTCAGTGACATTTTGCAATAAATTGTGTACATTTCACAGGGACTTTTGCATGGGTATCTATAATTTTCCTCCACATTTCACTACATGAAGCACAGGACAGAATTCTAATGGTGCTTGCCAAATGAACACGCGTTAAGGGTTTTTCAAGGACAATGGCGTGTTATGGCGTTTTCAGAGACATACTTGTGGAAGGCTATTTGATAATAAGTAAAAGTATTGGATTAAAACCTGTGATTTTCTGATCTCTTCATTCAATGTGTCATTTTTTAATTGAAGTTCTGTTTTATTTGTTATTTTTTTTTTACACACTATAAAAATGTTGAGTAATAGGTAGAGGGGCATGGTGGCTGAAGCGTGACAGGCAAAGTACAGGTCAGATCTGTGGAGAGGCAACCCTGCTCACAGTATGGTATTTAAAGATCCCATGACATGGTACTTCTTGATGCTTTTATGTGGCTCCTTAATGGTTCCCTAATACTGTAAATGAATCCTTCTTCAAAATCAACACTCAGTGCATGAGAAACAGAGATAAGATGAGAAAGAGTAATTTTTCTCACTCTGAACACTCTATAATGGGCGTTGTTGCTTGAATGCAAATGAGGAGAAAAGAGCTGGCCTATAGTAGAGGGTGGGGGCGTGGCCAAATGCTCCGCTCTCCGCTGTAGCTCACAGCTGATCCATTTCCTTGTTTTTGCACGGGGGGAGAGATTTGAAGCGTTCCATTGAAAAATAAACACATTTCCACATAAAATAAAATTAAACCACTGCTGTTCAAAGGTCCAGAGGCTCAGATAAAGGACTTCCGAGCCTAGAAACACTCGGACGTGCCTCCAGGCAAGTAAAAATACGCATTTCGCATTGCCTAGCGCATTCGCAGTCCAAACTCTCTGGGCGTGATTCACAGAGACGCTGAGTACAGACAGACGGGAGTGGAACTGCATTTGCATTTCTTTTTTTTCGATCTGACATCAATAAGGTGCCTTGTTCAAACTCGCTCGTTTGAGCTCCGATTTTTTGTAACGCAGAAAAGGATCGCAAATGCTCAGTTTAGACATTTCGCAACTTTTAACCATGGGGGGGGGGCCCTAAACAGGGTAGGGGAGCTCACATTAACGTTCAAAAACCTCAGAAAGTGAAAATTTCATGCCATGGGACCTTTAATGCAACATAGGTTTAATGCCACACAGTGGAGTATTCCAGGCAAAGCAACAGACAGACATGTGGCCACCCCTCACCAGCAGGGTTGGGAGGGTTACTTTAGAAATGTAATCCGGTACAGTTACTAGTTACTTCTTAAAATATGTATTCAGTAACGTAATCCCGGTACTATAATATTAAAGTAATGTAACTTGATTACTTTCAGTTACTTTTGGATTACTTTAACACCAAATATCCTATAACAACAAGAAAACAAGAAAATTACAATACAATTAAAAGTTTTTAGGAGGACAAGTACAGTTCTATGTGTAGTTTTAACAACTGTTCTCACTATAAGCCAAGTCACTAGTAAACAAGGTCACTCACTAAACCAAACACCTAAACACCTATGACTTCAACCAAATTATATTTTCAGTCAAGTTTTAGTTTTACCGGGACAGTCATCTCCGCAGCTGGACAGGATGCTCGTCCGGCTTGCGTGCTGGCCTACATCTAACGACAGCTTTGCTCGGAATTGTCTAAAGGGTCTTCATGGATCAGTTAACATGACTATGTTGCCTAGATAATGTTTAAATATTGTAATATCGTTCTACAAATGCACAAAGTGTACTTGTGACCGCAAACGTTAGCTAGCTTGCTAATAGTTTGCTAGTCGATAGCTAACTCGAAACTGGCTCCTACCAATGAATCAAGACAAGGAAATGACTCATATTCACACATAACATGACTGAAGCAGGACATTTAGGGCCTGTCAATATCAAAGCGTTAATATTAGCGATCTTACCTGTAAATGTTTCTTGAGATTGGAAGTAGAATCCTTGGACATTGACAGGTGTTTAACCGCTGGAAGGCACAATTTGCACTGCACTGTGATGTTGTTCCCTTTGTCTTCTTTAAAAATAAAATTCTCCCTAAATTTCCACCCGCTAAATGCATTTTTTGAAACCATGCCCGCTGCAAGTTTAGTCCATAGTGCGCGACCTGCGTGAAGTTCAGTGCGAGCCGCTGCAAGTGTATTCCACTGCAAGTTTGTTTCACAGAGCGCGAGTGGCGCACGGTGTGCGGTGCGAGTCTGTACGTTCTGTTTTCCCTACATATGACCTCCGGCTTTAAATTAAAAAATGAAATAACATAAAATGCTTTCAAATTGTAATCCTGCTAAGTAATCCCCATTTTCACTAAATGTACCTGTAATCTGAGTACGTCTTTTTCTTTGTAACTGTAGGGGAATACAGTTACCTTTTTTTTGTATCCTTTTACTTAACGCCGTTCCATGTAATCCGTTACTCCCCAAGCCTGCTCACCAGATAAGACGGGAATGCGCTTTGTGCTACAATTTTGTATGAAAAGCGCTTTATAAATATTGTTTGATTTGATTTGATTTGATTTGAATGTGTGAAGATTTGGTGCTTCTTGTACCTCTGCTGGTACAGTCCGTATTATTTTTATTTTTATTTTTACATGTATGTTGTTAAAATTTGTGCTACATTTTAAGTATCTCACAAAAGGTGTATCTACCAATAGTTTGTTTAGAGCCTAATCTGGTCTGATCTCTTTTGCTAAGCAGGGCTGGGCCTGGTTATGGGAATACCAGATGCCACCGTGGGGCAGCAGTGGCAAAAATTATGAATGTGTCCCTGGGCAAAATACTTCCTCCACATTGCCTTATGAGTGTGGCGTGTGAGTGTTGGCGGTGGTAGAGGCCGCTACACCAGTAGCTTACCGCGTGTCTGGACTGTGGACTGAATAAATATTGCACTCACTAAAGCTAAAGCTAAAGCTATAGAAATCCAATGGTTGGTTCTTTTTTTTTAAATTTGTTTTTATTCTTACTTCAAAGATTCAAAGAGGTTTCAGCCCCTTCACCAGAATATGTAAAAGTCAGGTCTGTGAAGAGTCTAGGCCTGTCTTTATTTCAGTCTACAAACCTGTAGTACACAGTCATTATCCACAGAGTCCTCCTCGTGCTCAGAGCCTCAGCTACTGGTGCCCTCTCGTGGTTCAAACAAAAACTCCACACAAGCAGAAGAAGAAGAAGACTGACTTTATTGATCTCACAGAGGAGAAATTGTCCTCTGCATTTGACCCATCCTGTTATTAGGAGCAGTGGGCAGCACATGACTGTGCCTGGGGACCATCTCCATGATCTTGTTGCTTAGGCTTGGTCAGGGCCTAAGCTGCATGTTTTTGGGTTGATGGGGAAAACCGGACTGCCCAGAGGAAACCCATCCAGGCACGGGGAGAACATACAAACTCCACACAGAAAGGCCTGGGTGACCCGTACCATTGTGTCACACAGGGATCAAACCCGGAACCTTCTTGCTGTGAAGTGTGAGTGCTAGCCACTCAGCCACCATGCTGCCAAAGTGAGAGCTTTGCCTTTTGGCTCAGCTCCCTCTTCAGCACAATGGTCCAGTACAGTGACTGCATCACTGCTAACGCCGCACCGGTACTTGAACTCCTCCACTTGAGGCAAGGACTCCCCCACCCACCCAGAGAGGGCAAGCCAACTTTTTCCAGTCGAGAACCATGGCCTCGGATTTGGAGGAGCTTCACACTCGGCTGCGAACCTCCCCAGTGCACATTGGAGGTCCCGGCTCGATGAAGCCATCAGGACAACATCATCTGCAATGGATGGATGGATGGATCAATTTATTTACGTGTTGTTGTTAACCAGTCGCTTATTTTTGAGATAACTAGCTAAATCTTCCTTTTAGGCTACTATTTCTTAAACTTAAAGGTCCCATGACATGGTACTTCTTGATGCTTTTATATGGCTCCTTAATGGTTCCCTAATACTGTAAATGAATCCTCCTTCAAAATCAAGACTCAGTGCATGAGAAACAGAGATAAGATGAGAAAGAGTAATTTTTCTCTCTCTGAACAGTCCATTATGGGAGTTGTTGCTTGAATGCAAATGAGGAGGACAGAGATGGCCTATAGTAGAGGGTGGGGGCGTGGCCAAACTCTCCGCTCTCAGCTCTCAGCTGTTCGCTCTGACCCATTTCCGCATTTTTGCATGAAGGAAGAGATGAGAAGCGTTCCATTGAAAAATGGAAAACACATTTCCACAGAAAATAAAATTAAACCACTGCTGTTCAAAGGTCCAGAGGCTCAGATAAAGGACTTCCGAGCCTAGAAACACTCGGACGTGCCTCTAGGCAAATAAAAAAACGCATTTCGCATTGCCTAGCGCATTCGCAGCCCAAACTCTCTGGGATTTACAGAGATGCTGAGTACAGACAGACGGGGGTGGAACTGCATTTTTCGAGCTGACGTCAATAAGGTGCCTTGTTGAGAATCGCCCGTTTGAGCTGTGTGTGGGGGGGGGGGGGGGGAAAATAAACAGGGTAGCGGAGCTCACATTAACGTTCAAAAACCTCAGAAAGTGAAAATTTCATGCCATGGGACCTTTAAAGTGCATTAGACAGATTAAAAAATGTGACTAATTGTTACTTGGTTTGGTTCAATTACCTTTGGGAAATATTCAGCATAGTTTTTCATCAGTGAAGAGGTGGTTTGTGAAGAAAAGTAGAAAACAAAATGTGAAATAGATCTACAGGTAGCAAATTAACCGTGAGTTTAAACCATAGATACATAATAATAAACCATTAAAGACCAGTTTAATTTATAGTAATAATGATCTATAAGAGTAATAATAATAAGATTTTATTATAGTTTTATGGTTTAAACAGAATCCTTCTGCCTATGTCATCAACTCCACACAAAATGCTCTTAAAAGCTCAAAAGCCAGGGACACATTTGGCATGTCTAGTTACTTCCTAAAGCTTCATAAAGAGACACTCACAAGTCCAATTGCACACATAATAAATCAGTCCATTAAACGTGGAATTGTGGCATCATCATGGAAAGTTGCCAGGGTTACCCCGGTTTTTAATGCAGGAGATAAAACTAAACCAGAGAACTATTGGCCAATAATTATATTGCCAATCATCTCAAAAACTGCAGAAAAATGGGTTACTACACAGCTAACTGAACACCTTAACAATAGTGAAACTACTCTTCATCCTACGCAGTTTGGGTTTCGGAAGCATCACTCCACAGAGACAGCCACTTGCTATTTTCTAGAAAATCTAAAACATCTACTAGACCAGGGCGGCTTTGTGGGTGCTGTGTTCCTTGACCTGAAACGTGCTGTTGACACTATCAATCATACTGTCCTTCTTGACAAATTAATACACGTTTATTTCTCTAACAATGCCCTCTGCTGGATGAAATCCTACCTGTCGGACAGAAAACAAGTTGTACAGATTGAAAACTCACAATAAATTTTACTCACTTGCTCAGCTGGAGTCCCACAAGGCTCAACATTGAGTCCAATTTAATTAATTTATATGTCAACAATTTACCAAATGTTTGTAAGAGTGTAAAAATGCAATTATATGCAGATGATACAGTATTGATAAAAGGAGAAATTCAATTTGTCAACTGGACAAAGTTTGTTTGGTCGAAAACGTTTCGCCGCTCATCCGAGAGGCTTCGTCAGCTCTGGTTCTCATGCTGGTTAGACCCTGTTTATATCTAGCTGCAGGGAGGAGCTCCCTACACTGAAAAAGCTCTGAAACTATCCCAGCTACCCTGTCTCTTTTGTTTTCAAATTTCTCTGGCGTCTAGTATTAGCATATCTATAAGCCCTAGGAGGCGCTCACTACACTGAAATAGCTCTGAAACTATCAACTAATCTGTCTCTTTGTATTTCAAATTTCTCTGGCGTCCATTTTCGTCTCCCTATTCAAGACTAACGACCCTCTCCACCCCTCTGCAATGGCTTGTCTGTCCTAATGTTTCTTTGTCTGTTTTTGACTTGGTTTGAGAATCGAATTATAGATGGGAGACAAGTTGTGTCTAACTCCCCCATTTCTGTTTAACGACGGATTCTCTTTCTTGACAAAAATAGCCTCTTTAACTCCCCTCTCAAACCAGTTCTTTTCCCTGGCTAAGATCTGAACCTCACTGTCCTCAAATGAATGGCCCGCGGCTTCTAGGTGAAGATGTACGGCAGATGACGGTCCACTCTGGCACGCCCGCCTGTGTTCAACCAAACAAACTTTGTCCAGTTGACAAATTGAATTTCTCCTTTTATCATGGATTCTACCTGGACGCAAAAACAAAATCTAAAGCTGCCGCAGTGCTCTCGGGTGCCATGGTACCAGTGTCCCACTGGCTCCATGACTCTGGCTGCATCTCAACACTAAGAAACAGTCTGTATGTTTTTCTCCCGACAGCCAGCAGGGGGCGAGCAACCATCTGTGTTGGTCAATGGGGAGAGACTTGATGTGGTTGAACATTTCAAATACCTTGGTGTAGTTTTTGACTCTAATCTAAATTTTAAACAGCATGTAAAAAAAAAAAAATCACATATAATTAAATTAAATCTGTCAAACTTGAAACATATAAGACCTTATCTGACGACAGAATCAGCAAAGGCGTATATGCATGCCATGATATTCAGCCACATTACTGCTATACCACTTGGTCTCATACAAATTTCTTAATCAAAGATGGAAAAAACATAACAGATAAATCTACCATGCTAAATCATTTCAATGAACACTTTATATCAGCAGGTTCACTTTTCGATTCTTTATATCCTGATCCTTCAAGCCGTGTTTCAAATTTTGATTCTTCAAATAACTACCCTTTCGAACACAGATTTTATTTTAAAAATGTGTCTGTGTCCGATGTTCTTAACGAACTTAAAAATCTGGACATCAAGAAAACAGCTGGGCCAGATAAATTGGACTCTTTATTTTTAAAGTTGGCTGCTGATTTTATTGCTGAGCCTTTGTCGCATATTTTTAATCTAAGTTTGACTTCCAGCAAAATTCCAAATGTCTGGAAATCTGCTTTTGTGCTTCCTCTTTTAAAAGGAGGTGACCCTTCAGAAGTCAACAATTACAGGCCAATCTCTAAATTATGTATTGTGGCAAAAGTCTTTGAAAAGCTGGTCAGTGACCAACTGAAGGTGTTTTTAGAATCACACAACATTTTAACTGATTTTCAATCTGGTTTTAGAAAACAGCACAGCACTGTCACAGCCTCTTTAAAAGTTTTTAATGATTTTATCCTTGCACTTGATCGCAAGCATTATTGTGCTGCTTTATTCATTGATTTGTCCAAGGCCTTTGATACTGTGGATCACTCTCTCCTTGTTAACTCCTTGAACAGTATAGGCATGTCAAACCAAGCTGCTGATTGGTTTGCTGACTACCTGTCAAATAGAAAACAGTGTGTGCACATGTCTGGATCTTTTTCAACTTCCCTTAAAGTCACAAAAGGAGTGCCACAGGGCTCAGTGATGGGACCCATTTTATTTTCTATTTATATCAATAATTTATGTTTTAATTTGTCAAATGCCACTTACCACTTTTATGCCGATGACACAGTAATTTATTGCTGCTCTACCTCATTAGTACAGGCCTTCGAGTATTTACAATCTGCTTTTGATATTGTTCAGACACGTCTGCAGTCCCTGAAATTAGTTTTAAATGCTGAGAAAACTAAAGTTATGGTGTTTTCTCATAAGTGTCTTTTTCCTGAGGACATGCCTGAAATAAAAACTGTCCAAGGAAGATCACTAGAACTTGTCAGCAGTTACAAATACCTTGGTTTTCTGCTTGACTCTGAGCTCTCGTTCAAGCTACATATTGCCAATCTGGTGCGCAAACTAAAAGTGAAACTAGGTTTTTATTATCGTAATAAATCTTGTTTCTCACTCAGAGCTCGTAAACATCTTGTTTCAGCAACTTTTGTTCCTCTGCTGGATTATGGTGATGTCTTGTATATGACTGCGTCCTCTAAATGTCTTCAGTCCTTAAACACGGTGTACCATTGTGCTTTGAGGTTTGTGACTGGTTGTAATCGCCTTACGCATCACTGTGAACTGTACGCCAAAGCAGAGTGGCCTTCTCTGAGCACACGAAGGTACACTCATTGGTTGCTATTGGTTTACAAGGCACTCGTCGGCTTGGCACCCTCGTATCTTTGTACACTGCTTCAAAGAACTACCAATGCTTATGCCTTGCGATCTAGTGACATTTTTCAACTGCAAGTTCCTCGTGTTAGGACTGAGTTAGGAAAGCAGGCTTTTAGCTTTTCCGCTCCATCAGCCTGGAACACTCTTCAAACTGAACTGAAAATGACTGAACTTGTCTCATTTAAAACATTTCGCTCCTTTTTATATAATCGGCAAAAAAAAACATAAATCAGTGTCTGTGTTTTTAAATGTACTGTCATTTTAACTAACGCATTTTATCGCTTGTGTTTACAATTGTTTGCACCTTTTTAATATCATTTGCACTTAATTTTACTGTTTACAACTATTGCACTTTACATTTGATATTTTACTGTTATTTTACTCTGGACGTGTGCTGCTGACCTCTTGGCCAGGTCACCCTTGTAAACGAGGTCTTGATCTCAATGGGTTTTTTACCTGGTTAAATAAAGGTTAAATAGAAAATAGAAAACATGAGAGGCCATCCTGAAGCCCCTAAAGTCCCTCTTCAAAAAAACACTGAAAACACTTGACAAAAAGCCTCTACAGTATCACTACTGTAATGTCTTAAGTAAGTATAATATTTTGGATCTTGAAAGTATCAGGTATTTATGGACGCGTGCCTTGTTTTAACATTTTTAAATGGAGTCACTCCTCCACCATTAATGGATAAGTAAAAAAAAAACTACTGTTTGTGATGAGGAAACGACATTAGAACAAGGATCAGGAAATGGTGTCATAGCCCAAAGCAGCTTTTTAAATACTGTAGTACCTGTAAGCAAAGTGAGTAAACTCAGTGACTTTGGTCCTCAAGAAACCAATCAGACTGAGGTATGTCTGTGCAAGAGAGAGAGAGAGAGAGAGAGAGAGAGAGAGAGAGAGGGAGAGAGGGAGAGAGAGAGAGATTTTACCTTGGAAAAAAGAAAGAAAGCTTTGTTGGCATTTGGGTCACGTAAAAGATAGAGAGAAGGAGGGACAGAGAAAGGGAGACAGACAGAGAGAGAGACAGAGAGAGAGAGCTCGGTGTACCTGTCCGTCCGGTGCATGTGGTGTTGGGTGGAATATTTGACTTGAGGTTCCTGTTTAAACAAGTCTTTTAAAATGGATTACGTTTTAAAACGTGCAGAAGACGGATAGAAAACCGCAAACGTGTCGCAATGTTTTCCTTTCTACGCTCAGGTAAGTTATTATTATTTTACGTTTACATTATTTTACGTTTTTGGCTGCGCGATTTAGGAAAAAGTTGCCATTTGAAACACAACTAAAATAATCGACAAAAAGACTAGAACCTGGACCAGAGTTAGCAGTCTTTATGCAGAATTAGACACGACATGTTGTTATTTGGGGGCCGAAATTATGGTACTCCGAAAGTTGCAGCTTTTGCGCTCATCCATATTTCGATTTGAATAGCTTTATATATATATATATATATATATATATATATATATATATATATATATATATATATATATATATATATATATATATAAAATTGCTTTGCTTAGAATGTTCCATGTTATAAGGCTTAAGGCTTAAGCTCGACTAAAAAGGAAATCTGGACTTCTGGTACATTTTATGATACAGTATGATCATAAAGCAAATGCGTGCTATCTGTAGAGATTTAATTACCTATGGCCTTCCTGAACTTTTCTGGGCATTTAAGTTATTTATCTCCATGGAGATAAGCAGGTGACAGTTCTTCTCATTCTCAGTTTATGGACAGCAGTAGCTCAGTAGCTCAGTTGGTGGAGCGTTTGTCCACTGATCTAAAGGTTGGCGGTTCAAATCCCGCTCTTGACATCAGAAACATCAGTGGTTGAGCGGTCAGATCCACTGACCCAGCTCCCACAGATGAATGCTACCGCTGTGTCCTTGGGCAAGACACTTAACCCTCCTCGCCCCCAGTGTCTGTGTACACTGGTGTGTGAATGTGTGTGTGAATGGGTGATTGGTTCCTTGTTGTAAAGCGCTTTGGGTGCCTTGAAGGTGGAAAAGCGCTATATAAAGATGTGACCATTTACAGAACATGTGAAGCTCAGAACCTCCAGAATTCCCTCCCTGAGCTGCAGAGATGGTGCAGGTGCTGGGGTTTAGGTAAAGACCATTCAGATTAGAGAAAGGCATTTTAGACTTTAGACTTTTTGACACTGGATTTCAACATTGAAACTGGCAACCCAAATGAGAGAGTCATGTGAGGCTCATTCTGCTTTCTGTCTTGTCTTGACCAAAATATCAAATTACAACATCAATGGAGCATCATGTCCAATGTTTTGTGATTAAGAATAAATCAGCATTACAACTGTCATCAGTAAAAGTTATATTTGATTTGAACATGTTTACCTCTTACCTGAGGACATACATCTCGATAGGTTACATTGAGGGATTATGAAATTTAACATTCAAATCTTACCATTGCTTTAATTCCTCACAGTGACACATTACAGAGAGAGCAATAACATCTCTATGGAAACAAGAAGGAAGCTGAAAAGCTAGAGTATATTTTTAATTACAGGGATTTGACTTAGGCCCGCGTTTCCACTAAAAAACGTTGTCGTGCGGACAGAGCGGACAGAGATAATAATTATTCTTTATTTGAAGTTGTGTTCTTTGTTTGTTGTTACCAGTGAAGAGCCCTCCTCCTGAGGACCTCTCTTTGCCCCCCTCTGCTCCAACACACCCACATGAGCCAGGACCCAACAGGGAAGAAGGTACAGTACCATCCTCCTGTACCCAGTGTGTCAGATGCCCTCCCATCCTCCTATCTTCTTGTTTATATATGTTAGATGCCCTTTTGTCCTAATATATCTCTGCATGTCAGTGCTATCCTATGGGATAATGGATCGGATCATGTCACTAATATAAATGATTAGGTAAAAAAAGTAAATAAACTAAAAAAAAAAAAAAAAACACTGTGAGCTACCGTGAGTGAGCTAGCATCTCCCTAACCCTAACTCCTCAACCTGGAGGAGAGTCTCCAGCTTGTCTCCACTGCATTAAAGATCCCATGACATGGTACTTCTTGATGCTTTTATATGGCTCCTTAATGGTTCCCTAATACTGTAAATGAATCCTTCTTCAAAATCAACACTCAGTGCATGAGAAACAGAGATAAGATGAGAAAGAGTATTTTTTTTCTCTCTGAACAGGCCATAATGGGCGTTGTTGCTTGAATGCAAATGAGGAGAAAAGAGATGGCCAATAGTAGAGGGTGGGGGCGTGGCCAAACTCTCCGCTCTCCGCTGTCAGCTGATCCATTTCCGTGTTTTTGCGCGAGGGGAGAGATGAGAAGCGTTCCATTGAAAAATAAACACATTTCCACAGAAAATAAAATTAAACCACTGCTGTTCAAAGGTCCAGAGGCTCAGATAAAGGACTTCCGAGCCTAGAAACACTCGGACGTGCCTCCAGGCAAATAAACAAACGCATTTCGCATTGCCTAGCGCATTCGCAGTCCAAACTCTCTGGGCGTGATTTACAGAGACGCTGAGTTCAGACAGACGGGGGTGGAACTGCATTTGCATTTCTTTTTTCGATCTGACGTCAATAAGGTGCCTTGTTCAAAATCGCCCGTTTGAGCTCTGATTTTTTGTAACGCAGAAAAGGATCAGTTTAGACATTTCGCAACTTTTAACCGGGGGGGGGGGGGGCTAAACAGGGTAGGGGAGCTCACATTAACGTTCAAAAACCTCAGAAAGTGAAAATTTCATGCCATGGGACCTTTGATATTTCACAGTATGACATAAAACGTATCTATCTCCTTGGAGCATGTTTCGAAGTATGGTTTTAACTTTCTGTTTCCATGGAATCATACAGATGATTTGCCAGAAAATTACATAATGTACTCTTTGAGAACTAAATGTCCCTGTGTGTCAGATGCCCTCCCTGTGTCTCCATGAGGTCTTGCTCTGTGTAAAGCTGCTCACCCTGTAGTTCAGACCTCTACAAACATGTTCTGAAATACAAGGGATTCTTGTACTAATTTATCAGTTCAGATATCAGGCTGGTTAACTCAACTGGTAAGTCACTGATTTTCCCCGGGGGGACCTGAGTTCAGCCCCCCCTTCCGCTCACTGCTCCTGAAAAAGGTTGGGTCAAATGCAGAAGTCAAATTTCTCCCGTGTGTCATTGTGTGTGAGACCAAATAAAGGCTTAATCTTAATCTAATCTTCTCTCAGTGTTAATGCTCTTGACCAGGTTTAAAACCTAGTCAGATCTTATCATTCTTACTCAATTTACAATCCAATTCAATATTTTGAATTCAAATTCTGTGAGTACATTTTTATAGGCATTATACATATGAATGAACATCTGTAATTACTATTCATATGACGTACTATAACAAAAATGCTCATTTTCATCTGTCCCTGTAGGCAGGTGACACAGAAAACAACAACATACAAAACACAAAGAGACAGAACACAGAAGATTAATAGACCAGCTTCTGATTTCTTTATTTATATATATATATATATATATATATATATATATATATATATATATATATATATATATATATATATATATATATATATATATTTATTTTTTATTTTTTTTTAGGGGGAAACTTGGTGGAGGACAATGGTGTGATCCAGACCCCAGTCTCCTCTGTGTTTCTGCAGAATCAAAATGAACCCATCCACAGCACGTACTTTGACGAGAAGATACCAGTACCAGAGGAGAGTAGCCCAGTAAGGACTAAACCAGGACTGAAGCAGGACTGAAGCAGGACTGAAGCAGGACTGAACCACAAGTGAACCAGGATTAAAACAGGACTGAACCAGGACTGAAGTAGGACTGAAGCAGGACTGAAGCAGGACTGAAGCAGGACTGAACCACAAGTGAACCAGGACTAAACCAGGACTGAACCAGGACTGAAGTAGGACTGAACCACAAGTGAACCAGGACTTAAACAGGACTGAACCAGGACTGAAGTAGGACTGAAGCAGGACTGAAGCAGGACTGAAGCAGGACTGAAGCAGGACTGAACCACAAGTGAACCAGGACTAAAACAGAACTGAACCAGGACTGAAGTAGGACTGAAGCAGGACTGAACCACAAGTGAACCAGGACTAAAACAGAACTGAAGCAGGACTGAAGCAGGACTGAAGCAGGACTGAAGCAGGACTGAAGCAGGACTGAAGCAGGACTGAACCACAAGTGAACCAGGACTAAAACAGAACTGAACCAGGACTGAAGTAGGACTGAAGTAGGACTGAAGCAGGACTGAACCACAAGTGAACCAGGACTAAACCAGGACTGAACCAGGACTGAAGTAGGACTGAAGCAGGACTGAACCACAAGTGAACCAGGACTAAAACAGGACTGAACCAGGACTGAAGTAGGACTGAAGCAGGACTGAAACAGAACTAAAACAGGACTGGAACCAGGATTGAAATAGGACTAAAACAGGACTGGAACCAGGACTAAACCATGACTGGAACCAGGACTGAAACAGGACTAAAACAGGACTAAACTAGCACTGAAAAACCCTTTTACATTTGCTTCATCACCCTAGTTAAATGTGTGTGTGTGTTTTTCAGAGTGTGTTTAGTCTCCGTCAACTCTGGGCCTTCACAGGTCCTGGGTTTCTCATGAGCATCGCGTATCTGGACCCTGGAAACATCGAGTCTGACCTGCAGTCTGGAGCTAAGGCTGGCTTCAAGGTATGATTCAGGGTGGTACAAAAAATAAACGAATAAAAATAATTATTATAAACATTTTTCAACTCGAAAAAACATTTTTCACATGTTACTAAGGACCACATGAACCAGCATTAGCAGCATTTTTCTGAAATGGAGTTAACAAAAGTTAGATTTTTGTTGTGTTGTGATGCTTCGACCGATCAGATTGAAATAGTCGTCATGACATTCTGCATTTTTCAATTTCTTTCAGTGAGAGCCATTCCAGATTTGGTGTAGAACTCACTTCAGAGTGATCCACAGATCAGTCTGGAATCTGGTGTGAGCCAGGATAGAGTTACCAATAGAGAAGATCAGATTCAACATTGTGAATTTACTTGTTGGAGATTTCATGGCAAAATACACTGTAATTATAGGTAAAATGATTAATTTCCAATCTGAAGGGTTTTATGAGGACCTTTAATCATTCAAAATAAATCATACAGTGGTACCTCACCTTACGAATGACCCAACAAACGAAAATTTCAAGTTACGAAACGCGAAATCTCTAATCCAATCCAATCCAACTTTATTTATAAAGCACTTTAGAAACAACAAATCTCAAAAATTCAATTAATGCGCGCTCATATGCACGTCCCGAAACGTAAATACACTTTATCAACACACACGGGGTTAGGTTCCAGAGGTGGCCCGCTGTGGGAGAGGTCCGCGAGGTAGGACAACTTTGTACTGTATTTTGCAATTGCTCTACATGTTTTAGGGCTGTAAATGCCTCACCACACCACCCGCTGAAAGAGCGTCTGTCTTTAGGTAAATCTTCCAGCTGAGGTCCTGACCAAGCCGAAGCAAGAAGATCATGGAGATGGTCCCCAGGCGCAGTAATGTGCTGCTCACTGCTCCTAATAACAGGATGGGTTAAATGCAGAGCTGGAATTTCCCCACTGTGGGACTAATAAAGGCATAGCTTTCTTTCTTTCTTTCTTTCTTTCTTTCTTTCTCGGCCTCTTAGCTCTAGCGCGGAACGTGCACCGCGCTCCTCCAACGGCACTGCCATGTCCCGGGATAATCCTGGTTTAGTCCAGGTCCAGTCCAGGTTTAGACCTGGTTTAGTTCTGGTCTAGACCTGGTTTATTCCAATCAGGACGCAGAACACAAATGTTACACTATATAAAAAAGTTACACTATAAAAAAAACAACCTTGGAACGGATCAGGCTTTTTCCATTGAAATAGCTACTCAACTTACGAATTTTTCACGTTACGAAACCACTTCTGGAACGAATTAATTTCGTAAGGTGAGGTACCACTGTATTTTGATTTGAATTGCATATTGCTAACAACAAATGACCATTGCCACGTCAGATCCTTCAGCCTGGAAAAAAAAAACCTGAAAACCTGTAAAACTTATTTTTGTAGTCAGGGCTCGGCTGTGTCTTTCTGATGAAATGAACTGCAGTAAGATAAGATAAGATAAGATAAGATAATCCTTTATTTGTCCCACAATGGGGAAATTGCAGTGTCACAACGCAAGTTTCAGAAACAGTTGGAAAAAGAGAATGCATCAAAAATTAAGATACATAATAATAAGTATGTACAATCAACTAAAAACACAACACTGTAAGGTTAAAAGGCACAGGAACGCTGCACAATAAATGTCTTTGATTCTGAGCAGTGAACAAACTGCAGTTAAAGTGACTCCAGTTCAGTAATATATAATATCACTACAATAAAGTGACTCAGATGATTGTGTACAGTGCAGTGATGGACAGTGGTGGTTAAATAAATAAGTAGCAGGTAAAGTGACTTTAAATAATAATCAACAGCACTGACAGCTGTTTCACACTGGATGATTTTTCTTATCACAGTCATAACACAAGTTAAAGCTGAAGTGTGGACAGTCCCGGTTCTCGGTTTACCCCCTTGCCCCTGGTGCACTCACAGTCTTGTGCATTCTCAAAACACTCACACTTTATTCAGTGTGTAGTGTTTAGTTTTTTACAGACATCCGGTGGGAGAGTCCTGGGGTCAAAGTTCAACTTACTCTGAACTTTACCCTGGAAATTAAGAAACGTGTGCATTGTTAAGCAGTGTTGGGCATGTTACTTTGAAAAATTAATTAGTTACAGTTACTAGTTTCTAACCCAAAAAAGTAACTGAGTTACTACACTATAAAAGTAACTAGTTACCTAGGAAAGTAACTAATGCGTTACTTTTTATTTTGTTAAAAAATGTCAAATAATTTGGATTTTTTTGACAGTGCATTATACAGCTTTTGCTGCTTGGCTGGCGTGGCTCCGTCACCGTGGCCTTCATTGTTAACGGCACCGAGCATGCGATTATCATCATGGGGCCTGCTGGGGGCCACTAGTTTAACAGAAGCGTGCGCCGTCGAGAGATGCTTCATTAAATTCGAGTTGCTTACACTGGAGGTGGACAAAGTCTTTGGTCTTTGACACAATGAGCACGTAACATGTACGTTTTTACCTTTTACCTCGACTGCCTACACTTCTGTCTTCGACTCGGGACTCACCATCTGACACGGGGTGTGTGTATTGTGTGTGTGCGCTACTACTGTGTGCTGGGATTGTGTGTAGAACCCGCCCACCGCCCACTGGGTGTCTCTGGTTGGCTCAACATGAAATCTTACTCTGCTTTAGCCAATCATCATTACTTATCCCGCCCTCACCAAAGGGAGAAAAAAAAATTCCCCTGTGCCTATGCAAGTCACGCACATGATGCCAGTTTCAAAATGAGTAGGTTCAGTAACGCGCGGTAACGGCGTGTTGGTGCCGGTAACGGCGTTATAACGATAGATAAAGTAACTCGTTAGATTACCCGTTACTGAAAAAAGTAACGCCGTTAGTAACGCCGTTTATTTTAACGCCGTTATTCCCATCACTGTTGTTAAGGGGCAGTCTCACAAAACTAGTCATTCAACTTTGAGTTCTTGAAACATTCATTCTAAACTAAGCAATAAAAATACACCACACTGAAAGGTGTAAAATGGAGGAAACTTCTTACCCTACTATTACTAAACATTTACTAACTAATATGAGCATACCTCACAGCAACAAGCCACTATATATCCTCCAGTTTCTTCCATTAATAAAAAATATGCACAATGTGTAAACTTGCAAGTGGCATCAGATGCCCATCACTTGCTGGGCTTTCAACCTAATAGATGCCGTTTGAAAGCACTTAAAGGGACAGTGTGTAGGATTCGTGGCGCATAGGTGGTTACTAGCTATTCCACTTCCTCTTTTGGCTATGGCAGACCTCGAGGGTCACCCGGGCGCGACGTAGCGCCGACATCGCGCGTGCCCGCGCACGAACCGCGCACCGCTGTATACATAAAACGCGGTCCCCCGTTCACTTTTTTTTTTTCTTTTCGCATGAAAACACACAATCCCGATCATGATTCATGACAATCTACACATCAAATGAAACCTTACAGTCTCCTCTTTTTGACTATGCAATTCATTTCCCTGCAAAACAATCACTCCCCGAGCACATGGGGCTTTTTTACAGAAAAGCACAAAACTTAGCTTACTTAGCTTACCTTTGAAGGCTCTGCACAGGTCAAACTCTGTATTTCATCATAAACTTGGTCTCAATCTGTCCATAAGGATCCAGCGAATAAAATCCAGTAAAACAATTTAGTCCAAAATACGTGTTATATCCATTACGATGTGTGATACAGCAGCATGCTTCTTTACACGAGGCTCCCCCCCTCCCCCCTCCCCTTCCCCTTCTCTCCTTCTCTCCTTCACTCCCATATGCAGCGCGGATGAGCAGCTGTTAGCAGGAGCCTCGGCGAAGGATGAGCCCAAATGTCCTTCTGCGGCTCTCGTATTCAAAATGGCTGCCTCTATATGGGGAAGATCCCCCTTTTATGTGACTATATCTAAGTCCAAAAGAATACTTTGATTTCATGATGGAAGTGAAAAGGCTTGGAAAACAATGTATTTTTGAATGGGTATCTTCAATTTCAGTAATTAACAGGTAAAAATCACACTGTCCCTTTAACCTTCTACTTGTCACTGTGGGGCCAATAGTTACCGTCACACACTGATGCACTCATCACCATTCATGTTGGGGCTTAGGCTCAATAAACATTGTACTGTGAGGTTAATATAAATATTAACCTGCAAATTTGCTGATTACAACCTCTATTTTGTCTGGATTTTAACTTTTTCACCGTTGCTATGTGCGTTGCTATGGCGCAGAGGCTGACGTTACTTTTTTGTGCTGTTCTTGATCTGTGCGTTGCAACACTGGAATTTCCCCACTGAGGGACTAATAAAGGCATTTCTTATCTTATCTTATCTTATAAATGTAAAATATGTCTCCTTAAAGCAGCCTATCCTTGTGATTTCTCAGCTCCTGTGGGTGCTGCTGGGTGCCACCATCATTGGGCTCATGTTGCAGAGGCTGGCAGCTCGCCTGGGCGTAGTCACGGGCATGCACCTGGCAGAAGTGTGCCACCGGCAGTACCGCACCGTGAGTCACATGAACCCTGTAAATACAGAGCTATAAGATGCTGTAACTGTTTCACAATGTTACTCGACATGTGATCTCTCATTCATT
Organism: Paratrypauchen microcephalus; assembly: GCA_036785185.1. Taxonomy (NCBI): domain Eukaryota; kingdom Metazoa; phylum Chordata; class Actinopteri; order Gobiiformes; family Gobiidae; genus Paratrypauchen; species Paratrypauchen microcephalus. The sequence goes on along the minus strand of JAVJIX010000231.1, from coordinate 862,801 downwards.
CAGGGGTTAGAGGTGGAAAGATTTTACGTTTTATGTTTTTATGACTTAACAATTTTAAAATTACAAATTACCAGTCACAGCAAAAGCACAGCATTAAAAACACCTCTTAATGAATAAATGATAAACAGATAGACATGGTATAATGTCATACTGTGGACCATTCCAGACATGGATCAGTTCCATGGGAACAGGCAGAAAAGGTTCATAATACAATTATGATACATGATAAATACAAAAACAATTTCCCTTGTGGATCAATAAAGTTTGTCTAAGGTCATTTTCACAACAGGAAAGTCCGATAGTTCACTTGCTTTGGTCCAGAACAAATTTTAAAAAAAAAAAGGTTGGCTTTCACACTGCATTTTTTTCCCCAAGCGAACCAACATCTATAAACAAAAGCACGTGTGCTGAGGTCGCTCAGCCATTGGACAGAAATAAGCCGTGTCCAAACGTCGTGTCCAAACGTCGTGTCCAAACGCGGAATGAGGAGAATAATGCTGTTACCTGCTGTTTTCAATCAGCCTTGGCGATATGGTTTGCTCAGTTTTTACAATTCGCACCAATGTTTGAGCAGCATCGTGAGGTTTACACTATTGTACAATCAATTTCCAAACGACGAAGACACAGGGCGAGATGGCTACGTAGGACAGCGGATGTGCGCGCATCAAGTTCTGACTCTTGCTCTTCACACAAAACGTAATTAAGCCTCGTAAGTTTCGTTTCGTTTCGTTTTGTCACCCTCGGTTTCCCATAATGCTCGAACTACGACGGGAGCTTGTTAAAGGTACAGTGTGTAGGATTAGTGGCACATAGGTGGATGGTGGCTATTGCACTTCCTGTTTTAGCTATGGCAGACCTCGAGGGTCACCTGGGCGCACCGTAACGCGGACAGCACGCATACCCGCGCACAAACGCGTGAAGCGCACCCGGCGCTGTGCGAGCCCTCGCCGACAACTACGGTATAAATAAAACGCAGTCCCGTTCACTGTTTTTTTTTTTTCTTTTCGCATGAAAGCACACATTCCCGATCGTGTACCATGACACTCTACACATCAAATGAAACCTTACAGTCTCCTCTTTTTGACTATGCAATTCATTTCCCGGCACAACAATCACTCACTGAGCTCATGGGGCTTTTATACGAAAAAGCACAAAACGAGGTTTGTTACTTTGCTTACCTTTGAAGGCTCTGGACAGGTCAAACTCAGTATTTCACCATAAACTTGGTCTCAATCTGTCCGTAAGGATCCAGCGAATAAAATCCAGTAAAACGTTTTAGTACAAAACACGTGTTAGATCCATTACGATGCCAAGCAGTAGTCGAGATAGAAAATGAAACCAGTGGGGATGGTGGAAGGGCAGGGCAGAATTAGAATGTACTTTGTTAATATGGAAATGCTTTTATAACTAAAAGTCCATATTATCATTCATATTATGGTTTAGACCTGTTTTAGTCCTGGCTTAGTCTTGGTTTAGACCTGGTTTAGTTTTGGTTTAGTCCTGGTTTAGACCCGGTTTAGATCTGGTTTAGTCTTGGCTTAGTCCTGGTTTAGACCTGGTTTAGTCCTAGTTTAGACCTGGTTTAGTCCTGGTTTAGTGCTGGTTTAGACCCGGTTTAGATCTGGTTTAGTCTTGGCTTAGTCCTAGTTTAGACCTGGTTTAGTCCTGGTTTAGTGCTGGTTTAGACCCGGTTTAGATCTGGTTTAGTCTTGGCTTAGTCCTGGTTTAGACCTGGTTTAGTCCTGGCTTAGTCTTGGTTTAGACCTAGTTTAGTTTTGGTTAAGTCCTGGTTTAGTCCTGGTTTAGTCCTGGTTTAGACCCGGTTTAGATCTGGTTTAGTCTTGGCTTAGTCCTGGTTTAGACCTGGTTTAGTCCTAGTTTAGACCTGGTTTAGTCCTGGTTTAGTGCTGGTTTAGACCCGGTTTAGATCTGGTTTAGTCTTGGCTTAGTCCTGGTTTAGACCTGGTTTAGTCCTGGCTTAGTCTTGGTTTAGACCTGGTTTAGTTTTGGTTAAGTCCTGGTTTAGTCCTGGTTTAGTCCCGGTTTAGTCCTGGTTTAGACCCGGTTTAGATCTGGTTTAGTCTTGGCTTAGTCCTGGTTTAGACCTGGTTTAGTCCTGGTTTAGACCTGGTTTAGTCCTGGTTTAGTGCCGGGTTAGTCCCGGTTTAGTCCTGGTTTAGACCTTTTTTAGTCTTGGTTTAATCCTGGTTTAGTCCCAGTTGAATCCTGGTTTAGACCCGGTTTAGACCTGGTTTAGTCTTGGTTTAGTCCTGGTTTAGTTCTGGGTACTAACCCTGGTTTAGTTCTGGTTTAGTCCTGGCTAGGTCCTGGTTTAGTCCTGGTCTAGTCCTGGTTTAGTTCTGGTTTAGTTCTGGTTTAGTTCTGGTTTAGTCCTGGTTTAGACCTGGTTTAGTCTTGGTTTAGTTCTGGTTTAGTTCTGGTTTAGTCCTGGTTTAGTCCTGGTTTAGTTCTGGTTTAGTCCTGGTTTAGTTCTGGTTTAGTCCTGGCTAGGTCCTGGTTTAGTCCTGGTCTAGTCCTGGTTTAGTTCTGGTTTAGTCCTGGTTTAGTTCTGGTTTAGTCCTGGTTTAGACCTGGTTTAGTCTTGGTTTAGTCCTGGTTTAGTTCTGGTTTAGTTCTGGTTTAGTCCTGGTTTAGTCCTGGTTTAGTTCTGGTTTAGTCCTGGTTTAGTTCTGGTTTAGTTCTGGCTAGGTACTGGTTTAGTCCTGGTCTAGTCCTGGTTTAGTCCTGGTTTAGACCTGCGAGTGAACAATTTTTCCCGGGGGGGGGGGGGGTGTTGAATTGCATGAGAAATGCCGTGTCGAATTGCGTGTTGAGAGCCCTGTTTGTCTAAAGAGCAAACTTAAACTACAAAGCAACTAATGAGAGTTATCTAAATGAAGTTATTACCTGATGGTTCTCCGTTTGTTTTATCATCACCGCACTTTGTCAGTGCGCGCTGAGCATGTAAGAGTCTGGTTAATGCACCGGGCCCGCGTCTCACCGCGTCTCACCGCGTCTCACCATGGGCAGTTCGGCTCTGGGCCGCGCGTATTCCGCGTGTAAGCCGTCGGGGGGGGACACGTTACGCACAGACGGAGACACCGGGACCGGAGTCGGTGCGTCTCAGAGGAGACGTGGCACTGGGACTGAGGCTCAGGACGTGCCCGGGGGACGGCGCGTCTGCTCCGGCCTCCGCTCGGACCGTGCGCCCGGAGTTTTTTTTGATGAAAACGCGCGGAGCCTGCATAAACTAAGCCACACAGACCGATTTTCTGGGCACAAAAGAAAAAAAAAGAAATCAGCGTGAGAAATGCCATGTGTGGCGTGTGAGCGTGTGAACACGTCGAATTGCGTGTGTCACACTCTCAATGCGTGCAACTTGAGAGCCCTGGTCTCTAATCCAAAAACCTCTAATCTAAAGACATATCTTGTAAAACTGTGGAGGTTAGCTTTGAATCTATACAACTGTAAATGAAAAACGTAAGGTAGCTTATTTCGACGGGGGAGGGGGGGTAGGCTACTGGTAGCTCATTTGAACAAAGCAGCCCATTTCGACAGTACACTGGCTTGGAGACATGAAGTTGGGGACTTTGCAGTACCAGGTTTCATCTATCTATCTATCTATCTATCTACAATAAACACGACTGCTGTGTTTTGTCTGTATTTCTGGTACACTAGACATTCCAAGGACACACAGCTCACCATGATATCAAAAGGACATAATATAAATTGGCTAGAACACAATGACGCATATTTATAAAAACATTCTGCCCTTCTTACTTAGCGCTCTGCCTCAGTTTGTCAATAATATATTTCTCTGTATTCCACTCTGCCCCCCCCCCCCCCGTATTTCCAAACAAAAAAGACCTCATGTATACCGTTCCACTGTATTATGTCGTATGTGTTTGTGACTATTGTTATTTATTGTATCTGCATTTTCTATTGTGTTCATGTTCTGCTAAGGTGTGATGTTAGCGCACCATGTCGGCTGCTTTAAGGTCAAGAGACCCGTCCATTTCCAATCTCATCTCGTTGTATAACAATGACAAATAAAGCTTCTATTCCATTCCATATAATAAAATATGAATAATAAAAACAAGTAAAAGTATAAAATTTCAATCAAAAGCCAAGCTAAACAGGTGGGTCCTGAGACTACTCTTAAAAACTTGAACGTTCTCTGCAGCCCTGAGGTCCTCCGGCAGGCTGTTCCATAGATGAGGGCCGTAGTACTGGAAAGACACCTCTCTGTGACTGTGGGTCCTGACTTTGGTAATGAACAGGAGCCTTTGGAATAGTTTTGTGCGCTTTTCCCACGCCCCCTTTTTAGTCGACTAATTGGTTGGCAGCACATGTCTTTAGTCGACCAAGAATTTATTCAGTCGAATACAGCTATAGTATTCATCTAAATCCTTGTTTTCTCCCTCAGGTTTCTGTAGTGTTACATCTCTTGTGTCTCCTCTGATGCAGATTCCTCGTGTGGCCCTGTGGCTGATGGTGGAATTGGCCATCGTTGGCTCAGACATGCAGGAGGTCATCGGCTGTGCCATTGCTTTCAACCTGCTCTCCTCCGGCAGGTAAAACCTAAGGAGGAGTCTGTTTTGGTGTTTTTATTTATTTAGTTTAGTTAAAGATAATATCAACAGCCCATGCCTTCTGTGTGGAGTTTGCATGTTCTTCCTGTGTCTGGGTGGGTTTTCCTCCATCAACCCAAAACATGCACAACAGGTCAAATCTTCCAGGTAAGGTCCTATTTTTATTTTTATTTATTTAGTTTATTTATGAGACAGGGACAGTGCACAATCTACATTAACCTTAACAGGAGAGATGCACTGTGCCAGGTTGTAGCACCAGAGCTAATTTCCACCTGTAGTCCATGGTGCATGTTTTTTTGGTTTGATGGGGGAAACTGGAGTGCCCAGAGGAACCCCCCCCCCAGACATGGGGAGAACATGCAAACTCCACACAGAAAGGCAGAGGTGACTGGAACCTTCTTGCCTGGAAAGGTCCGGGCAACCCGGTGATCGAACCCAGAACCTTCTTGCTGTGAAGCATGAGTGCTACCCACTCAGATATTCAGCTTAAAGGTCCCATGGCATGAAATTTTCACTTTCTGAGGTTTTTGAACGTTAATGTGAGCTCCCCTACCCTGTTTAGGCCCCTCCCATGGTCCCAAGTTGTGAAATGTCTAAACTGAGCATTTGCGATCCTTTTCTGCATTAGAAAAAATCGGAGCTCAAACGGGCGATTTTGAACAAGGCACCTTATTGACGTCAGATCGAAAAAAGAAATGCAAATGCAGTTCCACCCCCGTCTGTCTGTACTCAGCGTCTCTGTAAATCACGCCCAGAGAGTTTGGACTGCGAATGCGCTAGGCAATGCGAAATGCGTTTTTTTATTTGCCTGGAGGCACGTCCGAGTGTTTCTAGGCTCGGAAGTCCTTTATCTGAGCCTCTGGACCTTTGAACAGCAGTGGTTTAATTTTATTTTCTGTGGAAATGTGTTTATTTTTCAATGGAACGCTTCAAATCTCTCCCCCGTGCAAAAACAAGGAAATGGATCAGCTGTGGGCTCTGAGCTCTGAGCGGAGAGTTTGGCCACGCCCCCACCCTCTACTATTGGCCATCTCTTTTCTCCTCATTTGCATTCAAGCAACAACGCCCAGAATAAAGAGTTTGAGAGAGAGATTTATGACTCTTTCTCATCTTATCTCTGTTTCTCATGCACTGTAGTGTTGATTGTAGTGTTGAGTGTTGATTTTGGAGCAGGATTCATTTACAGTATTAGGGAACCATTAAGGAGCCATATAAAAGCATCAAGAAGTACCATGTCATGGGATCTTTAAGAACCGAAACATGAAATGTAAAAATTAATGTTAACATCATGCAGGATATTTTAGATATTTTATTGCGAATAAAACATTTCATTTTCATCAGTCAATAAATAATAAGTCAATATTTGATTTAAAGGTCCTTGGTTTTAACCCACATTAAGCTGTTGTTACCTTCTCAAAAACATACATGGAGTTGTGTTTTGTGTCAGTCACAGGAACCCTTTATTATTAGTATGTCTGCATCTTCAAAGCTCAAAATGCAGTTGCAGGTTTTATGTGTAAAATGTGTGAATGAACAAAACACAACTGTCTGTGGTATGTTTTTGATGAGGAAACAATATTATAACATACACTATATTACCAAAAGTATTCGCTCACCCATTCAAATGATCAGAATCAGGTGTCCTAATCACTTGGCCTGGCCACAGGTGTATAAAATAGTTCCAGTTCCAGTGAAAGGAACTTTGAATGCTTCAGGATACCAAAACATTTTGGACAATTCCATGCTCCCAACCTTGTGGGAACAGTTTGGAGCGGGCCCCTTCCTCTTCCAACATGACTGTGGACCAGTGCACAAAGCAAGGTCCATAAAGACATGGATGACGGAGTCTGGTGTGGATGAACTTGACTGGCCTGCACAGAGTCCTGACCTGAACCCGATAGAACACCTTTGGGATGAATTAGAGCGGAGACTGAGAGCCGGGCCTTCTCGACCAACATCAGTGTGTGACCTCACCAATGCGCTTTTGGAAGAATGGTCAAAAATTCCTATAAACACTCTCCTCAACCTTGTGGACAGTCTTCCCAGAAGAGTTGAAGCTGTAATAGCTGCAAAAGGTGGACCGACATCATATTTAACTCTATGGGTTAGGAATGGGATGACACTTCAGTTCATAGTATGAGTCAAGGCAGGTGAGCGAATACTTTTGGTGTATATCCGAAAACAGATTAATATGGGCCCTTTAAGTCCTAATGTTGACTGTTACTTATCATGTTGTTTATGTATTTACTTTTTTCCCCATAGAATTCCTCTGTGGGGTGGAGTCCTCATCACTATTGTAGACACATTTTTCTTCCTCTTTTTAGACAAATACGGTGGGTTCAAATTTTTAAACACCATTTTACCCCAAAACCTCATAAACACATGTTAGACCTTATATAGTACATTTGTGCTTTGTCCAGGTCTGAGGAAACTTGAGGCTTTCTTTGGACTCCTCATTTGTGTGATGGCGTTTACCTTTGGATATGAGGTAGACTATAAGACTAGACTATAAGAATAAGTTATAAAGTTAGTGTGCTGACCTGGTGACAATTATACAGTACGGTTTACAGTTGATTGTACACTAACTCTGTCTCTATCAAGATTCTGATCATTTTAACTATATTTTCTTTTAAAACCAACAAGGTTACACATGTTTAATCGATCACATTCACAAATTGTCCTCACAAATGAATATTGTGTTGTGATCTTATGTTGCCTGTGGATAGGCCCAGGAATTATAGGAACCATAAACCAGGTCAACAAATTCCCAATCTGACAGTTACACAGCAAACTCCACCAGAGAATTCTGACTGTCCTCCAACAGTTTAGAATTTGTGACATCCAGACATACGTAGTTTACTATATAGTAGTAGTTTACTTGAGTACTATAGTAGTTTACTTGAGTACTGTTTTAATAAAATTGTACTTCTCAGAGTAGATTTCAGACATCACCCTTGCAAAGGCTGTACTAGCAGATTAAAGGTTCTATATTATGCTAAAGTGAGCTTTAAGTCATGTTATAATGCTTTTATCTCCTCAAAAAACAATGCTCTGTTCTACCATGTGATGTCTTGAAGTGGTAGTTTTCAAGTTAACGGCTCCTTTTACCTTTTGTTCAGTAGATATTTGCCTGAAATGTTCCACGGTAATTTCATGGCTGAAATTATCCAAGTGTGTGTATGGAATTTAAAACACAGTGGAACATTACTAGATGGAACAATTTATGATGCGGAAACAGCATAAATCACAAAATAGCATAATATGGGCCCCGTAATGATTGGCTGCAGGTCCTGGGGTTTTGGTAGTGAGGAGTAGAGAGAGTTATTTTATGTTTAAACCAACTGGATTTCAGCATTGAAACTGGCAAACCAAATGAGAGACACATATGAGGCTCATTCTGCTTTCTGATTGGGTAATCGTCTTGAACCAAAACCACAAACAAAACAAATTATAGCATAAACAACCTGGATATCATGTCCAATCTTTTTGTAGTTAAAGGAAAAGTAACGTTTTTTACAATTTGAGCCTTATTTCGGTAATAAAACAAGTTGTTTTACTCACCCATATCACTTTGGTGCCATATGGAGCATTTACGGAGATGTTTTAGATTAGCGTTAGGCTAACGCCGTTAGCCTAGCGCGACTTAATGCCATAGCTCGGGGCATTCCCCGAGCATGTAATATGCCCCGTGCGGGCTCCAAATAACACAAACTTTAGCACTTTTCAAGTCATAGAAGCTCGATGTCTTTAGTCTACGATTTCGTTTGAATCAAAAGTGGCCTGTAATCCGAGATTTATCCATAGTTTACAGCTTTGCGTTCCATGTTTGGGTCCCGGGAGCTGAGAGCACAGTCCGCACATGCGCACTGGCCTCCTCATCTACTCGAAACTATGGCTAAATGTCAGATTACAGGCCACTTTTGACCAAACGAAATCGTAGACTAAAGACATCGAGCTTCTATGATTTGAAAAGTGCTAAAGTTTGTGTTATTTGGAGCCTGCACAGGGCATATATTACTCACTCTACGGCTATCGCAAATCTAAAACGTCTCTGGAAGTGCTCCATATGACACCAAAGTGCTATGGGTGAGTAAAACAACTTGTTTTAGTACCGAAATAAGGCTCAGATTGTAAAAAACGTTACTTTTCCTTTAAGAATAAATCAGCATTACAATTGTTCAGGAAACGTTATATTCGATTTGAACATGTTTACCTTATATCTGACATAGTTATGTCATATTTATGAATTTTAAAATCTAAATCTTATACAGATCCTTTAAATTATAAATCAGAGGTTATGTCCAGACAGTTGCTCTTTCTTGTGTAGTAGTTCCATCAAATACTTTTTTACTAACTTGAGTAACTTCTTGGACCACTACTTTGTACTTCTACTTGAGTAATATTATTTAGAAGTAAAGGTTCAATTACTGGAGTACGTTTTTGGCTCCTTAATATGATCATATATATTTCCCCTGCTTGTGTTCAGTATGTGACTGTAGCTCCAGACCAAGTCTCTGTGCTGCGTGGCATGTTTGTCCCCTCCTGTGACGGCTGTGGGTCTGCTCAGCTCCTCCAGGCCGTGGGTATCGTCGGAGCTGTCATCATGCCCCACAACATCTACCTCCACTCAGCCCTGGTCAAGGTCAGGACCAGACCAGGACTCAACCAGGACTCAACCAGGACTCAACCGAGACAGAACCAGGACTAAACACATTGTCTGTTGTGTGTGTTTTAGTCCAGAGAAGTGGACCGTTCAAACAAAGAGAAGGTGAAAGAGGCAAATAAATACTTCTTTATTGAGTCGTGCTTGGCTCTGTTCGTGTCCTTCATCATAAATGTGTTTGTGGTTTCTGTCTTCGCTGAAGCCTTTTATGGACAGACCAACCTGCAAGTGGTAAGTGTCAGTCTCATTAGCCTGTATTTTATTATTTTTATATAAATATTTTCTAAAAAACAAATGTGTGTCTTTTCATTTTCAGTACAACATCTGTAACAGCTCGGGCAGTCCTCATCTGGACCTGTTTCCTCTGAACAATGGCACTTTAGAGGTGGACATCTACAAGGGGGTAAAGTTCACTTTACTTTACCCACTACCCACACATTAAAGGTGTACTATGTAGCTTTTATGCTGGCGGGGTCCGGCACCTTGTCTCTTTTGAAAGTTATTGCTTTGCCTGGAGTTCTCCAAAGTATGGCATTCTGTCTTGCATTTATTCATTTACAGGTATTTTTATTGCTCAAAAATACCTTGAAGAATATGCATTTATGTGAGTGGGCTGGCCTCTCCACAGTTCTAACCTACTGTAAAACTTAACCTGGTGATTGTCTCATGGAGATTGATATATTTAATTACATTCTATGGAACATTCCAGGCAGAGCAACATGTGTTTTAGCATATATCGTGGTAATGATAAATGCACGGGATTCTTGTAGTATTTGAGTATATTCTCTGTATCTTGTTCTTGATTTCAGGGGGTGGTCCTTGGCTGTTTCTTTGGCCCTGCAGCGCTCTACATTTGGGCTGTGGGGATCCTGGCTGCAGGTCAGAGCTCCACCATGACAGGAACCTACTCCGGACAGTTTGTGATGGAGGTCAGTCAAGCGACTTTCATTTAACACTATTTTACACCAAGTCTAACTGAAGAATATGTGTGGTTTTCAGTGTATCACCAGATCTAAACCATGTTTATAAGAGGACTATACCAGGACTAAACCACCAAGAACCTAGAAAAGGACTAAAGACAGTGCTTATTAAAGGAAAATTAACGTTTTTTTTTTTACAATCTGAGCCTTCTTTCGGCAATAAAACAAGTAGTTTTACTCACCCATAGCAGTTTGGTGTCAATTGGAGCAGTATCGCAGAACTTATGTTGAGCCGTTCTGTTCTACCAATGATCCCGTATCCGTTAGCGTGAGTGCTCAGGGCACTGACCAAATAACACAAACTTTAGCACTTTTTAAATCACAGAAGATCGCTGTGTCAGGGTAGACTTTTAGTAGATTCCAAAACGGCCTGAAACCCGATATCGCAACAGAAAAGTAAAGTTCAGAGCGGTGTTAGCTTCTTTCGGACTAGCTGTGTTTACAAAACAGCTGAGTTCACGCATGCGCACTGTCCTCTCTGATGACGTCATCAAATGAAACTATAGCTGGATATCGGGTTTCAGGCTGTTTTGGAATCCACTAAAAGTCTACCCTGACACAGCGATCTTCTGTGATTTGAAAAGTGCTAAAGTTTGTGTTATTTGGACACTGCAAAGTAATGCCCCGAGCACTCACGCTAACGGATACGGGATCATTGGTAGAACAGAACGGCTCAACATAAGTTCTGCGATACTGCTCCAATTGACACCAAAGTGCTATGGGTGAGTAAAACTACTTGTTTTATTGCCGAAAGAAGGCTCAGATTGTAAAAAAAAACGTTCATTTTCCTTTTATGGTCATGGTTTAGTCCTGGTTTAGACCTGGTTTACCTCTGAATGAGGGCATAAAGAAGTTTAAATGTTTAACTCTGGGCAGATACATGGATTATGATACTTAGTTAAACCAAGTCTAAACCAGGACCAAGATAAAACCAGTACTCAACCACAACTAAATCAAACTAAATAAGGACTCAACTAGCACTGAACCAGGACTCAACTCTTTTAGCATTACTGTAGTTACAGGGCTCTCAAGTCTCACGCATTGAGAGTGTGACACACGCAATTCGACGTGTTCACAAGTCAAGTGTCGGTCTGTGTGGCTCACGATTTTTTGCGATGCATTGCAATATATTCGACATACTTCAGTGAAAATGTACCAAAAAAAGAGGATAACTTAAGTATCAGAAAATAGATTGTTCTGGGTAGTGTCTTCAATGGGTACACTAGTTTCAGCTGCTCAGTTCATAACTGAATTTATTGAATAACAAAAACAAATAAACCAAACCAATAACAAAAAAAGTGCATAGGGTTTTATATAAAACAAATGATGTTCAAACATTTGCCATTTTGGAGGTAGCTCCCATCATAGACAAATTCAATACCCATTCACACGGCATTTCTCACGCAATTCAAGCCCCCTCAATAAAAAAAACCTAATAATTAATTTATTTATGTATTAATATTAAATTATTAAATATTAAATTATGAATTAATAATAATCGATTTTTGGCATCAAGAATCGATGCAGTATATTGTGAAAGTTAGTATGGCGATGCATTGTCATGACGATTATTTTGCACACCCCTAAGTATTATCCCCTCTTCTTTCTGCTCAGGGCTTCTTGAACCTTCGCTGGTCTCGTTTCGCGCGGGTCTTACTCACTCGCTCTCTTGCCATCACGCCCACACTGCTCGTTGCCATTTTCCAGGACGTCCAGAAACTCACCGGAATGAACGACTTCCTCAATGTGCTCATGAGTCTGCAGGTACGAAGTAGAGAGTGTTTATGAGTGTCTAGCACTCACACCTCACAGCAAGAAAGTTCTGTGTTCAGTCCCTGGATTGCTCAGGCCTTTCTGTGTGGAGTTTGCATGTTCTTCACGTGTCTGGGTGGGTTTCCTCCGGGCACTCCGGTTTCCCCCATCAACCCAAAAACATGCACCATAGGAAAAATCCTCCAGCTGAGGTCCTGACCAAAGCCTAGCAATAAGATCATGTAGATGGGTCCCCGGACGCCTTCATTTGCTGCCCACTGCTCCTGAAAAAAAAAAAAGATGGGTGAAATGCAGAGGACAGGTTTCCCTACAGGGATAATAAAGGGTAGTAAAAGAAAAATGGTACTGAGCGAGAACAGGGACTATAACAGGTACGGAGCACAGACTGTATATGGTACTGAGGGGAACTGAAGAGGGGCTATAACAGGTACAGAAATGTGAAGGGTAGAGCACATAGAACTCTAGAGGGGACTTTGCAGTAGTCACAAACAGCAAGGTTTAGAGTACATATATAAAACACACAATGACTTCTGCATTTGACCCATCCTTTTCAGGAGCAGTGAGCAGCCATCTTTTTTGGCGCCCGGGGGGCAGTACCGTGAAGGGTCTTGCCCAAGGACCCACTCTGACTTGCTCATTGCCGGGGGGGATTTGAACTCAGGTACCCCGGGAAAAGTCAGTGACTTACCACTTGAGCTAACCAGCCGGTTATTATCAGGGTTATTTTTTTATTTAGTTTTCCAATTTCACTAAAAAAAAAGATTTTTTTCAGATAACTATTTGGGGGCGGCAGTAGCTCAGTTGGTAGAGCGCATGCCTAGTGATCCAGGGGTTGGTGGTTCGAATCCCGGACTGATGAACCGCATGTGAGCTGTTGTGTTCTTGGGCAAGACACTTAACCAGTGTAACCTAACAGTGTCTGCCCTGGTCGCCCCCATGGCAGAAGATAAATCAAGGCCCGTTGTGACGTGAGCCGTCCTCCTGTGGACCCACCACCCGCGGGAGGATTCATGAGGGCTGGTGCATTGTGTTCTGGGCAGTGGAACACTGCTTGGACTGCTGCCCCCGTGACCCAGAGAATGGAAAAAGCGGAAGAAGATGAATGAATTATTTTGGTTTTAGGCTAGTTTTAGTTGACAAAATACCATGCTATGGTAATTTAGCCCCACACACACACACACACACACGTAACTGCCCTATAGTTCAGACCTTTACAAACATTCTGAAATAGGATTCTTTTATTAGTTTAATAGTTCAGATTTCAGTTTTCTCTCTGATGCTCCTGGACAGGTTTAAAAAACCATAAAACCGCTCTGCTCTCTGTTCACAGCTACCGTTTGCTCTGATCCCCATCCTCACCTTCACCAGTTTACCCTCGCTCATGAACGACTTTGCCAACAGTCTGTAAGTTAAAGCAGCCCTGTGTAATCTTTCTAGTGGAGGGTGCACCATCTGTTTATCTCCATGGACATGTTATTGCTTTGCCTGAAATGTTCTACAGTATGGCATTAAACTTTTCTGGCTCCATGGTTGTCTTTCGCTAAGCCTCAGAAATTCATCTCTTTCAATTTTCCCTGGATTGATACTTAACATGTAGAAATCTTGGTTTTGCGTCATTTAAAAAAAAAAAGCTACTCATTCTGTTCTCAGTGTTTGACTGTTGTTAAAATCATTACAACTGTGTGCCGACATTAGCAGGCTGATAATGTTGCTTAGTTTATTTTTTCCTATTTCTGTTTTGTTGACACTTGGTTTATTCACACTGCTCCATAATGCCAGGGCTCTCAAGTTTTGAAGATTGCTAGGAGTGAGATTTCTGAGATTTCTGGGGGGGGGGTACGAGCAGTAGTCGAGTTATAAAATGAAACCAGGGGGGATGGTGGAAGGGCAGGGCAGAATTAGAAGGTACTTTGTTAATATGGAAATGCTTTTATAACTAAAAGTCCATATTATCATTCAATAATGCACAGGATAATATGTTATCACACACAGTCTTGGTTTAGTCCTGGTTTAGTCCTGGTTTAGTCCTGGTTTAGTCCTGGTTTAGACCTGTTTTAGTCCTGGCTTAGTCTTGGTTTAGACCTGATTTAGTTTTGGTTTAGTCCCGGTTTAGTCCTGGTTTAGACCCGGTTTAGATCTGGTTTAGTCTTGGCTTAGTCCTGGTTTAGACCTGGTTTAGTCCTGGCTTAGTCTTGGTTTAGACCTGGTTTAGTTTTGGTTAAGTCCTGGTTTAGTCCTGGTTTAGTCCCGGTTTAGTCCTGGTTTAGACCCGGTTTAGATCTGGTTTAGTCTTGGCTTAGTCCTGGTTTAGACCTGGTTTAGTCCTAGTTTAGACCTGGTTTAGTCCTGGTTTAGTGCTGGTTTAGACCCGGTTTAGATCTGGTTTAGTTCTGGTTTAGTCCTGGTTTAGTCCTGGTTTAGTTCTGGTTTAGTCCTGGTTTAGACCTGGTTTAGTCTTGGTTTAGTCCTGGTTTAGTTCTGGTTTAGTCCTGGTCTAGTCCTGGTTTAGACCTGGTTTAGTCTTGGTTTAGTCCTGGTTTAGTTCTGGTTTAGTCCTGGTTTAGTCCTGGTTTAGTTCTGGTTTAGTCCTGGTGTAGACCTGGTTTAGTCTTGGTTTAGTTCTGGTTTAGTCCTGGTTTAGTCCTGGTTTAGTCCTGGTTTAGTCCTGGTTTAGTTCTGGTTTAGTCCTGGTTTAGTCCTGGTTTAGTCCTGGTTTAGTCCTGGTTTAGACCTGGTTTAGACCTGGTTTAGTCCTGGTTTAGTCCTGGTTTAGACCTGGTTTAGACCTGGTTTAGTCCTGGTTTAGTCCTGGTTTAGTCCTGGTTTAGTTCTGGTTTAGTTCTGGTTTAGTCCTGGTTTAGTCCTGGTTTAGTGCCGAAATAGATGCAGAAATAATCTGATATGACTCACCCATAAGAACAGGGCTCTCAAGTTTTGAGCGGGGTCGTCCGTGAGACTGTAAATGAAGTTATTACCTGATGGTTCTCAGTTTGAATATCATCACCGCACTTTGTCAGTGCGCGCTGAGAGGGGCGGGGAGGAGGGACCGGGGCGGGGGGGAGCGGGACATTTTTAACGGATTCATGTAAGAGTCTGGTTAATGCACCAGGCCCGCGTTTCACCGCCGCTCACCATGGGCAGTTCGGCTCTGGGCCGCGCGTATTCCGCGCGTAAGCCGTCGGGGGGGACACGTTACGCACAGACGGAGACACCGGGACTGAGGCTCAGGACGTGCCCAGGGGACGGCGCGTCTGCTCCGGCCTCCGCTCGGACCGCGCGCCCGGAGCAGGGGGAGTTTTTTTCGCTGAAAACGCGCGGAGCCTGCATAAACTAAGCCACACAGACTGATTTTCTGGGCACAAAAAAAAGAAAAAAAAGAGAAAAAAGAAAGAAATCAGCGTGAGAAATGCCATGTGTGGCGTGTGAGCACGTCGAATTGCGTGTGTCACACTCTCAATGCGTGAGACTTGAGAGCTCTGAATAATGCAGTTTAGATAAGGATACTGTGGAATGTTTCAGGGTAAGCAATAACATGTCGATGGAGTCAAACAGCTGGCAGGGCAGTTTTAAAGAAACATTACATATTGCACCTTTGTGCACCTACTGTTAAAAATTGACTTTTTACAGCTTTTAACAATGTTATAATTGTCTCCCTTTCTCATTTACCCTGTCAAAGTTGTAGAGTGATTCTTGCACGTTTGAGTAATCTTTATTCTCCTGCATTCAAGACGTTATTGCTTTAAAGGAAAATTAACGTTTTTTTACAATCTGAGCCTTCTTTCGGCAATAAAACAAGTAGTTTTACTCACCCATAGCAGTTTGGTGTCAATTGGAGCAGTATCGCAGAACTTATGTTGAGCCGTTCTGTTCTACTAATGATCCCGTATCCGTTAGCGTGAGTGCTCGGGGCATTACTTTGCGGTGTCCCAGTAACACAAATTTTAGCACTTTTCAAATCACAGAAGATCGCTGTGTCAGGGTAGACTTTTAGTGGATTCCAAAACGGCCTGAAACCCGATATCCAGCTATAGTTTCATTTGATGACGTCATCAGAGAGGACAGTGCGCATGTGTGAACTCAGCTGTTTTGTAAACACCGCTAGTCCGAAAGAAGCTAACACCGCTCTGAACTTTACTTTTCTGTTGCGATATCGGGTTTCAGGCCGTTTTGGAATCTACTAAAGGTCTACCCTGACACAGCGATCTTCTGTGATTTGAAAAGTGCTAAAGTTTGTGTTATTTGGACACTGCAAATCAGTGCCCCGAGCACTCACGCTAGCGGATACGGGATCATTAGCAGAACAGAACGGCTCAACATAAGCTGCGATACTGCTCCAATTGACACCAAACTGCTATGGGTGAGTAAAACTACTTGTTTTATTGCCGAAAGAAGGCTCAGATTGTAAAAAAAACATTACTTTTACTTTAAACAACCCCCGTTTTCACCACCACCGGTACACGCCCGCTGTAACATATGCACTTTGTTCTAAAGTTTGACTTTCTTAATCAGTGATACATGTAGGATTCTGCAGTATCACTTAGTCATTTTTGCACAAATGTAGAAAAATCTGGTACCCTTAGTGTGATGCGCACCTGTTGCACCTGTAAATAAGAGGTACTGACAGCATGCAGCGCTTTGTTGCAATGATGTTTATGGCGACGTTAGCTTCTACTGGGCACTGCAGTTTTCTAATGCAGAAGTCAGCACACTTGTTTCTTTTATTAAGTCATTTTAATTGAATATTGCAATTTAGATTATAACTATATAGCAAACACAAGCACAATGTCTTCTTGAAAATATACACGTAGAAGCTCCATGATTACTCGTAATGGTAGACTCCTTTTGTTGTGATGTCATGTGACCCCATCCACAGTACACTCCCTCTCCTCTTCTCACCTCTCCTGTGCAGGTTCTTTAAGGTGGGTGGTGGTGTGGCGATCCTGGGGGTCTGCTGCATAAACATATACTTTGTGGTGGTGTATGTGACTCAGCTGGGCAGTGTGTGGCTCTATGTGCTGGCAGCCTTCCTCTCCCTCTTTTACCTCACCTTCGTGGGATACCTGGTGAGTATGTGCACAATGTATCTCACTTATTTACCTAATAATATAGAATATAATATAGAAATAATAGCTCCTCTGAAGCAGAGCAAGGCAATATGGAAAAAATATACCTCATATTGTAAAACCTACTAATGGGTTTCAACTTCCTACACTATGCAATATTTTGAGGACTTTCCCACTCAAAAGATATAACATAATGTCTAAAATGATTAAGCACTATGGCAACTATATTGATACTTTGCAGTGACATCACACTGGGGGTGCGCTGCATGTATGTATAGCAGTTGCCATGGTTACACAAACACTGTGTAAAAAGTTAAAGGTCCCATGACATGGTACTTCTTGATGCTTTTATATGGCTCCTTAATGGTTCCCTAATACTGTAAATGAATCCTTCTTCAAAATCAACACTCAGTGCATGAGAAACAGAGATAAGATGAGAAAGAGTAATTTTTCTCTCTCTGAACAGGCCATAATGGGCGTTGTTGCTTGAATGCAAATGAGGAGAAAATAGATGGCCAATAGTAGAGGGTGGGGGCATAGACAAACTCTCCGCTCTCCCCTCTAGCTCTCAGCTGATCCATTTCCGTGTTTTTGCACGGGGGGAGAGATTTGAAGCGTTCCATTGAAAAATAAACACATTTCCACAGAAAATAAAATTAAACCACTGCTGTTCAAAGGTCCAGAGGCTCAGATAAAGGACTTCCGAGCCTAGAAACACTCGGACGTGCCTCCAGGCAAATAAAAAAACGCATTTCGCATTGCCTAGCGCATTCGCAGTCCAAACTCTCTGGGCGTGATTTACAGAGACGCTGAGTACAGACAGACGGGGGTGGAACTGCATTTGCATTTCTTTTTTCGATCTGACGTCAATAAGGTGCCTTGTTCAAAATCGCCCGTTTGAGCTCCGATTTTTTGTAACGCAGAAAAGGATCGCAAATGCTCAGTTTAGACATTTCGCAACTTTTAACCATGGGGGGGGGGGGCTAAACAGGGTAGGGGAGCTCACATTAAGAAAGTAAAAATTTCATGCCATGGGACCTTTAAAACTCAAAGAAGCCCCTATTAAGATCATATTTATTTATTTAGTTAGTTAGTTAGTTTATGAGACAGGGACAGTGCACAATATACAATAACATTAACAGGAGAGATGCATTGTGCCAGGTTGTAGCACTAGAGCTAATTTCCACCTTTAGTCCCTGGTGTATCAATTAAAACTAAAATCTGTATGACCATATCAATTTTAGCTGCCCCTCATCTGCATCAAATGGTACTGGCCTGTAGAACACCCCATTCAAGTTTTGTATAATATATTAACCTCCAACCAGAATGTTTTCTGTATTACATAGTTCAAGGTTCCTTATTTGTCATTCCAACACCTGAAAAAACACATGGCAAATAGTTTGTTTGAGTTGCTAACTTTTGATAATTCACATTTTTGTGTTATTTGGCAAGACACGTCCCTCACCTTGTCTTAGTATATCTTACCTCTGCTGAGTGTCTGGATTGAAGGGACATTAGAACAGTTTTTGGTCTGAAAACCTGTAAACATTTTTTAAACAGTAATGTGGAAAAACAAGTAAAGGTAACCAGAATTTAAGATTAATCTTCAACTAAAAACACAAAGTGGAAAAAAGTACTGAGTCTCCTAACCTTTTAAAATGATGCAAAGAAATAAAAATAAAATTGTATTATAAAATGTAAAATCAAGGGACCTGTGTTATGTTATTTTCTGATACAAGTTATAATAATAATGTAGTTTCCTGTAGTGTTTTGTTTCATTCACATGTTTAACACACAAACTCTGCATCTTTAGAGTGAGTTCTTTACTCAAACTGAAAACACCCTGTTCTACCTTGTGATGTCATGTGCTCCACTATGTTTTTAAACTCCATACACCTTCACTAGAATCATGCCCTGGGATTGCCAGTATATACAGAACTAAAGGTAAAAGGTAGATGCTAACTTGAAAACTACCACTTCATGACATCACAAGGTGGGACAGAGCATTTTGAGCTTTGGAGATGTAGATAGAATAATAATGCAGGATTACTTAAAGGAAAAGTAACGTTTTTTTACAATCTGAGGCATCTGGGGCACTGCTTTGCGGTCTCCAAATAACACAAACTTTAGCACTTTTCAAATCACAGAAGATCGCTGTGTCAGGGTAGACTTTTAGTGGATTCCAAAATGGCCTGAAACCCGATATCGCAACAGAAAAGTAAAGTTCAGAGCGGTGTTAGCTTCTTTCGGACTAGCGGTGTTTACAAAACAGCTGAGTTCACGCATGCGCACTGTCCTCTCTGATGACGTCATCAAATGAAACTATAGCTGCATATCGGGTTTCAGGCCGTTTTGGAATCCACTAAAAGTCTACCCTGACACAGCGATCTTCTGTGATTTGAAAAGTGCTAAAGTTTGTGTTATTTGGAGACCGCAAAGTAATGCCCCGAGCACCATGTTAACGGATACGGGATCATTAGTAGAACAGAATGGCTACAACATAACTTCTGCGATACTGCTCCAATTGACACCAAAGTGCTATGGGTGAGTAAAACTACTTGTTTTATTGCCGAAAAAAAGGCTCAGATTGTAAAAAAAACGTTACTTTTCCTTTAAATATGTGTGAATTAAACAAAACAATTCCAGGTCTGTTTTCGAGGAGGGGACAACATTATGACATGGCTTAAAAGGAGCCAATTTTGCATAATATGGGACTTTAAAAAGCACAGAACACCTACCTTTTCTGGTCCTGCTTGGCTCCATGTAGAAATTATTACTTTTGCCTGGAATTCTTTGAAAGACATGCATTGTTACTGTGAACGGGGTCGCCATAGATCTTACCTGTAACTTAGCCTGATGGCATCAGCTGCTTCTGCTGGTCTGAATGAAGCTTGATCATTTTAACGCCATAGTGTTCATTCATTCCAGACAAGGTGATAGCATTACCATGGAGACAAGCAGATGACCCTCTACCAGAAAAGTTACATAATGCACATTTAATTGATTGGCTTAATTTGACTTAAAGCCCCAGTGTGTAGGATTCGTGGCGCATAGGTGGATGGTGCTATTGCACTTTCTGTTTTAGCTACGGCAGACCTTGAGGGTCACCCGGGCGCGGTCCAGTTTTGTTTTGTTTTTTTTCTCATGAAAACACACATTCCCGATCATGTACCATGACACTCTACACATCAAATGAAACCTTACAGTCTCCTCTTTTTGACTATGCAATTAATTTCCCTGCACAACAAACACTCCCCGAGCACATGGGGCTTTTATACGGAAAAGCACAAAACGAGGTTAGCTTACCTTAGAATGCTTTGCACAGGTCAAACTCTGTATTTCACCATAAACTTGCTCTCAATTTGTCCGTAAGGATGCAGCAAATAAAATCCAGTAAAACAATTTAGTCCAAAACACGTGTTAGATCCATTACGACGTCTGATCCGGCAGCATGCTTGTGTTGTTTACCCAAAACCACGAGCCTTGCCGAAGGTGAAGGCGGAGCCCAAATGTCCTTCTGCGGCTCTCGTATTCAAAATGGCTGCCTCTGCATGGGGAAGATCCCCCTTTTATGTGACTATATCTAAGTCCAAAAGAATACTTTGATTTCATGATGGAAGTGAAAAGGCTTGGAAAACAATGCATTTTTGAATGGGTATCTTCAATTTCAGTAATTAACGGGTAAAAATCTTACACACTGTCCCTTTAATAGTTTTCTCTCTCTCATAGACGTGGTTGTGTCTAATCGCTCTGGGACTGTCCTTCTTGGATCCAACGAGAAACACAACAGTGAGCACCAGTATTCTGATGGAGCGCCCCCTGGAGTCTGAGATCTGACACTGCACCTGGAGAAGGCGAGTGGACCTGTGTATTTGCACGCCTTTGCACAGAATGTCTGAAATGCTGAAGCCAATTCTGAGACCTGTGATAGACCTTGTTTAGTTCTGGTTCAGATCTAGTGTAGACCTAGACCAGGACTAAACAAGGACTAAAACAGGACCAATCCAAGTTATACGTCAAGACTACAATCTACAATCTAGGACCAAATAATGATTTAGTACCAACAAAAATCTGATGTATTTTAGATTTTAGGTTTAGAATTAAAGATCTGGTTTAGTCCTGGTTTACTCTTGGTTTAGTCCTGATTTAGTCTTGGTTTAGTCCAGGTCTACTCCTGGTTTAGTCCTGTTTCAGTCCTGCTTTACACTTACAGTATAGTCCCCCCTTAAATGTGGTTTGTTCCCTTTTTGGTTCACATTTACCTGCATCGCTCCTGGTTTAGACCTGGTTTACTTCAATAAAAGATCAGGTTTAGTTCTCTTTGTTCAGTCCTGGTTTAGACCTGGTTCAGTCTTGTGTTAGAAGTTCCCTACATTCCAAATGATTTCATTATCTATTCTAATGCTTTCACGTCTGTATATAGGTTGCAATATGTCTTGTTACCACAGGGGGGCAGTGCAGGCTTCATCAGGCTCATATTACTCTTCACTGTGACATGTTTAACCCACGTGAGGAGTTTGTGCTGTTTTAACAAACTCAAATCAGACTGGATCAAAACCACAATGTATTTGTTTACAGATAGCTAGATAGCTAGATTAGTACAACTCTTGTTACTTTTCAGTGATGCTGATGAAGCAATGCATACACTGTGTATAAATTTTAAGATTGTCTGAAAACTCAAGAAAAAATACAAAAAGGATTTAAACAGCACACTTTCAGGAACCTGTGATCAATACGCGTGTGCATGTTTCTGTTTAGGGGTTTGATTTTGAACAAAAAAGGTTTGAGTGACTAACTGAAAAAACGAATGCTGGTTAGCATGTGACTGTATTTGAGAGGGACTTGTTTAACAGCACAAATCAGCTCACTTGTACTTCTAGTATTTAGTTCTTTCTGGTCACATTATGTTAAAATAAAGCTCAGATTTAAAGTAGGGATGTAACGAAATATTGTGATATCACATCTTCAAAGGTCTCTCAGTAATATCGTGGGCTGTTACAATATATCCAATCACAAGTTCCTTCTCTTAAATGCAATGTTGTAGAATAGTAACAGCTAATAAACAGAGGGAACTACATGTCCCATTCATTTCAGTGCAGACAACATGAAGAAATATGTTTTTTACTTGAATTCTTGGCATTATGACAGAATTGATTTGCAACCAGTGGTGAAAGTAAAGCGGTGCGCACCGGAACGCAGCACCGGTATAAAATTCACATCCGGTACGTAGCAATGCTAAGAGAATATGGTTAATGGTGGCCAAAACCCACATTTGAAAAAAAAAGTAAGGTGCACTATTTAAGTAGAAAACACAAACAACCACACTATGCCATTCGAGAATAACTGAAAGCTACCCGAAACTCTCGTGCAGAGATATCTGCAGTCTGTTAAGCAAGGATTGTCAAAACTTATTTGACTGTAGCCATGAAAGTAGCCTAAACCATCGCGAGGCGGTGCTGCGCATTGGTAGAAGATTTAAGGCCGGCGCGCTGACTGCACCTTTAAGAGAGGGTTTTGCTGACTAAAAAAATATGAAATGATTAAGTATATTAAAAAAATTATTTATCTATGAAAAAGGTGTAAAACGTAAAAAAAAAAAAAACCTGGGTAAAACGAGCGTTTTTGTTTTTTTACGGTAAAGTGATGCACTGGACATTATAGCACCTGTAAGAAATGAAAACTACTTTCACCACTGTTTGCAACAATCTTGTTTTAAAAGCAAGGACTAACTTTTCTACAATTCTATTAGCTTCTCTAAAATACTGCAATAAATATCGTACCGTGAGACGAATATCATGATATCTTGCCATGAGATGTGGATATTGTTACATCCCTAGATTAAAGTCTAATTTAAGTAACAGAGCTTCAGACAGAGCGATGCCTCCAGTTAGCATCACATCCCCAGGGGATGTTAATGATGTCAGCTGTATCAATGTATAATGTGAAGATAAAGTCTGTGACAGCCCTTTGGCACTAACTTTTGAATATGTTTTGTAAACATTGCATATGAACTGAATTTTCTTATGTAAAAATGCATATATGGTGCACTATCTAACTTTTCTAGTGGAGAGTTGGCCGCCTGCTTGTCTCCACGGAGATGTTAATGCTTTGCCAGGAATGTTCTACAGTATGGCAAAAAAATATGGTATATGGTATGCAAAAAATAGTAATGCCATACTGTAGAATGTTGCAGGAAAATGTCTTTGATTCTGAAATGAGATTTTATTTCATTTAATGCCAAGTTGGTAGAACAGTTTGATTAAGCAGACAGTTACTTAGGCTGCAACAAACGATTATTGTAGGAAATGACAAGTCATTTGCTTAATGAACTCAGTGTTTATTACCGTCAACACATTTTAACCAAATAAAGGCTGAAATATGGAGACTGGAGGATTTTGTGGAGCAAATTACCAAATAAAATGTAACTGTTGAAAATAAGAAGTTGGTTTTCTTTGATATTTTGATTTAAAGGGCCCATATTACGCCATTTATTACACAATTTAAAAATCTAAGTTTTCTTATTAAGGC
Source organism: Paratrypauchen microcephalus (assembly GCA_036785185.1). NCBI lineage: Eukaryota > Metazoa > Chordata > Actinopteri > Gobiiformes > Gobiidae > Paratrypauchen > Paratrypauchen microcephalus. The sequence goes on along the minus strand of JAVJIX010000231.1, from coordinate 839,202 downwards.
ACTTTACAAGGTTCAAGATTCAAAGCTTCTATTGTCATATGCACAGTAAAGAAACACGTTTCCCTGTACAATGAAATTCTTACTTTGCTGCCCACCCTGGATGCAAAAAATGTAAAGAGATAAATAAGATGAAGAGAAGCATGTAAAAAAATGTATATTATATATATATATATATAATCAAATAGAAACAATCTTTACAGACTATACACTATGAAAAATATAGGCTAGGTGCTATGTACATATTTACAGATAATCAGACCCCCCAGGATTTCGCGGGCATTTTTTATGATTGTTGCGGGCTAAAATGCCTGAATTTGCGGGAGCTTTTCCAAAAAGTTGCGATGAAAGTTGCGGTGCTTTTAAGGTTTTTGTTGCGATTTTGTTGTGGGAGGAAGTGAAAGTTGCGATAAATAGTTGCAATTTTCGCTTTTTGTAATTAAAATTGAGTAATATTTTGAATACTGAGTTATTACTGATAAAGAATAATACAAAGACACAGAGATCACAGATATGGTCCTAAAACAACCTTACCAACATCGAAAATAAATTACTACTAGGAGGGAAACTGTTTCGCGCGGTCTTTTGCTGTTATTTTTGTGGGCAAATGGCGCCGCAGACATGTTTCTTTGCCATTAGAAGTCGTGTCTCAATTCCCAGAGTGCACAGTTCGGAGCGTGGCCCGAAGGGCATGTTCGTCACACATTTCGCCAGAACACCGGCGTGACGACTGCTGTCCCACTTCTTTTTTGTCCCATGCGCAGTTAACACGCGGTCCGAAGACCGCACTCGTTAAGCGGTCCGCGGACTGCACTCAGGGCTGAGCAAGTGTGCACCTCCTTGACTGCAGTCTGAGCCCCCTTCGGGCCGCGCTCCGAGCTGTGCGCTCTGGGAACTGGGGACACGGCCACAGTTTTGTTTTGTCACACGGAAGTAAAGCAGAATGTTGCGGCTTCTAAACTCAAACCTTTTAGCCGCCGAGAATATGAGGTTGGGTCCTATGGCTCGCAGATTTGTGACGCGCAAAGAGGAGGCTCTGGTGACAGATACGCTGAGATCCAGATATGCGTTTTGTGCATTTATTACAAAAAGAGCGCACACAGCTATGACAGCGCAGCAGGATGAAATGGAACTCATGAAAACCAGCAGGATGAACAGATTAACGTGAAAGATGAATGAATGGTTTGCGGTCAACAAAAAATACGGCTACACCCCAACCCTGACTCTCTCCTCTGTGTGACAGGTGAGCGCGCGCTTTTACACGCACACACTTCCGTACGTGCACACACCCACACTCACGTGACCCACCGCCTCTGCCGCACACACACACACACAAACGCACCGTGCACCTCATCTCGTTATGTCTCCTACACAGAAGGAAGTTGGTTGGCGTTCAATATGTCGCCGATGACTGGTAAAAAATTGTAAAAAATTGCGGAAAAGTTGCGGTGATTGGTCAAAATTGCAACACCGCCCTGAATTCGCGGGGATTTGCTGAAGTTGCGTTGAAGTTGCAAATCGCAACATCGCGAATTCCTGGAGGGTCTGGATAATGTGCAACATTAGTTTTATGTGCAACTGTCAGTAGTAAAAACGGTGTGTAATCGTGGTTGATATACTGAAAACAGGAAGTGTAAACATGGTTGATATAGTGCAAACAGGAAGTGTAAACATTCAAGCAGTTAGTTACATTTGCAGCTGTAATCTGGCAGATTAGTTTAACAGTTGGTCAATAATAGTGCAAATTACTCATCTGCAAAGTACAGGTCAATCAATGTCCAGGAGGGGGGCTATTACTCAGCAGTTCAGGAGTCTGATAGCAGTTGGGAAGAAAGAGTTCTTAAGTCTAGTAGTCCTGCTTTTCATACTCCTGTACCTCCGGCCTGAAGGTAGGAGTGTGAATAGTCCATGTTGGGGGTGGGTGGGGTCTTTGATGATGGAGGCAGCTCTCTTGCGGACTCTGCGATGGTAGATGCTCTGCAAAGACGGTTGAGGAGTCCTGGTGATCTTTGTGGCCGTCTTTACCACTCTCTGCAGGCATTTGCGGTCCTTTACAGTAGTGCTACAGTACCACACAGTGATGCAGCTGGTCAGGATGGATTCGATGATGCAGCTGTAGAAGTTGCTAAGGATTCTGGGCGGCATGCCAATTTTCCTCAGCCTCCTCAGGAAGTACAGCCACTGTTGAGCCTTCTTCACCAAGTGTTGAGTGTCCAGGTGATGTCATCAGTGATGTGGACCCCCAGGTATTTAAAGGTGCTCACCGTCTCCACCTCAAGGTCCCGGATAAACAGTGGCTGATGAGGTCTCCTCTCCTTCCTCATGTCCACTATCATCTCTTTGGTCTTCTTGTCTGTGTTGAGAGTAAGGATGTTGGCCTGTAGGCCGCCTCGTCTCCACCTGTGATACGACCTATCACAGCGGTGTCATCAGCAAACTTCAGGATGATGTTCTCGGGGCGGGATGCGACGCAGTCGTGGGTGAACGGGGGAAGGGGGCTGGAGCCGGACCTAAAGTCAGTGACGTGGTCCAGACATTGACACATCCTCCTGGGGTCGGCAGAAGAGTAGAAGTCCTCAGTCTTCTCTCTGTGTTGCCTCTTGCCTGCTCTTATGGCTTTCTGCAGTCGGTACTGCGCAGCTTGGTACTCACTGCCAGATCTAAATGCAGCAGAGCGAGCGTGCAGCAGGTGCGGTACCTCACTGTTTACCCAGGCCTTCTGGTTGGGGAACTGACTTGTATAGTGGGTACGATGTTCTCAACACAAGTGCTAATATACTCACTCACATAGTCAGCATAGTCATCTACACTGACAGAAGAGTCCTCCCTAGTAGCTGCAGCTCTAAAGACATCCCAGTCTATGGTGGCAAAACAGTCCTGCAGAGTGCTCTCAGCCTCTGGTGTCCAAAGTCGAACCTGTCTGGTGACAGGGTCTGACTGTTTGAGTCTTTATCTGTAGGCCGGGTACATGAACACAGAGATGTGGTCTTGAGTCTCCAAAGGGGGGCGGGCTGCTGTCCTGAGTGCACCCCTTACATTGCTGTAAACAACATAGTCCAAAGTGTTCTTGCCACAGGTGGGGATGTTAACATGTTGGTATTTAGTGAGTACAGTCCGTAAACTGCACTGATTGAAATCACCAGTGACAATAAAAACAGCGTCAGGATGAGCCGTCTCCAAATCACTGATGACGTCATGGAGCTTACAGAGAGCAGCTGTGTATTCGGTGCACGGGTGAATGTAAACAGCGGCCAAAACACACACACGTGAATTCCCATGGTAGATAAAAGGGACGGCATCTTAGCAGTAAGAACTCCGGATCTGGGGAACAGTGCTTATAAACAGTCCATACATCTCTACACCACGAGTTGTTTACAAAAATACACACACCACCCCCTGTCGTTTTACCGGGAGGCTGCAGTTCGGCTCCAGTCCACCGGCCCCCTCTGTGCAGTGAATGAGTCTCTGGCTGAACAGCGGAGTCCAGGACGTTTTCCGAAAGCCAGGTCTCGCAGAAAATATACGCGCAGCACTCTCATACTTCCCTCTGCGATGTAATGCTGGCTCGCAACTCATCCAGTTTGTTCTCCAGAGACCACATGTTCGCTAACAGGAGGCTAGGTAGCGGTGGTCGGCTAGTGCGGGCCTTTAGCCTAGCACCTAGGGCCTCTTGCCTCGCTTGCGACGCCGTCTGCGGCGCACCTTCCTCGTGGCCGCATGCTCACTCGAGGTCGGTGCTTCGGGGCCTTCCTGCGGGTGGCGGCGGCGAACAAGCGGCTCCAGGTCCGGCGGAATAATCCCATCAAAATTAAAACTGTTTGAATTGGCAATGTCCAGTAATGCCTGCCTGCTGTACATCCGCAGTGCATGGCATTTGTGCACTATGTCCAAGACAAGAAATATACAAAAAACACACACAAAAGCGTAAAAATCGGCATCCCGGAGCAGAGCTAGCAAATAACACGCCCGCCACGGTGGGCGCCATGCTTAAAAGCATGTTCAACTGAAACAGTTTGCAGTGGTCCAGAGTTCTTCCTCACTTACCTTCTGCATTCTGAACATCCTCATTATTTACTATGATGAGTTTATAAGTACTTTCACAGACCAGACCGGAGTGTTGAAGTGATGTAAATGTAACAATAACTAGCATGCTTGCACACACGTCCTGATTCTTTGATGATAAAACCCTTTCTATTTAGATGCAGACAATACACAGCAGACTTATTTTGACCTCAAGAGCTGCTTAAACAATATATCTACTGGAGCAAGACAAAGCTTGCTCATATACATGTGAAGGAATCAGATACTGGGCCTTTAATAATTGCAGCCCTATTAATTAAAGGGATCAGTATGTGCATAATTGACAGTGTGATAAGGTTAAATGTCCCATATTACAAAAATGGACTATTGTGAGCTCTAAGCCATGTTATAATTTCACCTCCTCAAAAACAAACCTGGAGTTTGTTTCATTCACACATGTTTGAGTAACTATTATTAGTCCGTCAAAGCTCAAATGCACTGTTCCATTGGTCTTTTTCAAGTTAACAGCTCCTTTTACCTTTAGTTCAGTAGTGAGTGGTGCTCAAGTCATCCAAATGATTCCACTGATAAAGTTTAAAAATGTGGAGAACTTCCTGTATTACCACATGACATCACAAGGAGAAACAGTGTTTTCTGAACTCATACATATACCTATATATACAGGGTTTGTGTGTTAAACAAACATGTGAATGAAACAAAACACAACTCTGTTTGTGATGAGGAAACACTAGAACATAGATCAGAAAATACATAATACGGGCCTTTCTGTGTGGAGTTTGCATGTTCTCCACGTGTCTGGGTGGGTTTTCTCTGGGCACTCCTGTTTCCCCCATCAACCCAAACATGCACCATAGGTAAAATCCTCCAGCTTAGGTCCTGACCAAGCCGAAGCAAGAAGATCATGGAGATGGTCCCCGGGCGCAGTAATGTGCTGCTCACTGCTCCTAATAACAGGATGGGTTAAATGCAGAGAAGAATTTCTCCAGTGTGAGATCAATAAAGTTGCTTCTTTAAACAGTGTTGTAATCTGTATGTTCTCTGCACAGCTCTGGACTAACTGGTTTCTTTGAATTGTGGTGTGAGCAGGGAATTTCTGTCATGGAGGAGTTATGTAACAACCCCTCCCTCCCTTTTCCCTCTCTCCTCTCTTTCTCTCTTCTTCCCACCCTTTTCTCTCCCTCCTCTTTGCTCTCTCCCTTCTGCCCTCTCTCCTTCCTTAATCTCTCCCTTCTCTCTCCTCTTCTACCAGTCCTTTCTTCCACCCTCTTTCCCATTTCCCTTCTCTCTTCTTGTTGTCTTTCTCTCTCCCTCCCTCCCTTCACCCTCTCTATCTCTCTCCCTCTTCCTCCCTGTCCATCTCACCTTTTTCTCTCCCTCCCTTTCTTTCTCCCTCTTTCCTTCTTCTCTCTCTCTCTCTCTCCCTCCCTCCCCCTCTCTCTCCCTCCCCTGTGTGTTTTTGTTTTTCTGAATGAGCAGTGCCTCCCTGCGCAGGCCTCCAGCTCACAGCCCGATCATAGGCCCCTTTCCTGGAAACATCCCAGCCAGGGCCACTCAGGGCAGGCTAAAACAGGAGGAGAGGAGGGGTGGAAGGGCGGAGGAGCGAGGGAGAGGAGATGAGGGTGGATGAGAGGAGATGAGAACAGGAAGAGAGGAGGATGGAGGAGAGTGGAGGGTGAAGGGGAGTAGGTAGGATGGAAGGGAGGAGAAGGAAAGAAAGAGTAAAGGAGGAGTAGTGGAGGAGATTCAAACAACACAAATCGAATTGCAAAGCTTGTCAGAAAAATTGTAATTTGTTTCCTAAATGGTGCAGCCCTATAGTGGAGGGAAGGAGGGTGGAGAGAAGAATGAGGAGGAGGGAAGGAGGGTGGAGAGAAGAATGAGGAGGAGGGGAGGAGGTGTGGAGTGAGGGAGTCCCTGTTCAGACTGCTGCCCTGTGACCCAGACCCAGATAAAACAAAACAAATGGATGGATGACTGTTTTTCTCCTTCTTCTTTATATTAAAGGTGCACTACATTAGAATTGATATGTTGGAGGGTCCGCCACCTGCTTGTCTCCTTGTTGATGCTTTGCCTGGTGTGGCATTAAACTTCTCCATGTTCATGGAGACCAATAAGCAGCTGTGGTGATGCCATCAGGGTGTGTTACAACTAAGATCTATGGAGATAAGAAATTCCAGATTCAGAAAATGGTTTGCTGAAGATCCTGCTTTGGCGTTAGATTGATGGTACATTTTACACGGCAGGAAAAAAAAATCTGTTAATCAGATAATCCCATAATCAGAGCTGATGTGTGTGTTTAAAGCACAAGAGAACTCAGCGGATCAGCTGGATTACTTTTTTGGGTTATTTTCACAGAGTTGGGTTATTTTGATGAACCCAAACTCTGGGTAAACAGGATGAGTCATAGTTGGGTTATTTACAAATGTAATATAATGATAGACATTTTCCTGCCTTCGCCTGGTACCCAGAGGTCTCAAACAACTCATTGAACTGGGTCAAATACAGACACTTCAACTGTCCAGAGCAGCCATTATCCAGCCCCTCTGCTCCAGAGAAACAACTGATAAAGGTATTTATACATGTTTATTACTTTCTGATTTATTCTTTGTGATTTGATCCAAAACTTTCTACAACTGTATCATGTTGTGCCACTTACTGTTAATGTTACTACAGTAAATACAGTTTTGACCTGTGGCAGCTAAGCCTCCACATGGCGTCACCAAGTCTGTTAACTAAATAAAAGAACATTGTATTTTTTATGCTCATGTCTCAGGTGTGTCAGGTGTTGTGTTTTGGCTTCATGTTTAATATTGTGTGATGTCAGTGTGTGGTCCAATAGAATGTGTAATGTTCTGACCTGCCTTTGGATAATATATCAAATGTGTGCTAATTCTGTGCTAACTCCAGTATATTTATGTTGAAACCGCTGCTGACACACTATAGTATACACTGAATTGACTTTTCAAAGCCTTTAACCATGTTATAGTTATTTTTTACAAGAGGAAACACTGCACGAGATTGGGTCCAAAAGAAGGAGATGACTAGTCTGGTTAACACCTGACCATATCACAAGTGAGATATGGGTCTGGAAACTCGCTTCGAAAAATCCCGTAGCGGAGGTGTGGTTCGCGATCGCCAACGGCCGTTTATTGGGCGTTATGAATGTCTATCATTGAGCGTATACGTAAGTCCATAGCCAATCATGTCAGTTGTCAGTTCAAACTACAAGCTTCCGTTTGTCATGTAGTACGCGTCACCGTCTTGCCACACCTCCCCCGCTCTCTGATTGGGGCCCTAAATCTGGGACTCTCGCTTGGACGAGTTTCCAGGCCGCCTTCCAGTTCGAAACGAACGGAAGCGGCCTGGGAATTCCCAGGCTAGGAGATGACATTTTTACATCATTTGTCAAAAATATTTCACAATGCTGGCTTCATTTATTTTATATAATACTATTTTGATCATTGTAGTACTGTACTGCTTTTTGGAACTTAAGCTTCTCAAACTGTATAACTCACCAGCTTTTAACTCTTACCAAAGTCTCACAAGATAATTTTTCTCATGTGTATACAATCTTGTGTCTTCGCAAGATCTTGTGGCACGAGATCTTGTCCCATCCCTAGTTATTTCCATTCATCGTTTGCACTCTCAAAGTTGTTTTTGGAGTGCTTTGTGCATGTTTGAGTAATCTTTAAACGCTTATTTTCAAGACGCCATTTTGCCGATCTACCCTTGTTTTCACCGCCGTCTGTACACATCCACAGTGACATACTAAAATAAAATTGTATGATGTTCAACTATCCATAGGAGGGGCCCACAGCATGTGGCCCTTTGTTGTGATGATGTTTACGGTGACATCAGCTCTCATTGGACACTGCAGTTTTGTAATGTGGAAGTCTGTGCACTTCTTTCTTTTATGAAAGATCCCATGACATGGTACTTCTTGATGCTTTTATATGGCTCCTTAATGGTTCCCTAATACTGTAAATGAATCCTTCTTCAAAATCAACACTCAGTGCATGAGAAACAGAGATAAGATGAGAAAGAGTCATAAATATCTCTCTCAAACTCTTTATTCTGGGCGTTGTTGCTTGAATGCAAATGAGGAGAAAAGAGATGGCCAATAGTAGAGGGTGGGGGCGTGGCCAAACTCTCCGCTCAGAGCTCAGAGCCCTCAGCTGATCCATTTCCTTGTTTTTGCACGGGGGAGAGATTTGAAGCGTTCCATTGAAAAATAAACACATTTCCGCAGAAAATAAAATTAAACCACTGCTGTTCAAAGGTCCAGAGGCTCAGATAAAGGACTTCCGAGCCTAGAAACACTCGGACGTGCCTCCAGGCAAATAAAAAAACGCATTTCGCATTGCCTAGCGCATTCACAGTCCAAACTCTCTGGGCGTGATTTACAGAGACGCTGAGTACAGACAGACGGGGGTGGAACTGCATTTGCATTTCTTTTTTCGATCTGACGTCAATAAGGTGCCTTGTTCAAACTCGCCCGTTTGAGCTCCGATTTTTTGTAATGCAGAAAAGGATCGCAAATGCTCAGTTTAGACATTTCACAACTTTTAACCATGGGGGGAAGGGGGGCTAAACAGGGTAGGGGAGCTCACATTAACATTCAAAAACCTCAGAAAGTGAAAATTTCATGCCATGGGACCTTGAAGTAATTTTAGATGAATATTACAATTTAAAAAGTCCATATTATAACATAATGTTCCACAGGTGTCAGAGATTAGAACTATAGAGCAGACACAAACACAGGTGTGAACAATCAAAAAGGAAATCCGATTTAGGTGTAACTGTTAACATGACATTTCAATAATCTGATAACTCCAAAAATCAGATAACAATCATGATCCAGTTTGGCAGTTTGGTTTGATATCATATAGTCGTATAGTTTGTTTCAATAGTGCGGAATAATATTTTGCACGACCAAACTCTATTCCTGTGACAGGTTTAATTCACTCTGCACCTGATCCCGTAAGTTCGTGTCACTTGGTGGGGTCGGTTTTATTTTTAGACATTATTTTTAGTGGCTTCTGTCAGTGCGTTCCAAAATGTCCACCCTGGAATGCACATGGGGCTCCACTCGAGTTTATGTCCTGAGCGGCAGTGGCTGTGGTGAAGAACACGCTACACTTACTTTTACAGTAAATGTCTTCATGTTGATGATATATGGACACAATTATTATTATTATTGAAGGGTAGCAGTTCAATCCTGTTTCCCATCAGTGCGTATTATTGTGTCCACAGGCACGACATTTAATTTCCCTTATTAACTCCACTGTGATATTTCCTGGAAGTAAATTGCTTTCTTTAAATGTGCACTGGGTAACCTTTCTGACACGATCCATGCACATGCGTATTGCTTGGCCTATCTATTTATTTATATGTATTTTTATTGCTCAGAAATAACATACATTTTTAGGGGGCTTGCTTCTCCACAGATCTATCTTTAAACATTGCAGGCATAGCAAAAACATCTCCAAGAAGACTATTTCCACATCACAAACATACCTGGAATTGTGTTTTGTGTCATTAACACGTTTTTAAACTTCACACACCTGCACTAGAATCATTTGAATCAGGACCTGTTCACTTGAAAACTACCACTACATGACATCACAAGGTGGAAAAGAGCATTTTGAGCTTTGGAGATGTAAACAGAGTACTTATTAAGAGTTACTCAAATGTGTGAATGAAACAAAACACAACTCCAGGTCTGTTTTTGAGTAGGCAACAACAGTATAACATGGTTTAAAGCTCACAAAAATCAATTTTGTATAATATAGGACCATTAAAGATTAACTAAAGGCAGTAAGTGACCAAAGGAGATTCAATGATTCAAATAAAAAATGTTTGGAGAACACAGCATAGAGCCTCATGCTGTAGGCTTTATTAGGCTATAGTATTGTATTATATTTGCATATAGTGTTGTATTGCATTTAAGTCTATTTTCAAATATTATTATTATTATTATAGTGCCTATTTCTTCCCTCTTGCTTTGCAACACGAGAATTTCCCCATTGTGGGACAAATAAAGGTTCTTACCTCCCACCAGAGAAACATACAGTTTTTATAAGCTACTTATCATTTAGTCTGCAGAGATTTAACAATAGAACAGTTTTGGTAAGATTTTTTCAACAACATCCAGGGAAATATTGGTCACACATGTATAACTACAAAACAGAATAATTGGTAATAAAATAATGAAGCTCTAAGGCACACATTTGTCTAAAAGTGAATAAGTAAATAGGAACAGTGATGGAAGCTTTGACATGCCATAAGGTTCTGTTACATAAGGGTGAGTGGCTGTACACTTGTATGGTATATGTTATGAATGTGCTCCTTTATATAGAACGTAGTCCTGTCTGTGGACCTGTCTGTGTGGAATGTACATGTTCTCTCTGTCTTTCTGCATCGATTTAAAACATGCGCAATAAACTGTAGTTATAGGTAGGCTTCTTCTGACAAGAACCCTGCTCAGATATGCTTTTATAGGTCCAATGGCACCCTCACGTTACATTGATTTGATGAAATTAAAACTCAGGCCTATTGTTTTACAGATATAAATACAGTATGTATAGCCCTACATAGTCTATTCTAAGATGGGCCTATGTAAAGTTCATAATTGCAGAATTAAACGAAACAGCAGGCTACCATCCTTGATGTTATTTTAATTTAGTTTATTTAAACTATATAGGACTAAGCTCATTCTTAAATAATATATTTTAACGAACAATAACTGAACTATTTGTTAATTAGTTTAGTTTAGTCTTTATTTGAAAAGGGACAATGTACAGAGACATTAAGCTCAAAAAACAAAGATGATCTGCACCAGATTATAGCTACATAGCTAGTTTTCATCTGCAGTCCCTATTACAGTAAATATTACAGTAAAAATCTCAATCAACAATAAGAAACATTCACATTCACATTCTCACACCACACAGGAACACAGATAAACACACTCTCACATAGTCACACACACACGTTCAATGCAAAATACCATACAAGGCACACATTTTAAAACAATTACAAGTATTTACAAAATCTTCATCTTTTAAAATTCATACTGACCATTCTACATTTCGTTTATATGTCTTTACATACCCTATTGTATATCAAGTAACAATAGAGATGCTGTTATATAAAAATGAGTGTTGACAGGCTTGATTGTTCTCCAGCCACTTTTTAAGCTCCGTTGAAAAAGTTGTATAGCTTGCCTGACATTTTAATTCATTTGGAAGGTTGTTCCAGTCTTTAATGGCGTTATAGGAGAAGGCTGTTTGTGCAAATGAATTAAATGTCATATATTTCCTAAAATACGCATGTTTTAAATCATTATATGTTAGTTTATCCTATATTTATAATCTGAAATTATCTGCCCCCTATTAATTATTGGATGCTAGTTATAATTAGTTGTTTTAATCGTTTTTATCCCGTAATTATCATCCGAAACGCTATCGCTTCTGTTCTATGGTTGTTTTAGCCTTTAATATCTCATTATATGTAATCATATTTTACATGTATCCCCTAAAAAGACCCATCTCCCTTTTCTATAAGCATTTCCCCGTAATTATGGTCATTATTTGTCGCATTTTTCCCGTTTTTCTCGTCCGTATCGTATGGTGAAGAGCAGCGCTGGAGGAATGCCTGGATTACGCCCACTGCCCCCCGCTCCACCAATCAGCGCGCAGGGACCGTTTCAAGGCGCCCCCGGAGTCCCAACCGTAGAAAAACAAACCCGTCAAATCCAATTAAAACTACACCGTAAACCGTACCTGCTTCGGTTAAACGCACGTAGGCGTCGGTACGTGTTTCTACGACCGATTAACGTAAAGTTTTACCGTGCGTTTTGACCGTGGTGGTGATGTTGTTTATGCGTAGTAAAGGGGGGCTTGAAACCGCCGCCCCCTTGCCCCATTTCGTCGGTTGTTTTCGTTCTCGCCTGGATACTCCATGTTGTGCTGCGAAAGTGGGGAGTTTGCGAGCGAAGACGGCAGCAAAAACAGCGCTCCGCGGCCAAGAAATCCCGCAAAAGAGGCGGTAAACCCGGCCACACAGCGCCGACAGAGCCCGCCGAAGCCTCCCACACACCCAAAAGTGCCTTGCGTGGTCACAAACATCGGCTTTATTACGAGAAGAAAAGCAGGGACGCGCGACAATTTCTGAGCACCGAGGAGAAGAAGAGGCTGTTGCTGCTACTGCTACCGCTGCTGTGCATAGGACAATTGGTGAATATTGACTTAAATCGTACCACTAGAAGCCAATGAGGGATGCCCATCCGATCCCGAGGTCACGATTTGAGGATTTTATTGCGGGCTCCGTGGTTTTCAGATGGAAAGTGTCATCACCCAAGTGCAGAAAGAAGACGTGCAAGTATCAAGCAAAACAGGTGAGCTCCGATCTGCGTTTTGGTCTGTTTAATCACTCAAATTTCACACGCATTTGATATTTTTTTTTTGGTAATTAAAGTTGATGAATAACCCGTAGTATCGCCATTTGACAGTGACTTGTTTTGACATTTTAAAAACTGACCCCCATTACGCGGCCAAACACGAATGCGAAACACTAAGCTAAAAATAATAGAATAGCATTGCCAAAATGAACACTGCCAAAATAAACATTACACAACTTGAACTTGTAAAAATCTTTCCCGCCATTTCAATCTCGCATTGAAACCTGTTTTTGTCTCTGTTCTGTAATTCTATCCTTTCCCTCCTGTCTGTCCAATGTAAAGGAACCTAATGCAATGTTATTACACAACGCGCGCACGGACGCAGCCTTACGTTGTTTTTGCACGTTTATTTGACTAATACTGAATTGTTTAATACAACTAAATGCTTTCAGAACAAGCCGATGCCTTTTATAGTTCCTTGGCACTGCACAATTCATCCTATTATCGTGAATAGAGCGTAAAAATCCCCCAAAAGCGTGAATGTTCTGTAAGGCATCCAACCTTGTCACCTTTTTTTTTTGGCGTTTTGACGATAAAATTAGGTTTGCAACATCTAAAATCATTTTGATAACGCATTGTACTGTTGTGTTTTGTGTGAATGTGTTATTACACAATTGCTATAGCTTTTGGTTCGGTAAATACGTCCAAGGAAATCCAGGTGCTGTGGAACTGACAGCGGAATGCGCCTCACGCCCCTTTACGCACACGCCCATCGGAGCTGCCTCTGCTGTTTTTGAATAATTTCCTTGTTTTGGACGCTTTCCTACCTGCATTTTTGTCATTTTATTTACAATGTATGCGTATTGTTTTATAGAATCGGGCATATATATTGTTTGGATTTAATTAAAATTAAAATTAAAATATTGGATTTAAGCAAAAATATCCAATTGTGAGTTTTGTGACAGGCGTTGAGATTGCTGTTAGATGTGCGATTTATATTTTAATAATAGGATTCAGTTCAAAGTTCACATTTTAAACATGCCCAGAAGAATTATTGTTAAAGATAAGACTGAAATCTGAACTGCTGAACCGATACCAGATTCCCATGCGTTTCAGAACCTGTTTGTACAGATCTAAACTACAAAGTTATCAGATTTTTAGAGCAGTGTTTCCCAACCTTTTTTGTCTTGTGTACCCCCTGAACCTTTTTGTCACACCTCGAGTACCCCCTCACTCATAATTCTCCAAAAGTAGAATGTGACACAACAGATTATTAAATGAAAATCATTTTATTTCATCTCCTTAATTAGAAAATGTAATTCACAGGCATTTTCTCTCTTTTCTTTAACTCAAATTTACTCAAATTAGAATGAAAAAGAAATGAGTTTCCTCCGCAGAGTGGCTGGACGCACCCTTAGCGATAAGGTGAGGAGCTCAGTCACGCGGAATGAGCTCGGAGTAGAGCCGCTGCTTCTAAACGCCGAGAGGAGCCAGCTGAGGTGGGTCGGGCATCTGTTTCGGATGCCTTCTGGACGCCTCCCTCGGGAGGTGTTCCGGGCATGTCCCACCGGAAGGAGGCCCCGGGGAAGACCCAGGACACGTTGGAGGGACTATGTCTCCCGGCTGGCCTGGGAACGCCTGGGGAGCTGGAGGAAGTGTCCGGGGTGAAGGAGGTCTGGGCGTCCCTGCTTAGACGGTTGCCTCCGCGACCCGGCCCCGGATAAGCGGAAGAAAATGGATGGATGGATAATTTAAAAATTCAAAAAAATCTCCCCCTGTGCCTGGCAGCGACACTGCTGAGTACCCCCTGCAGTGTGCTCGCGTACCCCTGGTTGAGAAACACTGTTTTAGAAAATAAGACAAGAGATTTTGTTGCAAAGGACTTGAATAACTGCAGTCTTTGCAATTCAAATTGCATTTTTGATTTGATTGTGATTAACCTTGCAGCCTTAATATATTGAAATGGTTTAATTCTCAGTCATTTTTTCCGCCAATCTTTTGGTTGATTGGGCAGACCTCTAGAAATATGGTTTGAAACGTGTGATTCTTGATTTCTTGTATTAGTTCAGATTTCAGTCTTCGCTCAGATGGTAGTGGTTTAACAGTTCAAGACCTTAGGGCAATTTTAGTTCATTTGTCCTCACCAGTTTTTTTTTTTTTTCTTTTTTTTCTTATTTTTGCTATTAAATCTCCCTCTTTTACCCTCTTTTTTCAGTACCCCCAGAACCTGTTATTTCACAATCTCCATCTGCAGTCTGTAGTTCTGTAGTTCTGTAGTGCTGTAGTAGTCATATGGCTGGAATAATAAGATATAGGACCAGACATACAAATAAAAACAACATTTCCATGGTGTATTATACATTTGTATTTATACATTTTGAGTGAAATAAACCTTTCAAATAAAAATATTATGGGATGCGTAATTACGCAGACCAAGATGTGGAATTTGCCATTTATTTGAGAAATAACTGCACTTGGACCATCTTTTTCAATTGTTATGAACATAGATGTTCATCACACAGCCTGTGAAGTAAGATAATACCAGAAATTATGGCTGGGTGGTACACCAGTTTATACCGAATACCAGTGTTTTTTTTTTGTTTTTTTTTTAAATTATATGAATTTTTCATATACCGCAATACTGGTGAGTGTGTGTGTACAAAACGTCGGGAACACAGAGCAGCCAAACGTCGCGCTGGGGGACTGTTTTGCAGTGGTATGAGAGCGGTGGTAGCGTAAGCTTCCACCACCAATTCAAGGGCTGCCTCCACTGCTTTTTCGGCCGCTCCGAAGGCTGCGGGCCTCTGCTCAAGACTTTTCATGACTTTTTGGGCCTCTGCTCTCCATTACGCTGTCATCTGCTGGGCCCCGAGCAGCACAGAGCGAGACAGAAAAAGACTTAATAAGCTGGTCAGGAGGGCCAGCTCTGTCCTGGGCTGTCCTCTGGACTCTGTAGAGGAGGTGGCTGAGAGGAGGGTACTGGCCAAACTCACTTCCATCATGGACGACACCTCTCACCCCTTGCAGCGGACTGTAGAGGAGCTGAGCAGCTTCTTCAGCAGCCGACTGAGGCACCCCCAGTGCAAGAAGGAGCGCTACCTCAGATCCTTCATCCCCACCGCCATCAGACTGTATACTTCTACTATATAGTCCAAACGTGCAATATTTTTCCATACTCTCTCAGTTACTGTTTTATTATTACTTTATTTTGTCTGCATGCACTTTCTTGCTCAAACTTTCTCTTGCACTAAACTGCCTGGATAAATAAAATAAAGCCTTATCTAATCGAATTATCCAAATATTCCTGTTTTCCCTTCACTTCTGTCTGTTTGAAACATGGTTGTAGTGGCGATGTGCTTTACTACACTCTTCTGGTCACTGAACAAACTGCAACAACAGCAGATCTGAACGTCCCATGTTGTTGTGCCCTTCTACGGAGGCCTGGAGGCACTTGTTGAGAGTGCTGCTTACAATAATTACAGTCTATGCTTTCCCGACCGCTCAGTGGTGTGGTGTGAGAGTTGTGCGTTTCTAGCTCCCACAGATGAATACTGTTGTTGAGTCCTTAGGCAAGACACTTAACCAACCTCCTACCTAATATCTACATACACTGGTGTAAGAATGTGTATGTGAATGGGTGAGTGGTACCTTGTTGGGAAGCACTTTGAGTGCCTTGAAGGTGGAAGAGCGCTATACAAAAGTACAGCTTTTGAGATTCCTGATCTGAAGGTTGGAGGTTCGAATTCTGCTCTCGACATAAACATCATTGGTTGAGTGGTCAGATCCACTGACCCAACGGTCAGCAGTGTGATTCCAGCTCCCACAGATGAATGCTGTCTTTGGCAAGACACTTATCCCCCCCTCGCCCCTACTGTCTGAGTGTGTGTGAATGGGTGAGTGGTTCCTAAAGCGCTGTAAAATGCTTTGAGTGCCTTGAAGGTGGAAAAGTGTTATATAAAAATGTGACCATATTGTGCATCCCTTGTCAAATGTAACTAAAAGATACTAATTAACTAATACTGGTATTGAAACTAGAGCTAGAGCTGTATCAGAACAAGTATAATGAGCACATAGACTAATATACTTCCATGGACCACTATGGAACCTACCTGGGCGACTGAGGGATTACACAGATATAAGGCCATATGGGAATATAAAAGAAAAGTACTATGATTTAATGTACTATGGCTTAATGATTTAATGCACTATGGTTTAATGTTGAAATGTTAGTATCATGACGACACTAACATCTGTTGTTAAAAAATCCCCAAAAAGCATAAATGTAGAGTGAATTTTCGTTGAGCGTTTCTTGTTTCTTGTAGGCCTGGTTTGGTGGGTGATTTACTGCACAGAGCCTCTGTTTTGACAGCTATAAATATTTCTTACTACAAGTTTCCACATGTAACACAGCAATGCAGAACCAGTGCTTCCCACTGGTCTTGGGGAGACTTATGTACCACAAATAGGTTCCTTTCATTTGAACAATAAAATGTCATACTATTTGTGGAGTTTAATTGTTGCTTATTATCTGAAACCAAGCTTTCTTCCCTGGTGAGCCAAAAGGTGTACATATTGGTGTCCCAAGAGCCAAAGCTATGAATGTTTTTTGTAAAAAGTCAGTCTGCAAAAAAAAACAAACACACATTTTCCGATCTATGTTATTATGTTTTCTCATCACAAGCAGACCTGAAGTTGTGTTTTGTTTCGTTCACATGTTCAAAACACAAGTTCTTCTTCTTACAAACAGAAACACTCCACGTTATGATGTTCCTGTATGTGGTTATACAGGAAGTGCTCCACTATGTTTTTAAACTCCATACACCGTCACTAGAATCAGTTAGATATATTTAAATAATTTCAGCCCTGGAATTGCCAGTCTCTTAATAAAGGTCAAATATAGCTGTTAACTTGAAAACTACTTGTGACCTCACAAGGTGGAACAGAGCATTTTGAGCTTTGGAGATGAGATGTAGACAGTAGACCTGCGCGATTTATCGATTAAATCGATTAATTCGAATTTACAGTTCAGGACGATGTGTTTTTATGGAAATCGATTTTTTAGTTATTTTTTAAATGCGAGCGGAACTAATGCGCAGCCACGTTCTACATGGGTAAGTTAGCATGGCCTACCCAAACAAGCTAGTATGCGAGTGAGGGAAAGCCGGAGCTTGTACCAACCAAAGGTGTCGCTACATCTGTTATATGGAACTGGTTCAGTTTTGTTGCGTCGGACTTAGAACAAACGAGTGCTCACTGTAAGGTCTGTTCAAGAGCTGCAGCCCGACAAATGTATCCTTGCGCCGAAAGCAGAGGCACACAGCGGAGTGGGAGAAGTGCAAGTCCCCACAGCACGAGCACATATTGTAAAAGACATGGTGCCCATATATACTGTGGAAAAGCCCGGATTCATTAACATGGTGAAAGTTTTGGACCCAAAGTATGTGCTACCAAGCCGCAAATATTTTTCTGAAGTTGCCACAGCTGCATACAGACTGCATAAGCTAACATACATGAACACAGACAGCGGCTCCCTCTTTTCTGCATCACTCGAGGTAAAACTAAAACTAAAACACAACACTACCCACTCCAGTCCATCTTTCTCACAATCAGGGAATAATTTAGCTCCATAAAATGCTTCTTTATAAAAAAGATATTTATATAACTGGTATTTTTTTAAAACAATAACAGCTTAATTGATCCAAGGTGTAATGTATTTGTTTTATAAAAGAATGTGGCATTATTTTAAGCCATTTGTCTGTTATTTGTTTTTGAGTAGGGCAGAGAAAAATCGATTAAAATCGGAAATCAGATTTTTTTAAATTTTTAATCTGAGATTTTATTTTTAGGCCATATCGCCCAGCTCTAGTAGACAGACAAAAGAAGTGACTTTATTGATCTCACAATGGAGAAATTCTTCTCTGCATTTAACCCATCCTGTTATTAGGAGCAGTGGGCAGCACATTACTGCGCCCGGGGACCATCTCCATGATCTTCTTGCTTCAGTTTGATCAGGACCTCAGCTGGAGGATTGTACCTGGAGCATGTTTTGGGTTGATGGGGGAAACCGGAGTGCCCGGAGGAAACCCACTTAAACACGGGGAGAACAAGCAAACTCCACACAGAAAGGCTCGGGCGACCCAGGGATCGAACCCAGACCATGCATGCAAACTCCACACAGAACACACACAGAAAGGACTGGGCGACCCGGGGACAAACAAAACTCCTGGTATGTTTTTGATGAAGTAACAGCATTATAACATGCCTTAAAATTCACAAAAGTAAATGTTACCTAATATAGGACCTTTTTCAGCTTTAAAGGCAGCACATCACCTACCTTCAATAAGGTTTGGTCAGGGTCAAATTTGTAGTGATGCAATCCCACTCACACTAAAGATGCATGTTTTTCAGTGTAATAAAAACAATCAAAATGAAAAAGACTAAAAGTTACTGTGGCTTTAAGCAGTCCTTTTTGACCCGTATAGTTACTTTAAAAGTTTATAATGATCCTTTGCTCAATTTGAATGCCATTTCATGGACAGTTCAAGATTTGAATCTGAACTGTTAAACAAATCCAGAAATCCCATGCATTTTAAAACATGTTTGTAGATAAACTGCAGGGGTTGCAGCTTTTAGAATAAGACCCCCATGTAAATGCAGGGAGGGCATCTGACACATAGGGACATTTCCGAACATATTTGTAGAGATCTAAACTACAGGGTTAGCAGCTTTTACACAGAATAAGACCCCATGTAGACACAGGGATATTTGGTTTACTGCAGTGGGCTTTAAAGATCCCATGACATGGTACTTTTTTGATGCTTCTATATGGCGCCTTAATGGTTCCCTAATACTGTAAATGAATCCTTCTTCAAAATCAAGCCTTAGTGCATGAGATAGCCTCATGAACACAGTCAGTCATAAATATCTTTGAAACGCTTTATTATGGGCGTTGTTCCTTGAATGCAAATGAGGAGGACAGAGACAGGCCAGTGCAGCGGGTGGGTTGTGGCCAAATACGCCACTGTTTCCTCGTTTAGTGGTGCACTGTGCGCTGTCACCCACTTCCGTGTTTTAAGCGCGGAGGAAGATATGAGATGCTTTCCATAAAAAAAAAACACACATTTCCACAGAAAATAAAATTAAACCACTGCTGTTTCAGAGGTTCGGAGGCTCCGATAAAGGACATCCGAGCCTGGAAACACTCTCACGTAACCTAGATTTCCGACAAATCTTGCATATGTCAGTGTTTTATGCTGTCATATGTCAGTCTTTTCGAAACCAAACCATTTCCATGCCACAGAAATAGACCCGCGTTTCGGCACTAAATCCTCTGAAGTAGACCCAGCTTTAGCTGCCTCTGCCTGCATTTTCTCAAACTGCGCTGCCAACCTGTTACAAGTCTGCTTGTGAGAGAGGTCATGTGATCACCTAGGCTTACAAGTCGAGCGGCAGAGTCGAGCTCTGTGTGGGGAGCACTGCTGCGCTGTAATGTGTGTCGGCATCTGTAAGTGTCAGCGCGCGTTTCATTGTTTTTTGCGAACTAATTTAAATACTCGATAATGTAAATTTGCACATCGTTAAAACAACAATCGCATAATATCGCAGACAATATACATCGCCCACCCCTATTCTTCCACCACCATATATATGATGTTACTTCAGACTAATCTCATCATCATAGTGAAATTTAAACTATTTTCATACTAAAGAAATGGCTTTATACTCAATATAATTTTTTTAGACAATAGAATGTAATTTTTCAATTTTTCTGGTCTTATACTAGTTCTGATATAGATTTAGATCATTGTAAAACTACCCAGGAAAGGTTCTAGTTGGTCTTATTTATGTTTTCAGGATTGATACCTCATTAGGGATGGGACAAGATCTCGTGAGACAAAATTGATTGTGCACATATGCTGAAAACGATCTTGTGAGATTTTTCCCCATGTTTTTATGTTTGGATTGGATAAAAAGTACTGGCGAGATGCATTTATTTTGTCACAAAAAGCAGCGCAACAGGGGAAAAAATATGAAATAAAGTAAAATAATAAACTGTGAGAATAAAATTGGGATTCTATTGTAAAATTTATTTATAGTAAATGTTAAAATCTCATGTCGTCTCATTCTCGTACGTCCAGTCTTGTGTAAATTGTATCTCGTCCCAGCCCTAGGGCGGGACGAGATACAATTTACACAAGACGAGTCAAGACACAAGACTGGATCTACAAGAAAGTGACAACACGAGATTTTGACATTATTTACTATAAATAAATTGTACAATCCAGTTTCCAATGTTATTCTCACCGATTTTACTTTATTACATGTTTTTTTTCCTGTAGCGCTGTTTTTTTGTGACTACAGCGTCTCAAAAAATGTATCTTGTATAACTTTTTATCTAATCCAAACATAAAAATGTTTCAGCATGTGTGCACAATCTTGGGCAATTGGCAATTTTGTCTCACGAGATCTTGTCCTTAATTTGTATTTATCTTGAGTCTTGATGTTTTTGACATGTTTTTTTTTTTTTTTTTTTTTACACATACACACATTTGTATTTGATGTGGCTTAACTTCTAAATTATCTGTGCAATTATTAACAGAGGGTGCAAGGACTTCAGCTGCTAGACCATTAACGAATGTAGCTGTTCAGATTATGCATGTAGCCATAGTTTATGCATGTACAGTAGATTAACATGCAGGATTACTCAAACATGTGTGAATTAAATGCCAGTTATGTTTTTAAATTATGCATTTTTGCCATGTTATAATTGTTCTTCTTATTTGCAAAGTTGTATTTAAAGTGGTTCATGCATGACTAATCTTTATTCTCCTGTACTCAAGATGTCATTGGCCTTGCCCCCAGACATGCCCACAACTTTGTAGTTCGTTCTGTGATTATTTTCTTACTTTGTGATACAGTGATGCATGTAAAATTCAGCTGAGTTGCATAGCCATTTTGGAACAAATGGGAAAACGATAGCACTTTGTTGTGGTGAAATTTAACGTATAAAGGGGCAGGCAGAACTCAGTGCACATGTTTCTTTTACTAAGCCATTTTATTGCGATTTAAAGGTCCCATGGTATGAAATTTTCACTTTCTGAGGTTTTTGAACATTAATGTGAGCTCCCCTACCCTGTTTAGACCCCCCAATGGTTAAAAGTTGCGAAATGTTTAAACTGAGCATTTGCGATCCTTTTCTGCGGATCCTTTTCTGAGCTCAAATGGGCGATTTTGAACAAGGCACCTTATTGACGTCAGATCGAAAAAAGAAATGCAAATGCAGTTCCACCCCCGTCTGTCTGTACTCAGCGTCTCTGTAAATCACGCCCAGAGAGTTTGGACTGCGGAGGAGCCACGCAATGCGAAATACGTTTTTTTATTTGCCTGGAGGAACTTGCGAGTGTTTCTAGGCTCGGAAGTCCTTTTATCTGAGCCTGTGGATATCTGAAACAGCAGTGGTTTAATTTTATTTTCTGTGGAAATGTGTTTATTTTTCAATGGAAGGCTTCTCATCTCTCCCCCCGTGCAAAAACACAGAAGTGGGTCACAGAGCGGAGCGGAGAGCTTGGCCACGCCCCCACCCCCTACTATAGGCCATCTCTGTCCTCCTCATTTGCATTAAAGCAACAACGCCCATAATGGAGTGTTCCAGAGTGACATTTATGACTCTTTCTCATCTTATCTCTGTTTCTCATGCACTGAGTGTTGATTTTGAAGAAGGATTCATTTACAGTATTAGGGAACCATTAAGGAGCCATATAAAAGCATCAAGAAGTACCATGTCATGGGATCTTTAAAGTTTGCAAAGTTTGCAAATTATAACATAATGATCCACAGGCGATTATCAATATACAGCTGACAAAAGCACAATCTGTCTTCTTTAATGAGGAAACAACATGTCTAAGAGCCACCTTAGAAATACACCTTTTAAATCCAAAATAAACTACTCTCGACACTTCCTCACACTTGTGTTGTAGTCTTTACGAGCTGGTGCCTGTTGCTGTAAACATGCTGACATACTATATGTGGTGCCTCTCTCTCTGTCAGCCCCAGGGCGGGTGAGCAGGACCAGTCTGAAGGAGCCGCGCAGCTGTAACCTGTGGAGGGCGCTGTTCTGCTGCCTGCATGCTCAGGATGGGCCCAAAGCCACGCCCCTTCCTCCTCCTCCTTCACTACAGCCACTTCTGCAAGAGCCGCACGACAATGGCACCATCATCAAGGTAACCATCAATATATCTGTGTTATGATTAGGGCCTGACCGATGTGGATTTTTTTTTTTTGAGCCAATATGATACTGATATAACAGGCTTTTGGAGCTGCCGATATAACAGCCGATATATTTAGTGACATTAAAATTCACTGTGAATCTTCAACTGATTATAAAACTTAGGTTTGATTTTGGGTTTGTTTAGGCTACAATTACTGTTATTTTTCTTCTTTACAGTCATATTTAAAGACAGTAGGTTTATGGGATTTTTGCATGACATTCTAGCTTGTAAACAAAGTAAGTAAATTACCGCTATTAGTCTTAAGTGGTTATTGTAAATGTGTGCGCGCCGCGATAAGTATGTGCGTAAATGCGGACCATTCACACCTCTATTCACAGCTCATCTACATATCAATGCAGGTTTAGTAACATGTATACAGCCACTATAGTCACCTTACAGTAGAGAGTAAGAAACCTGTCTGTTTATGTGTGGTAGCTTACAGCAGCTAAGTGCTAATCAGTGAGAAGGAACGAAAAATAGCATCAAAACTGACAAATTTGCAACACTCAGGGCTCACGCAGGCACCTCACAGATCACAAGTCACTTAGGCCCTGTCCCCACGACAACGTTTTTTGGAGGAAACGGAGAAGTTTGTGTGCGTTTGGGCCTGCCGTCCAGACGGCGCCGGCGTTTTTGGGGGCGAGAACGGAGTTTTTCAAAAACGGCTTCCAGAGTGGAGAAGTCGGAGAACGCCCCCCGTTGCGTTGGAATGTGGGCGGCAAAAAAGCGCGGCAGGTGAGAAAATGATGACGTCGCGCTGCCGTAATCATCACGTGACCGGTGACCAGAGGGTGGAACCCGGCGCCTTCCGCAGGTAACAACCAGATAACAACAGCCATGGCGGGCAATGGACTTCAGTATCTTTTGCAGACTTTTGGAAGTTTATTGGCACTGCTGCATCAAACTCTGTTCATATGCAATGCATTGCGACAACAGCAGAGGACCATGCACAATTACGCCTTTCACGGAACCGGAGGCAGAGGAGCTTGTTTCGGGCTTCCTCCGTGTGCATGACATGCCACAATGTTTGGGATCGATCGATGGGACACATCCCCTCAACATACAAGCGGTGTGTGACTACAGGTACCGGTTTATGGACGTTACTGTGAAGTGGCCTGGCAGTACGCACGACGCACGGGTGTTTGCCAATTCAAAGCTAAACACGTATTTTAAAACTGGAAAGATCCCATCGCTGGAAAGGCAGATAGTGGACAATGAGGAGCACATACCAATTTGAGTGTGTTGTGTGCTGTAAATAAAGAGAAAGAGCAACCATTTCTTGTCTTTTTTATTAAATGAAAATTTACCTTTTACAAACAGGCACATGCAGTATCACACACAAAAATATATAGCTGCCCGTTGGTGATGGTCCCCGGTTGTATATTCTCGCCGAAAAGCCAACATAATGTCCGAGTATGTTTAACATTCCCGTAGTAAGATCCAAACAAGCATTTTGCCTAAATAACACGCCCAAGGTTAACGAGAGTTCTACTTGTTAATGTCTATCTAATAAAACGATAGCAAGTAATGCTAACTATCGATTTATAGGCAAAAACTCTGCTCACGCAGCGCAAATCTTTGTTCTGTGGCGTCTGTCTATGTTAGGGACGGTCAGCATTTTCACATTACCGGAGTGAGTCGCTGCTACATTGGTGGAGCAGGGGGACAAAATATATTCGCTTGTGTTGACGGTCCCTAAAGTACACGTGTTTGCTTGTTTATGAAAGAGAAAGGACTTTCTGCGCATGTGCTCTTTGTAGTCCTGCGTTACTGGTGGCTCTGGCTCTTTCCGGTTTACAGCGCCACTTATCGGTGTGACATATGTACTACATCGTTTTCAGTCAGCGCTCCGTGCTCATCTTGACGCGCATGTTTTCTGATCCAACACGTGTCTGGACGAGACTTTTTTTCACCCCGGGTAAAAAAAAAAACAGGAACGTTGTCGTGGGGACAGGGCCTTAGGCCCTGTCCTCATGACAACGTTTTTTGGTGGAAACGGAGAAGTTTTTGTTCGTTTGGGCCTGTCGTCCACACAGCGCCGGCTTTTAGGTGGGTGTAAATGGTATTTACTACATCAACAGAAAGGGCAAACATTCCCTAAACATACAAGCGGTGTGTGACAACAGGTACCGGTTTATGGACGTTATTGTGAAGTGGCCTGGCAGTACGCACGACGCACGAGTGTTTGCCAATTCAAAGGTAAACGCGTATTTCAAAACTGGAAAGATCCCATCACTGAAAAGGCAGATAGTGGACAATGAGGAGCCCATACCAATTTGAGTGTGTTGTGTGCTGTAAATAAAGAAAAAGAGCAACAATTTCTTGTTTTTTTTATTGAATGAAAATGTACCTTTTACAAACAGGCACATGCAGTATCACACACAAAAATATATGAAAGCATTTCTGTTTTCTTTACGCAAATTCACACAACTATATAGCTGCCCTTTTGTGATGGTCCCCGGTTGTATATTCTCGCCGTAAAGCCAACATAATGTCCGACTATGCTTGGGCAGGACTCAGCGTAATGAAGTTGGCTCATGTTTGACATTCGCTTGATATCCGGGGTTTAACATTCCCATATTAAGATCCAAACAAGCATTTTGCCTAAATAACACGACCAAGGTTAACGAGAGTTCTACTTGTTAATGTCTATCTAATAAAATGATAGCAAGTAATACTAACTATCGATTTATAGGCAAAAACTCTGCTCACGCAGCTCCTTCGTTCTGTGGCTACCGTCTGTTGGGGACCGTCAACAAATGATCTTCACATTACCGTAGGGAGTCACTGCAACGTTGGTGGAGCAGGGGGACGAAATAATTTCGCATTTGTTGACGGTCCCTAACATACACGTGTTTGTTTGTTTACAGAAGAGAAAGGACTTCATGCGCATGCGCTCTTTGTAGTATTGCGTGTCTGGGGGCTCTGGCTGTTTTCTGTTTACAGCGCCACATATCAGTGTGGCATATGTATTACATCGTTTTCACTCAGCGCTCCGTTTTCGCCTGAACGCAAATATTTACTGATCCAACACGTGTGTGGACGTGTATTTTTTCCAACCCGCTTAAAAAAAAATCCAGGAGCGTTGTCGTGTGGACGTAGCCTAACAAGTGTCCTTTTAATCCTGACTCAAAACGATCATCTGTAAAAAGATTCTAACCCAGCATGCTGACAGTAGGGATGGGAATCGAGAACCGGTTCCTGTTGAGAACCGGTTCCGTGTGTTTCGATTCCGCGGAATCGATTAGCAGTTTATCTATCGATTCCTCTTATCGATTCCAGCCAGCACGAATTACGCACGTGCGTAATGCCGCTACGTGTTTCGCCGCTTCACTGATACGCATGACGAGAAGAACGTTTGTGAAAATGGACTTTTAACTTCCACTTGGACACATGACGCGTTCGGGAGACGTTCGGGACAGGTTCGGGACACGTCTGTTTATCTGGAGCTCCTAAAAGTGTGGTCGGATATTTGGCAGCAGAAAGTCCGGGATATAAGCGAATACACGTGGAGACACGCAAATGATCCGACACGGGGTGAGTCATATTATTATCATATTGTAATGACCCGAGGGTTCTCTTACTTCACAACAAACTTTATTGATGAACAGAACTCTTGAATCGTATAACATTAACAGTGCATCTGCGCAGCCACACCACTCTCTCTTAGTCCTCAACTCCTCGCACACACTAGTTCCCTCCCACATGCGCACACCAGCAGAACCCTTAAAGGCACATAGACATAAAACTAGGGATGCAAATGATCTTTTAATTCATTAATTGATAGTTGATTGACCTTATCGATCGATTAACGATTAACTGATAAGCGGCGTTTTTCACCTGAATTTTAGTGTTTCAACAGGGTCTTTAAGAATATAAGCTATAGTAACATAACACTGAGTCATTAATATATTATAGTATTATTATATTGTATATTCCTCAATGAATTATTCCTTAGTAAAAAGCAGACAAATGTATTGATGCTGAATAACAAAATACAGTAATCCCTCGCTCTATCGCGGTTCGCAGATTTTTTAATTAATTTATTTTTTTTCTATTTTTTTTTTATAGTGTAACATTTTTTTATAGTGTAACATTGTGCTCTGTCTTCATTGGCTAAGAGACTAGACCAGGACTAAACGTGGACTAAACCAGAACTAAACCAGGTCTAGACCAGGTCTAAACCTGGACTGGACCTGGACTAAACCAGGACTCGACCAGGTCTCGACCAGGTCTCGACCTGGACTAAACCAGGATTAAACCACCACGTGCCGCTGCTGGTTTCGTGTGGCTGGTTTGTGAAAAGTCTTAAGACATTTCATTTGAGGTGCTGTAAGAAAAAGCAAGCGCAATACCTACTACAGTGAACCCTCGCTGTATCGCGGTTCACTCTTCGCGGCCTCGCTGTTTCGCGGATTTTTTTTTCCAATTTTTTTTTTTTTTTTTTCAATTTTTTTTATAGTGTAACTTTTTTTTTACAGTGTAACATTCTGTCCTGCGCCCTGATTAGCTAAGAGACTAGACCAGGACTAAACCAGGTCTAAAGCAGGTCTAAACCAGGACTAAACCAGGTCTAAACCAGGACTAAACCAGGTCTAGACCAGGGATGGTAGGGACAGAGTCTCAGATTTCCTTCACGAGAGCGCCTGGGTGACAGGAGGTGTGGCCTTTGTTTACTTGCACGAGCCATGGAAGAGAGTGCGAGCCGGACCATGGAAGAGCCAAGAATCAACATGGAGCGTCCGGGGGAGCCGCAGCGGGGAGAGGACACTCGCGCGCACAGAGGAGACAGTGGCTCTTCCCCGTGAGAGGACGAGAGGACGAACCCAATACTCCACAATACTCCACAGGCGACGCATTGATAGCGGACTGATTTTGGAGCCGGGGTGAAATGCAACCAACTCTTGTGAGCGCAGGTTGGTCTTACCTGGTCTTGTGGTGCTCAGAGGCGTCTGTTAGCAGTTCGGCACTGTTAGCATTGGCTTGAGTCTTGCCCAAAATGATATCCAGGTCGCTTTCCACTCGACTTTCGCACATGGCATGGATATGTGGTACCAAAACAAACGCACGTGTCCGCGCGCACGTGCCCGCGCGCACGTGCCCGCGTGTCACGTGCCCCCGCCCCACTATTAATATATTTTAATGAAAATCTACAAAAGTTTGAGTGTTTAAACAAGAGAAAAATGTGAGAAAATGTTAATACCAGTCTCAGAAAGGTGTATAATGTGTCTGGTGAAGCGTTTTCAGCCTTAAAACATGTAGAATAATTGTAAAATATAAAATTGTCCTACTTCGCGGATTTCACTTATTGCGGGCTATTTCTGGAACCTAACCCCCGCGATAAACGAGGGTTCACTGTATTAGGTATTAAAAATCAGGTATTGATCAATACTAAAACTAGTATCAAAACTATTTTGAGCAGGTATCGTTTCTGAAATAATGACATACCTTGATAAAATTGGTCTCATCTTCAAGTTTAACAGAACAAGTGTAAGACCACATGGTAATCAGCAAATACAAATATTTAGCTTTTAAAATTATCATTTGGGTATCAAAATCTGTATCGAATCTATTGTTTCGTACCGACATTGAGTTTGAAATGTTAGTATTTTGACAACACTAATTACAATACCTTTAGTGACTTGTCATGTGTATGTCAGTAGCAGTAGTTTCACGACTTTGCACAGCTCTGCTGTTGGACATTTGTGTTTTATCTGGTGTTTAAGTGCTCACTTAACTTATTGCTGTTGTACAAACAAACCTAAGGAAGAATAAAGGACTTTTGTTTCAAAGAATGCTCTGAAAGACACACCTGCTCTGAGTGCTCCTGTCTCCATAGCAATCAACTTTAAATAGAGTTTGAAACTTTGAAACTTTGCTGCTCCCTGTCTCCTCTCTACAATGTAACGAAATTATTGTTAAGTTGAATTATATTGACACTCAACACAAGTGAAGACAGAAGACAGGCTAGAGATGTTTTTGCTTTCCCTGGAATGTTCTACAACATGGCATTGAACTAATCTGTTTTGAATATTTTCAATTACAAGTGTTTATATTGCTCACAAATACTTTGAAAAACATGTTTTTACTGTGAGCGGGAACGCCTCTTTGCAGATCTGACCTGTAAGTGGCCTGGTGGTGTCTGGTGGCATATCTATGGAGAAATACAAGTTTGAAGTCATAACATTTCCATAGAGATAAGCAGGTGGAGCCCCTTTAAAATTCTTGAGTTATTATTATTAATTTAGTTTATTTATGAGACAGGGACAGTGCACAATCTACATTAATCTTAACAGGAGAGGTGTTGTGCCAGGTTGTAGCACCAGAGCTAATTTCCATCTGTAGTCCCTGCTGCATGTTTTTTAGGTTTGATGGGGGAAACCAGAGTGTTCGGAGGAAACCCACCCAGACATGGGAAGAACATGCAAACTCCACACAGGAGTTTGCCGGGAAAGGGCCAGGTGACTTTCTTGCTGTGATGCATGAGTGCTAGCCACTCAGCCACCATTCCGCTGAATATTAAAAGCTGTCTCAATGACAGCTATTATTTAAAAATAAGTGACAATACATTAATTATATCAGAAAAATGTCTTGCTGGAGCCTAAATTGTCTCTGCATTTTGGATGGAATAATTAACCTAAGTAGCTCTATTTTAGAGCTACTTCCTGTATTTTTGTACTTTCTTTTCAACTTTTTTCCACAAGCTTAGCTGATGTAAAATTATGACAAATATTTACCACAGGTACTATCCCACCAAACCATGTTGGAATTAGAACAAAAACAGTCATATGCGCTTTAAGATGGTGGCATTTAAAATAAGAATATATGACATATGCAGCCACTCAGACATATAGTAAAAGTCCAGTATTACACAAAATGGACTCTTGTGAGTTTTAAACCATGTTGTAATGTTGTTACCTCCTCAAAACCAGACCTGGAGTTGTGTATTCTTTTATCCACACATGTTTGAGTAATCATTTATTATTTGTCTGTCATCTCCAAAGCTCAAAATGCTCTGTCCCACCTTGTGATGTCATCAAGTGGTAGTTTTCAAGTTAACAGCTGCTTTTACCTTTAGTTCTGTATAGAGTGGCATTTCTAGGGCTGAAATCCAAATTATTCAAATGAAGACTCTGAGGCGGACTCGTCCATCACCCTGGCTGAAGTCACTGAAGTGGTTGGCAAGCTCCTCCGTGGCAAGGCTCTGGGGGTGGTTGAGATCTGTCCTGAGTATCTTAAGTCTCTGGATGTTGTGGGGCTGTCTTGGCTGACACGTCTCTGCAACATCGCGTGGCCGTCAGGGACAGTACCTCTGGACTGGCAGACCGGGGTGGTAAAATAAGATCAACTTTATTGTCCCCAAGAGGAAATTTGTCTTGGGCTCACTGCCCGCAGCTTAAAAACACAGTTACACTCACACAGTACAGACAGGCAAACCGAGAACAGTCGCAGCTCATTGCCAGATACATTCGTCCATCGTTGATGCCCATTGTCCATTTGTGCACTGCACAATCTTACAGTGTTCTATTTATTGCACCAGCTTTATTGCACAAATTATTATTGCACAGATAATTATTGCACAAGCCCTATTACACAAACTGTTATTGCACAATAGTTATTGCACCATTCAATATATGGTCCCTCTGTTTAAGAAGGGGGACCAGAGGGTGTGTTCCAACTACCGGGGAATCACACTCCTCAGCCTCCCCGGTAAGTTCTATTCCAGGGTACTGGAGAGGAGAATCCGACTGATGTTTGAACCTTCAATCCGGGAGGAGCAGTGTGGTTTTCGTCCCAGCCCTGGAACACTGGACCAGCTCTCTATTTTCCATCAGGTGCTTGAGGGTTCATGGGAGTTTGCCCAACCAGTCCACATGTGCTTTGTGGATCTGGAGAAGGCACTTGACTCGTGGGGTCCTGTGGGGACTGCTCTGGGAGTACGGGGTCCGGGGCTTTTTGCTACTGGCTGTCCGGTCCCTGTATGACCGGAGCAGGAGCTGTGTTCGCATTGCTGGTAGTAAGTCGGACCCGTTTCTGGTGCATGTTGGACTCTGCCCTTTGTCACCGGTTCTGGTTTATTATATTTATGGACAGAATTTCTAGGCGCAGTCAGGGGCCAGAGGGGATCTGGTTTCAGAACCACAGGTTCTCATCTCTGCTGTTTGCAGATGATGTCCTGATGGCTTCATCAGACCAGGACCTCCAACGTGCACTGGGGAGGTTTGCAGCCAAGTGTGAAGCAGATGGGAAGAGGATCAGCTCCTCCAAATCTGGTTCATGAGCGTAAAAAGGTGGTTTGTGCTCTCCCGGGGGTGTATTAGAGTAGTATTGAGAAGCAGATCGGTGCAGCGCCTGCAGTGATGTGGTCGCTGTACTGGACCATTGTGGTGAAGAAGGAGCTGAGCCAAAAGGCAAAGCTCTCAATTTACCGGTCAATCTACATTTCTACCTTCACCTATCACCTTAGAGATAGGGTGAGGAGCTCTGTCATACGGGAGGGGGTCGGAGTAGAGCCGTTGCTCCTCTACTTTGAGAGGAGCCAGCTGAGGTGGATCGGGCATCTGTTCCAGATGCCTCCTGGACGCCTCCCTCGGGAGGTGTTCCGGGCATGTTCCACCGAGAGGAGGCCCCGGGGAAGACCCAGGTCACGCTGGAGGGACTGTGTCTCCCGGCTGGCCTGGGAACCCCTTGGGGTCCCCCCGGAGGAGCTGGAGGAAGTGTCCGGGGTGAAGGAAGTCTGGGATTCCCTGCTTAGACTGTTGCCCCCATGACCCGGCCCTCGATAAGTGGAAGAAAATGGATGGATGGATTCTAGTGAAGATGCATTTTTATTTATTTATTTATTTATTTGAATTGGGACAATGCACATTAATCAACATGACAACAAAAAGCATCAATGTAAATATGCCGGAATTAGCTCAATAACTACTTTACATCTGTTGTCCTCAGGTAGGTCAGAACAAAGAACATTTAGAGAAACACAACAAACAGAAGTGCACATAGACATTCTCTGAGTTTAAAAGGCCCAGAGAAAAAGAAAATCTACCTGTGTGAGCAAGTTTGATTATTTTTCAACCAATGTTTCAGCATGTTTTTGAAGGTTGAGAAGGACCCACAGTTCCTGACATGAGCAGGTAATGTGTTCCATGACTGATCCTCTGATCGATGTCACCATTTGGCCAAATTTGGTCCTGCGTCTCTGGATGTTACAGTCTCCTCTGGTCAATGCTCTGGTGTTAACTCGGTTAGTAGTTTTTTTACTTATAAAATCCATTAATGGTGGAGGAGCGAGTCCATTTAAAACTTTAAAAACAAGGCAAGCATCCATAAATACCTGATAACTTTCAAGATCCAAAATATTATACGTAAGATATTACAATAGTGATACTGTCAAGTGTTTTCAGTGTTTTTTTGAAGAGGGACTTTAGGGGCTTCAGGATGGCCTCTCATGTATGAGACCAAGTGGTATAGCAGTAATGTGGCTGAATATCATGGCATGCATATACGCCTTTGCTGATTCTGTCGTCAGATAAGGTATATGTTTGAAGTTTGACAGATTTAATTTAATTATATGTGAATTTTTTTTTTTTTTACATGCTAAATTTAGATTAGAGTCAAAAACTACACCAAGGTATTTGAAACGTTCAACCACATCAAGTCCCTCCCCATTGACCAACACAGATGGTTGCTCGCCCCCTGCTGGCTGTTGGGAGAAAAACATACAGACTGTTTTTTAGTGTTGAGATGCAGCCAGAGTCATGGAGCCAGTGGAACACTGGTACCATGGCACCCGAGAGCACTGCGGCAGCTTCAGATTTTGTTTTTGCATGAGTATACAATACTGTATCATCTGCATATAATTGTATTTTTACACTCTTACAAACATTTGGTAAATTGTTGACATATAAACTAAATAAAATTTGACTCAATATTGAGCCTTGTATGGAGTTTAAAAACACAGTGGAGCACTTCCTGTATTACCAGTAGACATCACAAGGTGGAACACAGTGTTTTCTGTTTGAGGGAAGAACTCAGCCTAAACATGCATGATTTGTGTGTTAAACGTGTGCGAATAGAACAAAACACAACTCCAGGTCTGTTTGTGATGAGGAAACTACATTAGAACAGAGATCAATAGCGTAATATGCCCCTTGAATTTTAGTGCTATGGACTTTCTAATGTAACTACAGTATATATTTTTTGTAATGCATTGTTTAAAGGCTTTCTCTTGTGAAGCAGGTTTCAGCTGAAATTAAACAGAATTGTTGAGAGGAGGCAGAGTCAGATCATGTTGCTCGTGTTAAGATTTCTGAGGCTTACATCATCCATACGCTGCTTCATCAGTTATGTAATATATAAACACTCTATAAACGGAACATGAATTGAACCAAATCTATTCTTTTCTGTTGTTGGGAGTATAGCAGTATGGTAAATGTGACTATAACATGTCTTGTTTGATTAATAAGTATTAGGCTATCTGATCTTTTTTCATTAATTAATTAATTAATTCATCATCTTCCCCTTTTCCGGGTCGCGGGGGCAGCAGTCCAAGCAGTGTTCTGCTGCCCAGAACACAATGCACCAGCCCCCCTCTATGTTATAATATTAGTTCCCCAACACAAACAGACCTGGAATTGTTTTTTTTTTCCCTTCACACATGCTTAACACAGAGACCCTACGTATTTAGGCTGTTCTTCTGTCAAACAGAAAACGGCATTCAACCTTGTGATGTCATGTGGTAACACAGGAATTGCTCCACCGTGTTTTTAAACTTTATACACCTTTACTAGAATACTCTGGATTAATTCAGACTTGGAATTGCCAATCTACTAAAGTAGATTGACATCACAAGGCATTTTGAGCTTTGGAGATGCAGACAGACTACTAATAAAGGGTTACTCAAACATCCATCCATCTTCTTCCGCTTTTTCCATTTCTGGGTCGCAGGGGCAGCAGATCTGCTGCCCAGAACACAATGCACCAGCCCCCATGAATCCTCCCATAGGTGGTGGGTCCATGGGAGGACAGCCCACATCTGGCCTTGGTGCTTCTGTCCCACTCATCTGTGGGAGCTGGGATCACAACGGATCATCCCGTCGAGAGCGGGATTTGAACCGCAAACCCCTGTAGGCAAACGCTCTACCAACTGAGCTACTGCCGCCCCACTGAGCTACTGCCGCCCCTTACTCAAACATGTGTGAATAAAAGAAAGCACAATGCTAGATATGTTTTGAGGAAGTAACAAGATTCTAACAAGGCTTAAATCTTCAGTCAGTTTTGTGTAATAGAAAATACAGGGTTAGTGTTTTTTATGCAGAATAATTCAGGGAATTTGGTTGTTTTTGGAAGAAATTATACTTGTAATACTCCAAACATTGCAGCCCTTGTGATTTGCTAATTGCGTATTGATGCATTATTTTAACAGCTTTACTCAAGTGATGCAGTGTTACTTTGTCATTTAAGGGTGAAAGTACCTGAACCTGTTTTTACATACATTCAAATAAGATGCAAAAGCACCAACTGGTGTTAAAATTCTGAAACCCTGAATTCTACATATTGCTGAGTGACTATATCAAACACTAGCTGAATTCCTGTTATAAATAGGT
This sequence comes from Paratrypauchen microcephalus, assembly GCA_036785185.1. Lineage (NCBI taxonomy): Eukaryota > Metazoa > Chordata > Actinopteri > Gobiiformes > Gobiidae > Paratrypauchen > Paratrypauchen microcephalus. The sequence goes on along the minus strand of JAVJIX010000231.1, from coordinate 804,889 downwards.
GTGTGCAAAAATATCAATATATTGTGATACTAAATCAACAGTATCATTATCATGGGCTCCTAGAGATGGGCACAATTTCCACAAGACGAGACAAGGTATGAGATTGGGCCCAGGAGAACGAGACATGATGAGATTTTAACATAATTCCTAGTATAGAAATGTCATGATTCAGATTCCAACTTCCAATTCTCATATTTTTGTATTTATTTGATGTAATATTTTTGTTTACATTCTATTACTGCTTTTTGGAACTATAACTCACCAACATGTAAATCGTTTTTGTCCAGTCCAAATATAAACACACACAAAAAATCTTGCGAGATAATTTTTCTCATGTCTACACGATCTTGTGGCAATTTTGTCTTGTCAGATCTTGTTTCACCCCCCTATGGGCTACTGCATTTTTAAATATCTTTTAGCACTCCTTTTGTGACAGTGCTATAAGGAAACTTGTTTATGCAAAACAGTGGACACAGTGAGTATTGTCTCAAATCGCGAGAGAGCCAGCAATTCCCAGGCCTAGTTATAAATACATTATAGAGTTGTCAAAAGTTTCAAAAATCAGATATTAATCGATAATAAAACTATTATTGAAACTAGATCAGGGGTGGGCAAACTTTTTGACTCGTGGGCCACAAAGGGTTCTAAAATTTGACAGAAGGGCCGGACCAGGAGCAGGTGGATTTAGTGTTTTGGTAATCCACCTCATAAGAGCAAAAAATAACATGGGATATGTATAAACCATGCTTTATTTCAATTAAAAATGAAAAATTGTTGCATTACAACAAAATGTCCATCTTTCAAGTTCCACAGTATTTAGCTATTTATTGAAATGACTCTTAAAACACAGAAAATTTAATCATTTTAATCATTTTCATAACAGTTATGATTTTAAAGCACTGAAAGTTCTGTTCTCCTTCAGGTTCTTTCGTTCTTTCGTTGACTGTTTTGTGGCAAAGTGACGGCTGATGTTATATTCTTTAAAAACCGCTACAGTCTCTTGGCATATCAGGCGTACAGCAGCTGATAAGTATTCAGTGAAAAAATATTTACTTGTCCGCTCCTTATTAAACACTCGACATTCTCTGTCCACTTTTCTTTTCTTAGCTCCGCTCATCTTTACAGGAGGGCTGAGGGGTTAAAGAGTAAAGCACAAACATGGAGCAAAATGCCTCAACAAAGGTCAATGTATCTAGTGCGCCAGCTATTGGAAAACATCAGAATTGCAGGGAAATTAAAACATTAACAAGGTTTATTAATTTAATTTCTTCAAATTGGCGGGCCGGATTAAAAAGCTTAATGGGCCGCATATGGCCGTAGTTTGCCCATGCCTGGACTAGATAATCATTTGAGCAGGTATCGATACTAAAGAAAAGTCCCATATCACAGGACAGAAATGAACCTTTCCTAAATGTCTTTAGAATGATCTTGAGGTGTATCAGAACAAGAGCACATAGACTAGTATACGCCCATGGACCACTATGGAACGTACAAGCACCACTGAGGGATTACACAGACATAAGACCATGGGAATAGAAAAGAAAGTACTATGATTTAATGTTAAAGGTCCAGTGTGTAGGATTCGTGGCCCATAGGTGGATAGTCGCTATTGCACTTCCTGTTTTAGCTACGGCAGACCTCGAGGGTCACCCGGGCGTGCCGTAGCGCGGACAGCTCGCGTACCGGCGCAAGAACCGCACGCCACTACTGTATACATAAAACGCGGTCCCGTTCCCTTTTTCTTTTTTTTTTTGCATGAAAACACACATTCCCGATCATGTACCATGACAATCTACACATCAAATGAAACCTTACAGTCTCCTCTTTTTGACTATGCAGTTCATTTCCCGGCACAACAATCACTCCCAGAGCACATGGGGCTTTTATACGGAAAAGCACAAAACGGAAAAGCACAAAGCTTACCTTTGAAGGCTCTGCCCAGGTCAAACTCAGCATTTCACCATAAGCTTGGTCTGAAATCTGTCCGTAAGGATCCAGCGAATAAAATCCAGTAAAACGATTTAGTCCAAAACACGTGTTAGATCCATTACGCGTCTGATCCGGCAGCATGCCTGTCGTTGTTTACCCAAAACCACGAGCCTAAGTCCAAAAGAATACTTTGATTTCATGATGGAAGTGAAAAGGCTTTGAAATCAATGTATTTTTGAATGGGTATCTTCAATTTCGGTAATTAACGGGTAAAAATCTTACACACTGTCCCTTTAAAAATCACATTCTATGGTGACATTCTAATGTCTAAATAAAGACCGTTTTCATTGTGCTATTGGAACCAGTGTTAAATATGTTGGTGTTTTGTAGGAGACTGAGCCGAGTCTTCTGCCCGAGGTGAAGGCCCAGGACCAGGGGAAGATCTGTGTGGTGATCGACTTGGACGAGACCCTGGTGCACAGCTCATTCAAGGTAAAAATCTGAACTAAACTATATGACCAAAACAATGTAAAAAGGCTAGTTTTATATTTATTTAATGTATTGTCAATATTGAAGTAGCGCAGTCCATGTCAAGAGTTTTGTTAAAATCCCACTTGACCAGTTCTGAAAATTGGACTACAGCAATTACATCAACACAAGACTAGAGAGGGACTAAACCAGGACTAGGCCTGGACTTGACCAGGACTAAACCAAGGAAAAGGTTGGGCATCTTGACACTCACTGACACACAGGGATACAATAGGGTGGGAGGGCATCTGACACATAGTGATACTGGAGGATGTGATTGTCTAATATGTAGAGCTGGGCGATATGGCCTAAAAATAAAATCTCAGATAAAAATTTAAAAAAAATCTAATTTCCGATTTTAATCAATTTTTCTCTGCCCTACTCAAAAACAAATAACAGATGATAAATGGCTCAAAACAATGCAACGTTCTTTTATAAAACAAATACATTACACCTGCATCAATTAAACTGTTAAAAGAAGCATTTTATGGAGCTAAATTATTCCCTGATTGTGGGAAAGATGGACTGGAGTGGGTAGTGTTGTGTTTTAGTTTTAGTTTTTCGTCGAAAAGAGGGAGCCACTGTCTGTGTTCATGTATGTTAGCTTGTGCAGTCTGTATGCAGCTGTGGCAACACAAGAAAAATATTTGCGGCTTGGTAGCACATACTTCGGGTCCAAAACTTTCACCATGTTAATGAATCCGGGCTTTTCGACAGTATATATGGGCACCATGTCTTTTACAACATACATCATGTTTTTGGTAAAACATACAACAGTGTGTGTGATTGCCTTCCGTCGTGGGCAAATGGGTCGAAAATGTTTCAGGGACTGGACGGTGGTTATTTTCATTCCGTTCAGATCTGCACTTCTCCCATTCTGCTGCGTGCAACAGCTTTCGGCGCTAGGATAAATTTTTTCGTGCTGCAACAGCTTTTGAACAGACCTCACAGCGAGCACTCGTTTGTTCTAAGTCCGACGCAAGAAAACCGAACCAGTTCCATATAACAGATGTAGCGACACCTTTGTTTGGTACAAGCTCCGGCTTTCCCTCACTCGCTAGCCGCGCTAGTTCGTACAATGTTTGGGTACGCCCCGCTATCTTACCCGTGTAAAACGTGGCCGCGCATTAGTTCCGCTCGCATGTAAAAAATAAGTTAAAAAATCGATTTTCATAAAAATATATCATCCTGAACAGTAAAGTCGAATTAATCAATTTAATCGATAAATCACGCAGGTCTACTAATATGTATGTGATGAAACGTGCAGTAGTAGTGCATGGAGAAGCAGTGGCTGTTATGTAACCTCTTCTCTCCCCCTCCCTCTCTCTTCCTGCCTCTCCTCCGCCTCCCTCTCATCTCATGTTCTCTCCCCTTTCCTTTTCCTCCCTCTCGTCTCCTCTTGATATTTTCTCTTTCGCTCCCTTTCTTTCCTCTCTCTCTTTCTCTTTCTCTTCCTTCCTCCTGCCATCTCCTCACTATTTCTCTCTCCTTTTCTGTCTTTCTCCTCTTACTTCTCTATCACCCCTCACCTTTTCTCTTCTTTCTTCCTCACCTATCCCTCTCTCCTTCTATCCTCTCTCTCCCCTCTCTTCTTTCTCCCTCTATCCTCTGTCCCTCCCTCTCTCTATTTCTCTTCCCTTGTCTTTCCCTTGTTCCTCTCTCTCATCCTTTGCTCCTTCTCTCCTTCTCTGTCTCCCCTCTCTCTCTTTCAGCCTGTCAGTAATGCAGACTTTATCGTGCCAGTGGAGATTGAGGGCACCACTCACCAGGTAAGATTCTGTATAATTAGACTTTTTACTAAACTAAACTTACTGTGTTTTTAATAACTATTTTGGGTTATTTTTTGCCTTGTATGTTCTAGTATTTATTTCTGTTTTACTATTGTGGGTAAAGTCTTATTGTAGGTAAAACGATGTGTCCGTGCTGTAGCTCTGATCAGAAAATGGAGGGAGGGGTCGTCATGTTGTAAACAGGATTTTTAATTCATGTGCGGTATAGGGAGACCTCTGCTGGTCACATGTGGGATTGAAAGTAAAAATTGTGTTTTTCTTCAGATTGTGAAGTACTTTAATATACCTGAAGTATATTAATATAAGATATAAAAAATGGTATAGGTGGGTTATTTAACTTTTTTCTTTGCTACATGGTTCCATATGTCTTTGATCATATATTTGATGTATTCTGTATGTATTATATAAAATGCAAGAAAAAAAAACACTGAATGAGGAGGTGTGTTGACTGGGAGTATACCATAATTTCCGTACTATTGAGTGCAACTGTATATAACCTCATCAACTAAATTTGAAAAGAATTTTATTTTTGTACATATATACAGGTGCGGCCGCACCTGTCTATAAGCCGCTGAAAGCTTTTGTCATCTTTTTGCAATGAGTCAGTCCATCATGCTGCTGTGGCCAACGTCTCAACATCGGCTCATGGATGCCATGCTCACTTGCAGCAGCTCTATTTCCTTCTTCGACAGCCATATCGATTGCCTTTAGCTTAAAAGCTGCATCATATGCATTTCTTCGTGTGTTTTCCATGAGGAGGGTGTGTGTATGAAGGGTGAAATAAGATAAGACTTTATTGATCTCACACAGAAGAAATTCACTTTTTTAATTTTATTTTTATTTTTATTACCTTTATTTAACCAGGAAGTCCCATTGAGATTCAAAATCTCATTTCCAAGAGAGACCTGGCCAAGTTAGCAGCCAATCCTTGCCACTTGCCACTTGCCACATTAGCTCCAGGCAGTTTAGTGCAAAAGAAAGTTTGAGCAGAAAGTGCATACAGACAAATAGTAATAATAATAATAAAAATAAGTAAATAAGAGTGTATAGAACATATTGCAAATCTGGACTATACAGTTTGATAGCAGTGGGGATGAATGATCTGCGGTAGCACTCCTTCTTGCACTGAGGGTGCCTCAGTCGGCTGCTGAAGGAGCTGTTCCTTCTTGGCCCATAGGATCCTCCACTGGAGCTCCCGCTGGACCCTTTTCTGCTCCTCTCTGTCCCCTGAGTTGGAAGCCCTTTTCTTCTGGTTCAGGAGGGCTTTAAGCTCAGGGCTGACTCAGGGGTGGTTGTTGGAGAAACACCGTACCCTCGTGGTTGGTACCGTGTTCTTCATGCAGAAGTTGATGTAGTCCGTGATCCAATGGGTCAGGCCGTTGATGTCATCTCCATAAGAGCCGCTGAACATGTCCCAGTCTGTGTTCTGGAAACAGTCCCTCAGACTCTCACCGGCCTTGTCAGTCCAAAGCTTCACAGATCGCTTCAGCGCAAGTCCTCTTTGCACCCTGGGTGTGTATTCAGGGAGCAAGTATACCAGACAGTGGTCTGAGCATGCAAAACACAATCGCGTGCGAAAATTCCCCAGATAGAACGACCTCATACTCATAGTCAGCAGCAAGTCCCGGGAGCACAGCGGTTATTTCACGTGCGTGTTCCCGGGATGACACCAGCGCTCGCTCACAAATACTGCCAGTCCTCCTCCTCGCGCTTTCCCACTCCCCATAACAGTCCGGTCTACACACTTTAGAGCAAATCTATCCAGGGAAATGACGTAGTCCGGTATGTGCTCAATCAGCCATGTCTTGGTGAAACACTCGGTATTTCCTCTGCTGCCGGGTCAGCGCGGTGAGTTCCTCAGTCTTGTTGGAGATGGCACAGACATTTCCCATAATTACCGCAGGTAGATACGGTAAATACAGTCTCCATTTCTTGCGTCCACCCCTGCAGCCTCTCCTCTTCCTCCGTATCTCTGCTGGAACGACAGGTTTCCCGGCGTGGAGTAGCGAAGGGCCACGCAGCCTGAGGAGCTCCTTGTGATGCGAGCTGTAGCTCACATCTCCTGGCGCGGATTCACAAAGTGCAAAAAAACACTACAGCTAACAATAAAGCTGTATTAAAAGTAGGCTTCCCAGGTGCCCAACTGCACCATGTTTCACCTACTCAAAAGAAAAAAACGTCTATATACAAGTAAAAAGAGGAAAAAAGGTAAGGTAGGGTCGGAGCTTCTGCTACAGGCAGCTGGCCTCTCCAGCCCCATCTTGCAGGAAAATAACTGTTCAAAACAAAATCAAACTAGCATCTTCCTCGGCGTGTTGTCTCTTCACCTGTCTGTCTTCACCTGTCTGTCTCGCTCTTGCACCCTGTCACTTGGTGCTCCTGCAGAAAGAGCCACTGTCCTGTCTGAGATCATGTCAGTTTCTGGGATCATGTCAATGTCTCGTAGGATTTCAGCAGATTTCAGGCTCTCCCAGAGGGGCGGGGTTAAATGTATTTATCAGGTATGAGTGGATGTTCAGCTACTGAAGTTTGAGATGTTTCTTCTCATCATTTACGCACCAGCCTACATTTAACGCATACGGGTCATTAAGACATATCCCATTCACTAATGTTCATTTAGCATCATAACTTATTTTATCACAAAGCTAATGTTGTAACTTCATATTAACCACACAGACCGTGGCGCTTTCTGCACTCAGGCTGTGCGCAGATCCACTGTGTTGATAAACAAATAATCCATCCATATATTGGCTGCATCGTTGTACAAGCCGTAGGGTTCATAGTGTGTGAAAAAAGTAGCAATTTATAGTCATTTATAGTCATCAATTATGGTAGTCGCCTCCATGGAGATTCTATTGCTTTGACTGGAATGTTCCATGATATATGAGACATTATTTGACATCAAAGTGATCTATCTTGCATTTATTCAGTTATGAGGTAAAAGAATAGGTAGTTCTGTAAGACCTGGTGGCGTCACCTACTCCGATGAGGTCCAAGTTTTACACAGTACTGTGAAAATACCACACCACCACAGGGTGTAAGTTGACCCTGACTCGCTATTCGGCAGAGGAATCCTGATGGAGCATGGCCTGGTTCAAGTAATCCAGGATAGGCTGTTTAATCTCACGGCCTATTCCCGATTACTTGATGCAGGACATGTTCATGGGCAACGCAGCAACTCCATGAGAATACTGTACAATACTAGTACTGTTATGTAATTATGTGTGGAGCTTTGTCAGTGAGGAATGTATATGTCTCCTTTTTGGACTTGGAATTACTTATTTATTTATTTTTTACAGTGAATGTGATTACAGCCGGTTGTGTTCACGTGGCATTGTGTAGTGCCTATAGTTTAATCTGAGCTGGAGGACAGAATGCTATGGTGGAATTTAAGGTACAGATTGCAGATTTGTTACCTAGTTTGTGGTTATTTATGATTAATACCTCAAAAACCTGATTGTTTTTTCAGCCATAAAATTAATATGGTATGTTTGTGGATCCACACACATTGAACCTTCTCATTATTTGTTTGAGATTAGCTTCACAAACGTGCCATATTAATCCTATGGCTTTTAGTCTTTTCAACAATCTTGACAACAATCACATCTTTGGGGTTGTATAATGGCATCATTTGACATTGAACTTTGTGCCAGATTTTGGACAGGCTAGCAAGCTCACAGTTAAGCAGCAAATTCCACCTGAGAATTCTTTGACCTCTCCAGCTCAATGTTAAAAAATAACTAAAATCTCCAGTTCTACAGTGAAATCTAACCTCATGCTTGTCTTCAGGTATACGTGATGAAGCGTCCATATGTAGATGAGTTCCTGCGGCGGATGGGGGAGCTGTTTGAATGTGTGCTGTTCACAGCCAGTCTGGCCAAGGTACCTCCCGACCTGAGACTCAAAACCACAGACACAAATAGAACATTTAGCTAGAATATTTAGCTGCAAACTCTTTCACAGAACTCTCCATCTAACTGCAGTCATGACTCCTCTCCTCATCCCTGTCTTTTTGATGGCAGCTGTAGAATTACACCGTTTATAGAGACTCTACTCACATAAAGATCCCATATTATGCTTCGTAAGGACTTTGGACATGTTTGCAGGGATGGAAGAGTTCCGCCTTTTAGCAGATCTCCGCTTTTTTTTTTTTTTTCAGCCGTCATTTTTTTTTTTTTATCTGTGCAAATTCGTTCAGAAAGATTTTGGGTGTATATATATGTATAGTTGTGTTTAGGGTCGCCAACCGTCCCTTGAAAAACAGAATCGTCCCGTATTCAAAACAAATGCTTTTTTCATGATTGGGCACTTTCATCCCTGTGTTTGAACCATAGGGGTGGGACGGGATACAGTTTCCACAAGACAAGATGAGACATGAGACTGAATTTATGAGAACAAGACAACATGAAATTTAGATTTTTAAAAAATTTATATAAATAAATTCTACAATCTAGTTCTTGATTATATTTTCACAGCTTAATTTTATTTAATATTTTTTCTGTAGCGCTGCTTTTTGTGACTTCAGCTTCTCAAAAAATGTATCTCGCCAGTACTTTTTATCAATCCACACTGTTGGCCACCTGTTGTTTTCTGTTGTTCAGAAATGCTATTCAAATCCTAACATGATTCTACGTGAATGAATCAACTGTTTGATAATAACAGCAAGCTCTGAAATGATTAAAATGTAAAGTGAAGATGTAACGTTGGCCGTATCCCAATTCTCCAAGCCTCATCTCCTAGATTCTTGCACTTTTAATCTTGTCCACATTTAGCTCTTCATCAGCATATGTGACCCGCCACGGGAAAAGCCGGGACATGTCGGGATTGTTGAACACGAGAAAATCGCGTTTGATTAAAATATATATATATTTTTTATTTTCATTTTTTTTGCAGAATGTGCTAGTTGAGATCATGAAGAAGCCACTCCATGTTTCAGATAACAGCAGTGGCTGCTTTAAAAGCATACATTTTGTCTAAGGGGGGGGGGGGTGTGTGTGTAAATAACCATAATTACCCCGCTACTGGATAGTCATGTGACGATTAGCTCTCTTTTGTTTTCGCCTGTTCGCCTGCATTTCAAGAGAATAAGGACAGTGAAAATGGACTGTAAATACTACTTTGACATGGGACATGGGACACTTTTGGGACACTTCCGTTTCTCCGAAGCTCATGTATAGAATACGGTCGGATACTTCAGCTGAAAGACCGTGGATACGCAAATTATCGGACAATGAGGCAAATGGAGGTAACCGCGTTCTCTTTCTTATGGGGTGAGTAAAGTGCTTCTAAACTTTGACACTACAGACTTTAGGACATGTTTAAATACTTCAGCTTTCTTGTGGTCATATTATTTCTGCATCAAAGGGAGATATTTAGCTGAAATGTAAACGTGAAGCAATTAACGTGAACAGAAAACATCCAGAGTGTGTGTACGTGTGTGTACAGGACTAAACCAGGACTAAACCAGGACTAAACCAGGACTAAACCAAGGACTAAACCAAGACTAAAACAGGACTAAACCAGGACCAAACCAGGACTAAAACAGGACTAATCCGGAACTAAACCAGTATAATGCATCTCATTTTGTATTGTATTGTATTAAATTGACAATACAGGTGACTTTAACTTGACATATTATCCTGTGTATTATTGAATTATTGAATGATTATGTCGACTTTTTTTTATAAAAGCATTTTCATTTTAACAAAGTACCTTCTAATTCTGACTTGCCCTGAAACGCCACACCACAGTGATGTCAGTGATGATCTGCAGGGGGAGGGCTTAGCTTAATGTCATGCAAATGAGCTCTGAAGGCCTGGACTGAATCTGTAGAGAAGCTTTTCTCAGCTCGTTGTTTTCAGATGTGCTGCTTTCAAATGGCCACAGATTCTTAAAATGTTCTCAAATTTCCAGGTGTAAGGCACCTTTGGAAAGCTTAGAATCTACACTTTCAGAATCTGTGAATAAATCAAAACGCCTCCGGGACGACTTGTAACGGTTTGTTTTTTCGTGGCCGGTAACATATGTACAGTGACTACTCAAACATGTACAAATCTGTGTTCTTTACAACATGGTAAACTGCTCAAAACATTGCATAATATGGGACCATTAGCAAAAACAGGAGATGGTACATTGCACCAACCAGGTTTAACTTCACCACAAATGATTACCAAATGGAGCTGAATGTGGTTTGTACTATTCAGCCATAGTATACACTGCATTACTGCATATCTTGTTTGTTTATGGCTTAGCAGCATGTTTGGAGCTACATGGCACCCTCCGAGGAATGGTCTGCTGTGATCGATTGTTCAAAGTGATCAAGTTTAAGTTAGGAAAATTGTTACTGTTAGGAATAACTATTTTTTTAAAAAGTCACTTGCTAGCTTTATCTCATCTTACACCATTAAATTAAAAAAAAAAAGAAAAAAAAAAAGAAATAAGAATGCAACTTTTTAGGCCTGTACATAGCTGCAAAATTTTGGACATTAACCTGGTAACCACAGTTTGGTCATCACTTCAGTCCCTCCAGAGCCCACTATCTGGCACTAACCAAGTAGCATTTTTAATAGAGCAACCCTGACCCTTTCCTCTCTTCATTTCTCTCTCCCTCCCCCTCTCCCTCCAACCCCTCTCCCTCCCCCTCTCCCTCCAACCTCTCTCCCCCCTCTCAGTACGCAGACCCAGTGACCGACCGTCTGGACCAGTGTGGTGTGTTCCGGGCGCGTCTCTTCAGGGAGTCGTGTGTGTTCCATCAGGGCTGTTACGTCAAAGACCTGAGCCGTTTGGGGCGAGACCTGAACAAGACCCTGATCCTGGACAACTCCCCCGCCTCCTACATCTTCCACCCCCACAATGCTGTACGTCACACATGCCATCTCCAATATTTAATTTTATTTACAATATGAAATTATTTACTTTATTTCAAGTCATTTCTACTTACTTTACTTAAGATGGGCAATAATTAATATCTTGGTACATTATATGATTTTTTTTTGAGTATCCCATTATTCAGATGATGTTATGTCAGTCCAACAAAAATAAATGCATTTTTTTTTTAATCATTAAATTATTAGTATTTGTTGAGTTTTAAGTATAAGTCCCTAAAATTACCCACAGAAATGTAGAACTATCGTCTGGGATTCAGAAAACATTGTTAAATCTCCCCGAGTTTAGATGGACGTGATTAACAGGTGATAGCCAAGCAAGAATTTACATGATGCGTCTGTATCAAAACAAACATGGCGGCTCAGGTAAGAAAACAGAAAAAAAAGAAAGCGGAAAATAAATCACACAGTGGACTGAAAAACATGGCAGATTTCTGCAGAATCAATGAAAGTGAAGTACTAAATTGTTCATCTGAGGTGAGGGAAACATTATTGTGAATGAGCTCCTTTGTTTCACATGCATCACTGAAATAAACAAATCCATTTCATTCTGGCTCAAGATGTGACAGAGGGACTGGAGCACCAGACTGATGTACCTCTACAGAAAGATATCGGTCTGGATTTGGAAGTTAACATTTTCATTTTGCAGCATTTTTTTTTAACTAGAAGCAATACTCATGGCTCTCAAGTCTCACGCATTGAGAGTGTGACACACGCAATTCGACGCCACACATGGCATTTCTCACGCTGTTTTTTGTTTTGTTTTTTTTTGTGCCCAGAAAATTGGTCTGTGTGGCTCAGTTTATGCAGGCGCCGCGCGTTTTCAGCGAAAAAAAACTCTCCCCCTCCTCCCCGTCCCACTCCCCGGAAAAAAATCAGCCAATCAGAAAATAGATTGTTCTGTTGTTGGGCAGACTGTAGAGTGTAGATTCAGCTGCTAAGCGCACACTGCGGTGATGATAAAACAAACTGAGAACCATCAGGTAATAACATTAGTTGCTTTGTAGTTTAAGTTTGCTCTTTAGACAAACATTTACAGCAGGGTTCTCAAGTCTCACGCATTGACGCATTGAGAGAGACAATTCGACGCGTTCACACGCTCACACGGCATTTCTCACGCAATTCAAGCCCCCCCCCCCCCCCCCCCCCCGCCCCCACTCCTCAGAAATTACGCAGTCTCACGCACGACCCCGCTCAAAACTTGAGAGCCCTGAATACTCAATATTCAAATTTAGTTAAAAAATTATTTCATAAAAAAGGTAAGGATGCTCTTAAAACTTTCACATATAAGGAGTTTTAATTGCTAAAAAGGTCTTGAAAAAAGAAAAACTTACTTTGAACTGCGTCACCAAAGATCTGCTCTGTAATTTGATCTGTTGGACAAGCAGGTGGGAGAGCCTCCTCCTCTGAAAAGTTGCATAGTGCATCTTTAGTCTGACGTTCCCTTGTGTATTGTCAGGTGCCAGTGCTGTCGTGGTTTGATGACCTGGAGGATGCAGAGCTGCTAAACCTTTTGCCTGTCTTTGAGGAGCTTAGCCGGGCAGAAGATATCTACTTATGTTTGGACCAGCTGCGTGGACACTAGCTCCAAAATTCCCACATGGACCTTAGAAACTCCACTCTACTAAACTACGGCCAACAGCACCACCCCAATGGGTTTAACAAAGAGTCTCACCCACAAGCACAAAGCTCAAATTAAGAATAGGTTGCATTTATGGTGGATAGACTGCCAAAAAATGGAGGGCAGGAGAGAGTAGATTGATACTTTGCATTGACATCACTCTGGGGATGTTCTAAATGTATGTTTATGGTGGAAGACACTGTCAGAAAAGTTAGATAAAAGTTTGATGAATAACTCAGGAAAAAAATACAAAATGTTTTTAATGTTCTTGATTTTCGACATAAAGGTGAGAGTGATGTTTAATTTTATGTGTGAGAGTTTAATGGCACAAATGAACTAATCTGTTGTATTTTCACCTAAGTTCTTTCAGATTAAAGATCAGATTAAAGTCTAACTTGAGTAACATACAGAGAGAGCAGTGCCTCCAATTAGCTTCACATTCCCATAAAATGACTTCAGCTGCAAAGTATCAATAAAGAATTCTCCAATTCTAAAATCCACATTTATTGAACTTATAGAATTTATTATTGGAGAACATATCCTTATATAGGCTATATTGTGACTTAATGTTTCTTCAAATGCCAAATTAAGCATGTGGGACTGTATAAGATGACCACTTTTTTAAAGGCTTTTGTGAAAATTTCCTTTTTGTTTGTTTATACTCACAGAGAAGATGTTGAACATTGTGCAAGTTTTTGTTTCGCGTGGATAGGCCAAGTAATTACAGAGATATGAACCATAAACCATCTGCATTTGACAGTTAAAAATAACTTCTTCCATAGAATTCTGACCTGTCCTCCACCTTAACTTAAAACTATTTTACGTGAACGCAACCTATTTGAACAAGACTTAAGAAACGCATATTCGTGGAGTCTCTGGTTAAACTTGAGATATAAAACCACTCTTTGAAAGCACAAAGCTGTTGCTGCTGTGAGCCAAAAGCGCTCACAGCAGTTAGCACAATACTATCGGAGTTAGCAGGAACGTTTGGTGTTTTTTTTGTTTTTTTTTGCCAAAGCAGAGGCCTTCCTGTGCTGACTTGACTTTTCCATGTTGTGTTTTTTATCGTTATTGTGCCTTTATGGAACAATACCATCAGCCTTTTTAAAACTTTTCATCAAATTTTATACATTTTAAGTCAGTTCTTTTTATAGGTTCTTTTGTAATGAAATCTATTTTTAAACAATGAATGTGGCTCTTTCTATGCAACCCAGCGCTACAATTTATGAACAGTACCTCGATACCAGTCAGAACCATAGACTGTGTTAATACTGTATATAGTCTATGGTCAGAACTAGTGGTCATTTTGACAACAAAAATCTTTTCCCCACGTACTGTTTAACAAAAACATTTAGTTAGAGTTTGTGTCTTGTTCTATTTAAACAAAATCAAAATCTTTACATTTAGTCAACCATGGACCATCTACACACTTGTAGAATTTTTTGGATTAATTTAGAATAACAATATAGTATCACACAAAACATTTTATTTATATATATAATACATTATATATATAAATTTTAAATCATTAAATTATTCAATTATTATTACACTTGGCATATTAAAGATCCCATGACATGGTACTTCTTGATGCTTTTATATGGCTCCTTAATGGTTCCCTAATACTGTAAATGAATCCTTCTTCAAAATCAACACTCAGTGCATGAGAAAGAGAGATAAGATGAGAAAGAGTATTTTTTTTCTCTCTCTGGAACACTCCATAATGGGCGTTGTTGCTTGAATGCAAATGAGGAGAAAAGAGCTGGCCAATAGTAGAGGGTGGGGGCGTGGCCAAACTCCGCTTTCGGCTCAGAGCCCTCAGCTGATCCATTTCCTTGTTTTTGCATGGTTCCATTGAAAAATAAACACATTTCCACATAAAATAAAATGAAACCACTGCTGTTCAAAGGTCCAGAGGCTCAGATAAAGGACTTCCGAGCCTAGAAACACTCGGACGTGCCTCCAGGCAAATAAAAAAACGCATTTCGCATTGCCTAGCGCATTCGCAGTCCAAACTCTCTGGGCGTGATTTACAGAGACGCTGAGTACAGACAGACGGGGGTGGAACTGCATTTGCATTTCTTTTTTCGATCTGACGTCAATAAGGTGCCTTGTTCAAAATCGCCCGTTTGAGCTCCGATTTTTTGTAACGCAGAAAAGGATCGCAAATGCTCAGTTTAGACATTTCACAACTTTTAACCATGGGGGGGGCTAAACGGGGTAGGGGAGCTCACATTAACGTTCAAAAACCTCAGAAAGTGAAAATGTCATGCCATGGGACCTTTAAATACAACCACAACCCATTTAGATCACATGATACCTTTTATTGTTTTGAAAATGCTATATTCCCAGAAAACAACATATTGACCTAAATAAATGTTACTTTTGTTTTTGATCCTGTCTCCCCTCCATTTTCTCACTGCATTAAGTCACCCTCCCTTAAGAGCGCTAATCACAACACAATCAGTGTGCATCCTGCTAATGAAACTACTGCACACTGTATCAGATTTGTGAAGTTGTAGTATATTGTTTTTTTTTAATGATGCTTTGGTATAGTTATGAAAAATGGCCGTGTGGGAACATGGGTGACGTAGGCTTGTGGGGTGGAGCCTTGTACAGGATCTTACAGCTAACGATAAGGAGAGTTTGAATAGGGACCATGAAAATCACTAGATTACTGATGAAAATCTCTTTAGGGACCTTTTTGGTGTTTCATGCTATAAAAAGCTGATTTTGCAGAATACCCCCTCTTTAAGACAATATACTCTCACCTCTACATTGAGTATGTACCTATATGGTCTGGTAATGGATTTCAATGAATCAATGAAAAGTGAAATCTTAAAAATAGAGCTATATATTGTCAAAATGACCACTGGTGGAGCATTAGCCTTATTATGAACTTGTAAATGATGTGTTTTAGGCACTGGCTGGACACAGGTTTTCTACAGTCACTGCTAAAGTAATACTGATATTTGGTTGTGTTAAAATACATGTGCATATTTCTTCTATGGACGATGTAGTGAAAGAAGACACTGGAAGATCTGAATGCTGGCACATAGGAAGCCCATTATCACAGATGGTTTTAGATAAATTTTGTGTTTTTATTTTAAACACTTGCTTTTATTCACTGCAAAAACTGAAATCTTTTTGAATTCAGAATTGATGGATTTGAGTAGTTTATTCTGAACGTTGATTTGTTGGCTCTTGTTTCAATGAATTAAAGGAGCTGTACTGTGAAAATCAGGATCTAGTACATTTTAAATGGTTTAAGTGGTCCAAAGTTCTTCTTCACTTACCTTATGTATTCAGAGCATCCTAATTATTCACCTCAAGAAGTTTTTAAGAGCTTTTCACAACTTTCAGAGGCTAAAGCTGTAAAGCTAACAACAGCTAGCATGTTAACAGTACACTTCCTGTTTCTGGGACAGTAAAACGTGTTATAATTAGATGTAGAGAATACACAGCTGACCCATTTTGACCTCAAGAGCTACTTGTACAATATATCTGTAAGACACATTCAGCTCAAATACATGGGGAAAAATCAGGTACAGGACCTTTAAATATTATTAGCCAATTAACTTGCTTCAGTTTTTGTATTTTAAGTGCAATTTTCTCTTTCTACCTGCTGATTATTTTACTTGAAACTATAAAATATAACTGATGCCAAAAGACTGAGGTGTAATAATAATGCTATATAAGCCCGGGGCAGAAGTGAGGACCACCACAAATCACACAAACCAAAAAGCCATTGCTTTCCCAAAGATAGTTTAGGCCTAATAATTCTAAAAATAATAATAATAATTCTGAATTCAAATAATTTTAAAGCTGCATTGTGCAAATTTTCTGGTTGAGGTCTGTCACTTGCCTGTCTATGGAGATGTTGCTTTGCCATTAAAGTTGTCTCAAATGCATTTATTAAATTACAAATCTTTATGTTGCTATATTGCAAGGTCACCACTCCACAGATAAAACCTGTAACTTCACGTATTTGTGTTATCTGCTTGTCTCCAAGAAGATACTTTTAATGGCATACGGTGGAAAAGCAATAACATGTCCATGGAGACAAGCAGGTGCCAGACCTCCATCAGAAAAGTTCCATATTGCAGCTTTAACTCTTGTAGATTTCAGTTTTTGCAGTGTGATCAGTGCTAAACAGACTGGTGCCTTGTTTACTGGACAGAGTATTGGGCCTTTTGAGATTTTAGGCCTAAACTTTAGTGTCATGCTGTGCGTGAAACACTGTCTAAGCAGAGCCACATAGGGGCGCTGCAGAGCTACACTTGAAACAGTGATGATTTTGAGACGTATTACTGTTTTATATTTATTGGATGAGTTTGTCTTGTCCAATACTTTTTAATGCATTTTGTATTGTGATCATTCAGCCTGTATTTAGGCTCACCTTGTCTAAGTAGATGTTCATTTGTGCCTAAAATGTCCTCCTTCCTTTCATCTCTGCAGTGGTGGAAAGAAGCCGAGTACTAAAGTAAACGTATTGTACTTACATTTTTAGGTATCTGTACTTTACTCTAAGTCAAGTTTACAGCAGAAAATAGAGTTGTCAAAGTGTCAAGATCAGATACTAAAATTAGAATTGAAACTGCCAGCACCTTTTAACTGTGAAATTAGTTGAAAGGAGAATTCTGAGGCAGATTTAAGATCACTCCACTTAATGATGTAATAGTTTGCAAAATAAAGGTTAAATTTTACTTTTTTTACTCCAAAAGTAGGCTACATTTCACACAGGTACTTCCATATTTTTACTTAAAGGCACACTATGTAGCCTGTCTAATAGAGGGTCTGCTGATGACTTTGCCTGGAATGTTCCACAGTATGGGAGTAAAACATTTGTCTTCCTTTCATTCAGTTGTTTTCATTGCTAAAAGATTATAAATACATGTTCTTCTTACAGTGAGTGGGGTTGCCTCTCCTGTCCTGTAACTTGGCCTGAGTGCATCACCAGCTTGTCTCCATGGAGTTTAAGAAGTTGAGTGCATTACATTTCAGGCAAAGCAATAACATTTCCATTGTTCCACCACTGCATCCTTGTAACATGCAGGTCTCTGGTGCATGTCCCTCTTCCCACCTTCTCTCTGTCGGCACACTTTTGCATGTTAAAGGTGAAAGATAAGTACAAGTGTTCCTGTTGTGATGAATGACCAAATACTCAGCAGCAACAATGTAAAGTCTATCTGAATCCGACTCATTTCTATCTGATCTAACCAAATGAAAACAAGAAAAAAAATGTAACTCAGAAATGTTTTTCAGAAATAAAAAAATAAGATCTTACATTTTAATCTGTTTTTGTTGTGATTATTTATAAAGAAAAACTGCAGAATAAATATAAATAATGCTTTCAATAATAAATCGTGTAACTATCACTTTTTTGATTAGGGTTGTGCCTGCTAGGCCCCAGAGGAATATTATTGATTTGCCTACAATGTTCCTTACTGGCATTACATTTATATATCTTGAGGTGTTTAGTTGGTCACAAAAACCTTAAAGGAAAAGTAACGTGTTTTTTTTTTTTTTACAATTTGAGCCTTATTTCGGTAATAAAACAAGTTGTTTTACTCACCCATAGCACTTTGGTGTCATATGGAGCACTTCCGGAGATGTTTTAGATTTGCGGTTAGCCTAGCGCGACTTCTAGCCATAGCTCGGGGCATATAATATATTCCCCAAGCATGTAATACGCCCCGTGCGGGCTCCAAATGACACAAACTTTAGCACTTTTCAAATCATAGAAGCCCGATGTCTTAGTCTACGATTTCGTTTGAAGCAAAAGTGGCCTGTAATCCGAGATTTATCCATAGTTTACAGCTTTGCGTTTCATGTTTGGGTCCCGGGAGCTGAGAGCACAGTCCGCACATGCACACTGGCGTCCTCATCTACTCGAAACTATGGCTAAATCTCGGATTACAGGCCACTTTTGACCACACGAAATCGTAGGATAAAGCCCTATTCGGACGGGATTAGTTTTATGGGGTGACATGGGGTGAAGTAATAATTACCAGGGAATTTAGTCCTGTCTGAACGCGCCATGTCCGTAAACATAACGGAGTATGTCTGTGAAATTTACAGCGAGTTTCACCTTCTGTAAAACGGTCTGGGGGAATGAGCATAGGTAATATTAATCCCGTGCGAATGCGACCCTCGGTAAAGATGTATGTAATATTTCGTCACATCCGTTTAAAGAAATAATTTACCGCAATTTTCAAACACGGAGGAGCTTGAAGCGCTTTGTTTTGCCGGCAAACAAAATGATCTACCGGTACTCTCAAACAAACGCACACATCGACCAATGAAAAAGCCCAAGAGGTATAAATCAGTCATCAGAGGCATGAAACTTCTGCTTGTTTTAGGTCATGTATGCTCTATTAGTCCTGATTATGGGAAATAATTTGCATAGTTCGCTAATATTACACATAGGCTAATCATGACATGCACGGCAACGAATACGTGACGGCAGAGCGTAAACAAACTCCTCCCATGTCAAATAAATATTACGGACATTTCTTGTCCTGTGTGAATGGGGTCATTTATATTACAGAGGTCCTGTGATAAACCGACATTACTCTACATCCCCCTGTAAAACTAATCCCGTCCGAATAGGGCTTAAGACATCGGGCTTCTATGATTTGAAAAGTGCTAAAGTTTGTGTTATTTGGAGACCGCAAATAAGTGCCCCGAGAACTCACATTATGGAGATCGCAAATCTTAAAACATCTCTGGAAGTGCTCCATATGACACCAAATTGCTATGGGTGAGTAAAACAACTTGTTTTATTACCGAAATAAGGCTCAGATTGTAAAAATTTTTACTTTTCCTTTAATAACTTAAAAACGTGTAGACAAGTAAACAGCTGTGTAAACATAAAGAAAAGGTACAGTTACATATTTTACTTTGGATATAAATAGATGTACTGCAGTTCACATAGTTTACATAACACCAAGTTCATTGGTGTAGTTTCCATGGATTTTATTATACTTCCATGGTAGATTCTAGACTTCGGGCGGCCATTTTACGTGCAGCGGGAAGGGTACATCCCATTTCTTAGCATTTCAGTTCACTTGTCTCCTCTGTGAAGTCTCGACTCCTCGTTTCCTTAGCTATCAATCACGCCCACTGAGGAGAGACAGCCAATGACGAACTAGCTGTCTCTCTTCTCATTGGTTCTCTCGTCTGTGGGCGGGATTTACGCCTAAGGAATCGAAAAGTTGAGAATTATAGGGGGTGAGTGAGCAGAAATGAGATGCACCCTTGCTGTATGACACAATCGTGAGAATGTACGGCAATAAACAATATTCAAGTTGATTAGAAATAATTAATTAGACTAAAATAATAATTAAACTTAATTAAAAGATGTTTTTTTTTCCTCTGTTATAAATTTCTACTTTCTTCTGGGCGTTTCTATGGTGACACCAGGGTAGTAGTAAAAACTCTAGAGTGTACTTTTCTTTCACAGTCACAGTTATATTTATGGGAAACCTTCTACAGTAACACACTTTTCTATTTTGGTGACAGCACCTGAGCGTAGCCAAGCTATAACCAGAGACTGGGCCCCACATCCTTTAGGCTATACAATTCTCACTTGCAATTTTTTTTTTTTTTTTTTTTCAAGGAATTAGCTTGAGGGCCGGCAAAGTTAATTTACAATTTGGGTCTTATTAGACTGTATAAAGAATATATAGTCTATTGCCATTATTCACTCATTCTCTTCTCAGTGGAAATTCACTCAAACAGGCACACAATTACTGAGCTTGTAAGGGCTCACAGAAAATCTTTTTTGCGGGGTGTCAATAAAGCGTGCGCTCACTTTGCAAAGCGTGTCCTCGTTTTGTGAAATTGCGTCCTCATTTTATTAAGTCGCGCGACTTAATAAAAGGAGGGCACGCTTTCTTGCCACCCCTCAAAAAAGATTTTCCCTGAGCCCTCCTGGGCTCCGTACACAACACATACACTTATGTAGGAAAGTGTCTTGCACAGGGACACAACAGTAAGCAGTGATCTTAGCTGGCATTGAGCAATCTTCAGATTCATGTTCAAATCACCACATGAGCCACTGCTTAAACGTCTTGCTTGAGGTTCAAATATTGCACAAAAATAGACTGTATAAACCCAAAAGTCTAGAAGTATCTCTCTATAGAGTTATTTGTAACTTTGTAACTTTACAATTAAACACAAAAGTCTAGAAGTATCTATAGTTATTTGTAATTGTGCAACTGCATATTTAAACACAACAGTCTCGAAGTATCTCTATATAGATGGCAAAAGGAGAAATTCAATTTGTCAACTGGACACAAGTTTATTTGGTCGAATACATTTCGCAGCTCATCCAAGCTGCTTCTTCAGTTCTGGTCAGAGCGCTGGTGGATATCTGCATGAAAGGAGGCTAACCTTCTCTCTATAGAGGCTATAGACTCTAACCTATCTCCGTATAGAATTATTTGTAAGATTACACTGCAAATTAGTTTTATTTTATTTTCATATCATATCTCTCAAACTATTATTCATTTTATACTATATCTCCCAAAACTAATTCTATGCAATCCACAAGATACCTTACATGGTTACAGATGCCAATCACACTAAATGGAAATAGGCAACAATCCACAATTTCTGTTACCGTCACAAGATGGCGGCCACATTTGACGCATGCCCTGGGTTTCTTCTAGTGTTTCATCTGCACTCTCCTGTGGGCTGACACGTACGTCTCACCAAAACACTAAAGCAGGAAGAACAAAGCTCGACCTACGCCTCTACTCTGGACACACACCAGGCGGGTGGTAAGTTTAACCCTCTGAACATTAAACCACTTTTATAATGTGCACCTCTTTCAAAATGTGTTTAAAATAAGAGCTTTTTCTGACGTGAAACCTCCGCCTCGTCGACGTTAATGCTGCTAGCGCTAGCATGCAGTTGCGCAAACACGGATCTAAATGCTTTCTTCGTCACTATTTAAGTTCTATTTTTTTACTAGATCGTTTCCCAAATAAGTAATTGAGCGCAAGGTTTGATATTAAAATGATATAATTCGTTAAAAGCGTGTAGACTTAAGTTTATAGATAGTTAAACATGCAACTAGTTAGCAAGCCTGGTCTGGTTTTCTGTTACTTTATGTTCTATTCGCAGCGTTGCCTATAAATGTCTCTGTTGGTTCAAAAATTACTAAGAATCTATTAATTATCATTGATAACAAAATTAAAAAGTTTATGCTTTATAGAAGCTTTGTAAAAGAGTCATTTAAAAAATCGTTAAAAGCAACAGCGCGTAGCAAGTTAATGTGATTGTGTAACCGTAACTTGTGTACTGTCAACTATTTACCCCAATGACTTTGCATTCTCTTTTTGCTTCATCGTTTCCCATAGATTTTATTAAGGGTCCATATTCTGGTATTTTCTGATCTATGTTATAGTATAGTTTCCTCATCAAAAATAGACCTGGAGTTGTGTTTTGATTCATTCACACATGTTTAACACATAAACCCTGCAGACTTCGAGTGAGTTCTTCTCTCAAACAGAAAACACTCTGTTCCACCTTGTGATGCCATGTGACAATACAGGAAGTGCTCCACTGTGTTTTTAAACTCCACACACCTTCACTAGAATAATTTGGATAATTTCAGAGCTGGAATTGACATCACAAGGTGGAACTGAGCATTTTGTGGTTTAGAGATGTAGACAGACTAATAATAAAGGGTTACTAAAACATGTGTGAATGAAACAAAACACAACTCCAGCTAGGAGTAACAACATTATTTTATGGCTTAAAGGAAAATTAACGTTTTTTTTACAATCTGAGCCTTCTTTCGGCAATAAAACAAGTAGTTTTACTCACCCATAGCAGTTTGGTGTCAATTGGAGCACTATCGCAGAACTTATGTTGAGCCGTTCTGTTCTACCAATGATCCCGTATCCGTTGGCGTGAGTGCTACTATAGCTGGATATCGGGTTTCAGGCCGTTTTGGAATCCACTAAAAGTCTACCCTGACACAGCGATCTTCTGTGATTTGAAAAGTACTAAAGTTTGTGTTATTTGGACACCGCAAAGTAATGCCCCGAGCACTCACGCTAACGGATACGGGATCATTGGTAGAACAGAACGGCTCAACATAAGTTCTGCGATACTGCTCCAATTGACAGCAAACTGCTATGGGTGAGTAAAACTACTTGTTTTATTGCCGAAAGAAGGCTCAGATTGTAAAAAAACGTTAATTTTCCTTTAAAGCTTGTAGCCTGGTGGCAGTATGGTGGCACAAATTATTATTTTTGGAATAATCTCATTAAATTTGTTGAGTTTAAATGTCACTGTGTGTCTATATTTAATCTTTTAGCTGTTATTTGACTCTTTTATAAGTTTGTAATAGTCCAATAAGCAACAGCCTAATTGTAATATGCCAGTATACACTTCCCGTCAAAGGTCTGGACACACTTTTTCACTGCTGCCTGAATGTACTTCATAGTCATAGTCATAGTCATAGTTTGCTTTATTGTCGAAAAACAATCATGTACATGTACATAGAATGAATTCGAAATTTCGTTTCCCCACTAACCAGGCAGGACAGTGATAGAGTGGGTAGGGGAGGGGCCGCTGCAATTGCGCGCGCCGCCGACTGGGAGATGCAGAACAGAAAAGATGCAATACAATCAGTGACAATTTAACAACATGTAATGACAGAAAAAACAATTGGAGATATAACATAAGGTGATCTTTTTTGTTGGTTACATAAGGAAGGGGTCAGATTGGAAATCAATGAAGTTGATTGAACCGAGAGCAGAGATGAGACCTTTCTAAAGACAGGAATTTCTACTATTGTTTCTGTTTCCAGTGACAGTGTAAGAGTGTGTGCTATGTTTATGTAGAGTCCAGATAACAAACCACATTCTGTGGCCTTGGCCTTGTTTATGCAGGGAGGCTAAGTCAAAACACAGATAACTGTTTTGGGACTGATTTTCACAGGAGAGAATAATAATCCAGGGGGGTTGATTAAGCATTGATGAAAATACATTTTTAGAGACCCAGGTAAATAATTTAGATTGAGCTTGGGTTTTGCCAGACCCCCATCTTCATATCGCCATGAAGATTCATGAGAGATCTCATTAGTTCCTCTTGGCGCACAGACTGCGCTGCGTTGGCTTTACACAGTTCTGTCACCATCCCCGTGATGATATCCAAACGTCGAGATGTTTCCTTCGGTTGAAATCCTTCCAAAAGGACCTCAACCTGTCCCACTTTCTGATGTAATCCTTTCACAAGATCTCCAACCCCTTCACAATGGCTCGAAATTTCGGCAGACAGCTTAGGGGATTCTTTACAAGCTGCCAGTTTACAAATTATGCGATAGATCATGGACAATCCCAGGCCAATTAACAGATGTCCAGCTATCAGAAATCCGAATACGTAAATATCCTCCACATCCTCCAGGTACATTGGTGCCAAACATACGACTTGCCACGCACGATACGAGTCCCTCGCATATCCAGCAGCAAAAGTACCATCCGGACACGCCGCTTCTCCCGGAGCGGCACTCCTCCGTGAAAAAAGAGTATCAATAGCGCTGAGGGTCCAGCTGATCACATCCATATTTTTGGAATTTGGAAAATCTGCTCCAAAAAGCGAGAAAATGACAAAAACAAGAGAGGCACGCAGACAGCAGGAGCAATAGATAAGAGAGGAAAAAGAGAGACGTCTGCTCGCTCTCAGGGTCAGAACAGAACAGTACTTGTATGTACTGCTGTAACTTTAAGAGTATTCATGGTTTCCAATTCCTGCAATGAGCGACCATTGAAAAGTTAAAATATTTCATTTTGAAATCTTAATTGCTATGGCTACGGTCCAAACTTTTTTATAATGTGAGAATCAACATATATTTATTTACTATCACTTTCATGTTGACGTGGCCATGTGATTTGACTGATAATTTAAAGGTGTACTATGTAACTTTTCTGATGGGGTTCCTTTACTTGCTTGTCTCCATGGAGATGTTACTGCTTTATCAGGAAGGTTCCACAGTATGGCATATTTGCATTTATTCAATTCCAAGTGCAATATTGCTCAAAAATGGAAAAACATACATTCTTGATGTGAGTGTGGTCACCTCTCCACAGATCTGACTAGACAATTGCCTCTCTTGTAGTAATAGTGTAGATTCTTTTTCAGACATCATGACACTTTTTGGCATTTCACACCAAAAACATAGAGCACAATAAACAACAAACAAAAACATTCAGACTTGTTGGTATGGGAGTGATTTTAAGTTTAATACCATATTCTGGAACATTCCATGCAAATACACTCAACAAAAATATAAACGCAACACTTTTGTTTTTGCTCCCATTTTTCCTGAGATGGACCCAAAGATCCAAAATTCACTCCAGATACACAACACTACCATTTCTCTCAAACATTTTCACAAATCTGTCCAAATGTGTGACAGCGAGCACCTCTGCCCCGCCGAGACAATCCACTCCACCTCACAGGTGCGCCACATCAAGATGCCGATCTGACATCATGATTAGTGCACAGGTGTGCCCCAGACTGCCCACAATAAAAGGCCACCCTGAATTGTGTTTTTTTTTTTTTTTTTTTTTTTTTTTTGCTTTATTGGGGGTCTGGGGACTCAGAACCAGTCAGTATCTGGTGTGACCACCATTTGCCTCATGCAGTGCAACACATCTTCTTCGCATAGAGTTTATCAGATTGTCAATTGTGGCCTGTGGAATGTTGGTCCACTCCTCTTCAATGGCTGTGCGAAGTTGCTGGATATTAGTGGGAGCTGGTACACGCTGTCGTATACGCCGGTCAAGCACATCCCTAACATGCTCAATGGGTGACATGTCCGGTGAGTATGCTGGCCATGCAAGAACTGGGACATTTTCAGCTTCCAAGAATTGTGTACAGATCCTTGCAACATGGGGCCGTGCATTATCTTGCTGAAACATGAGGTGATGTTCATGGATGTATGGCACAACAATGGGCCTCAGGATCTCATCACGGTATCTCTGTGCATTCAAAATGCCATCAATAAAATGCACCTGTGTTCTTCGTCCATAACAGCCTTTGAAGAGGAGTGGACCAACATTCCACAGGCCACAACTGACAATCTGATAAACTCTATGCGAAGAAGATGTGTTGCACTGCATGAGGCAAATGGTGGTCACACCAGATACTGACTGGTTCTGAGTCTCCAGACCCCCAATAAAGCAAAAAAAAAAATGCACATTTCGGGGTGGCCTTTTATTGTGGGCAGTCTGGGGCACACCTGTGCACTAATCATGATGTCGGATCGGCATCTTGATGTGGCGCACCTGTGAGGTGGGGTGGATTGTCTCGGCGGGGCAGAGGTGCTCGCTGTCACACATTTGGACAGATTTGTGAACAATGTTTGAGAGAAATGGTAGTGTTGTGTATCTGGAGTGAATTTTGGATCTTTGGGTCCATCTCAGGAAAAATGGGAGCAAAAACAAAAGTGTTGCGTTTATATTTTTGAGTATAAATAAGCGGGAGAGCCTCCACGACAAAAGTGACATAATGCACCTTTAAAGGGACAGTGTGTAAGATTTTTACCCGTTAATTACTGAAATTGAAGATGCCCATTCAAAAATACATTGTTTTCCAAGCCTTTTCACTTCCATCATGAAATCAAAGTATTCTTTTGGACTTAGATATAGTCATAAAAGGGGGATCTTCCCCATATAGAGGCAGCTATTTTGAATACGAGAGCCGCAGAAGGACATTTGGGCTCCGCCTTCGGCAAGGCTCGTGGTTTTGGGTAAACAACACAAGCATGCTGCCGGATCAGACGTTGTAATGGATCTAACACGTGTTTTGGACTAAATTGTTCTGCAAATGCAGTTCCACCCCCCGTCTGGATGTCTACCCACGTCTCTGGAAATCACGCCGAGAGACTTTGGACCGCGAACGAGCTACGCAATGCGAGATGCGTTTTTTTTTTTTATTTGCCTGGAGGCACGCGAGAGTGTTTCGAGGCACGCGAGAGTGTTTCCAGGCTCGGATGTCCTTTATCCGAGCCTCCGAACCTCTGAAACAGCAGTGGTTTAATTTTATTTTCTGTGGAAATGTGTTTATTTTTCAATGGAAATCGTCTCATATCTTCCTCTGCACTTAAATGCGGAAGTGGGTGACATCACACCGCTAAAGAGGAAAGAGTGGAGAGTTTGGTCACAACAACGCCCATAATAAAGTGTTTGAGAGAGATATTTATGACTCTGACTGTGTTCACGAGGCTTTCTCATGCACTGAGTCTTGATTTTGAAGAAGAATTCATTTATTAGGGAACCATTAAGGCGCCATATAAAAGCATCAAGAAGTACCATGTCATGGGATCTTTAACCCTCTGAGACCCACAGTTGCAGAATTGCAACATTTAGGCACAGCAATGCAACGCAGGATTTTTTTCTTACCAGGTTAAAAAAAATCACGTCCACACTGGGAACAGATCAGTAAAATATCACGTACACATGGCAATGGAATGCTTGCTGAAAATGACGCAATACCCCATGCCTCTATGTGCGCTGTAAGCCCGTCCCACCGGATACTCCAGAACAATAGAAAAAGTAAGGCGCATATGCATGCACCCCTATTTCTACCTGCGCGAAACACACCCCAGACACAAACAACAACAAGAACACGAACATGGAATCGAAGATTGCTGCGACTACGCGACTACTGCTACTCTGGTGTCCGCCATGGTCGCTGTCTTGTTACGAATGAATGTTGCGCGCGAGGCTGCTATTTGTTCTGGCCATGTGGTTGTGATGTAGGCGTAAACAAATCCGTTCTACTTGTCCAGACGACTCCGCAACGGTAACGTTGCCAGAGTTTTCCACTCTGGAACCCGTCCAAAAAATATCATTTTTCAGACGGGAGAGCCAGAGTGGACCTCAGTCTGCCATACACCTCCACCTTAAAGCCACGGGCCACTCCTTTGAGGACAGTGAGGTACAGGTTAGTACCAAGGGAGTGTGCAGGGTAAGCCTGCTAGGTCTGAGCTTGGCATATCAGGAGATCCGTATCTCGTATGAAGCTCGCATCAACACTACCTACTGGGCAAAACTACAATTTGTATGCAGACAACCTTTTCACCTCTGTGCCTCTGCTTGTTAAACTGCTCGAGCGTGGCATACACTTTGTTGGCACTGTTCGTCCTGGGCGTGTGCCAAGCCTCAGGTTAGAAGAAGAGAAGGAGCTGAAAAAACAAAGAAGCGGAAGCTTTGACTTCAGAGTGTCGAAAAAACACAACATCTCCGTGGTGAGGTGGTATGATAACCGGTCAGTCACAGTTCTCTCCACTTTTGATGGCCCAAACCCAGTCGACAAGGTCGCACGGTGGAACAAATCCACCAAGTCCACCACTGAAGTGAGAAGACCATCAATTGTGACGATGTACAATAAATTCATGGGTGGGATTGACTTACTGGATTCCTTCACAGCCAAGTTCAAGTTGCACATGAGGTGCAAACAGTGGTCCATGTACATCTTTTGGCACACCATCATCATTGCCGTGGTAAATGCTTGGCTACAATACAAGCGCAACTGCAAGACCCTGCAGATCCCCTACTGCTGCACATTTTTTAAAATCTTTATTTTTAATGCACATTCTATTGCACATTACCATTTAACTGCTGCATCTTCCATTGCACATTTTTGATGCACACTGCACATCTGTAAATAGGTATTTATTCATTTATTCTGTTGCACTGCGTTCAGATTTTAGATTCTAGATTTTAGATTTTGTCTTAGATAGTTTTTGTTTTGTCTTTATTTTGTATTTTGTACACTGTCTTTTTGTACACCTGGCCAGAGAGAAATGAAATTTCGATTCACTGTTGAACACATATGGCAGAATTGACAATAAAGCTGACATTGATCTTTGATCATTGATCTTTGATCTTTTTGATCCCTGTAAAGGAAGTGCTGAACAGGAGGTTCCAGGTACAAGCTCTATGCCTCTTTCATTCAAACTAACACTGTAAAGAGAGGTAGACCTTCAGTGGATGAGGAAAGATCACCAATTGCTAAAAAGATAGTGTACAGCACTCCGAAAGGACAGCATTGGACTTTCCTCATAAAGATAAAAAAAAAAAAAAAAAAAAGAGGCCGGTGCAGGTAAGAGCGGATACACATTCACCTCTTGCATGGAGTGCGATGTCCGCTTGTGCTTCAGAGATGACAAAAACTGCTTTCTTGTGTTTCATATTTGATGAGTGACATGATAAAGAGAAGAGTCCTGCAGCACATCATTTAATGTTCTTGTTCATATACAGGATTGTTGTATCAAATAAGTTTTGAGTTAAAAAAAAAAAAAATTAAGAACATTCTTATGTTCACTTAGTGCTGTTCTGTATTTAAAAAATCATTTTAAAATGTTTTGATTTTATGGAGTGAGCAAAAATTAATACAAAGTTGGCTTTTATTAAATGTGAAGTTGTAATATTGGTAACCACTAAAGCCCAGTGTTGCAATTTTCCAACATTTCCACAGATTCCTCACAAAAAAGAAAAAAAGATAAAACAAATTATTTTCTGCATTAGAGGCTCGGGGCGTAAATCAGACACTTCATGCGATACGATACGATATCGATTTCTTAAGCCAACGATTCGATTATTTTTGATACTTGAGAATTCCCCACGATTCGATATGATTCGATTCAATGGTGCATAGTTTTCACTTTATGTATTAATGATGTTTTGAATAAATTTTATTACAGAAAAATTGGATTTGATTCTCTTGTGGACGCATCGATGTATTTGGATCATCGGCTGTAGGATCGATGCATCGATACGAATCGATTATTATTTACACGACTATTAGAGGCTTAGGAAAAACATGTTAAAGGTCCAGTGTGTAGGATTCGTGGCGCATCATAGGTGGTGTAGGTACCATGCACTTCCTCTTTTGGCTACAACAACAGACCTTGAGGGTCACCCGGGCGCGCCGTAACGCGGACAGCTCGCGTACCAGCGCGCACCCGGCGCTGTGCGAGCTCTCGCCGACAACTACGGTATAAATAAAACGGGGTCCCGTTCACTGTTGTTTTTTTTTTCTTTTCGCATGAAAACACACATTCCCGATCGTGTACCATGACAATCTACACATCAAATGAAACCTTACAGTCTCCTCTTTTTGACTATGCAATTCATTTCCCTGCACAACAATCACTCCCCGAGCACATGGGGCTTTTATACGGAAAAGCACAAAACGAGGTTTGTTACTTAGCTTACCTTTTGAAGGCTCTGGACAGGTCAAACTCAATATTTCACCATAAACTTGGTCTCAATCTGTCCGTAAGAATCCAGCGAATAAAATCCTGTAAAACAATTTAGTCCAAAACACGTGTTAGATCCATTACAACGTGTGATCCGGGACATGCTTGTCGTTGTTTACCCAAAACCACGAGCCTTGCCGAAGGCGAAGGCGGAGCCCAAATGTCCTTCTGCGGCTCTCGTATTCAAAATGGCTGCTTCTGCATGGGGAAGATGCCCCTTTTATGTGACTATATCTAAGTCCAAAAGAATACTTTGAATACTTTTTAATAATTTTTGAATGGGTATCTTCAATTTCGGTAATTAACGGGTAAAAATCTTACACACTGTCCCTTTTAAAGAGGTTTAAAAAAAAAATCATCCAGGAAATGAATGCTTGGGTCTCAGAGGGTTAATTAATTTCAAAAAGGGCTGCAGTGATCTGCATTTGGTAAAGACAAATTCCAAATTAGAATTAAAATAAGTTCTAAAAATGTAATGACTTCTTACTAAAATGCAAATCTACACAGGGCGATTATGACTGTCCCTTTTTATCTGAAGTGAAATGTCTTTTATGTTTTTTGTTTTGTTACAGTGGATTTTGTAGTCATTGTTCTGTGGAATCGTCCTTAAAACAGTCAAAATGAACGTGTTTGAACGCAACATAAACTTCGATGCTCTCTTCAAGTTCTCCCAAATGTGAGTGATTTTTTTTCTTTCCATTATGTAATGTTACTGTTAATAATGGGATTCTCATTATGCAGATTTGTGTCCATGCTTAGTCCTGTTTCACATCCTTTGGTCTCTGTTTGTAGATTTAGTTTCCTTGGCAGGTTTAGGTCCTTGGCTTAAGTCCTCCTTTAGGTTTATTTCATTTTAGTTGTTTTTTTCCTGTTTTAGTCTTAGTTTAGACATTGATTAGTCCTGGTTTAGTCTTGCTTTAGTCCCTAGTTTAGTCCTGGTATAGACATAGCTAGGAAAATGGTTTAGTCCCTAGTTTACTCCCTAGTTTTTTCTGGTTTATGTCCTGGTTTAGTCTTTTTCATTTTAGTTGTTTCTTTCCTGTTTCAGTCTCAGTTTAGACATTGATTAGTCCTGGTTTAGTCTTGCTTTAGCCCCTAGTTTAGTACTGGTATAGACATAACTAGGAAATTGGTTTAGGTCCTGGTTTAGGTCCTAGTTTAGGTCCTGGCTTGGGTCCTGGCTTAGGTCCTGGCTTAGGTCCTGGCTTGGGTTCTGGCTTAGGTCCTGGCTTAGGTCCTGGCTTAGGTCCTGGTTTAGGTCCTGGCTTAGGTCCTGGCTTAGGTCCTGGCTTAGGTCCTGGCTTAGGTCCTGGCTTAGGTCCTGGCTTAGGTCCTGGCTTAGGTCCTGGCTTAGGTCCTGGCTTAGGTCCTGGCTTAGGTCCTGGCTTAGTCTTTTTCATTTTAGTTGTTTTTTCCTGTTTCAGACTCAGTTTAGACATTGGTTAGTCCTGGTTTATGCCTGCTTTAGTCCCTGATTTAGTCCTTGTGGAGACATAGCTAGGAAAATGGTTTAGTCCCTGGTTTAGTTCCTAGTTTAGCCCTGGATTCATCCTCAGTGAACATATGACATACTAAAAATCCATTAAGTCTGGATATTTGAGATCTTGATAGTAACGTCTTGTGTTGTATTTCACTGCCGGCAATGGTTATGGTGAGGTTCAATAAATATAGAATGATAATTATGATGATTCAGTCGTCACTAAATTTGGAGATACAGTATCCATATTGTGGGCTTATATATTCATATATGTTGCCAAGAGTGTTCTTGGCCTGTTGTTAGAGAACCTTGTTTACACTAAATCTTTTTCTCTTACCCTCCCCATTCCACCGTCTCTTCCCCTCCTTTGTTTTTTTCCCCCTCTCCCTCTCAGCTCTCACTCAACACAGTTGCACCTGAAGAATGTGTACTCGAGTTTGGCCATGTGTATGTTTGTGGCGGCCGCTGGCTCCTACGTGCATGTGGTCACCCGGCTCCTCCAGGTACAAATACACAGGCATGCATGTGCTGCCGATTAATTGGTTGACAAAAAAGGGCGTGTGGCAAAAGCTCTCAAAACCACTATAGATTTCTATGTATTTGACCCAAACTGCACTCATGCAGTTCATGTAAAAACTACCATTTATGCAGAAAAAAGTACTAGAAAACTAGAAACAGTGTATTTATATAAAGACCGATTACATTTGTGAATTAGGAGTTTAATCTGACTTTTTAAATATATATACACCAAAAAAGTACCAAATCATCCAAAGCTCGCTCACTCACTTCTTTCTGCTGCTGTCCCATATATTATAATCTAAATAAAATGATTGGTTGATTAATATGGCCAACCGATTAATCGACTAAGCAACTAAACGACTACAGCCCTACTATACATTATACTAAATGTGTCTTATGCTTGCTCCCATGTTTATTACACTGTCCCTTCATCACAAACAGACCTGGGGGGTATTCCATGAAGTTAGCTAAAGTGAAAGTCTGACTTATTTGACCAATCCAGGCTTGCGAAATCCTCAGTTCTATTCCACCAAAGTGATTAACCAGAGGTGGCGCTGAGTTGCCACAGTAACAACTCGGAAAACAGAAACCGGGTCAGGACCAGACTATCAAGATTATTTTGGCTGTCTCCAAGAATGTCTAAAAAAGCTGTTTGTCAAAAGTTTCAGCATGAGCACTCACACACCTGTGTCTTTGTCTGATACATTTAAAAAAGTGACTTTTAGCTTGAGACTTTTACTGGTCGTATGCTACGTTTGCTAGTGTGTGGACACTGCATTCATCCAAAAGGCACAAACCATATAAAAGCCTATGGCCATTATTTCATTAAAATGATCTTGCACTTGTGGCTGTGGGGAGGGGCAGTGCAGCTTTACGTAGAGGCGTTGCTTTGGACTCTGAGGATGAACTGGTTTTCAGTGGGTTCTGTCTGCGCTCCATACTGTCTCTCTCATCATTCCCTCGTCTCTTGCTCCCTGTCAAACTCAGGCATGAAATCCCTCACCTTTCGGTGAAATTTGCCGTTTTGAAGTCAATGGGTGACCAAGTGAATCGTGTAGCTCCGAGGAGAAAAAAAAATGGGGGGGGGGGGGACTCTCGCCTCGGGACATGTTCGGGATACGTCTGTTTCTCTGGAGCTCCGGATAATTAAAGTCTAGATATACACAACATGCGCATACACGTGAATACGCAAATTAACACGGCAAACTGTTACGGAGTGACCGCGTTCTTATGGGGTGGGTCATATTATTGTATTATTTCTGCATCAAAGGGACGTATTGGCTGACAGCAGGGGTCTAAACCAGGAATAAAACAGGTCTAAACCAGGTCTAAACCGGGTCTAAACCAGGACTAAACCGGGACTAAACCGGGACTAAGCCGGGTCTAAACCAAGACTAAACAGAGTCTAAACCAGGACCAGGGGAAGGGTTAGGGTTAGCGCACCCTTCTCACCTTTTTTACCCCTGACCCGTTTTCATGCCTGCAAACTGCAAATACGTTGGCCTTGCCTGGAAGAATCCATGACTCATCGCTGTACCAGCGAGTGAGTCTGGTAACGCTTGATCCACAGAATGCCCTGCGGTTGCGCGTAGACAGACAGCTAAGTGAACCAATCAGAGATTGCGCCATCTTGATTAAAAACTGAGGCGGAACTTCCGCTGCCTAAGAGTGACTTTGCGGGCAAAGGCGGGGGCACTGACGTCACCATCTTTGAACGAATCAGAATCGCGAAGTCCGTTTGGAACCGGAGGATGGAGGGTGTCCAAATGGTATCGCGGTGTATAGGAAATACAGAGAGATATCATTTGGCTGGCCAGGTAAACGTTGGCCTGGATTTTATCGTTTCTTCTAGGCTACATGTGAAGAGTTCATTACAGCTTCACTTTTATGCACACTGAACTTGAGCTCCACATGCATGACTATGTGTGGTGAGGCAACTTCATTCTCCAGGCACATTAACTAGGTTCTGCACTCCGCAGCGGCGGGGCGGCCAAGAGAGGAGGTGGGGGGGGTGGTCTTTCCTCTCGCTCCTCAGATCAGAATGACCTTAAAAGTTTAGTGTCCCATATCAAATTCTTGTCTGTGCACGCTGTGGCTCCTCTCGTTTGAGCCCATTTTCCGTAAGGCCATTTTCTCAGTCACCGGGAGCGCACAAAGTGCAGCTTAAACGTCAGGCCTGAATTAGCTTTGGTCAGACTCTTATCTCTGTCATGGAACGAGTTGAGGTTTCAGCTCAGGATTTTAGGATCAGCCTAGTCTTGATAAGCGAATTTGATGGAATTCCCCCCTGGAGTTGTGGTATGTTCAGTGATGTGTTTAGGTTATTTCCTCATCTCAGTCCCTGTGTCTGTGATAACGTCTTTAGTCTCACATATTTTCATTATAAGGCTGGCTGACTTTGACTTTTTCTTTCTCTTTTGAGCTGCTGGGTTATTTTTTATTTGATGTTGCCATATACAGAAAAGATGTGTGAAGAATCCCTCAGTCATCCAGGTAGAATCCAGAGCTGATGAAGCCTCTCGGATGAGCGGCAAAACGTTTTCGACCAAACAAACTTTGTCCAGTTGACAAATTGAATTTCTCCTTTGGATTCTACCTGGACGACTGAGGGACTCTTCACGCTGTATTCATTTTTTCTCAAGTAAAATAGACAAATTTCTTCCCCAGCAGTCACCTGCATCTCTCAGCCCCAGGATCCAAAATGATCATTGACTTAGATATGATTAAATCTCAGTCTTCTTCTATAATGTGATATATATGATGTATAGTAGCCCTTTTTATGCCCTTATCTCTCCTCAGGGTGGTCTGCTGTCAGCTCTGGGCTCTCTTGCTCTGATGGTATGGCTCGCCATGACTCCTCACAGCCCCGAGACGGAGAA
Source organism: Paratrypauchen microcephalus (assembly GCA_036785185.1). Classification (NCBI taxonomy): domain Eukaryota; kingdom Metazoa; phylum Chordata; class Actinopteri; order Gobiiformes; family Gobiidae; genus Paratrypauchen; species Paratrypauchen microcephalus. The sequence continues at coordinate 769,975 of JAVJIX010000231.1, read as the reverse complement.
GAAGAGACTGGGCATCCTTGCAGGCTTCGCCTTCCTCACAGGTTATACATTTAAACTAACACACACTGTTCTGCATCATGGTCAGGGCCCTGGTCCCTCACAGACATGGAGGCTTGTGTTGTTGCCCCTCTAATGGATATTTGATTTGGATATGACATATTTCTCTGAACCTGAATTTACTTGTGAGTGTTTGAGTAATGATGAGCCTGGTTTGGTGCAGTGCTTTGTACAGTAAGACTGATGGACCTTTCACTTCCTCCACAATAATAGGAACTCTAGTCTATAGTAGTAAGTGTTCAATATTTTAAACAAGTGCCTCTTTTAGTATCTGAGCTTTTCCTGTTATACCCAGTTTATATATCACTATCACCTCTTTATTAGGTCACAAATGTAATGTCAATCTAAATGAACTAAACGTGTTCTTTTTACAGGTCTTGGTCTTGGTCTCACTCTGGATTTCGTCATCACTGTCAATCCAAGGTTGGTCATGTGCCCTCACTGCACACATTTTTCTATAGAATGAACGTACTGTATCTATAATCTTCATGTGTTTCCTGCAGCGTCATTAGAATCCTTTATAGAAAGACTCCTGTATATTGTATTCTTATCACGATTGTAAATGGTCTTTCTTCACAGCATCGTTGTGACTGCGTTCCTGGGCACCTCGGTGGTGTTTATTTGTTTCACTCTGAGCGCTCTGTACGCCCGACGCCGCAGCTACCTGTTTCTGGGAGGTAAAACAAACATTATACACTGCATATAAACAATACGATGAGAACACGATGATAAGACGATAAGAGCCAGTGCAAGCCAAGGATTTAAGCAGTTTAAGGTCACCAAAGGAATAATATAATGACAGCACTGAATAACGCTAGCCTTTTACTGAATCAATGAATGAAGCACTACATTTTGTTAATCAGTGAGCTTTTTGTTTTATTGGTTGATCTAAATTTTCTGTTTGATTTTAATTTGTCTTTTTATAACAAACAGTAATTGGTTTTAATGGGCCTGGATAGAAGTTGGATTGGTGACCTCTGGAATGCCAGGTGCCACAATGGGGCAGCAGTGGATCTTGAATACAAAAGTAATTGTGTCCTTAGGCAAGATCATTGCCTAGTATGAAAGTAGTGTGTGTGTGTGTGTTGGTGGTGGCTGGAGGGGCCAATGGTGCAGATTGGCAGCATCGTTTCAGTTAGTCTGTCCCAGGGCAGCTATGGCTACAGTAGTAACTTGCCATCAGAGTGTGGAGTGAGCAAAGGGCGGCAGTAGCTCAGTTGGTAGAGTGCTTGTCCGCTGATCCAGAGGTTGGCGGTTCGAATCGCTCTCGACAATGGGTTGAGCGGTCGGATCAACTGACCCGCTGGTTGGCGGTTTGATCCCAGCTCCAAAGCTCCCACAGATGAGTGCTGCCGTTGTGTCCTTAACACTTAACCCCACCTCACCCCCCGTGTCTGCACACTGGAAGAGCCCCCATGACACAAATGTACATCAATGGCGGTCCATTGCGACATGGGGCCATCCTCCCGCAGGAGGATCTGTGGGGGCCGGTGCACTGTGTGATCTGGGCAGCGGACCTGGACCATTGCCCCCGCAACCCGAAAATACGGAATAAAGTGGAAATAAAGTGGAATTGAAAAGCAACTCTTAGCGTTTTGAAAAGCGCCCTTTAACACAAATGCATTATTATTACCATTTAAGAAGCTTTCCTCTGTGTCCCTCAGGCAGTCTGATGTCCGGCCTCTCTCTGCTCTGTGTCTTGTCTCTGGCCAACCTGTTCTTCGGCTCTATCATGATCTTTAAGGTAATTTAAACAAACAAACAAATAAAGGGACCTAGTGTTGTGTCAATGATGGTGTTGAACAGTTGTTTGACATTTATGTCTCCCCTTTATTAAACTCTCTGTTTCTCTGCGTGTTTTAGATGCACTTGTACCTGGGGCTGCTGGTCATGTGTGGCTTTGTGCTGTTTGACACTCAGCTCATCATCGAGAAGGCGGAGAACGGAGACAAGGACTACGTCTGGTGAGTCCTGTCTAACTGAGCTAAGGGCAGTTTTAATCCTAAAGAAAATAAACTTTAAAATGTAATTTGTGAACCTGACCTTTGCTGCTTTGTTTTTAGTTTAAATATAAAACTGGTCTGATCTGTTTCCTCTGTCTCTGTGTCTTTGTTCCTATGTCTCAGGCACTGTGTGGACCTGTTCCTGGACTTCATCACCATCTTTAGGAAACTCATGGTCATCCTCTCCATGAATGAAAAGGTATGAAACTGATGTAAAATCCAGAGAAAAAGTACAGTGTGTATATAATGTCTTAAATGTTTATGTTTATGCTGCATGGTACATAAAAGAGAGGATAATGCAAATGTCACCTTAAAATTAATCTTTTAGGATCAGTTAAATGTGTGCTCTTTTAGACAAATCAGTAAAGATAGTACGTACCTTTCTGGCGGTGACGCATCACCTGCATGATTCTATGGAAATTAAATCAATATTTCCATGGAAACGAGCAGGAGGAAGTCGCCCTTCAGGCCAAATAAGAGGCAGGTTTGTTACCGGCTGGTTAGCTCAACTGGTAAGTCACTGACATCCCCAGGGGGACCTGAGTTCAAATCCCCCCAGCAATGAGCAAGCCAGTGGGGGTCCTTGGGCAAGACCCTTCATGGTACTGCCTCCTGGGCGCCGAAAGATGGCTGCCCACTGCTCCTGAAAAGGATGGGTCAAATGCAGAAGTCAAATTTCTCCCGTGTCTCACTGTGTGTCATTGTGTGTGAGACTAAATAAAGGCTTCATCTTAATTTTCAGATTTTTGGCAAAAAAAAAAAAAAAGTTACACACTTTAAGAAGTGATACATGTGTGGGTTTATTTACACTTGGATTTGGAAAAAACACTTTGAATTGAAATAATCTTGAGTGTCTCATTTTGTACTTTTGTGTGTATTTTTCAGGACAAGAAAAAGGAGAAGTAGATGTGTTTTGATAAACTCTTTAAAACCATTCTGGGTTTGTTCCAAGAAATAAACTAATCTTTGGTTTAATACAGCAGCCAATCAAAATGTACGTTTACAAAAACTAGACTAACGCTGCAGTTACCATGCTCAGCCTCTAGAGGGCATTGTAGCTTAGCGCTTATGAAGAATTTCAGTTTAATTTAGTGCCACAGACTTCTGTTATAATTTAGTGAAGCAAAAATGAATATTTGTAAGTTAAAGGGATAGTGTCTGTGTGTTTTTTTTTATGTTAATCTATGGGTTCCCCTCTAATAGTGTCATGCATTAACATGGCTTACTGCTAACCACGTCATCTGAGCCCGGTTCTGCTCCGGTTCTGGAGCTCAGGAACGTAGGTCCGGTAAGTTCGCGGGGACATTTAATAAAGCTTGTTTTTCTTCTCAAAACAACATTTGTCCAAAAAGTGATATATTTGCGTCACAAACAGTTTCACAAACAATTCAGCAGCCTAATTCGCATTGTAAACATCCGCCCAAAGTGAACAGGCTAATACAGCTAATCTGCGCGCAGTGATACAAATCGAGAGAAAATAACAATAACAAGCTTTATTAAATGTCCCCGCGAACTTACTGGACCTACGTTCCCGAGATCCAGAACCGGAGAAGAACCGGACTTGGATGACGTGGTGAGCGGTAAGCCAGTGTTAATGCACGACACTATTAGAGGGGAACCCATACAGATTAACATAAAAAAATAATAAAACGCACTATCCCTTTAAAATAACTAAAAATCAACTCCGTTTTTTGTAGCGTTGACCAGATAAAGGCGCTCTATAACTTTTCTGCCAGTATCTTCCATAATGCTTTGCCTGAATGTTTCACACTAAGACATTAAACGTATCTAGTATTTTTATCCAATTTATCTTTTCTTCTGTAAAAGCTCAAGACGCATCTGAAATGTGAAAGCGCTGCTGCAGTTTAATGATAAATATGCAATTCTGCAAAATTTGTTTGTAGTTTTCCACAGTAGAAAACCAGTGAAGTGAAACCACAGGGACACTGCAGATTACAGCACATTTGTCAGTGATGCAAACTTTGGACACTGTTGAATTGAATCCTTCTCTCCTTAAATCCCATGTTTGAGTCTGTGTTGAGAAAATAATTCGTGTGGGACAAAAGACAAGACAATAAAAAGCAAAGAAACACATTTAGTCTGTTGAGCTGCCCGTAGCGCTACTTCAGAAACCACAAATACATGGAAACTAGTGAAACAATGAATTTTAACTAGTCAAAACTACAAAAAAGATAACCGAAGTCATTTTTAACCCTCACATCACATGTTTTGTTTTTGCTGCGTAATGATTTATCTGTAATATATTCTGCCTAATTTGTCTATTTATATAATTTTCTCAGTTCATTTTGGTGTAAGGAGATTGTCCATGATTTAAACCAGTGATTCTCAAACACAGGATTGCCAATACCATAGCTCTAATGCATTATTTTGTATTTAAATTGCTATACTACTATCTTAATGTTTGTGTAAATGTTGGGAATATATAGCTGAAACATTAGAATCTTGACATTGAACATTTTGTGCAGAAAACATTCAAATCCATTCTTTGTTTTGTTTAAATTTGATTGGTTTCAGATAAACATATTTGGTTAAATTTTCAAATTATAAACTTCCCTTAAAGCCTGTTGAGCATTTGATGACTGAAATGTATTTGCAGCTTCAAACTATTGTAATTTAGCTACTTTATCAACATTTTTTAAGTTATATTTGCAGAATTGTGTGATTGTCTGTCTCCCTCTCCAGGAAGTGCTCCAACTATGTTAAAAGTCTGTAGTACACCATTATAAGGCCCATACTAATAGTTTAAACACTTATTATATCTATCCTAGCAATTCAAAGGCTTCACTCCTTATTTCACCTGCAACTGGAGTCTTTGTGCCCTCTGCTGGTCTATTTTTGTATGAACCAGGACTTTAAATGTTCCCATACATTTACATTACTTCCATGGGTTTCAGAATGATAAAGACTGTTGCCATAGCAATTATAACAATTCAAAACTAAACTAAAGGCCTCTGAATCCCATGAATAGTAGTTTTAAATGCACACTGCGTAACTTTTCTGGTGTTCGCCACATGCTTGTCTTCATGTAAATATTATTGATCGGCTTGGAATGTTCCGCAGCAAGCCATTACACTTGTCAATATATTTATTGATCTATAATAACAATGCGACTTGCTTCTCAACAGATCTGACCTGTAATTTGAGCTAGTGGAGTCTCAATAAAATATATTTAATGCCGTACTCTGGGGTATTTTAGGGAAAACGATAACATCTCCATGGAAACGAGCAGTGGAACCTTGAATAGAAAGGTTACACAGTGCATTTAAAAAAAACAAAGTAATAGTATTAGACCTTTTTAAAAAGGTACTTATTGAAGTGGGACACTGGTATGAAAAGAACCACTGATCTGACCTGTACTGGACATTGTGAGGGGAGAGAGAGAGCGCGTCTTATTTTGGCCCATGCAAGTCTAAGAATCTTTTGTAGGATTTATTTGATTTGCCAAATGTGAAGTGACCCAGTTTTTGGAAGTGTAAACTGAAAAAATGTTATATTGTTGATGTCAAATTTAAAGTAATAATTTGATACATTTGCTCAAATAAATGTGTTGAACTCACTGGCTTTGTTGTGTTCTTGGTTCTACACTGAAATATGACTTTTAACTTCAGAGTTTTACATCAGTTCAGAGCAGTTGAACCCCCCCCATCCCTGTATATATATCATCTTCAGCGGATGTCTACGCCAAAGTTTACAAGTGAACAGGCTGATAGAGTTAACATGGGTGTAGTGATACGAGTGGAGAGAGACGATACACAAATCCGAAATACGCTGCTGGATGTTTCGTGGACAACTGTTTGGGACGCAAATATATCACCTTTCTAACAAATGTTTTGTTTTGAGAAGAAAAACTAGATTTATTTCATGTTCCAGGGAAGTTACCGGACCTACTTGCGTGGGCTCCAGAAAGCGAGCTGAACCGGGATCAGCTGAGACTGTCAGAGGTAAGCCGGTGTCAACACACGGAACTTTTAGAAGGAAACCCATACAGATTAACATAAAAAATAAAAAAAACGCACTATCCCTTTAAAGCAAAGAAAAACATGTCAAAGTTACATACAGTACCTTTTAACAATGTCCCAAACAGCATCTCTGTGTATCTGCATCTATTTCGGCACTAAACCAGGACTAAACCAGGACCAAACCAGGACCAAACCAGAACTGAACCAGAACTAAACCAGGACTAAACCAGAACTAAACCAGGTCTAAACCAGGTCTAAACCAGGACTAAGCCAAGACTAAACCAGATCTAAACCGGGTCTAAACCAGGACTAAACCGGGACTAAACCAGGATTTAACCAAAACTAAACCAGGTCTAAACCAAGACTAAGCCAGGACTAAACCAGGTCTAAACCAGGACTAAGCCAAGACTAAACCAGATCTAAACCGGGTCTAAACCAGGACTAAACCGGGACTAAACCAGGACTAAACCAGGACTTAACCAAAACTAAACCAGGTCTAAACCAAGACTAAGCCAAGACTAAACCAGATCTAAACTGGGTCTAAACCAGCACTAAACCAGGACTAAACCAGGTCTAAACTAGGACTAAACCAGGTCTAAACCAGGACTAAGCCAAGACTAAACCAGATCTAAACCGGGTCTAAACCAGGACTAAACCAGGACTAAACCAGAACTAAACCAGAACTAAACCAAGAGTAAACCAAGACTAAACCAGGTCTAAACCAGAACTAAACCAGGACTAAACCAGGACTAAACCAGGACTAGACCAGGACTAGACCAGGACCTAGCCAGGACTAAACCTGAACTAAACCTGAACTAAACCAGGACTAAACCAGAACTAAACCAGGACTAAACCAAGACTAAACCAGGTCTAAACCGGGTCTAAACCAGGATTCAACTGGGACTAAACCAGGACTAAACCAGAACTAAATCAGGACTAAACCAAGACTAAACCAGGTCTAAACTGGGTCTAAACCAGGATTCAACTGGGACTAAACCAGGATTAAACCAAGACTAAACCAGGACTAACCCAGCACTAAACCAGGACTAACCCAGCACTAAACCAGGACTAAACCAGGTCTAAACCAGGACTAAGCCAAGACTAAACCAGATCTAAACCAGGACTAAACCGGGACTAAACCAGGACTTAACCAAAACTAAACCAGGTCTAAACCAAGACTAAGCCAGGACTAAACCAGGACTAAGCCAAGACTAAACCAGATCTAAACCGGGTCTAAACCAGCACTAAACCAGGACTAAACCAGGTCTAAACTAGGACTAAACCAGCACTAAACCAGGACTAAACCAGGTCTAAACCAGGACTAAGCCAAGACTAAACCAGATCTAAACCAGGACTAAACCGGGACTAAGCCAAGACTAAACCAGATCTAAACCAGGACTAAACCGGGACTAAACCAGGACTTAACCAAAACTAAACCAGGTCTAAATCAAGACTAAGCCAGGACTAAACCAGGACTAAGCCAAGACTAAACCAGATCTAAACCGGGTCTAAACCAGCACTAAACCAGGACTAAACCAGGTCTAAACTAGGACTAAACCAGGTCTAAACCAGGACTAAGCCAAGACTAAACCAGATCTAAACCGGGTCTAAACCAGGACTAAACCGGGACTAAACCAGGACTAAACCAGGACTTAACCAAAACTAAACCAGGTCTAAACCAGGACTAAGCCAAGACTAAACCAGATCTAAACCGGGTCTAAACCAGGACTAAACCGGGACTAAACCAAAACTAAACCAGGTCTAAACCAAGACTGTGTGTGATAACATACAGTATTATCCTGTGCATTATTGAATGATAATATGGACTTTTAGTTATAAAAGCATTTCCATATTAACAAAGTACCTTCTAATACTGCCCTGCCCTTCCACCATCCCCCCTGGTTTCATTTTATAATGAAACCCCCGCTCCTCAGAAATCTCACTCCTAGCAATCTTCAATACTTGAGAGCCCTGGTGTATGTTTGTGCGTTCATTTGCGTTGGTACTAGAGCCACGATGCTGTTTACACTTATACAGCTCAAATGATTATGGAATTGTTGAGCTTTGGTACGTCGTCGTCGTAGTAGTGTGAGTGGTGTTTACATACTGTATATTTCAAATTCATGAAATAGAAAAAACAAAACACTAATAAAAATAACATTACTTTTACAGAAATTAAAAACCAAGCAAAAATCAAGCAAAATGCACTTTCCTCAACCATTCAAACCCATGGAACAGCAAATCGAGGCTTACATGTGATTTGTATGGGCTTACAACAGCTGGTATATGACAAGTCCCCACTACCAGAAACACTTCTGAAGAGCCCACAACAGCAGCAGCCAAACATGTCAACAAGGTAAATACATCTCTTACTGTACTGTCTTTAAAAAGAACCCAACAAGTGAATGTACAAAAGAAGACAAAATGAAGGGTTTTGAATTTGATCCAGGCTTAGTTCTATGGAAGCTGTGCCTCTGTTAGAATCCTTCTTGCACTTCCTGGCTCACTGCGCGGCTCTGCTTTGAAACAGTGAAGACATGTTATCCATTTCCTGAATCAGACTTCACAAAGTCATTTCATATCACACACGGCTCTATCATGTGCCCAGAGGTTTCAGAGTAAATAGGAAAACAATTGAAAATGGTAAAAAAAAAAAACAAGATAAGTACCATTTGTACTTCAGAGGCTGCTATCTGTGATACTGCTGAAACTGTCAAAAGTCAATCACACTAAATTATAAAGCTTAGATTAAAAAAATTGACAAAAATCACTGATAGCCCTGATAGCGCCTGGCCCATGGACCATATAAGACTATCTGAGAAATCCATTTCTTTTTTTTTCTCCTTTCTTTCTTTCTCTCAACTTCAGGTTATATTGAAAACACCGCCCTCAGACACACTGTGATGTCTAATGGGTAAAGTGTGAGAAATGTCGGTGGTTTGCACATGTGATCATTTCTGTCTTAAATGTGCTCTATGGCCATTTTTAGTGGGGGAGGATCTGCTACTTGTCTCCAGATATGTTTGGTCTTTGGTCAGGGTCACCTCTTCACAGATCACACCAATAACTTACCCCGGTGGCGTCACCTGCTTGTCTCTGTGGAGACTAACAAGCAGGTGGCAGACCCTTCACCAGAAAAGTACATACACAGTGGACATTGCACATGTTGATTCTTGTGAGCTTGAAGCCATGTTACAATTTTGTTACATCCTCAAAAACATACCTGGAGCTGTGTTTTCTTTCATTCACACATCTGCAGAAGTAATCTTCCATTTTTTGTTGGCCTACATCTCCAAACTGTTCCACCTTGTGATGTCCTGAAAGGGATAGTGCGTTTTTTTAAAAGTTAATCTGTATGGGTTTCCTTCTAAAAGTTACATGTGTTGACACCGGCTTACCTCTGACGGTCTCAGCTGATCCCGGTTCGGCTCGCTTTCTGGAGCCCATGTAAGTAGGTCCGGTAACTTCCCTGGAACATGAAATAAAGCTTGTTTTTCTTCTCAAAACAAAACATTTGTCCGAAAGGTAATATAGTTGCGTCCCAAACAGTTGTCCACGAAACATCTAGCAGCGTACTTAGCGATCGCGTATTGTGTCTGTTGATTTGTATCACTGTGCACATATTAGCTGTATTAGCCTGTTCACTTGTAAACTTCCCCTTACGGCGGACCACATCTGCCGTACACTTCCACTAAAGGTTAACTCTTCACCCTATCTCTAAGGGTGTGCACAGCCACTCTGCAGAGGAAACTCATTTAGGCTACTTGTATCCGCGATCTTGTCCTTTTGGTCGTTACCCAAAGCTCATGACCATAGGTAATGGTAGGAACATAGATTGACGGGTAAATTGAGAGCTTTGCCTTTCGGCTCAGCTCCCTCTTCACCACAACGGTCTGATACAGCAAGGACATCACTGTCGATGCTGCACCGGTCCACCTGTCAATCTCACGCTCCATCCTCCCCTCACTCGTGAACAAGATATACCCCAAGATACTTCAATCAATCAATCAATCAAACATTATTTATAAAGTGTTCATACAATAAAATGTAACACAAAGTGCCTTACAGTGATTAAGGATTGAAGATTGACTTTTTATTGATCTCACACAGAGAAATCGTTTTCTGCATTTGACCCGGGGACCATCCCCATGATTTTGTTGTTTAGGCTCCTTGAACTCCTCCACTTGAGGCAAGAACTCTCCACCCACCCGAAGAAGGCAAGCCACCTTTTTCCGGTCAAGAACCATGGCTTCACACTCGGCTGCAAACTGCCCCAGTGCACGTTGGAGGTCCCAGTCTGATGAAGCCATCAGGACAACATCATCTGCAAACAGCAGAGATGAGATCCTGTGGCCCCCCAAATCCAATCACCTCTGACTGCCCCTAGAAATTCTGTCCATAAATACAATGAACAGAACTGGTGAAAAAGAGCAGCCCTGGCTGCCCTCAAGGACATTTAAGAAATACCCTAATTCAAACCCCTGGATCACATTAAAATCAATATGAAAAAAGACTTAAAGCCTTCCAGTGCGGGGACTGACACTGTCAATTTACTAAATAGACAAATAAAAAATGACATAATTAAGGCCAAACTCAGGTGCAAGGACAAAATCGAACAGGAGTTCAGTAGCATGAACACCAGACAGGCCTACCAGAAAATCAGGGTCCTCACTGGTCAAGCGCCCAGCACTGGTCACCATTTCACTGGTGCTCTCTCATCAGCTTGCACGAGAAGCTCTTGTGAAAGCCCCTGAGCAAGCAAAGAAACAATATGACAAAAACATTTGCCAGACTCAGTACCCTGTGAGTACTGCAGTGTGGCACTTGATTAAAGGTACAAAGACAGTAAGAAACAAGGCATAGAAGTTTCTTCCTGCTTACGAGGGCCCGTATTTTATTGTGGGTCACCTGGAGGACTTGGTGTACCAAATCCAGAAGGGCCCACAGTCAAAAGTTGTACACCACAACATACTGAAGCTCTTCCACTCTAGAACACTGCTCGACAACAGCTGGGTTTTCCAGAGGTCTGACTCATCAACACCACAAGAGATGGTGTTGCTGTCTCCTGATGAAGACTCCAACCTCAACTTTGGCCCTCTCCAGCTGTGTGACTCTTTTGATGCTGAGGGCCCAGCCATGGGAACCAGCGGGGACACCAGGGCTCCATCACCTGCTCCACAACCCACCGACTCCTCTCCTCCAGCCAGCTCTGCACAGCCTCCGAAGGATGACAGCACTCAGCTACCGGCCTTGTGTGGAGCATCATACCGCCATCCAGACTGCGGAGGACCTGGAAAGCACCCAACAAATTTGGTGACTGGATAAGTCACTAGACACGGCTACAAGCATTCTTATCTGAGTTAGGGTGTAGGCAAATCGCAGCCCTACTCAGGAGAAAGGAAAAAAAAAAAAATCTTGATTTTAACCACATGCTGAGAGAAGAGTTTTACACAGGTGTAAAAGGGAATATTGGAATATTCAGGGGACCTTATATTTGATTTTAATGTTGTCAAATATTTGCCCAGCACAAATACTATCACAACACAGAAGGGGGCAGTAAAATGCGCTGTTAAGAGTACCAGCCTCCATAATACTTAAAAGATGTTGTAGTGCGTCTGAAAGGAGAGTGCTGTACATGAACTTAAAGGAATAGTTTGGGTTTTTGTTGTGAATCTGTATGGCATCCCCTTCAGCAGTGTCGAGCATTAACACTGGCTTACCCCTGACAGTGTTCTCTGAGCTGAGTTCTGCCCCAGTTCTGGCGATGACGAAAGTAGGTCCTGTCGAAATGTCCTACCCGTCGATCTGAGCTCCCAAGCACTACTGTGCATGTGCATGCATGCGTACCAGCCCCTAAGTGTTGTTAATTTTAAATGCCATCGATCTGAGCTCCTGAGGCAGAAATGGAGTTGTTTTCAACAGTGACAATGCAAGTAAGTAACATTTTAACGGTGTATTGGTTTTATTGTATGTTTTAACCAATTAAGCATGTAACGAACGATATGTGAATGTTAGATTTGTGGCAGAATACCTACATCAGGTGATAATAGTTTGGATTTAACATTTGACTGCATCATTATCGTTTTCATTACATCGTATTTTGTTATTTTGTGACGTGAACGTAGAAAACGTATATTTATGTTATATTATGTTCTCATTACATTTGTTTAATGTCCCCTGCAGTACAGTTTTTTTGTGTGATAGCTGGATGTTTGTTCAATGGAAGATTTCAGCCTTTTAGAAAAGTAATGTATTTGTTTTGTTATTATCTAATCATATTATGTAACACCAGTAACCTGAATTAACAATACTTTGGTATGAATCCCATTATTCAGATGAAATTCCCAGCAGAAGAAATGTGGATTTGTCCAGTAAATGTAGGTGCTCACTGGATTTTAGTGGTAAGTGCCTTTCTTATATTTTCTTCAGACCTATGTATTTCTGGCATGTATAATATATGGGGATTTCTGCTGAGGTCAATTTTTATTAAGGGGTTTGCTACATAAATATGTAAATGTGATGGAATAACGTGAATGTGGTCAACTTAGCCTTAGCCTTAGACTTAGACAAACTTTATTAATCCACAAGGGAAATTGTTTTGGGTACCGTAGCTCACTCATCAAATATAATATATGATGTATAACAGAGGGTAAAAGAAAAAAAAAAAGAAAAATACATGGAATAGCAACCAAGGAGCAATAGACCTGTGTCAGATGAGACACAATTATATACATAAAATAATGATAATATATATGTACAAATCAAATTTAAATAGAAAAGTAGTAGTCAAATATACAATACAGTATCAAGTATGATGTACAGTACCAGCTATATACCGTTGTAGGGAGTATTATCTGTTACATAAGGGTGAGTTGTTGTACAGTTGTATGGAGTATGGTATGAATGTCGTCCTGTATCTCTCACTGTTTGAGCAGAGCTGTAGGAGCCTGTTGGAGAATGAGCTCCTCTGTCCCTCTATGGTCTGGTGCAGTGGGTGAGCAGGAGTGTCCATGATGGAGAGCAGTTTGTCCAATCCTCCTGTCCCTCACTGTGACAAATGTCTCCAGCTCACAGCTGATCACGTGACCAGCTTTGCGGATCAATTTGTCAATCTGTCCGATGTCTCTTTTACTGGTGCTGCTCCCTAAACCACAGCACAGTGCAGGACGCTGGCCTCCACAGACTGAGAGAAGATCTCCAGTAACTCCAGTAACTGCAAACATTGAAAGATCTGAGCTTCCTCAGGAAGTAGAGTCTGCTCATGCCCTTCTTGTACACAGCATTGCATTTATAGATGTTTATGCTGTATAGATGTTGATAGACTTATGTGTCTCATGTATGGCAAATGCTTATTATGCTTTTCACACAATGATAGGAACTTCTTGAGGATGGCAGGCCGTGAAGTCCCAAGACAGAAATGGACTGTTCAAACTGTTGTTCATGACAAGCAGCAAGATGGCAGTAGCTGTGGGATATTGGTTTTAAAGGTAAAGATTTAATTGTTTCCAGTAATTTCTTTCTCTCATATCCATCCAATGTCTGAAATTGCATTTTGAAGTTTGCAGAAGAGATTCTGAAAAACGGCAACATCACATCGATCAAGACACAACCTGAAGAGGTCTTGAAGGCTCGATTGGAGGTTGCAGAGGCATCACAGTTGGGATAAATTTCCCCTCCTGGGATGGACTGTATATAATTTTGTAAATAAATGTTACTACTGTTGTCCCTTTTCCTGTCCTCATCCATCATGAATAAGAGACAAGCCCATTGTTTTAAATTGAATTGCATGAAATTGTCCCATCTTCAGTGTCCCCTGTATCACAAAGGTGAGGTATACTACTTTTAGTGGATGCATTATTTGTGTGAAGATATATTCATATAAATGTGTAAATAATGATGATTCTACAGTGGGAGCACTATTTGATGGGTCAAGTGGGCTGTCAAAATGAGCTACATTTACCTATATTCATATAAATGCATAAATAATGGTGATGGAAGGGGGCGGCAGTAGCTCAGTTGGTAGAGCGCTTGTCTAGTGATCCAGGGGTTGGCTGTTCGAATCCCGCTCTTGACGGGCTGACCATGTGTGATCCCAGCTCCCACAGATGAGCGCTGCCGCTGTGTCCTTGGGCAAGACACCTAACCCCACCTCGCCCCCAGTGTCTGTGGACACTGGTAGCCCCCATGGCAGAAGATACATCAAGGCCCGTTGTGACGTGAGCCGTCCTCCTGTGGACCCACCACCTGCGGGAGGATTCATGGGGGCTGGCGCATTGTGTTCTGGGCAACAGAACACTGCTTGGACTGCTGCGTCCGCAACCCAGAAAATGGAAAAGCGGAAGAAGATGAATGAATGATGGTGATTCTACAGTGGGAGCACTATTTGATGGATAATATAAGCCTGTCGAAAGAGGCTACCTTGACCTATATTCATATAAATGCAAAAAAAATAGTGATTTTACAGTGGGAGCACTATTTGATGGGTCAAGTGAGCGGTCAAAATGAGCTACCTTTAGTGGGAGCCTTATTTGATAGATAATATAAGCCTGTCTAAATGAGCTACCTTTACCTATATTTATATAAATGCATAAATAATGGTGATTCTACAGTGGGATCACTATTTGATGGGCCAAGTGGGATGTCAAAATGAGCTACCTTCAGTCGGAGCCTTATTTGATAACGCAATACGACTGTCGAAATGAACCTACTACGCATATATAAATGAGTTGAAATTTTACATGACTAAAGACATGCAAACAGCATACAACTCTCTAATCCAAAAACCTCTAATCTAAAGACATATCTTGTAAAACTGCGGAGGTTAGCTTTGAATCTATACATATATAAACGAAAAACGTAAAGTAGCGTATTTCCTCGGGGGGGTGCGTACATCGAAAGACACTACTGTCGAAATATGCTACTGGTAGCTCATTTACACAGTTAATAAAGCTTGTTTTTGTTCTCAAAATAATATTTGTCCAAAAAGTTATATATTTGCATCACAAAAGTCTAAATCGCTTGGTGCTATTTTCTCTTGAGTCATATCACTGCGTGCCTATTATTATTATTAGCCTGTTCACTTGTAAACATCGCCACTTACTTTCCAGACCTACTTTCGTCAGCACCAGAACCGGGGCAGAACTCAGCTCAGAGGACACTGTTAGGGGTAAGCCAGTGTTAATGCACGACACTGCTGAAGGGGATGTCATACAGATTCACATCAACAAAAATGAACTATCCCTTTAAAGGAAAAGTAACGTTTTTTTACAATCTGAGCCTTCTTTCGGCAATAAAACAAGTAGTTTTACTCACCCATAGCAGTTTGGTGTCATTTTGACCAGTTTCGTAGAAGTTATGTTGTAATGTATCCGTTAACTTGAGTGCTCGGGGCATTACTTTGCGGTCTCCAAATAACACAAACTTTAGCACTTTTCAAATCATAGAAGCCCGATATCTTAATCTACGATTTCGTTTGAAGCAAAAGTGGTCTGTAATCCGAGATTTAGCCATAGTTTCGAGTAGATGAGGACGCCAGTGCGCATGCTCGGACTATGCTCTCAGCTCCCGGGACCCAAACATGAAACGCAAAGCTGTAAACTATGGATAAATCTCGGATTACAGGCCACTTTTGCTTCAAACAAAATCGTAGACTAAGATAACGGGCTTCTGTGATTTGAAAAGTGCTAAAGTTTGTGCTATTTGGAGCCCACACGGGGCATATTACATGCTTGGGGAATATATTATATGCCCCGAGCTATGGCTAGAAGTTGCGCTAGGCTAACCGCAAATCTAAAACATCTCTGGAAGTGCTCCATATGACACCAAAGTACTATGGGTGAGTAAAACAACTTGTTTTATTACCGAAAGAAGGCTCAGATTGTAAAAAAAAACGTTACTTTTCCTTTAACAGTGTTTAGTGAATAGCTGAGGACACTAACACTTTAAACCACTAGATGGCATCACAACATAGGATATAGTCTACTTTGAATTACGTGCCAGAAAGTGTTCATTAGCCTAAAGGCATGGTGCAACGTTAACCTGGGAAATCCCAGGCTGTTTTCGTTCGTTCCGATCTGAAAGACATACAGTATCTCACTTGTGATATGGTCTGGTGTAAACCAGGCCTATAACCTACAATCAACAATTCAGCCATATAAGCCTAAATAACAAATTACAAAATTTAAACTGCTTAAATGATGATTCGTGATCATAATTTAATAATAATAAGTAATCATAAGTTTCCAAAAAACATTTCCATTCTCTTGAAATCATTGTTGATTCATGTGTAAAAATGCCTCTGTTTGAGACTGTTGACAGGCTCTTCTCACAGGAGCAGGTGATGGGATGATGGGGGCAGCCGTTGGACAGGTGACTTTATTCTGCCCGGAACATGCGCGGACTAAAACCCCCGCTGAATGCTCTTTCATGAAAACAATTTATTTTGAAACGTATGGGCGGAAACACATGTGTTTTCCAACTCGGCTCCTTCGCTTTTACACCTGAGATGTGCGTTTGATGTCGCTAATGTGAAACCGCTTCAAAGTTTGTGTTTGAGTGGAGTTTGTCGGAGGTGGCGGAGGGTTTGTCCCGGGGCGGAGGTGTCGCGTCTGCGGCGGCTGCTGGAAGTGTTGGACGGTCTGTCGTTGGTCTGTCGTGTCCCGTTATCACCGGGCACAGTCGAAGTGAGACGGAGTAAACTAAACCGTGGCGTACCATGCACACCACAGCGCCGAACGGAAGCATGGATGTGCGCGGGGAGTGGGTCAAAGTGAAGGCGCACTACTGCGGGTAAGTACGGCTGTGGGACACCTGTGGGACACCTGTGGGACACCTGTGGGACACCTGTGGGACACCTGTGGGACACCTGTGGGACACCTGTGGGACACCTGTGGGACACCTGTGGAGCCTGGGCGCTCCTGGACTCATCCTAGAGCAGGGCTGGGCAAAGGTTTTCACTCAGGGCCACAAAAGGTTCTAAAATTTGACAGAAGGGCCGGACCAGGAGCAGCTGGATTTAGTGTTAGACCTTTATTTGTTTAAAATCATGCTGATGGCCAGTCAGAAAGTTGTAACTAGGAACTGGCTAAAAAGTGACTCACTGGAACAGAAACAGTGGATTGAAATAATTGAGGAAATTAATTTGATGGAACGAATGACTAATTATCTAAGGTTGAAGGCGGCAAATTTGAGAAAAGTTGGTCTAAATGGAGAAATGTATATATATATTTTTTCCCTTTTTGTTTGATTGTTTGTTTTTTCTGTAGAACCCCACAGATTTTGCTGTTCTATACCTCTGTTTTTGAAAAAGCATAAATAAAAAGTAAAAAAAACAAACTATAAATAACATGGGATATGTAGAAAACATGTGCTTTATTTCAATTAAAAATGAATAAAACATTATAACAAAATGTCCATCTTTCAAGTTCCACAGTATTTAGCTATTTAAAGGAAAATTAACGTTTTTTACAATCTGAGCCTTATTTCGGTAATAAAACAAGTTGTTTTACTCACCCATAGCACTTTGGTGTCATATGGAGCATTTCTGGAGATGTTTTAGATTAGCGTTAGGCTAACGGCGTTAGCCTAGCGCGACTTATAGCCATAGCACGGGGCATTCCCCGAGCATGTAATATGCCCCGTGCGGTCTCCAAATAACACAAACTTTAGCACTTTTCAAATCATAGAAGCTCGATGTCTTTAGTCTATGATTTCGTGTGGTCAAAAGTGGCCTGTAATCCGAGATTTAGCCATAGTTTCGAGTAGATGAGGACACCAGTGCGCATGTGCAGACTGTGCTCTCAGCTCCCGGGACCCAAACATGGAACGCATAGCTGTAAACTATGGATAAATCTCGGTTTACAAGCCACTTTTGATTCAAACGAAATCGTAGACTAAAGACATCGAGCTTCTATGATTTGAAAAGTGCTAAAGTTTGTGTTATTTGGAGCCCGGGGGCATATTACATGCTCGGGGAATGCCCCGAGCTATGGCTATAAGTCGCGCTAGGCTAACGGCGTTAGCCTAACGCTAATCTAAAACATCTCCGGAAGTGCTCCATATGACACCAAAGTGCTATGGGTGAGTAAAACAACTTGTTTTATTACCGAAATAAGGCTCAAATTGTAAAAAACATTACTTTTCCTTTAATGAAATGACTCTTAAAACACATAAACGTTTATTAATACAATACAGCTTTTTTTTATTACTAATAGTTTTAAAGTACTGAAAGTTCTGAGTAAACGTGGAGCAAAACGCCGCACCTCAACAAAGGCCAATGTATATAGTCCGTCAGCTGTTGGAAAACACCAGAATTGCAGGGAAAGTAAAATATTAACAAGGTTTATTAATGTCATTTCTTCAAGTTCGGCGGGCCGGATTAAGAAGCTTAACGGGCAGCATGTGGCCCCCGGGCCGTAGTTTGCCCATGCCTGTTCTAGAGTGTAATTTTTTTAATATATTTTTTTTAGTTGACCAGTTCTAAAAGTAAAATGCCCAAAAGAAAACACTGTAGCCTAAGCACGATAGAGACCTTTTTAGGCAGTTATTCAAAATGATGACGATGATTTGTGAATCGGGTAAACATCTTGTTACCATCCCTCTCTAAACTCGGTGGAGAGGTTAAGAGAGTGTTAAGAGAGGTTATTTCGCTTTAAAGTCCGTAGTTTGAAAGGTTATTTATCAATCGATTTTCTTTATCAGTGGCCCTCCCTCTCAAGGCCTCATTACTGCGATTGCTGGGTAGTGGGGGTGAAGTGTCTTGCCCAGGGACCCAACAATATGAACCTCTGCCTGGATGACAAGACAAAAAGTTCACCTCTAGTTGACAGCTCTTATTATGAACTTAATGATACTATTATATCTCATTTCAAGTAAGAAGAGTTTAAAGGCACAGACCTGAGCGTGGGATCTTCATCTTTAACAAATGTCAGAATGTTTCAAACATCAGTTCACAATGTTCTGTAATTATGACACTGTGTAGCTATTTCTTTTTAGCCCTCATCAACTTTAGTAGTAGCCTATTCTATTTGAAACATTAGCGTAGTACAGTGTAATACTATTTACTATTGTATTATTTCTGTACTGCTGCAACTGTAATGCTGTTCTGTTTGTCAGAATGTGCGTGCTCCACACATTACAGTATTACAATAATATAAATGGTGATAATACGCTCCAAATAAGTAGCAAAATTAGCAATAGACTCCTGTCAAATAAGGCACAACAAGAAAAACAATAGAAAATACAAACTATATCTGGGCTATATACATTAGGTGTGTCAGGAGAAAGTGCAAAGATGAAATGGTGATTTGACATGATACACTGTAAACCCAAATCAGTTCAACAAACTTAACATTTTTGAGGTAACCCGTTGCCCTAAAACAATTAAGTTAAGCATTGTTGAATAAACCAAAAGGTTTAGGTTGAGTGTACTGACATATTTAAATTGCATTGTCATTTTTAGTATAACAAACTAATTCTGCATGTTAGAATAACTTAAACTTACCAGGACAGAGGTAAAAGGAGAAATTCAATTTGTCAACTGGACAAAGTTTATTTGGTCGAAAACGTTTCGCGGCTCATCCGAGTTGCTTCGTCAGTTCTGGTTAGAGTGCTGATGGACACTGCTTATATCTAGCTGCAGGGAGGAGCTAACTACACTGAAATTATTCTGAAACTATCCCACCTCTTTGTTTTCAGCTTTCTGTCTTTTGTTTTTTTAGTTTCTCTCTGGCATCTAGTTTAGCATACCCATTCAAAGCCCTAATGGTGTTTTCACACCTCTGGACCTGACCTGGCTAGCCTCCTTGTTTCCTTTGTTTGTTTTGATTTAGGTTTGAGAATGGAATTATAGATGGGAGACAAATTATGTCTGACTCCCCCATTCCTGTTTAAAGAAGGATTCTCTTTTTTTTTTTTTGACAAAAATAGCCTCTTTAACTCCCCTCTCAAACCAGTTCTTTTCCCTGGCTAAGATCTGAACCTCACTGTCCTCAAAAGAATGGCCTGTGGCTTCTAGGTGAAGATGTACGCAGATGAAGGTCCACTCTGGCACGCCCGCCTGTGTTGGTACATCCTCTTGTGAAGTGGCTGTTTTGTTTCTCCAATGTAGCTCTCACTGCAGTCTTCACTACACTGAATGGAGTAGACCACATTGCTTTGTTTGTGGCTCGGTGTTTTGTCCTTTGGGTGGACCAGTTTTTGTCTTAAACTGTTTGTGGGTTTGTAATAAACTGGGATTTCATATTGTCTGAAAATCCTCTGTAATTTTTCAGAAACACCGGCCAGGTAAGGAATCGCTACCCCTTTCGCTACTTTACTGCAGAATGCAATATTTTGGACACAAAACATTGCATATTGCAGAAAAAAACAAGTGTTCCTGTTATACATGCAGTTTTTTGTTTTGTTTTTTAATAAGGGTTATTGTATACAAGTGAAACACTTTGAATTAAAATATGCTATTGGCTTGCCTTACAGATTCATGGATGTAGTCATAAAATGGCCCAGAAGCGTCCATGATGTGCGTGTCTTTGCCAACTCCAAAGTTAACACATATTTGAAGACCGGGAAGATACCTCCTCTTGAAAAACAGCTAGTGGATGGAGAGGAACCCATACCTGTCTTTCTGTTAGGAGACCCTGCCTACCCCCTTCTCCCTTACCTGATGAAGGAGTACTCAAGTGGAGGCTCTACCCCATCAGAGCAGTACTTTGGACTTTGTTTGTGTAGGGCTCGAGTACCATACCACATTCGCACACAGTTAAGCAGATGGGCCCTGCAACTCAACCCTACAGACAAATAGTGGAGGGACACACCGATGAGGAAGACCTCGATCTTTTGTCTTTGTAACTTTAAACAAATTTTGTTTGTTGTTTTTGTTTCATTTTGTTGCACAATTTTTGTTCAGTACCTGCCTACTACTACTGTTTAAGCACTTTAAGTTTTAAATTCATTCTCAAACACAAGGCAGGTGTTTCATGTTTACAGTATCATTTTGATGCATAACTTTCGTTAACCATATTTACCAGGGTCTGTTCTGTTTGCCCTGGAGTAAAAAAGATTGACACTCAGTGCTTTGGTTAATATGGCACTTTATTATTCATTGTCTTGTTTTTTTTTTTGACTATTGCAATAAAAGTCAAAGTAAATAAGTTTGCAGCCTGAACAAGCTGATGTTGCAACACACCTGAGCTTCAACACTCATGAGGATCAGTCTTCAATAAGAAATACAAATGAACCAAGGGAACAAGGTGCTTGTTAAACTGAAAAAGAACTAATGTAAATAATGCTGTGAGTGAACATACAGTAGATATACTGATCTATACAGTGCAAAGTATTACAATGTGCCCTTGTAGACCCAATGTAGATGTATACAGTGCTGTAGAGAACATACAGTCAGTAGTCCGCTACCTTGGACACTGTTCACCTGTGCAGTCTTGTCCAAAGGCCATTAGGGGTCAAGGTACTTGGTGAGGATTCTCCTCACTCTCTTCCCACTTCCCTCATTGCAGTCAGTCAGGTAGTTGTTTGTTTGTGTGGGAGGCTGCAGATCCCTGTCACACTGTATGGCCTCCCGCTCAACACGGGGATCCACAGTGTCGTTCCAGGCCTCACAGTAATTGTGGAGCACGAAACAAGCGTATATGACACTTGGCAGGTCGGTAAGATTTATGTCCATGTTGCCGTCTCAGGGCTGAAAACCTGGCCTTGAGCTGACCAAATGAACATTCGATTACCATATGAGCCCTACACAAACAAAGTCCAAAGTACTGCTCTGATGGGGTAGAGCCTCCACTTGAGTACTCCTTCATCAGGTAAGGGAGAAGGGGGTAGGCAGGGTCTCCTAACAGAAAGACAGGTATGGGTTCCTCTCCATCCACTAGCTGTTTTTCAAGAGGAGGTATCTTCCCGGTCTTCAAATATGTGTTAACTTTGGAGTTGGCAAAGCATCATGGACGCTTCTGGGCCATTTTAGGACTACATCCATGAATCTGTAAGGCAAGCCAATAGCATATGTTAATTCAAAGTGTTTCACTTGTGTACAATAACCCTTATTTAAAAAAACAAAAAACTGCATGTATAACAGGAACACTGTTGTTTTTTTCTGCAATATGCAATGTTTTGTGTCCAAAATATTGCATTCTGCCGTAAAGTGCAGTGTAGTATGAAGTGTTTTGTGTGAAACATACTGCATTTCCTGCATTAATACTGTAGTGAAAATAGTTTTGATACTGCAGTACAACATAGATTTTTTTCATAAGGGAACAATTAGGGGTGGGTATTGGCAAAGAAGTCACGATTCAATTCGAATCACGATTCATATGCCACGATGCGATACTATCACGATGCATCACGATACTTGAATTATTGCGATGCATTGCAATATATTTGACATACTTCAGTGAAAATGTACCAAAAAAAAAAAAAAGAGGATAACTTAAATATCAGTGGCTGTGTATCTGGGTAGTGTCTTCAATTGATGCATAACTCTGAGCAACTCAATTCATAACTGAATTTATTGAATAACAAAAACAAATAAACCAAACCAATAACAAAAAAAAGTGCATAGGATTTTTTCTAAAACAAAAAATGATGTTCAAACATTTGCCATTTTGGAGGTAGCTACCATCATAACAAACAATACCCTTTCACAAAGAAAAAAGTGCATAGGATTTATAAAAAAACGACTAATAATTAATTTATATTAAATATTAAATTATTAAATATTAAATTATTAATTAATAAAAATCGATTTTTGGCATCAAGAATCGATGCAGTATATTGTGAAAGTTAGTATCGCGATACATTGTCATGACGATTATTTTGCACACCCCTAGGAACAATGTAGTGAAATCTACATGGGCTATAGAAAAAGCAGAAAACTTTTAGCCTACCTATATTTGTGGTCACAGACAGCTTGAACATTCAGGGAATACTTGCCCTTCCTGTTGATATAGTCCATGGCATTGACGGCTGGTTGTTTAATTTCTATGTGGGTGCCATCTACTGCTCCCAAACATTGGGGCATTCCATGATCCTCCAGGAATCCGGAAACGAGCTGCTCGGCTTCGGGCACAGTAAATGGCAACTTGATGTACTTTGGACCAAGGTAAACAGTTATGGCCTTACATGTTTCTCTGACGATGATTGACACAGTTGATCTCGATAAGCCAAAGGCGTTCGCAGGTTTCCTTAGTAGTTTCCTTGTCGCTTAAATAATGTAAAGTGCAAGCAAGTTTTTTCAAGACTCTGACAGGTGCCCTCATGATTGTTGTTACACCTTTGATGTAAGGTCGAAGTTCTTCACTTAAGGCAACAAGGGCATCTTTGGACATACGGAAGTTCTTACGCACGCACTTTCATCAGTTACTCCTTCCACGAAATTGTCCCACCATCGACTGGTTCTCCCAGGCCTCGTCCAAAGCAATCTGCCTTGCCTGGGACGAACTGGTGTGTCCAGAATTTCACAGAGGTAGTTGCAGATTCTCCTCTGTTGAGTAATACTGTGTATACACACTCTATGCATTTGCTGGATTGCCTGTTGTATATTTATTACAGCTGCCAGAGCAGCCTGTAGGTCCGTCGTATGGGTATCGCACAGATCCGCCATGTTTGTTTCCCTGTACTGCCGCACTGCCCAATGTGGGCGGAAGTACCTGGGCTCTGTGTGTACTGCACATGCGCACAAAGCAGATCTAACCAGTTTTGCGTCTTGGACAGTTTACACGGAAGCGCTGCAGCGGAGCGTATTTAACTTTTCCACTCTGGAGGGTGGTTTCAGATTTTTGCATTTTTAGGCCCCAAAAACACCGTCACAGTGTAAACGAAAGGCACTTCCGATAAAATATTTTGTCGTTTTTACCCATAAGTGTCCTCGTGTAAACGGGCCCTTAGGGAGGCCATAGATGCACGGGATGGCGTCACCAGGGTACAGTCTGTAATACAGCTGTCGATCAATGACTTCTTCCTTCACCAGCTTCTGCAAGCAATCAATGATCTTCTTTTTGTATCCATTGGTGGGGTCCTGTTTCAGTAATTCATAGGTTGCCGTGTCACTGAGTAGGCTGTTCACCTTAGCCTCATAATCAGCTGAGTTCAAGATCACTGTGCATCTCCCTTTGTCCTCAGGCAGGATGTTGATGCTCTGGTCCCTCTCTAGAGCAATGATGGCCTTCCTTTCCTCTGGTGTTACGTTGGAGGGTGGAAGTTTAGCATTGCTCAGTGCAGCTGTTAATTTCAGTCTAAGGTCTCCAGCTTCTGTCTCTGTGAGCTTGTTGTTTCTAATGGCGGTTTCTGCTGCCGTGATGTAGTCCACCATGGGAATGTGGTTAGGAGTTACAGAGAAATTCAGCCCTTTGCACAGGACTTCTTTCTCTGTCTGAGTGAGAACACGGTTAGAAAGATTTTTCACCCAGCGTTCTTTCTGCGCCGATTTGCTAGGTCTGTCCTCCTTTTTGTCACTCCGATCCTTGAGGTTATTTCTATGTTGATTTTGGAGTTGCGCAAACTTCCTAATATGCCGCTCTTTGGTTTTGTTGTGTTGTCTCAACTGACCAGTAGCTATGAAGTCATTGATCCTGTGAAACATTTCTTTTGGAACTTGACATGTTATTTTGTTTAGTAAGCTGTCTATTTCAAATTTTAAGTTATCAATTGAGACGGCTGATTCTAAGGCTGAGTATACCTCTCAGGTAACGCTGGGTTAACCTGGCTGCCCTTTGTCCTGGTTCTGGTGCTTTCTTCTGTAGAATCTTGGGAATAAGTTGCTCCTGTCGACATCTAAGGTTAAAGCGTAAATGATTCCTCTTCTCTGCTAACCTTCTTGTGTTCTTTTCCAGCTTTCTTACCAGTCCAATGATGTTTGGCTTGTAGTTGTTCTTAAAGGTCCCATGGCATGAAATTTTCACTTTGAGGTTTTTGAACGTTAATGTGAGCTCCCCTACCCTGTAAACAAGGCACCTTATTGACGTCAGATCGAAAAAAGAAATGCAAATGCAGTTCCACCCCCGTCTGTCTGTACTCAGCGTCTCTGTAAATCACACCCAGAGAGTTTGGACTGCGGAGGAGCTACGCAATGCGAAATACGTTTTTTTTATTTGCCTGGAGGAACTTGCGAGTGTTTCTAGGCTCGGAAGTCCTTTATCTGAGCCTGTGGATATCTGAAACAGCAGTGGTTTAATTTTATTTTCTGTGGAAATGTGTTTATTTTTCAATGGAAGGCTTCTCATCTCTCCCCCCGTGCAAAAACACGGAAGTGGGTCACAGAGCAGAGCGGAGAGCTTGGCCACGCCCCCACCCCCTACTATAGGCCATCTCTGTCCTCCTCATTTGCATTAAAGCAACAACGCCCATAATGGAGTGTTCCAGAGTGACATTTATTACTCTTTCTCATCTTATCTCTCTTTCTCATGCACTGAGTGTTGATTTTGAAGAAGGATTCATTTACAGTATTAGGGAACCATTAAGGAGCCATATAAAAGCATCAAGAAGTACCATGTCATGGGATCTTTAAGATGTGTGAAGAATCCCTCAGTCGTCCAGGTAGAATCCATGGTAAAAGGAGAAATTCAATTTGTCAACTGGACAAAGTTTATTTGGTCGAAAACATTTCGTAGCTCATCCAAGTTGCTTTGTCAGTTCTGGTTAGAGTGCTGATGGACACTGCTTATATCTAGCTGCAAGGAGGAGCTAACTGCACTGAAATTATTCTGAAACTATCCCACCTCTTGTTTTCAGCTTTCTGTCTTTTGTTTTTTTTAGTTTCTGTCTGGCGTCTAGTTTAGCATACCCATTCAAATCCTAATGGCTATTTTCACACCTCTGGACTTGACCTGGCTAGCCCCTTTGTTTCCTTTGTTTGTTTTGATTTAGGTTTGAGAATGGAAGGGCCACTCATTTGAGGACAGTGATGTTCAGATCTTAGCCAGGGAAAAGAACTGGTTTGAGAGGGGAGTTAAAGAGGCTATTTTTGTCAAAAAAGAGAATCCTTCTTTAAACGGGAATGGGGGAGTTAGTGTTTGAATGGGTATGCTAAACGCCAGACAGAAAATAAAAAAATAAAAGACAGAAAGCTGAAAACAAGAGATGGGATAGTTTAAGAATAATTTCAGTGTAGTTGGCTCCTCCCTGCAGCTAGATATAAGCAGTGTCCATCTGCACTCTAACCAGAACTGACGAAGCAACTCGGATGAGCTGCGAAACGTTTTCGACCAAATAAACTTTGTCCAGTTGACAAATTGAATTTCTCCTTTTATCATGGATTCTACCTGGACGACTGAGGGATTCTTCACTTACCAGGACAGAATGAAATTAATTGTAAATGGAAATAACTAAAATATTTAGTTTTAATTAAACCTTCTGAATTGACTACTCCTATAATATATTGATTATACAGTAATCCCTCGTTTATCGCGGGGGTTAGGTTCCAGAAATAGCCCGCAATAAGTGAAATCCGCGAAGTAGGGCAACTTTATATTTTACAATTATTCTACATGTTTTAAGGCTGTAAACGCCTCACCACACACATTATACACTTTTCTCAGACTGGTATTAACATTTTCTCACATTTCTCTTTTGTTTAAACACTCAAACTTTCGTAGATTTTCATCAAAATGTATTAATAGAAGCGGGGGGGGGGGGGAGTGGGGTGGGGTGGTGGTGTGTGGCCGGGGGGGGGGGGGCTCGGACATGTGCACCGTCACGAAACAAGGCAAAGATTTAATCCCGTTTAGACCTGGCCTAGTCCTGGTTTAAACCTGGCCTAGTCCTGGTTTAGACCTGGCCTAGTCCTGGTTTAGTCCTGGTCTAGTTCCGCTCTAGTCCCGGTTTTACAATTATTCTACATGTTTTAAGGTTAAAAACGGCACACACACATACACACACACACGCACATTTTCTCACATTTTTCTCTTGTTTAAACACTCAAACTTTTGTAGATTGTATTGTATGTATGTATGAATGTATTAATAGTGACGCGGGGGGGAGACACGGCCCCGGAAGCCCCGCCGGACGTGCGAGGAGCACCGCCACGTCCCTGGACGCGATGCGACGCGCACCAACCCCTTGGAGAAGCTCCACACGTGCACCCCTCATCGTGGACAAATCCGTGACAGAGAAACGTGACCGACGCGACGCCGCAAGCACGATAGATGGATGGCGCCTGTGACTGGCGTGGCCATGGCTAGGCTCCTGTTGTGGAGACTGTTTTTGGTCATTTTGTCGACATACATGATCATATCAGCCCGACTCGCAAATGGATGTGTCTTGGCTTTACGGACTTATGATCGCGAGTCTTTGTTCCGTATCAGAGAGGAAATGGAGGTCTTGTTTGATACTCGGGACAGGTACAAACGACAGTTCCCTCCTCTCCTCACCATTGACACCGGCTTACCGGAGTATTGGTTGGTGTCCCAGACGCCGGCTAGAGTCCATAACAAATCGAGGAAGAGAGGCTCGCGGGCTGGAGTCCAGGTCAAGCGAAGGCGGACTGTAGCACGCCTGGGCTCAGCGAGCGTCGGCTACGGAGGACGCACTCGTTACCTTCGCTACATTCCGCTTCTTGATCCATGTGGCGGGTCGTCCACGCTACCGCGTGCTCGGATTACAACAGGTGTCCCTTCGCAGTGTTGGAGTTATGGTCATCGATTTTCATCGCCGCTGCGTACTTCCGTGTTTCCCCGGTCACAAAACAGCCGCACGAAACCAGCAAAGAGTGGTTTAGACCTGGTCTAGTCCCGGTTTAGTTCTGGTCTAGCTCCGGTTTAGTCCAGGGCCAGTCCAGGTTTAGACCTGGTCTAGACCTGGTTTAGTTCTGGTCTAGTCTCTTAGCCAATCAGGATGCAGGACACAATGTTACACTGTAAAAAAAAATGTTATCCTATAAAAAAAATTGAAAAAAAAAAAAAAAGAAAAAAAAATCCGCGAGGCCGCGAGCAGTGAACCGCGATAGAGCGAGGGTTCACTGTACATTATGTGCTTACATACATAACCATAAAGTATACATTTTCTTTTTCCGGGCCAGATTTAAAGCTGTATTACCTGAGTAGTAGTGTAGGACTCTTAACCCACTAGAGCACGTTGCCTGGTTTATACCTGACCATATCACAAGTGAGATATGGTCTGGAAGCCACCTTCGAAATATCTCGTACCGGAGGTGTGGTTTACGATCGCCAACGGCCATTTATTGGGCGTTACGAATGTCTATCATTTGGCATATACGTAGCCCATAGCCAATCATGTCAGTTGTCAGTTCAAACTACAAGTTTCCGTTTGTCACGTAGTACACGTCACCGTCTTTCCACCCCTCCCCGCTCTCTGATTGGCTCCCAGAATTGGGAGAGCTTGCTTGCCATAGTTGCCAGGCTGTCTTTCAGATTGGAACGAACGAAAGACAGCCTGGGATTTCGCAGGTTATATAGCACGGCATCCCAACACTAAATGGTGAAAAACCTGCTGAATTCTAAAATGTACCGGACTTTAAAATGACCAAACAGAAGCACAACATCTATTGCTGCAAAAGCTACACATGGAAACAAAACAGAATGACTGGTCTTTGAGTGTTTATTGCAATACAAAGCAAAATTGTGTCACATACCACCTAGCCAACAATGAAGATTTAAATAAAGACTCTACAATAAATAAAATACTTGTGGAAGGCCTCATATATTGTTTCACACAATACTGAAATACACCACACACAAAATGGAAAAACCTGTACACTCAAATTTGACCATAACTGTAATTACTGTAATAGGACCATAACATGTTTAACTTTTTAACTTTAACTTATCAAGCTCCATAACTCAGTCATTGCCTTACAACAAAACACTGGCTTTATGAGAGATCACTTGTTAACACAAACAACAAAGTCTGTTTGTGCTGTTAGGAGTGGACATGTCATTCTGTCTGTGGAGCCACGTCATTCTTAGCAATTCTCCCTACTCGGCAAGATCCGGCTCCCTGAACCCTGTTGCACTGACAGGGTGCACTGTCCTCCAAGAATGTGTGTATGTGTGTGTGGGTGGGTGGGTGTGTGTGAGAGAGAGGAGGTAGAAGAGAGTGGGAGTGAGGGAAAGTAGGAGAGAAAAGATGGATAGAGGAAGAGAGAAGTGGGGGGGGGGGGGGGGCAGGAGGGGGGCAGAGGGAGAGGGTCAAGATTTTAAAAAGAAATATGGAGATAGACAGGGAAGGTGGAAGAGAAAGATGAGTGGGGTGAAAGAAGAAGAGAAAGGGAACATAAAGAGGAAGAAAGAAACATGAAAGGGAGACAAAGAAGAGGAGTGGATAACAAGTGAGAGATTAGTAAGAGGAAGAGAAAAGAGGAGAAAAGACGAATAGACAAATAGTGAGGAGATGGGTAGACGGTGGAAGATTGGAAGGATAGACAGTGTAGAGGAAAGAGGAGAGAAGACAGGAGAGGAGAGAAGGATAAGAAAACGGGAGAGAAAAGAGAGGACAGCAGGAGAAAAAGAGAGGGAGAGGAGGAGAAGAGAGAACCTGTACCTTGTACCTTACATAGCCAACTGATTTGTCAAAGAACGCACTTTGCCTTTTAATTCCTTCCTACCCAAACCCAACAGAACCTGCTGAATGAAATGAAAAGTGTTAACCATGCACTTGGGGTAGCTCAGGTGCAGTGTGTAAGTCAACCCAAACAGTAGGCACATGGCCTGTGGCAATTTATCCAGATTGTCCATAACAACATTTCCCTCCAAAATGACTGCCACGGAGGTGGGATTGAGGGGGCGCTGTGCAACATCCTCCTGTTCAAAGCTGATGATTCCAATTGGCACATGTTTGTAGGAGTCCTCATCATCAACAGCCTTGAGATAAAAATGACAACATATAACAATGTGTTATTTTAAAAGGTCCAATGTTGTGCAAGGAAGCACAACATATTAGTAGTCAATGATAGTCATTGATAGTGATTGATTGATTGAAATTCACGCAACACATATGATGCTCTTCTTTTAATTGTTGCTAGACATCCATCTTTGCCACAGCATGCAGTGATAATGATGCTGTTTATCAAAGTCTCTACCACTTCTTTAACAGCTGACTCATCAATGTCTGTGTAGTATTTCTGTAAAGCCACTTTTATTGTACAGAGGTTCCTGGGACAACTGAACTAACTGGCAAAGTTTCTGAATGACTTCTTGGACAGATGTTTCTGGAATGTGCAGGACTGTTTGCATCTTTAAAAACAGAGCTGCTAAGTTATGTTCCAAATGCTCCCCCAAGTTCTGAGACTCTGCCTCAGTTGTTTCTTCAATTTCATCAACCAGGTTATCTTCATCCACAGGAATTATCTGATCTTGAGAAATATCACCGTCGCTACATTGATTTTCCGTTCCAGTACTGACTATTATTTCTGATTTAAACATCGTCCAGTAAAGCTCTCTGTGCTCCTTACTTTTATGTGCATTGAACGTTGAATAGACGCTGCTCTCAAAAGTGTAGCCTTTAAAAGGGCACTGAACTTTCTGGTTATCTCTAAGGTGTCGACTACGAAGGTAGGTAAAATATTCTGTGTCCTGGCATGGTTCGAGGAACTCGCATAACAGACAGCGCAACTTCACTAAATGTGGGGCAGATTGCAGAGAGGAGGTTGCTAAATGTAACCGGGACAAGTGAGTCTTAAGACTACCGAAAGACCTGAACGTGCACAAACACTCCTCATGTGGGCAAGGAAATGGTTCACTTCTACAATAACTGCCATGCT
This sequence comes from Paratrypauchen microcephalus, assembly GCA_036785185.1. Taxonomy (NCBI): domain Eukaryota; kingdom Metazoa; phylum Chordata; class Actinopteri; order Gobiiformes; family Gobiidae; genus Paratrypauchen; species Paratrypauchen microcephalus. Next base: position 739,220 of record JAVJIX010000231.1, on the reverse strand, counting down.
TTAGCCCGTAATACTTTAGTATCTGCCCTCATTTGTCACTATTAAACATGCAATACTTGCACTTCCAAATCATGTTTTCTGTCTTTTGCCTGTTAACTCAGTCGTCATTAAACAGACAAATGTATTCACATTAATGCTAGCAAAGCCCCAAACAACCAGCTTAGCAGTTTAGCCATTCAAGAGGTAGCCTACATTCTTAAATGCAATTTATTACGTACCTTACCTTAGGCTTATACAGCATACAGCAGAAACATGGAAATGTACGCAATTAGAATCAATTTGTAAAATGTTCTTAAAGCCAGAATCAACTACAATATACAGTTTAGCCTAGTGGTAGCCTGAAGACACGTGGATACTCCAAAAGCTTGCTAGAAGCAATGCTTGGCAATTGTATTAGGCTAACTGTCGACAACTACAAAATGAGTCCATAGACTGTACGTATATTAGAAAAATCTATGCAGTATGCAACAGACACTCAACTAACAACACGATTCAGAACAATGCTTACCGTTTGGTCACTTAGTCTTCAGTCTTCAGTCAACCTTGTGGGGGAGGGGATGTGCGTTGGCGGTTTTCAATCTGGCCAATGAAATCTCTTCAGTTGCCAATGTCAATGGAGTTTCCTTACTTGCCATAGGTTTTCTAATTGGTTCAACTAAAATATGCAAGTTGTATGTACGAGTTCATCAAAAATGTTTTTGTTATTCAAAATAATTAGGTTACAAATGGAGCATCATAATATTTATTTACAAGAGACACAATTTCTTTGGGTTAAAATAAAATGTGGGTTTACAGTGTATGGGGATATCATAGTATCATTAAAGGTCCCATGCAAAGTCCCAGGTCCAGACAGTATTCCTGGGAGGGCACTCAGAGCATGTGCAAATGAGCTGACCGACGTCTTCACCTCCATTTTCAACCTCTCCCTCAGCCAGCGCACTGTCCCCACCTGCTACAAAACCACCACCATCCCCTCCCCAAGAAAACCCCCCCATCCTGCCTGAATGACTACAGGCCAGTAGCACCCACTTCAATCATTATGAAGTGTTTCGAGAGAATGGTACTGCCCCACATTCAGAGCAGCATACCGGACTCTATTGACCCCCTACAATATGCCTACAGGCCCAATAGGTCCACCTCTGACGCCATCGCCGTCGCCCTCCATGTCTCGCTCTCCCACCTAGAAAATAAAGACTCCTATGTCAGGATACTCTTTATTGACTACAGCTCCGCCTTCAACACAGTCATCCCCCACAGACTCACCCACAAACTGGCATCACTTGGACTACACCCTGCCCTCTGTGACTGTCAGGAAGACTAGTCTCTGCGTTTGTAGAGACTAATGGGGATCCTTAAATAAACAAACAATAAACAACTTCAGCCAGCATCACCACTAACATCCCCTGCAGGGCTGCATCCCCAGCCCCATCCTCTACACCCTGTACACCCACGACTGTGTCGCATCCCACCCTGAGAACATCATCCTAAAGTGTGCTGACGAGGTGGACAGTCTGGTGATATGTTGCAGAGACAGCAACCTCACCCTCAACACAGACAAGACCAAGAAGATGATAGTGGACATGAGAAAGGAGAGGAGACCTCATCAGCCACTGTTTATCCGGGACCTTGAGGTGGAGACGGTGAGCACCTTTAAATACCTGGAGGTCCACATCACTGATGACATCACCTGGACACTCAACACAACACAGGTGGTGAAGAAGGCAGCAGCTGTACAGCGGCTGTACTTCCTGAGGAGGCTGAAGAAATTTGGCATGCCGCCCAAAATCTTCAGCAACTTCTACAGCTGCATCATTGAGTCCATCCTGACCAGCTGCATCACTGTGAGGTACGGCAGTACTACTGTGAAGGACCACAAACGCATGCAGAGAGTGGTTAAGACTCCTCAACGGTCTCTGCAGATCATCTACCATCGCAGAGTCCACAGGCGAGCTGCCTCCATCATCAAAGACCCCACCCACCCCCAACATGGACCATTCACACTCCTACCTTCAGGCCAGAGGTACAGAAGTGTGAAAAGCAGGATCACTAGACTCAAGAACTCTTTCTTCCCAACTGCTATCAGACTCTTGAACTGCTGAGCAATAGCCCCCCTCCTGGACATTGATTGACCTGTACTTTGCCCATGAGTAATTTGCACTATTATTGACCAACTGTTAAAATAATCTGTCAGATTACAGCTGCACATGTAACTGCTCGAATGTTTACATTTCCTGTTTTCACTATATCAACCATGTTTACACCCTGTTTTTTACTACTGACAGTTGCGCATAAAACCAATGTTGCACATTATCTGTAAATATGTACATAGCACCTAGCCTATATTTTTCATAGTGTATATTAGGTAAAGATTGTTTCTATTTGATCATACCTTTGTACATGCTTCTCTTTATCTTATTTATCTATTTTAAATGTTTGCATGCTCTTGGCATCCAGGGTGGGCAGCAAAGTAAGAATTTCATTGTACAGGGAAATGTGTTTCTTTACTGTGCATATGACAATAAAAGCTTTGAATCTTGAATACATATTGGCCACAATGCAATATCTGTCTGGATACAGTGCACATTTGATTTAATAAAATTTGATGGGATATATTTCAAATTGGTCTGATTTAGTATTCTTTTCAGTAAAAAATAAAGGTCCTTAATTCTCAGCCCCATTTACATAAAAGATTAAACATGAATGGTGCATTGATCCTCCGTTTACTGAAGATAAATGAACTTAACAGAGTGCACTGTGGTGTATGTGACAACAGAATAATAATAATAATAATAATAATACATTTTATTTGTTAGGTGCCTTTCAAGGCTCTCAAGATTGCCGTACATCAAGCTATTAAATACATTAATTAAATAATACAGTACATAAAAACAAGATAAAACAAAATAAAAACAGTGGAAAAATACATTTTAAAAACAGATACAGATTAAAAGACAGTGCAGTTATGGTCAGAGTGGTCAGAGTGAGAAGGCCTTTCTAAACAGATGAGTTTTGAGTTGAGATTTGAAGTGTGAGAGTGAGTGTGTGTCGCGGAGAGCATGGGGGAGGGAGTTCCAGAGCTGGGGAGCAGAGCGGCTGAAGGCTCTGCTTCCCATAGTGACGAGACGGGCAGGAGGGACAGTGAGGGACAGTGAGGTGCAGGGAGGAGGAGGAGCGGAGGGAGCGGGCAGGTGTGGAGATGTGGATGAGGTTAGACGGGTATGGAGGGGCGAGGTTGTGGATGGCTTTGTAGGTGAGGAGTATGATTTTGTAGTGTATGCGGTGTGTGATGGGGAGCCAGTGGAGCTGTTGCAGGACAGGTGTGATGTGGTGATGGGAGGGTGAGTATGTGATAATGCGGGCGGCTGAGTTTTGGACCAGTTGGAGTTTATGGAGTGATTTTTGTGGGAGACCGAACAGGAGAGAGTTACAGTAGTCTATACGGGAAGTGACCAGGCTGTGGATGAGAATGGCGGTGGTGTGTGGGGTGAGTGAGGGACGGAGGCGGCGGATGTTTCTGAGGTGGAAGTAGGCGGACCGGGTGGTGTTGTTGATATGGGAGGTGAAGGAAAGTGTTCTGTCGAGGATGACACCCAGACTCTTTACCTGAGGGGAGGGGGAGATAGAGGAGCCGTCGATGGATATGGAGAAAGGGTTTATTTTGCTTAGGGTGGATTTGGTGCCGATGAGGAGAAGTTCTGTTTTATTGCCGTTAAGTTTGAGGAAGTTTGAGGTGAACCAGGTTTGTATTTCTGTTAGACAGTTTGAACACATGACACTGCTGCACTGCTCAGTGCTAAACAGGGTAGGGGAGCTCACATTAACGTTCAAAAACCTCAGAAAGTGAAAATTTCATGCCATGGGACCTTTAAACATTTGAAAAACTGAATTAGTTCATTTGAAACTGTTTGCATTCTGAACATCAATTATTCACCATGATGAGTTTATAAGCGCTTTACACAACTCGGAGATAAGAGCTGTCATGGTAAAGCTATCAACAGCTAGCATGCTAACGTGCACTTTATACCCCTTTTAATCTAATTGATTGGCAGGACATGTCTTTAGTCCACCAAGAATTTCTTTAGTCAAATTCAGCCCTAATAAATAGATGTATGCCGTATACAGCAATCTTATTTTGACCTTAAAGGCAAATTAACGTTTTTTTACAATCTGAGCCTTCTTTCGGCAATAAAACAAGTAGTTTTACTCACCCATAGCATTTTTCTGTCAATTGGAGCAGTATCGCAGAACTTATGTTGAGCCGTTCTGTTATAGTAATGATCCCGTATCCGTTAACATGGTGCTGTATCATTTGCTCGGGGCATTACTTTGCGGTGTCCAAATAACACAAACTTTAGCACTTTTCAAATCATAGAAGCCCGATGTCTTAATGAAAGATTTCGTTTGAAGCAAAAGTGGCCTGTAATCCGAGATTTAGCCATAGTTTAGAGTAGATGAGGACGCCAGTGCGCATGGGCGGACTGCTCCCGGGACCCAAACATGAAACGCAAAGCTGAAAACTATGGATAAATCTCGGATTACAGGCCACTTTTGCTTCAAACGAAATCTTTCATTAAGACATCGGGCTTCTATGATTTGAAAAGTGCTAAAGTTTGTGTTATTTGGAGACCGCAAAGTAATGCCCCGAATACTCATGCTAACGGATACGCTACAACATAACTTTCTTCAAACAGCTCCAAATGACACGAACGTGATATGGGTGAGTCAAACGACTTGTTTTATTACCGAAAGAAGGCTCAGATTGTAAAATAACGTTACTTTTCCTTTAATAGCTGACTGGTGAAGTGGTCTAACTAGTAAAGGTGCAGCGAAGCAGGGCAGGAGATCTTGTGGAGCTCTTGGGGCAAACCCTGAGCCAAGCCGGGCAAACAGAGCAAGGGTCAGACCCGCCCTGGTGCGCTGGTCACTCATTAACCACACGCCTGCTACTTATACACACCCACATTTCGGACGTATGTATATGGCACAAACTGCTACAATTGCTCCCACATCTGCCCTCATGGAGTTTAGATTCTTTAAATCAAAATGATTTTCCTTTTATATAATAAATTCCACAAATGGGTCACTTGCCCTCACTTTGATACTTTTGATAACCCTAAGCAATCAGATACTAATAAAAGCTAAAACTAATAAACTAGATACTCATTTGTGCAAAATCTCATTCAGAGTAGGGATGCAAATTATCGATTAATTGATAGTTGATTGACCTTATCGATCGATTAACGATTAACTGATAAGCGGCGTTTTTCACCTGAATTTTAGTGTTTCAATAGGGTCTTTAAGAATATAAGCTATAGTAACATAACACTGAGTCATAAATATATCATAGTATTATTATATTGTATATTCCTCAATTAGTTATTCCTTAGTAAAAAGCAGACAAATGTATTGATGCTGAATAACAAAATACAGTAATCCCTCGCTCTATCGCGGTTTGCGGATTTTTTTTATTTTATTTTTTATAGTGTAAAATTTTTTTATAGTGTAACATTTTTTTATAGTGTAACATTGTGTTCTGTCCTGATTGGCTAGAGACTAGAGACTAGAACAGGACTAAACGTGGACTGGACCAGGTCTAGACCAGAACTAAACCAGGTCTGGACCAGGTCTGGACCTGGACTGGGACTCGACCCGGTCTGGACCTGGACTGAACCAGGATTGGGCCGCTGCTGGTTTCGTGCGGCTGGTTTGTGGCTCGGGGCCCGGGCCGCAGGCCGGCCGCGCGGGCGCCGCGGTTCGATCTCGCCTCGCGCGCACACCCGGGGCTGCTGTTGGTGCCTGCGGCCGGCTGTGAGTCGAGCGCAGCGCGGTGCGCGGTTGCTTTGTTTCGTGACCAAACGGGCGCGCGTGTCCGCGATTAGCGATTAATTACAATTAATGCATTTTGTTCGACTAACGTCTTAATCGACAATTAATCGTTAATCGATTAATTGTTGACATCCCTAATTCAGAGGGCAAAATTTTAGCTTTCCTGAACAGTTTTAGTATGATTTTGATCTTTATTAGAACAAATATAAGACCTTATACTAAAATAAACAATCAACTAACAACTATTATTATTATTATTATTATTATTATTATTAGCCTGTTCACTTAACAGGCATTGCCACTTACAAGTGAACAGGCTAATAATAATAATAGGCGCGCAGTGATAGGAATCAAGAGAAAATAGCACCAAGCGATTATGACTTATGACGTTTTCGTGGGCAACTGTTTTATGACGCAAATGTACCACTTTTTTGACAAATATTGTTTTAAGAAGAAAAACAAGCTTTATTAACTGTCCTGGCTAACTTGCCGGACCTACTTTCGTCAGCGCCAGTACAGGGCAGAAACTCGGCTCACAGGACACTGTCAGCAATAAGTCAGTGTTAATGCACGACACTGCTGAAGAGGATGCCCTACAGAAGTATTACATGTCTCTTGTGTTGTTCCATGTGTATCTGACTCTTGTATGTTTGGCAGAGACATACTGATCACTGAGCTGGACTCCTCCCTCTGCTTCGCTCAGCTGTGTGCAGAGGTGCGCAGTATGTGCAGCCTGGTTCCACAGCGCCCCCTAACTCTCAAGTGGATTGACGATGAAGGTGGGTTCGAGGACAGACCAGACCATATATAAATGAATAGACTGGTGAATGGAATAGAATGGAAGCTTTATTTTTCCTTGTAAACAACTGACCTTAAAGCAGCCTACATGGGGCACTAACGTCCCACTCTCTCTTCAGTAATACAAGAACATAAACAATAGGAATGCAATAAGACAATACAGTGGAATTGTTTACATAAGGTATCTTTTTGTTTGGAAAACATTACGGGGGGGGGTACAAGAATGACAATACAGAAAATATGTAACAGCTGAGGCGGACAGCTATGTAAGAAGAAGGGCAGAGTGTTTCTATAAATACGTGTTAGCCAATTGATAAACATCAATGATCAAAAATCCTTTTGATCATGGTGAGTGTCCTTGGGAGTGTCCAAATGCAGCAGACAGTCAGCAGATGATAGTCAAAACAGCAGTCCTGTTTATCACAGATTTTCTGGAAGAGTTGAAATTAAAGGGGAAGATGCGCTTAATCAAACACACTTTAGAACTCAGGTGAAGAGACAATTGGTCCGAAACCTGGTACTGCAAAAGCCCCCAACTTCGTCACCAAGCCGGGCCATTGAGACTCTCCAGTCCTCCCTCCTGGCGCGTAACAGTTCCATTCATGATGGTATTCGAGGGTCAGGGGGGTACCCAGAGACTGGAGATAGTACAGTTCCTCAATCTATGTCACCTTCTGATGTAGTCCTTCCCTAGCCCGCAACGGCTCAGCTGTGGTGTAAATTTACAGCTTTGGAGGATTCTTATTCGCTCCGATGGAATAGAAACATCCCCAGGCCAATCAGATGTCCAGCCATCAAAAATCCAATAAGTCCGAAAAAGTCAAAAAAGTCGGCTCTCCCAAACCCACATTTCTTTGTGCATGCCAATTTGCGTTGAGTTTATCAATTCCATAATTTAGGATTTCGAAAATCTACTCCAACATGAGGAACAGAGACCAAAGACGAGAGAGGCACGCAGACATAGAGCAGATAGGAGATAAGGGAGAGGAGGAAAAATATGTCCGACCTCGGCGAGAGACAGAGAGAAAGTGAAATGCTATTGCCTGCATGTAGCCATTTACCCATTTGCTGTTGTTAAAAATAAAAAGTAGGACAACTTCAAATGTGAAAGGGACTCCAATATAATATACTGTATTTAGAATCCCTATATTTAAACTAAGCTGGAGACCAGTCAGAATTGTATGGTGGAATTTGCTGTTTAACTGTCAGATTCACTAATACATTTAGGATCTTATTATTGCACTAAATAATGCACAAAATCATCTGTCCTTACTGTGAGTGAGCAGGCTTGCATTTCCACAGACCTGGCTGTTATTTGTCCTCCTGCTTGTTTCCATGGAAATATAATTCCTTTGGCTATAGTATTCCACACTGTGGCAGAAAATGTATGTATCTTCATGGGAAAATGTTCCGAAGCCACGTGCAGATCAGCTGGAAAACAAAACTCATATCATTAGTGCACATGAGCAAGAGAAATATGAATATAATTATTATTATAATTGAATTATAAAAGACTCACTATTTCACTCATTGTGACTTAAAACATACATGCTATGAAAAATAGCATAAATACAGTATATAGCATATACTATAAATAAACTGAATAATCATTAAAAAAAAAATTCCTCACCACTATCATAACTGATAAAGGTGATATTGTGACATTTCTATAGACATGCCATTCTAGAGCGTGACTTCAGCTTCAGGATGAGTGAGAAGCACAGCGCTCAGTGGCCCATCTCCAAATCTTGAGCTAACCTTGGTCAGACTACCTTAACTGGAGGAGGTCCCTGTTGTGCGTGTTTTGGGTGGATACATAAAGGCTTTCATAGTTCTTTGTGCTCATACTCTGAATAGTGGTGCATGTTTGCTGAGCTAATGGTGTGTGCTGCAGGAGACCCGTGCACCGTCTCCTCTCAAATGGAGTGGGAGGAGGCCTATCGCATCTACAATCGCTCCAAGAGGACTGGACTCCAGCTGCATGGTCAGACCCATTTACACTTCAACTGCGTTTGTCACATTCATGTATGTTTCTGTTTTATGCACAAGAAAGCCTTTTTCTAACCGTGTAAACATTGACATCTTTTGGCTGTTTGGGTAGTAGTTGCTCCTTCTGTCCACCTACTTCTGTGAACCGCTGAGTCTCTGCAGTTAGACATGTGCTGTTATGCTAATGTTCCTAACATATATACTGTGTATATATATATATATATATATATATATATATACACGGTGCTAATGTCAACAAAAGAAGAAAATCACTCAAACAATGCTTGAACTGTTAAAGTGACTGCGTGCACATGGTAGGATTGGATTAGGATTGGTTTGGATTTCTCCCATTACTCGGCGGGTGGTCTGTCGTCCAATCCGAGTGCACATGCATGTCGCGCAATCAGTTTCAGGTCAGCGACCTGGTCCGCTCCGCAACGCTATGTGGCGCTGTAGTCCAACTACTACCGGGTGATGGCTACTCAATAAAAACACAACACAACACAGCTATCTGGCAGTATACTGCGATGGCTTTTCGAGGAGTTTGACGGAGCGGCATTGGCGTACGTGGTGTGCATTCTGCAGTTAGGTTGTTCGTATGAAAGACAAAACGCCGTTTTTGGTTTCTTTAATACGACACGAACTGTGTCGTCAGCGATTGATATTACAAGCAATCGAGGACAACGAAAACTACGAGGATTGGGACCTATACCGCACGTTTTAATCATGTTCTGCCTTGTTTTTTGTTGCTTGCATCTTTTGTGCCACAAATAAAGGCATTAAATTTGTAGCTATGGGTTTATCGTTCATTTATGTAAGGTCTGGGAAAAATTACACAACCACACTTTCATTTTGTATGTCTTTGTAATGCTTATCTTAAATTCTGTAGTCTCTTCCACTCTGTTTTGTCCTGTCTGAGTGAACAACTTAAGTAAATTTCCACACTGATTTTAATATTTACGTTTTTAATATTTAAGTTATACAACAGTTAAAAAAAAACACACTCTTCTGATACTAAGAGGTCACAATAGATAACTCAAAATGTTTGTAAAAGTACCCTGTGCGTTATTTCAAAAGTTCAAAACTCCATGCACAGCTTCCAGGTGCTGGCAACAGGAACATTGAATAATTCCAGAAAAGACGAAATTTACCGCATACTCTTATTCCTTTATCGGGCTTAGAGCAAACAACGCGTTTCGATTCTTCGTTATGTTCATAGTCCAGAAATGGTGGAAGATGGGACTTGTTGGTGCTGTGAAGAACGCTGTCGTAATGCGGGCAAGTTGTACGGTCTTGACCGCTCTCCCGTTGTTCTTTCTTGCCGTGGCATACGCCGCCCTGGCGTTTTTCCACTTGATTTTGATTTGCTCCGGGGTCCGAGCAAACCCTGCCTCGGTCCAGTAGTGCGAGCTTGTAGTTTTCTCCCCAGCCATGTTTTCGTCTGAAAGTCCGGCAACAACAAGCGCTACTTATGACGCCGTAGGCACCCCCTACCACTCCTACAACTTCCGGGTGAAATTTTGAAATTCCTGGCGCGCACATGCACAGTATACTAATCTGATCCGAAATCTTGCACATGACGACGGCAAGTGGTTTGCGATCGGCCTAGGCCAGGGGTTCCTGGGGGATTGGGGAAACCAATCCCAATCCAATCCCTGTGCACATGCAACCGTTACGATCCCAATCAGTTTGCAATCGGTTTGGACTTTTCCATGTGCACGCAGTCAGTGTTAACAATGTCCCAGGGTTACTACATGAACATAATTGGATCTGTATTTTAGCTGATTTGAGCTTTTCCTAGATTTTATAACTTTTTATAATTTAGTCTTTTTCCAATTTGACAAATGTTTAACTCTGAGATTACGCCATTCCCAGTTCTGACCTACATCTTTAAACTTCATCAGAAACTTCATCACAAAGCTAGAAAAGATGGGGCAAGATTTTTATTAAAATCTTTATTATGATGATCTTACCTATGTTTTAGTGCAATGTGTAGTCTAACCTGTTAGATGCAAGGTACATCTTACAACTGTGTATTTATATGGAGCCTGTGTGTAGCTTGAGGCGAAAGGACTCTTTCTGTAGAAGGTCTGGAGAAGGCCTGACATGTTGTGGGACCTCTGTACTGACTGTGGTGTGCTTCTATTTCAGTGTTCCCCAGTGCTCCAGAGAGGCCTGGTCTGCCCTGCCCCGGAGAGGACAGTGAGTACACACACACACACACACACACACACACACAGTAGCACATCTGTTATAAAAGATAACAGGACACTGCTCGGGTTCAGATTAGGGAGGCCATTATCACCGTCATTGCCCACATAAGCATTGAATTCCCCCAGTAGAACAGTGGAGTCCCCGGTCGGTGCACCCCTCCCAGAGACTCCAAGAAGGCCGGGTACTCTGCACTGCTTTTTGACCCATAAGCCAACACAAAAGTGAGAGACCTGTCCCTGACCCGAAGGCGTAGGGATGCGACTAGGGCTGGGCGATATACCGGTGCACACCGAATACCGCTGTTTTTTTATTTTTTTTTATGGTAAGAATTTTTAATTTATCGCAGTACTGGTGAGTGTGTCCGTACAGAACGCAGAACGTCGGGAACGCGGAACGTCGCGCAGCGAGATATTGTTTGAGGGGGGACTGTTTCGCAGTGGTACCAAACAAACTGCATGTGGCTGCATGAGAGCGGTGAAAGCAGTGTGTGTTGACCATGCATGTTACACAATCAGAGGAACTTGTACCGAAAAGAGGAGCCGTGTCCATTGTTTGGAGGTACCACCTCCGTCACAATCATTTACTCGAATATGAAGAATGCATGAAACTAAGACCTGCTGCCTCTTCCATGTCTGTGGGTAGCATTAAAGTTGGCACTGCAGCACAAAACGCGAATCAGCTGGCACTCAAAGACGCGTTTGCTAAGGGTAGCGCCTACGACAATAAAAGCAAACGGTGGATTGATATTACAAACGCTATTAGTGTTTTAGGGATGGGGCCGATCCGATCCAGTGTCGGTATCGGGTTCCGATATCAATGTAATTCACAGATCGGAAATTTTGATCCAACCTGCGAAAATTTCCGATCCGTGAGCCATGTCTATATAGATGTATATACACATCTGCTGAAATGACTCCACGAGTGATTCCCTGTCGCCTGCTCTGCTCCTGCTGCAAAATGTGGAATGGATTTCCTGAACGGAGGCGTATCTCAATGAGACACAGAGGCCGTTTCCCAATTCACCGACGGCACGCTTGTTAGCGTCCTTGGAACGGGATATGCGTCATATCCGGCGCGACAAGGGCCGTTCCATTCGTTTTTTTCCCCCTGCACCGTCAAGACGAGCCCTGAACGGCGCCGTCGTTTCCATGGAAATCGGGGCGTGGACCAAGTGTGCAAACATGCACGCTCCGCACACTTAAAAGCCCCAGCATGCACAGCGCGGGACTACAAAGACCGACTCGCCAGCGACATCCACAAGTGAGAGTTGCGACGTCACTATAAAATATACGTACTGGTTCACCTCACCTACAACTATGCTACATGAAACTCTTCATAAACTACACTAAACATGTGTGACAGTAGCCGTAACGGCATAGATCACGGCACCTGTATTACCGTTCACATGCTTTTCCCCTTACACTTCTATATTTCCTTTGCTGTTGTAATGCTGGATATTCTACAGTGTCGCCATGTCCAGCGTTTACTCTAAGCTGCGCACTGTTCGCACATTCTCAGCGCACAAGAAAACTTGTGCAGCGCCCTGTAAACCAGGGACGAAAGAGCTTTTTATTCAGCCGCGGGGTCATTTTTTTATATCTGCAAAGTGCGAGCCGCGCGGGGGGGGGTTCATTTCGGATGTGGAGTTATGTGTTTGCTCAGACACATTAAAAATTAGGGGGAACATTGGCCATGTCCCAATTCCAAGTATTACTAGTCGCAATAGTATAATATTTTTGTCTTTAGGGAACAAGGAGCAGACCACCCGGCTCATTGAGCTGAGGCGGGACCTGTTCAATTTCGCAGGCGGCCATGTGAGAAACGTAGTGCACTAAGGACAGAGCGAGTATGCGCCGTCTCGACGACAGACCGACGGCACACTCACAAGCGTGCCGTCACTGAATTGGGAAACGGCCAGAGTAATGATGAGACATGCCTCTGTTCTAGAAATCCATTCCACAGTTTGCAGCCAGCTAGCAGGCGAACATTGAGCAGCACAAAGCAGTTAAAGGAAAAGTAACGTTTTTTACAATCTGAGCCTTATTTCGGTAATAAAACAAGTTGTTTTACTCACCCATAGTAATTTGGTGTCATATGGAGCACTTCCGGAGATGTTTTAGATTTGCGATCTCCATCATGTGAGTTCTCGGGGCACTTATTTGCGGTCTCCAAATAACACAAACTTTAGCACTTTTTAAACCATAGAAGCCCGATGTCTTAGCCTACGATTTCGTGTGGTCAAAAGTGGCCTGTAATCTGAGATTTAGCCATAGTTTCGAGTAGATGAGGAGGCCAGTGCACATGTGCGGACTGTGCTCTCAGCTCCCGGGACCCAAACATGAAACGCAAAGCTGTAAACTATGGATAAATCTCGGATTACAGGCCACTTTTGCTTCAAGACGGCAACGTGAAGCCAGTGTTAGCCACTCCGCTCTGAGGGATCCCTCAACCCAAATACGGCGTGTAGCCCCATGCGGTCTGAGGAGTCGCGAGCTGGTGAAGCCAGTGTTAGCCCCCGTTTATGTCCATATGTCCATAATGTCCGTAATCCGTCACTCAAGTGCATGGCGAGAAAGTCCGGAGAAACGTCTAGTAAAAGTGATACTCGGGCCAAACAGATACAACTTCTTTTGTGTAGTGTAACCCCGTATGACAGAAGCAGCCAACGACATCAGGACTGCCGTAACACTCTACATCGCCAAGGAAATGGTGCTTGTAAACACGGTGACCAAAGAGTCGTTTAAAAGGCTCCTCCACACGATGGATAAGAGGTCTTCCCCTCTGTTGTTAGTTGACAAATTGTTAGCATAAGGCAAGTTTACATTACAAACACTATAGAAAGGCTACCGCGATTAGCATTGCTATATTTAGCATCGCTATATTTAAGTTAAGTTTAAGTTGCGTTGTATTGTATACATTTGTTATAAAATACAACAATCAAGCTCAATTGAGTCATAAAAGACTGACCTTGCACCACTTTAAAAGACTTTTTTTGCTCTACTTAAGACACAGATGCTCTTTTAGTGCTTCAGGTGTAATAACTGTGGCTGCTCAAGCGCTCAATGTAGACCATGTACAGCATGTTTCTTTGTAATAAACAGGACTACATTTGAAATAAATTATTGACTTTAGTTTTCATTCTTGCATTACAGTTTAGTGGAATTTAGTGTTTGAATGGTATGATGCAAGTTTCTGTGATGTTTGCAAATGTTCATGCGAACTGAAACATAAGGAAATCATGGATGAAATTGAAATCGCAATAAAAGTTTTGCTTAAAATATTGAAAACAGTCTTGGTATCGGAATAGTATCTGTATCAGCCGATATCCAAATTTAGCTGCCATCTCCAGAAGTTCTCTGACGACTCGGCCATTGTGGGCTGTGTGTCTGAGGGGAATGTGCTAGAGTACCGCTCGGTCATCAGAGACTTTGTGGACTGGTGTGGGCGAAACCACCTGTGGCTTAACACCAGTAAGACAAAGGAGCTGGTGAGGAGGAGACCACTACCTCACTCACCGGTGAACATCCAGGGGCAGGACATAGAGACTGTGGGCAGTTTCAAGTACCTGGGTGTTCACCTCAACAATAAACTGGACTGGTCCCACAACACCGGCGCCCTGTACTGAGGTCCTTTGGAGTGTGCAGGCCTCTGCTCAAGACTTTTTATGACTCTGTGGTGCCCTCTGCTCTCCTCTACGCTGTCGTCTGCTGGGCCCCGAGCAGCACAGAACGGGACAGGAAGAGACTTAATAAGCTGGTCAGGAGGGCCAGCTCTGTCCTGGGCTGTCCTCTGGACTCTGTGGAGGAGGTGGCTGAGAGGAGGGTGCTGGCCAAATTCATGTCCATCATGGACGACGCCTCTCACCCTCTGCACCGGACTGTAGAGGAGCTGAGCAGCTCCTTCAGCAGCCGACTGAGGCACCCCCAGTGCAAGAAGGAGCGCTACCGCAGATCCTTCATCCCCACCGCCATCAGACTGTATAACTCCACTATATAGTCCAAACATGCAATATCGTTTTTCCAACGTGCAATATCGTTTCTCAATACTCTCCTTGTTACTGTTTTGTTATTATTACTTATTCTATTATTACTTATTTTATTCCATTCTTGCCTGCATGCACTTTTCTTGTTCAAACTGTCCCTACCTGGAGCTACTGTGACAAGTAAATTTCTCCTGCGTGAGCTCAATAAAGTCTTATCTTATCTTAGAACACAATGCACCAGCCCCCATGAATCCTCCCGCAGGTGGTGGGTCCACAGGAGGACGGCCTGATGCACTTCTGCCATGGGGGCTACCAGTGTCCCCAGACACTGGGGTATTTATGTCCTTAAAGCATAAATAACATATGTCAAACTGATCCAAATGCACAATGTAACTGTTCTTTAACTACACAACACATTTGTACACATGAAAGTTCAATCAGGAGACATTAGAATAGTAATGGTAAAAGGCCCTGAGCTGATCAGCACCGATATCCAACCGCTGATACCAGAAGTAGTGCATTCCTAATATTTTCTATTCAAGTCATTGGACAGATTCCCCTTCCACGACCAGGCACCAGCTCCCCCTTCTCTTCTTCCCCCTCCTCTTCCTACCTCTCTCCCTCACTCCATCTCTCCTCCCTGCGCTCTGTCTCTCGGGAGGAGCCTGCTCTGCTCAGCTGCATCAGACACGGCTCTGCTCTCCTCTCAATGCAGCTTTTTGTGTTCGCCTCAGAATTAAAAAAAAAAAAAGAAAAAAAAATGTGAGAAAGCTTCACTTCATGAGGGAGCCATGGCAGACGGGCCTGAAGTGAGCAGGCTGTGACGCGGGCTAACGCGGGGACAGCTAGCTAGCCACCAGCTGCTAAATTAATCCCAGAGCTGAGCAGGAGGAGAGGAGAGGAGGGAGGCTGATAGAGGAGAGGAGACGAGGGATGTAGCGGTGGCGTCCACGTTCTCAGGATCATGTGCTGAGCGAAGGACCACCAGAGTCTGCAGCCTGCACTGGTGAGCCCCTGCCATCCTTACCCCTTTATCCATCCATCCACCCTCCCTCTCTTCCCATCCGATCGCACCCTGTCCACGCCTGGAGGAGTCTGGATGCCGCGTCACCCACTGCAGCCCTGTTAGCCGTGTTAGCGCTGTTAGCATGGAGGTGTGTGGTAGGCTAACAGCTGCACCTGTGACTGTGCCTATAGCTGCAGCCTAAAGGCCACACTCGGGGGCAGGAGCGGAGAGCTGTCACTGTAGGAGAGGCTGTTTGTGGGGTAGGATGGAGGACTGTGTGGGGCTGTGTGGAGCAGCAGAGGATGCAGTGTAGACGGGTTGACCTTCAGTACCTGTGACAGTCGGGAGATAGAAGACTGCAGTAATGACATCCTTAGCTCACACTCGGATTAGCATGTTGAGCAGGTCTGTCACCATATCACTATACTTATCGTTCAGTACATGAAGATGGAACTATACATGTTGGAGGTCAATATTTATCGTTTGTACAGTGGGGAGACATTTGCTATTTTTATGTAACGAGATCAGATTTAAGCTGTAGAAAGTTGAATGACTATCTTGTTTGGTAAAAGGAGAAATTCAGTTTGAGTTGCTTCGCCAGTTCCTGACGAAACAACTCGGATGAGTTGCGAAACGTTTTGGACCAAATAAACTTTATCCAGTTGACAAATTGAATTTCTCCTTTTATCATGGATTCTACCTGGACGACTGAGGGATTCTTCACATATCTTGTTTGGCTAATTATTTGTTACCGTCTATTCAAAAATGTGTTTAGTGAGATTTTCCTGCTTTGTGTCAGTGGGATAAAGTAGTTTCAGTATTATTGTTTATTTATAATAATAATAATTCATAGCATTTATATAGCGCCTTTCATGACACCCAAAGCGCTTTACAGTTCATTGTTCATTCACTCCACACTTGGTGGTGGTAAGCTACTTTTTGTAGCCACAGCTGCCCTGGGGCAGACTGACGGAAGCGAGGCTGCCAATCTGCGCCATCGGTCCCTCTGACCACCACCAACACTCACGCACTCACCACTTTCATACTAGGCAATGTGGGTGAAGTGTCTTGCCTAAGGACACAACGACAGTTTTTGCGACTGGCGCCCCACTGTGGCACCTGGAATTCCCAGTGGTCTCCCATCCAAGTACTAACCAGGCCCTGCCTTGCTTAGCTTCTGAGATCTGACGAGATCAGGCTTTGACAGGCAGGTATGGCCACAATATATAGATATATTAGATATATAGATATATTGTGCTGTAACATTAATATGTTTTGTGAGAAGAAACATTGATTTAGGAATACAGTAAGTGCAGCATTACAGTCAAAACCTATACGTACTATTTATCAAATGATAATGGCGAGTTGTATAGATCATGCAAAAATAGGACATCTCTGCTCAATTTCTCCTTTTGATTTGTGACTAAAAGGCGCTGTATTTGACTTTTACTGTCTTAAAAGTGTAAAAGACAAAACTAGTTCATTTTAAATGGTTTGCAGTGTTCCAAAGTTATTCTACACTTATTTTATGCATTCTGAGCATCCTAGTTATTCACCCCAATGAGTTAATAAGCACTATTCTCAACTTTCAGAGACCAGAGCAGTTTTATCATCAACAACAACTAGCATGCTAATGAACACTTCCTGGTAATTGGACATTAAAATGCTTTATAATAAGACACAGACAGTACATAGAGCTACACAGAGGACTTATTGACCCCAAGAGCTGCTCATGTATATATATTTGTACTGGGACAAGACACATTACAAATACATGCTTTTGGTTTAAAGAACAATTTTATTGAATTTGGTTGAAAAAATGGAGCTAGAAGGTCCTTGGTTAGACTCCCAAACTGCACGAGTCTGCTGTTTGCATGGTCTCTGCATGCAGGTTCCCTCTGGATTTGGTCAGCCCATATCGGCGGTGCACATTGTGGCAGGAGATCATTGCCATCACTGCATCTGTAAATGAAATATGAAATGATTAAGTATATTAAAAAAGTTATTTATCTATGAAAAAGGTGTAAAATGTAAAAAACAAAAACAAAAACGGGTGAAACGGTAAAGTGATGCACTGGACATTATAGCACCTGTAAGAAATGAAAACTACTTTCACCACTGCAAATGATGCTCTTTTTTCACAGGGAGAACATGCAAATTCTACACTAAAAACCCACATGGTCTGGGAATAGAACACAGGACCTCATTGTTGTGAGGCGGAAATGTTAACCACTGTGCCAAGTGTGTCAGCTGCACAATCATTAAATGGTCCTTACTTAAATTTTTACTGACAAAAGGCATGAGTTGTTACTTTCTCTTGTTCTGAGACATTTAGATAATTATTAATTAACAGTCATAATTAGATGTTCTTTCTGGGTAGTTTTAATTAAAGTGGACCTCTTATGCAATATCTCCTTTGAGCTTGAGTTTTTAACCACCTTTTTTCCCTCAACGTTGTATTTAGAATGATTCATGAATGTTTGAGTACCCTTTAATCTTCTGTATTCAAGATGCCATTGCTCTGAGCTCCGGTCATTGCTTCTACAGTTTTATTTTCTTAATCTGTGATACGTGTGGTGTTGCATAGTCATTTTGCTACAAATGGAAAAAAAAATCCACTGCCCTAGTGTGATGTGCAGCTGTCTGTAGGAGGGGCCCAAAGCATGTAGCGCTTTGTGATGATGTTTGCGGCAATGTCGGCTAACGTTTAGATACCACAGTTTTCTAACGTGGAAGTCAGTGGACTTGTTTCTTTTATTAAGTTGTTTTAAATGAATATTGTGATTTAACATATTGACACCACCAGTGTCATTATTATCAAAGGGTTTCTTTCATCTAACAGTGGTCTCAAAACCTTATGGAGATGATGACGTTCTGATGCTGACAGGGACTACAAGCATTTCTTTACAGTAAATCTGTCTGCCAGAAGGATCGGAGGTCCCACTGTCAGGGTAAATGCACCTGCTTTATTTAGAACATAATCAGAAACCACACAGGTACAACTGAATGGTCCGTAGTTCTATTGCTTGAGTCCAGGGCCTGCACAGACCTTTGTCTGGAGGTTTGATTCCTGCTACCAGCTTTGTTTACTGTCATTGTGTCCTTGAGCAAGGCACTTACCATTGCCTTAATTAATGTGACTGTGTGAGGGCTGAAGTAATTCTATTTACAGATGTTAGTCTGGCCGAGGTGGCATCTTCTGATTGTGCTGTGTACAAATACCATATGTGTCCAGTGTTGGTGACCTCTGTGTGCTGACTGGACTCTAATAATAGAGCTTTGAGTAGGATGGTAAGCGCTGCAGTGCAGTTGTGTCACCTGAGAGCATTTACAGTGGTGTGTGTGAGCTGGAGCCGGAGAGGCCTTCTCACTCCTCACTCAGGGCAGCACTGTGATGGTGGATGGTGATAATGATAAAGAGTGAAACATTGGCTGGGTGGTTAACACTCTTGCCTCACAACTAGCAGGTTCTTAGTTTGAGTCCTGGACAGGGCCTGCAGAGGACTGTTAGTCTTACTATAGTACTAGTATAGTGCTATAGTCTAGTATAGTATAGTACTAGTATAGTACTAGTATAGTACTATAGTCTAGTGTAGTATAGTACTAGTATAGTACTATAGTCTAGTATAGTACTAGTATAGTACTATAGTCTAGTGTAGTACTAGTATAGTACTATAGTCTAGTATAGTATAGTACTAGTATAGTACTATAGTCTAGTATAGTACTAGTATAGTACTATAGTCTAGTATAGTACTAGTATAGTACTATAGTCTAGTATAGTACTAGTATAGTACTATAGTCTAGTGTAGTACTAGTATAGTACTATAGTCTAGTATAGTATAGTATAGTACTAGTATAGTACTATAGTCTAGTATAGTACTAGTATAGTACTATAGTCTAGTGTAGTATAGTACTAGTATAGTACTATAGTCTAGTATAGTACTAGTATAGTACTATAGTCTAGTATAGTATAGTACTAGTATAGTACTATAGTCTAGTATAGTACTAGTATAGTACTATAGTCTAGTGTAGTATAGTACTAGTATAGTACTATAGTCTAGTATAGTACTAGTATAGTACTATAGTCTAGTGTAGTACTAGTATAGTACTATAGTCTAGTATAGTATAGTACTAGTATAGTACTATAGTCTAGTATAGTATAGTACTAGTATAGTACTAGTATAGTACTATAGTCTAGTGTAGTATAGTACTAGTATAGTACTATAGTCTAGTATAGTACTAGTATAGTACTATAGTCTAGTGTAGTACTAGTATAGTACTATAGTCTAGTGTAGTATAGTACTAGTATAGTACTATAGTCTAGTATAGTATAGTACTAGTATAGTACTATAGTATAGTATAGTATAGTACTATAGTCTTCTGTCTGATTGAAGCACTTTCCCAGTGCAACAGGCACTGTGCTATAGGTGCTGTGATGAAGGACATCTCCTAAGCAAATTAACTTGGTTAATCTTTGAACCAAGATATAATGTTTCCTCATTACAGCATGAAGCATCATACAGTATAATCATAATTCATATTAAGCAAAGACTTCAGTGATTTATGAAGTATAATGTCTTATGCTAACAATATTTATCCAGTCTTATTTTGTAAAAGGAAAATACACCAGCCCTGTAGTTTAGTCTTCATGTTCTGAAATGAATGGGACTCTAAACATGGCTTTAGAATGTCCTCCTGATTCCTGACTGAACACGGGTCATAAAAGTCCACAATGAGAGATTTTTCCTACTAAAATGTAATTGTTTGAAATCATCTCTACTGTGCGTTCTGAGAACAGTATTTCACTATGGCCACTGTGAACTCTGGAGTAAAGTTCAGGTGTGGGGCCATAACAGAACTGTATTTATCTCCTCAGCACAGTGGCTCCTTTAAAGATCACATATCATGCAATATTCAAGTGTTTGTCATGGTTTATTATAAAGGCATACTGCAGAACATTCCAGCTTAATGTGTCCTAAACTAAAGGGTTAGGGTTAAACTGTGGCGATATGTAAACAAACATGCTAATGCTAATCATAGGCACATGGATGATGCTGTTTCTGCTGTGGATTATCCAAAGACAGACTTTTCTCCAGGCTAAGTTACGAGTCATCTCAGTAGAGAGGCAAGAAGGCATGTTTATTTTAAATTATGTATGGAAAATATTTCTGATTGGATGTATGAGCTCATGACAAGTTTAGCATCAAGTTGTGCACTTTAATTCACATGATCCTATTTTATGAAAAGCACAATAGAGATTGATCCATTTTTTTTGTTTTTGCTTTTCATGACCTTATTTTGAACCATGGGTTATGAACATGATTCAGAATGAACTGTTGGCCCCACCCACGTAGTTTGTTCTTTTCCTTTGATGTTGAACCATGGCAGAGAAACACCCTTCTGGAGTTATCACAGGCAATTGTTCAAATTATCATTTCCGGGAATTGCAGTAATTGATTTGTATAATTAACCCGTTTATGTAGTAGTCAAGGCTTTACCGTGAGAGTGGAGCTGCGGACAGCAGGCTGATGCTTTACGTCCTGTGACGTCACAGGGCCACTCACAAAGATTAACGGCAATACAATACACAATCACAGTTAGAATGGTGCAGTTAGCTAATGGTACAGGCTGTTATTTAGGTCAGTGGATCTCAAATTGTGGTGCATTTACCAATTATGCTAGACGGGATTCTACACTTGGTTAAAAAAAGACTATGTTCTGTTCTGACTTGCTAATACTCTTGGAAATGTTACTGTGAACTCAATCTAAAGAGCATTTTAAACCACTACAGCTCTGCCCTGACCATCACACTGCGAGTTATGTAATATACAGCACATACAAGCAGGAATACTATTATTATGTAAGAGGAAGAATCAAAGACCCATCACATCATGTCATTTCTGTGACATGATGGCCTCTACTAACTATAAAAATCACCAAACTGTCATAGAGGTGCACCAATCTAGACCCATGGAATGTCATTGACTGTTAGTGGATCTGCTTCTACATTATTATTGCCAAGAAGTACAATGTCAACAAATAAGATAATAAAAAAAAGTCCCTTTCACAGGTCAGAAATGAACCTTTCCTGAAATCGCTAGAATGATGTTGAGCTGTATCAGAACAAGTAAAAGAGCACATAGACTAGTATACGCCCATGGACACTATGGAACCTACAGGACCACTGAGGGATTACACACATATATAAGGCCACAATATTGAAAATTACATTGTTTTTTTGTTTTTTTATCATTGTGGTATCAGAATTGGTATCAAGTATCAAGTCTTTTCCTTAAAGATCCCATGACATGGTACTTCTTGATGCTTTTATATGGCTCCTTAATGGTTCCCTAATACTGTAAATGAATCCTTCTTCAAAATCAACACTCAAAGACGCTTCACAGAACAATACAATAAAATAAGTCCATAAAACAGTCAAAAATAAAACATAATGAATTAAAATAGCAAATAATTTAAACATTAAAAGCAGCTTTAAACAGATGGGTCTTGAGGTTTTTTTTGAAGATGGTGAGGTCTGTGCAGTCTCGGAGGTGTTGAGGTAGAGTGTTCCAGAGGGTGGGGGCAGCAATAGAAAAGGCTCTGTCTCCCCAGGTTCGGAGCTTGGTCCTGCAGGGGAGGGACAAGAGGTTTGAATGGGAGGAGCGGAGAGAGCGTGATGGGGTGTGGCGGTGGAGCAGGTCTGCGAGGTAGGCTGGGGCCAGTTTATGGAGGGCTTTGAAGGTGATGAGGAGAACTTTGAAGTGTATGCGCTGAGGGATGGGGAGCCAGTGGAGGTTCTGGAGGACAGGGGTGATATGTTCACGGGAGCGGGTGTGTGTGAGGAGACGGGCAGCAGAGTTTTGAATGTATTGTAGCTTATTGAGTGTTTTGGAGGATGTACCATAAAGAATGCTATTGCAATAGTCTAATCTGGAAGTGATGAAAGCGAGATAAGATGAGGCGTTGTTGCTTGAATGCAAATGAGGAGGACAGAGGTGGCCTATAGTAGGGGGTGGGGGCATGGCCAAGCTCTCCGCTCCGCTCTGTGACCCACTTCCGTGTTTTTGCACGGGGGGAGAGATGAGAAGCCTTCCACTGAAAAATAAACACATTTCCACAGAAAATAAAATTAAACCACTGCTGTTTCAGATATCCACAGGCTCAGATAAAGGACTTCCGAGCCTAGAAACACTCGGACGTGCCTCCAGGCAAATAAAAAAACGCATCCAAACTCTCTGGGCGTGATTTACAGAGACGCTGAGTACACACAGACGGGGGTGGAACTGCATTTGCATTTCTTTTTTCGATCTGACGTCAATAAGGTGCCATGTTCAAAATCGCCCGTTTGAGCTCTGATTTTTTCAAATGCAGAAAAGGATCGCAAATGCTCAGTTTAGACATTTCGCAACTTTTAACCATGGGGGGGCGTAAACAGGGTAGGGGAGCTCACATTAATGTTCAAAAACCTCAAAGTGAAAATTTCATGCCATGGGACCTTTAATATCGAAATTGAGTTTTAAATTTTAGCATAGTGACAACACTTGTACGTTAACATACAAGTGTACAACTTGTTAACGTTGTAGATGTTCATTAATGTGCACTGTCCCTATTAAATAAAGAATAAATAAAAGAAACACTAGTTTAGAGTATGTTTTAAAAGCAACTGTTTAAAATCAGACTGCTGTGGTCTGTGCATATCTAATTCTAAGTCTTGTTATTGATCACAGACCCGGACTATGTGCATGTGTGGATGTGTGAGGGCCATTCTAATTTGATACCCATAAGAGCATTGCTTAAAATCACACTTCCAGCCTGAGAGCATCAGCTTGTTTTGCACATACAGTATGTTTTCAGACTGTGTGTGCTTCTGTGTAGTTTCCTTACTGGCAGGTTGCCCTCTGGTTGACGCATGGGTCAAATGCAGAGGCCATTTTTCCCTCATAAAGATAATGAAGTGTTTAAATACATTCAAGACATGGAAAAAGTATAACATTGGTCTCATAAATAAAGTATATGACCATTTGTGTGGAAGCTAGTGCTGTCACAATACTAACACTTCAAACTCAATTTTGATACTGAGAATATGTTAAATAATACTGATTTTGATTGCCAAATTATCATTTTAAAAGCTCTTAATAAAATAATGTTTGTTTATTACACCATGCTGTGCAGACTCAATATGAAATTGATCAGATAAGGTTTTTTATCCAGTTATGTAACTTTTTAGTATCGATACCTGCTTAAATGATTCCCTAGTTTTGATATTAGTTTTAGTATCAATTAGTATCTGATTTTGGATACTTTTGTCAACCCTATGGAGGCATGTCCACATTCACTTCATTCAGAATAAGGTGTGTGTCGACTCTGGGTACAGGTGCTACACACAAATAACATTTACAGGAATGAAAGAATGAAATGTCATTTTTCACCACAGGATTATTAAAATAAATAAATAAATGAAGACATTGGCGACATGATAGCTAAATGGCTAGAAGCAAGAAGGACAAATTTCTCTATGGACATAATACTATATAATATACATAATAAGTACCTACAATAAATAAATAATGTGTATGCACCATCTGGAACGCCAACTCACAGATACATACTGGTGTTTGTATTACTCATTACTTACTCAGTATTGGATATACAAACATTTAATCAATTATCAGACCCCCCAGGATTTCGCAGGCATTTTTTGTGATTGTTTCGGGCTAAAATGCCTCAATTTGCGGGAGCTTTTCCAAAAAGTTGCGATGAAAGTTGCGGCGCTTTTAAGGTTTTTGTTGCGATTTTGTTGCGGGAGGAAGTGAAAGTTGCGATAAATAGTTGCGATTTTCCCTTTTTGAAATTAAAATTGAATAATATTTTGAATACTGAGTTATTACTGACAAAGAATAATACAAAGACACAGAGATCACAGATATGGTCCTAAAACAACCTTACCAACATCGAAAATAAACTACTACTAGGAGGGGAACTGTTTCGCGCGGTCTTTTGCTGTTATTTTTGTGGGCAAATGGCGCCGCAGACATGTTTCTTTGCCATTAGAAGCCGTGTCTCAATTCCCAGAGCGCGCGGCTCGGAGCGTGGCCCGAAGGGCATGTGCGTCACACATTTCGACAGAACACCAGCGCGACGACTGCTGTCCCACTTCTTTTTTGTCCCATGCGCAGTTAACACGCGGTCCGAAGACCGCAGTCGTTAAGCAGTCCGCGGACTGCAGTCGGGGCTGAGCAAGTGTGCACCGCCCTGACTGCAGTCTGAGCCCCCTTCGGGCCGCGCTCCGAGCTGTGCGCTCTGGGAACTGGGGACACGGCCGCAGTTTCGTTTTGTCACACGGAAGTAAAGCAGAATGTTGCGGCTTCCAAACTCAAACCTTTTAGCCGCCGAGAATATGAGGTTGGGTCCTATGGCTCGCAGATTTTGACGTGCAAAGAGGAGGCTGTGGTGACAGATACGCTGAGATCCAGATATGCAGCAGCGCAGCTGGATGAAATGGAACTCATGAAAACCAGCAGGATGAACAGATTAACGTGAAAGATGAATGAATGGTTTGCGGTTAACAAAAAATACGGCTACACCCCAACCCTGACTCTCTCCTCTGTGTGACAGGTGAGCGCACGCTTTTACACGCACACACTTCTGTATGTGCACACACCCACACTCACGTGAACCACTGCCTCTGCCGCACACACACACACAAACGCACCGTGCACCTCATCTCAGTTATGTCTCCTACACAGAAGGAAGTTGGTCAGCATTCAATACGTCGCCGATGATTGGTCAAAATTAGTAAAAATTGCAGAAAAGTTGCGGTGATTGGTCAAAATTGCAACACCGCCCTGAATTCACGGGGATTGGCTGAAGTTGCGTTGAAGTTGCAAATCGCAACATCGCGAATTCCTGGAGCGTCTGTTATATTACTGACCTGTTATCACATGTGAAAGAGGGAGGCTTTACTAAGCGGCTGCTTCTGACTATTCATTTTGAGCATTGTAGCACTTTTCTTATCTTAGACATTCTTTTTTTTTTTTTTTTTGGAAAGAACATTCATTTTCATATTACAGATTTCCAATTCAAATATAATCTTTGCTATTTTTAGTATATTGTGAAAAAAAAGGATCAAAAAGGAACAAAAAAAAAAAACACGCACACTAAATTATTTACAGAAACTGGGGAGCTTACAAGAACAGAAATACCATCAAAAACATTGTATTATACATTGTAAAATAAAATGAGACAAATCTTCACTAGAAGTGCAGAAGTTACAAGAAATCTTTTCTAGTTGGGGTGATGTATTTAATCCATTTGTTCCAAATACTATAAAATTTGTCTCTTTGAATGTTTACTGAATAAGTTGGCTTATCCAATTTGAAAATGTCAATCAAGAAATTATGTCAATCCAGCCATCCAATGAAGGCGAAACAGGTGTTAGTTATTTTTTTGTGATGTTCTTTTTGCTTGCCGCCAAAAGGGCTTGTAGCAACTTCTTATCACTTCTCTGTTCCAGAAAAATAACCCTACCTAAATACAGTTTCAAAATTGAATGGTAAATTTACTCCAAAAACTAACTTTAAACTTGCGTGGATCTCACTCCAATTCCTTTTTAATTTGGGGCAAGCCCAGAATATGTGGTAATGATTCCCCTCCTCAGAACCACACTGCCTCCAGCATGCTAACTTGTTGGCTCCCTGAACTGGGGTTTTAAAATATCTAATAATATTCTTACAGCATGCTCCCTCAGGGAGGCAGTTGACGCTCCCAGGACAGGGAGGCAGTTGACGACCACTGAAATGACCAGATGCCCTCCCATTCATCCTTTCTATTGCCGCCTCCTTTTCCCATTTCTGTTTCACATAAAGTGTTTTGTTCTTGTCAGTAGTAAATAGAGCGTCATATAATTTGGATATATTTTTTGCGGTAGAAAGTCTATATGCCAATGTTAATATTTAAAAAAAAAAATGCTTCTTCAGATTGAGTCAAATTTGATGTTTTGCAATTTGCGGTGAAGTTATGTCTTACTTCTAAGTATCTATAAAAGTCATCTACCTGCAGGTCATATCTATTTTGCATTGCCTGAGAGCTAAGAAAAATTTTCTTTTCTGTAAATGACCATTAAGTTGTCAGACCCCTCTCTAGCCAAGATTTAAAAACACAGTCCCTTCTGTTGGGGGGGGGACTCCGAATCAAAAGCGCACCATCTGAATAATGTTATCATACTTTACCACATTCTGCCAGATCTTTAAAGGTCCCATGGCATGAAATTTACACTTTCTGAGGTTTTTGAACGTTAATGTGAGCTCCCCTACCCTGTTTAGCCCCCCCCACCCCCCCAACCCCATGGTTAAAAGTTGCGAAATGTCTAAACTGAGCATTTGCGATCATTTTCTGCGTTAGAAAAAATCAGAGCTCAAACGGGCGATTTTGAACAAGGAAACTTATTGACGTCAGATCGAAAAAAGAAATGCAAATGCAGTTCCACCCCCGTCTGTCTGTACTCAGCGTCTCTGTAAATCACGCCCAGAGAATTTGGACTGCGGAGGAGCTACGCAATGCGAAATACGTTTTTTTATTTGCCTGGAGGAACTTGCGAGTGTTTCTAGGCCCGGAAGTCCTTTATCTGAGCCTGTGGATATCTGAAACAGCAGTGGTTTAATTTTATTTTCTGTGGAAATGTGTTTATATTTCAATGGAACGCTTCTCATCTCTCCCCCCGTGCAAAAACACGGAAGTGGGTCACACAGCGGAGCGGAGAGCTTGGCCACACCCCCACCCCCTACTATAGGCCATCTCTGTCCTCCTCATTTGCATTAAAGCAACAACGCCCATAATGGAGTGTTCCAGAGTGACATTTATGACTCTTTCTCATCTTATCTCTCTTTCTCATGCACTGAGTGTTGATTGTGAAGAAGGATTCATTTACAGTATTAGGGAACCATTAAGGAGCCATATAAAAGCATCAAGAAGTACCATGTCATGGGATCTTTAAACTCTATTTCCTTCCGCTTTGCTTTATAATCCTCGTTACACCAATATAGAAGCAGAACCAATTGAGCAGTATAGAAATAGTATATTAAACATAGAAAGGCCATTCCTCCTTTCTCTTTTTTAATTGCATTGTACTGTACCTTACCCTAGGCTTCTTTCGTTGCCAAATGAAACGCAATATCTGTTTTTCCCACTCCCTAAAGTATCAGGTACTTCCACTGGAAGTGTATGAAACAAATGTAGCAATTTTGGGAGTATTATCATTTTGATTGCATTTACTCTGGAGGTTAGACTTAAAAAATGGGATAAGACTCCATCTGTGCAAATCCTCTTTTATCGCTAATGACAATGGTTCATAATTTGCTCGCATTAAATCAGGTAGATCTTTAGTAATTGTTACCCCTAGATATTTTATTCCTGGAGCCTCCCACTTCAGATTATAGCTTTCCTGTAGATTTGTTGAGACGGTGTAATTTAAAGCCATCACTTGTGTTTTAGAAATATTAAGCTTATAACCTGATAGATTTCCAAATTCCCTCAACATAGTCATCAACCCATTAAAGGATTTCTCAGGTTCCTCCATGTAAACTAGTACATCATCTGCGAACATTGCCACCTTGTGTTCAACTCCTGCAATTGTCACACCTTAACCTGGGAACTTTCTTATTAACTGACCAAGAGGCTCGATAAATAGTGCGAATAAAAGGGGAGAGATTGGGCAGCCCTGTCTACTTCCCCTTTCCAGCTGAAATGAGCCTGAAAGATCCCCATCTGATAAAATCAAAGCATTCTTTAATCCTCTCCCTTGAGTCCTCAACCTCACCAGTAATATGTTTTTTAATCTTATAAATTGTATTCTCCATTTGTTGTTTTCGTAGTTTATAGGCCAAGATTTTTGCCGATCTTGCCCCTGCCTCATAATGTTTCAAAAATGTCAGCTTTTTTGCACATCTAGATTATAAATCTCCTTTATTTGTTTCTGCACCATCGTTATTTCAGATCTCATTTTCACATTAGTATTTAGGCTGTCCCTATTTTGCATCTGTTTCAATTTTGCCTGTAAATTTGCTAGGAGTTGACCCTTACTTTTTTCATAAATGTGGTTAGGGAGATAAGTTTCCCTCTCAAGACCGCTTTTAATGCGTCCCACATGATTGTGGGCTTCGTTTCCCCATTGTTATTAATTTCCAAATATTCGTTCATGTCTTTTTTAATTCGCTCTAGTGTTGCAGAGTCATATGAATCGAGTTTCCACAGGGTTCTCTTTGTGTCTTTTTTTAGGTCTACTACCAGGATATGGTCTGATAGATCGATTGTTGATATTTGAGAATCCTTTATCTTAAGTCTATCAGAACTAAAAGCAAAGAAATAATCAATCCTCGAATAAACCGAGTGTGGGTTAGAAAAATGAGTATAATCTCTGGTCGTTGGGTGCCCGTCTCTCCATACGTCTATAACACCCAGCTCCTCCATTAGGGATATAACCTTTTTAGATATCGGGTTGCTCTGGGTGCCTCTCCCTGATGAGTCTAGATTTGGGTCTAGCCTGATCTTAAAATCCCCAGCACAAATAACCAATCCTTGGGACATAGGCATCATCTCAAAAATGTTTTTATAAAAGAGCCACTCACTCCATGGTGGTGCATAAACATTTATCAAAGTCACCTCAGTAACCTCTAGTCTACCAGTAATCTTAATAAATCTGCCTCCCTCGTCTACCATCTCAGACCCATGTTAATAAGCCGGCCCACTGGATATTAGTGTGGCAACTCCTCTTGTATGTCCATGTTTATGTGATGAGGCAAACACATATTTAAAACCTTGCCTCTGAAGTTTGGCATGCTCTAGCTTAGAGGAAAGCTATTTGGGCCTTTTCTTTTTTAAGTTTGGAAATAATTTTTGTTTGCTTAATTGGATTTAGTACCCCATTAACATTAAAAGAAATACATTTCAGTAGATCACTATACATATTTCCCCAGTCCAGCCAAGTAATCAATTAGAACCACTATGATGTAACAGTAAACACAAGAACTACTATTTAACACTGTAGTAGTTTGAACAATTAAACTGTGAACATTCATACCCACTTCCAAAAATAAGGTCTAGACCCTAACGGACCTCATCTCTGAGGGATATCCTCTTTGGCCTGCTTGGCGATGAGGGCCATGGTTGTTTCTTTATTGTCCGCGACTTTAATTAAGTTCACGTTCTGCATCCAAACCCTTAAAGGTCCAGTGTGTAGGATTCGTGGCGCATAGGTGGATAGTGGCTATGGCACTTCCTGTTTTAGCTACGGCAAACCTCGAGGGTCACCCGGACGCACCGTAGCGGACAGCTCGCGTACCCGCGCGCGCACCCGGCCGACAACAACGGTATTAATAAAACGCGGTCTCCCGTTCACTGTTTTTTTTTTTTTTCTTTTCGCATGAAAACACACATTCCCGATCGTGTACCATGACAATCTACATATCAAATGAAACCTTACAGTCTCCTCTTTTTGACTATGCAATTCATTTCCCGGCACAACAATCTCTCCCCGAGCACATGGGGCTTTCATACGGAAAAGCACAAAACGAGGTTTGTTACTTTGCTTACCTTTGAAGGCCTTGCACAGGTCAAACTCAGTATTTCACCACAAGCTTGGTATCAATCTGTCCGTAAGGATCCAGCGAATAAAATCCAGTAAAACAATTTAGTCCAAAACACGTGTTAGATCCATTACGACGTGTGATACAGCAGCATGCTTGTTGTTTACCCAAAACCACGAGCCCCCAGATGCAGATCCAGACTTTCACGCAACAGCTGCTCCACAAACGGGATGACTGATGAAGCCGTAGTCCCCTCAGCCCCCTCCAGGACACCGTATATTCTAATGTTCTTTCTAAGGGAGCGACCCTCCTAGTCAGATAGTTTTAATTGAATTTGCACTTGTTGTTTCACTAACTCGGCGATGACATCCTCCGCTCCCTGCACACGATCATCATTAGTATCAAAACTTTTTTCCATTTCGTCCAATCTCAGGTTTATCTGTGCAATTTCATTCTTTAGGTCACCAAATAGTTTTTTATTCTCCCCTCTCATCTCCCTGATCTCCTTCAGGATTAGTGACAGCTTGTCCTCGTCTCCAGTCTTGCTCGCTGCTGCCATCATCTTGGCTAACAAGGTTGCTAGCCCCTTCATCTTCAGTGTTCTTCTTGGGTATCGGAGCGGGCTTTTTTGACTTTTCTTGGATGCCATTTTGTTCCCCTTTCAAAAAGATTACTAGTTTAAACAAGAACACTACTTAGGTTGACTTTTGATTTTTCATGCTGCCATCCTCAGTGGCGACCCGGAAGCGATCCCCATCTTAGACATTCTCAAACGGACTGCAGTGAGTCAGGTGACGTGAGGGTTTGGTGGAGAGTCATCTGCTGTAACTCTAATGTGTCTCGGCTAAGGGAGTGGCTAAAACTGGAGTATTGTCATATATTATTATTATTATTACATTGTGGAACAGCACATTCAGTACTAACACTTCCCACAACAGCACTTTGAAATGATAAGACACTTTGAACATGATTTTGCCAGACCAGTTCACCGTTGGGTGTTTGTTGGGTTCAGCTTCTTGTTTGCAACATTTTGAGCACTTTTTTCCCCCATTCAAATTATATTCTTTTTTAAATTGTTTATTGTTAATTCCTCGTCATTCTGAAACCCATGGATATTTGACTAGTTATGGCGTCATATGTATTGCAATGATATAAATTATTTCAGAATCCCCACCATATTGTGATATTGTGGTATCGCGTCATACTGAGTCGTACACTGTCCTTTGCTTCTCTGCGCTCATGGCTCTTAGCGGTGGTCATCAGAGGTGAAAGAGGTTGGAGTTTGTTCTAAATGAGCTCCTCTGTTTCCCATGTGTCACTGAGATAAACAAACCTGATTGGATGACTGAGTCTGAGTTTGGCCTGCGACACCGAGGAGAATGTGGCGACCAGACTGAGAGATCTTCTGCAGAGAATATACAGAGAACTAGTCTAGATTCCCAGCTACTGTGTGCCGGTCCTGGGAGGTCTAGCAATACTGGTGATGACTTATGTTTTGGAAATGCACTGTGGGACTTCCTGGGGTTTATGGTACCTAAACACAGTTAAGTCCAATCAGTGAAGTGCTGGATTTCAGATGACATCACAGCATTCTACTGACCTAATACATAAGACATGCAGTCAGTTAAAATGAATACTGAGAACATGAAGATTGTTTTTCAAATATAGCAGGTTCTAGGGCAGGCATGGGCAAACTACGGCCCGGGGGCCATATGCGGCCCGTTAAGCTTCTTAATCTGGCCCGCCGAACTTGAAGAAATTATATTAATAAACCTTGTTAATGTTTTAAATTCCCTGCAATTCTGGCGTTTTCCAATAGCTGGCGCACTAAATACATTGACGTTTGTTGAGGTGCGGCGTTTTGATCCACGTTTGTGCTTTACTCTTTAATCCCTCAGCCCTCCTGTAAAGATGAGCGGAGCTAACAAAAGAAAAGTTTCAGTGCTTTAAAATAGTAACTGTTAGTAATTTTTAAAAAAGCTGTATTTTATTAATTCAATTCTCTGTGTTTTAAGAGTCATTTTAATAAATGGCTAAATACCGTGGAACTTGAAAGATGGACATTTTGTTGTAATGATTTTGTTCATTTTTAATTGAAATAAAGCACACGTTTTCTACATATCCCGTTATTTTTAGTGTTTTTACCCAAACACTAAATCCAGCTGCTCCTGGTCCGGCCCTCTTGTCAAATTTTAGAACCCTTTGTGGCCCACGAGTCAAAAAGTTTGCCCACCCCTGTTCTAGGGTCTAGTCACTAATAAAAATTGTCTGGTTCAACATTTATCTTATCTGATATTGTCTGATATGTCATAGGAAAATACAAAGTTATCAGTAAGGACAAACTGATTCTTGCCCCCATCTTTAGAGTAAGACATCACATTCTAAAATCTGAAACCCATGTACCGTACTTTTTGGACTATGAGCCGCTACTTTTTTCCTCACACTTCAGACCCTGCGGCTTATAGTCAGGTGCGGCTTATGTATGGATTCATTCTTTATCAAGACCTTATCAAATAAGTGAGGAGAGTTCGTGAATTAATGAAGCCTTGTTTTAGCCACTTAAAATCTCCTACACAGGTATCAACAGTTCCGTGAGATTGAGTTTGAGGGTTTACCCTTAAAGTTAAACTTAAATTATTATAATACAGGGGGTCCTCGGGTTACGACGTTGATCCGTTCTTAAGACGCGTCGTAACCCGAATTTCGTCGTAAGTCGGATTTTGACTTTGATCTTCCAACCAAAGCACCAATAACCTTTCCATCTCAATAATTAGACCACTACGCTGCTTGGTTATCACTGTCGCTTTCATAGGAGCAGATCAGAGCCCACATCAGGTACTTCCGCCCACATTGGGCACGCACACGAGGCCGTCTTCTTCTCCCTACAACCACAACAGAGCGTATTCTTCCGCCGTGCGCCGCGCGCCATTCGCGTTTGTTTACGTCGCTTACCACGCTAAACCGCGTAAGACGGAATGACGCGTAATATATATATATTTTTTTTAAAGGGGGCGCGTTCGTAACCACGAAACGTAAGTCGAGACCGTCGTAACCCGAGGACCCCCTGTAATAATAATTTTATTTTAAGGCTTCCAGAGGTTACAGGCTGGCCATTTTACAGTTGTTTTACTGCCGTGTTTCTGCTGTGTTACTGCCGTAGGCGCTGTTCGAAAAAAGCACATCTGTCTGTGTAAATATTAAGTTACAATGTGGACACTTGAAGCTTATAGTCAGGTGCGGCTTATATATGTACAAATCTTAATTTAAAAAAAAAAAAAAAATTGGTTGGTGCGGCTTATAGTACAAAAAGTACAGTATTTATTGATTCCAGCATCTAACTTCTATGTGATATCTTGAGAATCATATTTAGATTTAAATTGTTAATTTCTGTGGCAACCGTCTCAATATTTAATCACTGTGAAACCCATGGAGATACTCAGACCGTCTGCAATGTAGCTATTCTGTATACTTGCAATGTCAGCAAAATGCAATGTAGTAAACAAAACGTGCAAAATAACTCCAAATTTGTTTCAGATTTAAGATTTGACCCTTTACTTTGATCACTGCTTTGCACTCTTAACAGTTCTTAACCCGACATGACCCACCCATGAAGTGAAAACCATTTCAGGAGACCTTGTCAGAAAGATCGCTGATAGAATGCCAAGGGTTTACAGCAATGTCAACAAAGCAAAAGGTGGATACTTTGAGGATTTGAATACAAAATATAAAACATATGTAACTGAGTTATTTCTTTATTTTTTGTTTGTCTTTACTACATCATTCCACATATCTTGCTTCATATATTTGATCTATTCTGTATGTATCTAAAATGCAGAAATTTGTAATGGTAAAGCATTAAAGAGAGGGTGTGTTCAGACTTTTGACTGGTAGGGTAGGTCCTGCCCATATTTGATCCTGAGGAGCCTGACAGACCTGAAAGCGCCCGGGCGGCTGTGTGTGCGTGCGTGCGCGTGTGTGTGTGTGTGTGTGTGTGTGCACGTGTGTGTGTGGTGAGGAAGCCCTGAGGGGTATTCCACGAAAGCTACTAAGCGCAAAGCCCGGCTTTATTCGACAGTTAGCGCTAGTTTTAGTGAGAGTTCGGTTCCACGACGCTCGCTAGACTTAGTCCCCGCTGAGTTACTGGGGCAACATGGTTTTAGCTGAAAGTCTGGTACCGGACAGGCTAAAGACGCGGCTTAATCAGGCCGTGTCGCAGAGAATACGTACCTGACGTAAACAGAGTGTCAAACAAACAGTTCCGCACACCTCCCGCATGAGTATCTGTGTTGTCCGAAAACAATTTCAGCAAAAAAACAAATTACCTTACGTTCTCGGTTCTTGACAAATCTCCAGTAATTTAAAAATATGCTTTTGAACCGCTGTCTTTACGACATTAACAGATAGAAGAATTCCAGAGGTGTCTCAGAGAAAGACTTTGGTCGAGTGGTTATGTGCGTGTCTGTGTGTGTGTGTGTGTGTGATTCCCGCTATTGACCTATTGATGCCCAAGTCAAATTTGACTTAAATTTTCACGCATTTTATATTTGCAGCATATTACAGAAATGGAAATGAATTTAACCTACAATTATTGTTATCATCACATAACGTATATCAGTTGGGCCTAACATCACTCTCACTTGACACTTTATATTTTATGTGACATCTCTATCAAAGAATACAGTTACAGGTAAACCTTTACTTTTAAAACAAAATGTAGCCAAATAACAGGCACGCTCCATGATGCAACATTTCAATGATTCAACAAATTTACTTCAGAGGTGCTGTGCAAACCTTTTTAATGAAATCCTATTTATCAATTTCCATCAATAGGCATAAAACAATAAAAGACATTAGGTATGACATTCTGGTGTGAGGCCACTGCTGGAGGACTGCTGAGGGTCAGGCAAGGCACTGCTGGAGGACTGCTGAGGAGGGTCCAAGTGTACGCCATATTCAGTAACTAGAACACAAGCATACTATTAAAAAATACAAATGCTTGGATCACAGCTGAGGCAAGCATTAGTCTAGAGAATACCTTGAATATTCTCCTCACGAGAACTCGCAGGAAGGATGTTTGATGGGGTCCCTCCTTCAATTACCTCCACCAGTGGGCGACCCCGGTTTAGGGCCAGTGCCAGCTCCTCTGCAGGTGAAAGGTTTTGAGGGGGGCTCCCACCTCCTGTGGCTTGGTAGCTACTGTTCATTTTAAATTAAATTAAGGTACCATTTCAACAGTATTACTAATTTAACTGAATAATAATATTAATATTAGCCTACTTACTACTCTGCAAAATGTTTTTATGCTTTGTCTTTACCTGCAAAACAGTCCTCTTCACATTATTCCTGCTCAAAGACAAGATAACACAATTTAACGTATTAGTTGGAGCAAATACTTTTACACAGTAAAAATAAATTACAACTGACAAGACTGCTCTACAAATATATAATATTTATGACATCAACTGTCCTCTCTGAGAATCAAACTCACATCTCCCGCACCCCAGACCGTAACTTTCCCCCTGCGCCACAAATCAGCATTGACATCAATGGTGAAAAACATACTTAAAAAACTCAACATTCAGCATTGTTATAGGACTTTACTTTCGTATTTAAGTGCTTGGCGATCTTCTGCCACGCCATGTCTCTTGCCTTGGTTATTGCAAATGTGTTGTAGAGTTCCAAAAGCAACTTCTGTTCTGATGCGCTGAAATAATCGGCCTGAATCTTCGACATGATCGCGTTTTCGACAGTCGCTTGTTCAGGGCTTCTTATTTACACCGTGCACGCGTCTAGGCCAGGCCTGCTTAGGCCTGACTGAACTTAACGCTGCTGAGGCGCAGCTGAAACGCGTTAGTGGAACGGGTTCAAGCTTTTGTCTAAGTTGTGTCTCAGTCAGGCGAGGACTTAGCACTTAGGAGTATGTGTGTGTGTATATATATATATATATATATATATATATATATATATATATATATATATATAGAATGGGTTAAAATGCAGAGAAGAATTTCTCCAGTGTGAGATCAATAATGTTCACTTCTTCTTAGTCGCCGCTAAGTTTAGCGACGTTCGTGGAATACCCCCAGGTAGAGCAGGGCCTTATGTAACACGCTGTGCCACTCTCAGCACAATGGCTCCACACACACTTATCCTGCAGCTATTTTAATACGGAGCATTGTGCCCAAAGAGAGGAGGGGGGGGGTCCTAAGTCCACCAAGATTATTAGTAAACTCATCATTTGTGGAACGAAAGGAGAAGTGAATGAGTGAGCTAGAGGTCTGGTATTTTTCTGTATTTATATGCAAAAAAGGCAGATAAACTCTATGAGCTTCATATAAATACATTATTTCTTAGTACTTTCTCTGCATAAATAGTAATTTTATGAATGAACTCCCGTGTCTATTCTGTAGTCTAGTCTTGTGAGTGCCGTTTGGATCCAATGCACAGAAATGCGGAATGGTTTTGAATGGAGCTTTTGATTTCTTTAGTTGACTATAGGCCTACAGATTTCTTCAATTTCTCAATCTTTTTTCTTTCTCTTTGCTTTTACTCAGAGGATTTGCTGTGGACCTCTCCATTAAAAAGGCCCAGGCTCATTCTCCATCTTGATAATAATTGAACTGAATAATTGTCCAGCACTCGTACAAGATGATGTTGTTGTAACTTAGTTTGTTAACACATTAAACACAATAAGGTTATTTATTTTTGTCTCTAAAGATCTACAAATGGGAATATCATACTTTTCGTACTATAGGGCACACCTGACTATAAGCCCCACCAATCAATTTTTTTTTTAAATTAAGATTTGTACATATATAAGCCGCAGGTGTCCACATTGTAACTTGAGATATTTACACAGAAAGATGGTACACAAAAGGATTTTTAATTTACGTAAATACCGGTACGTGCTTTTTTCGAACAGCGCCTACGGAAGTAACACAGTGGTAACACGGCAGAAACACGGCAGTAAAACAACTGTAAAATGGCCAGTCTGTAGCCTCTGGAAGCCTTAAAAAAAAATTCAAGTTTAACTTTCAGGGTAAACCCCCTGAACTCAATCTCACGGAACCTGTGTAGGAGATTTTAAGTGGCTAAAACAAGGCATTAATTCATGAACTCGCCGTAAGTATTTTCACCTACCAGAAAAGTCACTGATCGCTATCTCCTTCTTCCTCCTGTGCACTGAAAGTCGTCATCTTCAGTGTTGGAGTTGAACAGATTCAGCATGTCTTCATCACACACTTTCTCAGTCTCTCTTTCGTTGTCGCTCTCCGTGTCACTTTCGTCTCCAGGTAAATTCTCCCTTGTGTGTGTGCTGTCCTCTTCGTCACACAACAGTGGTGATCGTGGATTTTTTCACACAGATCTTAGGATCCACTCGCAGACTCGAAAGGCTTTTTGTCCAAAGTTTTCAGTGTTTTCTTGAAGAGAGACTTTAGTGGCTTCAGAACAGCCTCTGAAGTGTGAGACCGTGTGGTATAACAGTAGGTTATGTGACTAAACATCATGGCATGCATATACGCCTTTGCTGATTCTGTAGTCAGATTTATGCTTTTAAAGTTTGACATATTTAATTTAATTATATGCAAAATTGTCTTTACATGTTGCTTGAAATTTAAATTGGAATGAAAGACTACTCCAAGATATTTAAATTGTTCCACCACATCCAGTCTGTCTTCATTGACTAACACACGGTTGTTCACCCTCTGCTGGCTGCCGGGAGAAAAACACACAGATTGTTTTTTTTAGTGTTAAGACGTAAGCAAGAGTCATGGAGCCAGTGGGACACTGGCACCATGGCACCAGAGGGTGCCAGACACTGACATGATCCCGCAGAGTGGCTCTTTCTGCAGGAGACGTGTGCAATAGAGCGTGAAGTGACAGGGGTGCAAGAGCGAGACAGACGCGCGAGGAAGATGATAGTTTGATTTTGTTTTGAACAGTTATTTTGCACTTCATGCACACACCCTCCTCATGGAAAACATACGAAATGCATATGATGCAGCTTTTAAGTTAAAGGCAATCGATCTGACTGTCGAAGAAGGAAATGGAGCTGCTGCACATGAGACGCATGTGAGTCGATGGTGAGACGCTGGTGACGGCAACGTAACGAAGTAAATCGATGCAAAAAGATGACAAAAGCTTTCAGTGGCTTATATGTACAAAAATAAAATTATTTTCAAATTTGATGAGGCTTGTTCAAGAGTATGAAAATTATGGTACATGTTTATAAGACGTACAACCTCATTAGTCTATTCAAAAAAGGCACAATGGGGCAGCACAAAAAATACTGGTATTGAATATGGGCATCAAGTATCAATATTGGCCTATACGGATGTAGGAGAATCTGAAGTGATACCAGTACTGGAATCAATATAACGACATCCAAACATGCACAATAGGTCAAATCCTCCAGCTAAGGTAGTCCTGACCAAGCAACAAGATCATGAAAATGAGTCCCCAAGCATGGGACTGCACACCTACTGCTCCTGAGGAGATGCCCCAGAGGAAAGATGGGTCAAATGCAGAGGACAAGTTCCCCTATGGGGACAATAGAGTATACCTTAAAGGGATATGCCACCCCCAGGTCAAATTTGGGCATCTCCCCACAGTCCAGAGACTAAAATAAGTGGTGGAAAGCGTTTTCCTGGTCACCCAGCCATTGTCCGAGTCTGTCAGCACTGACCGCCGCAGTACCTGCTGCTCCTCCGCGTTAGACTGGAGTCTAACGTCGCCAGAGAAAGATTTCAGCCAAAAGGAATTAATTTGCTCGATGCTTTTCCCAATTACTTTCTGTGTAGTGCGCATTCATATCGAGTGCAAATAAATGTGCAAATCAACACGGAGAGCTTGACTTGGTCATTTTGGGTGGGAACTATTTTTCAGTGCGGAAAAACATAGCCGAATCACGCACCACGTTGTGCAACAGGGGAACTCCCTTCCCGGTGCATAACAGGGATTCCCCTGGCAGCGTGCTGCGTGATTCGACTATGTTTTTCCGCACTGAAAAATAGTTCCCACCCAAAATGACCAAGTCAAGCTCTCCGTGTTGATTTGCAC
Source organism: Paratrypauchen microcephalus (assembly GCA_036785185.1). Taxonomy (NCBI): domain Eukaryota; kingdom Metazoa; phylum Chordata; class Actinopteri; order Gobiiformes; family Gobiidae; genus Paratrypauchen; species Paratrypauchen microcephalus. The sequence goes on along the minus strand of JAVJIX010000231.1, from coordinate 699,766 downwards.
ATTTATTTGCACTCGATATGAATGCGCACTACACAGAAAGTAATTGGGAAACGCATCGAGCAAATTAATTCCTTTTGGCCGAAATCTTTCTCTGGCGACGTTAGACTCCAGTCTAACGCGGAGGAGCAGCAGATACTGCAGCGGTCAGTGGTGACAGACTCGGACAATGGCTGGGTGAGCAGGAAAACGCTTTCCACCACTTATTTTAGTCTCTGGACTGTGGGGAGATGCCCAAATTTGACCTGGGGGTGGCATATCCCTTTAACGTTAACCTTAACTAGTGGCCACCAGACTCACATAGAACACTTCTGCTCTCTCAAGATTCTGCTAGATGAAACTTTTCTGGTATAATGTCTTTTCTTCAAACACCTTGTTCCTGCCAATGTCATGAGGTGGTGCCCTCCTTTCCCACCCTCTACACCGGATTATTTCTGAGCTCCTAATGCCTCCAAAGCATTTTTAGTCTCATTTTATTTACTCCAGGCCCACACTAGCCTTATCTGTGTATGAACAGAGGTGGGGAGAGAGCAGAAGGAAGTGTAGTGTTTAAAATATTATAATGTTCAAGTAGATGTAAAAGTTGTAACTCCAATAGTTCCATAAGTGAGAGTAAAAAAGTGAAAAGTAAAAGTAGGTTTTATTTGTTTTTAAAAATCAGATTTATGAGTTAATCTAATCACACAGACAAAACATCATCAGTAAATTATATCTGAAGGAGCAGTGCAAAAACTCAACCAATCCAATCATTAATATTAGTTACGGACTGATATTTGGACTTATTAGCGTTTTGGCTCTCAGCCTTAATTCTCCATCACAGGCCGATTTTGTTTTGGTTAATTGGGTACCTAAAAACAAATTTTAATTTTATCACGTACATAAGAAGAGAAAACCACACAAAATGTGACTACGCAGTTCCTTTATGGATTTGTGGTACAAAGGAGTGAGTAAATAATCAACATTGGCCCTACATACAGTACTAACTCAAAAAATATCGGCAGAACTTATCGGCCATCTATGCCCTGGTTTCTAAACAATTGTACTGGCTATGAAAAACCCATATGACCTGTAATTAACAAAGTTACTCATAGTGGAAGTATTGTATACATAACAAGTACTGAAGTTTCGATTAAGAGTGTCAGAAAACAATTCTGAAATGTACAAACCTTACTCTGTATATAAAAGTGACTCCTTTTGCACAGTTTTCCATGTATTATTAGGAAAAGATATCAAAGCCTTAGTGATAAATTGTGCAGGACTTTAAGGAAACCCCCTTCTCGTGTGGACAGTGCCAGTGTCTCATGTCTGATAAACACACTTTATGTTGGAATGGACGGAGACTCTGTGTGAAAGAATGCTGAAAATGCAGCCTCCCAATATCCACAGCCTGCTGATACACATGAGGAGCAGGAGGGGTGAGGAAGAGGGGAGAGGGGGGCAGGAGGGGATGGGGGAGGAACACAACAGGAAAGGCCTCGTTTGTACTCCGCAATATGCCGAATTGAACGTGTCTATCTCCAGACAAGCAGGTAATACCACCAGGACAAGTTACTGGTTAGATCTGTGTATTGGGGACCCCTCTTGCTTTTGTTTTTAAAGGTACTGTTTTGCAATAAAAACAGCTGCCAATGAGTAAATTGATTTTTGATGAGATGAAATTGATGAGTGATGAGAGCAGTGTATATGAGACTGGTGTATATAAGTGTGAATGAGATCTATCGATAGATAGATTCATACATCTATACATACATACACATACACACAGTTATATGAAAAAGTTTGAGCGCCCTTGACAATTGCCATTATTTTCATTTAGAAATCTTTGGGTGTTCGGGTCCACAACTTCATTTTGATCTATCAAATAACTAATGGACACATTCATTCATTCATTCATCCATCCATCCATCTTCTTCCGCTTTTCCATTTTCTGGGTTGCGGGGGCAGCAGTCCAAGCAGATCTGCTGGCCAGAACACAATGCACCAGCCCCCATGAATCCTCCCACGGGTGGTGGGTCCACAGGAGGACGGCTCACGTCACAACAGGCCTTGATGTATCTTCTGCCATGGGGGCTACCAGCGTCCGCAGACACTGGGGGCGAGGTGGGGTTAAGTGTCTTGCCCAAGGACACTACGGCAGCACTCATCTGTGGGAGCTGGGATCACACGCGGTCCACCCGTCAAGAGCGGGATTCGAACCGCCAACCCCTGGATCAAACGCTCTACCAACTGAGCTACTGCTGGACACAGTCATATTTTAATATTTCAGCAGTGAAATTAGGTTTAACAGAAAATGTGCAATATGCATCAAAATGAAATTAGTGCATAAATTTGGGCACCTTAACAGAAAAATATCAATATTTAGTAGAGCCTCCTTTTGCAAAAATAACAGCCTCTAGACGCTTCCTATGGCCACTAATGAGTGTCTGGATCCTGGATGAAGGTACTGTATATTGGACCATTCTTTCTTACAAAACTTTTCTAGTTCAGTGAGGTTTGATGGCTGCCGAGCATGGACAGCCTGCTTCAAATCATCCCAGAGATTTTCTATGACATTCAAGTCTGGGGACTGGGATGGCCATTCCAGAACATTGTACTTGTTCCTCTGCATGAATGCCTGAGGAGATTTTGAGCAATGTTTTGGGTCATTGTCTTATTGAAATATCCAGCCCTGGCGTAACTTCATCTTTGTGACAGATTGTTGAACATTATTCTCAAGAATCCGCTGATATTGAGTGGAATCCATGCAACCCTCAACTTTAACAAGATTCCCAATACCGGAACTGGCCAGTGTCGTATATGAGCTGTGTATGTATGAGCGGTGTTTATGAGGGCTGAGTGAGAGCAGTGAAGGTGACACTGTGCTCCAGCCTCGATGAGGAGGACCTCCTGCTCCACAGGGAGCTCAGCTCCAGTAGCTGGAATGCTGATGCTAAAAATAGACACCAGGGCTCAGACAGTGGTGCAGAGTAGACGGCTCCCTCTAGTGGGGGTTTAATCTTTTAACTGTAAACTGTAAAAATGGACAGGCAACACAGTTGTGATCTATACACATGATCATGACTTACATTTATGGGGAACATTAACAAAATTGAGAATATGTGTTCACCTTTAAACTTTGCATTCATTGTATTTGTTGCGTGGTAAATCCAGGTAAAACTCAGAGCCATCCAGTCAGGTTTGTTAATTTCAGTGGCTGTTTACAATCACACAAAGTCTGATTAGAGTCAGATTTCTTGACTTGAGGTGATGTAAACTGTCAAATGTGATGTGAGTATCAGAGGGGGCTTGACCTGAAAGAAATCAGAGGATTTTGCTGTTTACATGTAATTTTAAAGCTCCAGAAATCTGATAATAATCAGACTTTGAGTGTGCATGCATCCTCAGCTGGGGACAGAGTAAGTTTCTCTCATTGATTCTCCCAACGTTTGGTCATTTTTTCAGTCATGTGTATTTTTCCCTTTATTACTTAATCTAAAACAGCCATGATTGCTTTAATACAGCCCATACTCTTCTCTGATTGTCTAACCTACCTGTCAATCATGCCCACCTAAACCGAGGTACACAGAGGTAATTCTACACCTCTGTGTATAGTGTAGGAAAAGTGTGTATTCTTGGCTGGCCAGGGATGTCATCTGTGTGATGCTTTTATGCTGTCAGTGTTCTGGTTCAGTGTGTGATGAGCATGTGTCATGAGTCAGGCAGATGGCCGCATAAAGCAGCCATCCTCTGGGGACTCGGTCAGAAGAACTCAACCTGAAGTAGTTTAAAGTTGGGCAAGTTGTATAGTTCCTGACCATAGTCACCTCTGCTCTCCTGTGTCTGTGCAGAGTCCATCTACCGGCGCGGAGCTCGGAGATGGAGGAAGCTGTACCACGTGCACGGACATCTCTTCCAGGCCAAGCGCTTTAACAGGGTGAGCTACTGACCGTATCACTGTTGACCTCTCCTCACAAGCATGCACTGACCACTGTTCATGAATGTGACCATTCAGCGACACACTCAGAGGGGACAGGGATATGTTACCATTACCCTTGGGATTCAAAACTTAAAAAAATCTAATACTAGATATAATATCAATTAGATGTTTCAAGGATTAATCCAGAAGTAAACCAAGTCTAGGATTTAACAAGATGTAAACCAGTGTTTCCCAACCAGGGGTACAAGTACCCTTAGAGGCACTCGAGCACATTGCAGGGGGTACTCGGCAGTGTCGCTGCCAGGTGTAGGGGAGATTTTTAAAAAATGTTTTAATTCTAATTTGAGTAAATTTGAGTTAAAGAAAATAGAGAAAATGCCTGAGAATTACATTTTCAAATTAAGGAGATGAAATAAAATGATTTTCATTTAATAATCTGTTGTGTCACGTTCTACTTTTGGAGAATTATCAACACGTGTGAGTGAGGGAGTACACGAGGTATGACAAAAAGGCTCAGGGGGTACACAAGACACTGATGTAAACCATGAGTAAACCAAGACTAAAGGGTCATGGATGCCCTTGAATACAAAGAACAAACAGGACTATAAATCTACTATGAATCTCTCTGACCTCTGACCTCTGACCTGTGTGTTCCAGAAGGCTCCATGTGCCCACTGTGCTGAGAGAATATGGGGGCTGACCGCTCAGGGCTACAAGTGTATCAGCTGCAGATTGCTGCTGCATAAGCGCTGCCACCGACTCTACTCCAAGACCTGCCCTGGGCGCATGGTGAGTACCCACATCCAGGAGCACCCACATCCAGGAGCACCCACATCCAGGAGCACCCACATCCAGGAGCACCCTGCTGGGAGCCCTGAGAGTCACGCACACCATATTAAAGGAAAAGTAAAGTTTTTTTTTACAATTTGAGCCTTATTTCGGTAATAAAACAAGTTGTTTTACTCACCCATAGCACTTTGGTGTCATATGGAGCACTTCAGAGATGTTTTAGATTAGCGTTAGCCTAGCGCGACTTCTAGCCATAGCTCGGGGCATATAATATATTCCCCAAGCATGTAATATGCCCCGTGAGGGCTCCAAATAACACAAACTTTAGCACTTTTCAAATCATAGAAGCTCGATGTCTTAGTCTATGATTTCGTTTGAAGCAAAAGTGGCCTGTAATCCGAGATTTATCCATAGTTTATAGCTTTGCATTTCATGTTTGGGTCCCGGGAGCTGAGAGCGCAGTCTGCACATGCGCACTGGCGTCCTCATCTACTCGAAACTATGGCTAAATCTCGGATTACAGGCCACTTTTGACCACACGGAATCGTAGGCTAAGACATCGGGCTTCTATGATTTGAAAAGTGCTAAAGTTTGTGTTATTTGGAGCCCGCAAACATGTGCCCCGAGAACTCACATGATGGAGATCGCAAATCTAAAACATGCTCCATATGACACCAAAGTGCTATGGGTGAGTAAAACAACTTGTTTTATTACCGAAATAAGGCTCAGATTGTAAAAAACGTTACTTTTCCTTGAAGCTAAGTTATAGAAGTTATAAAAGCAGATATAAGCACTTGATCTTGTGATAAAGCGCTGCAATTCCAGACTTGTGGAGCAGATGTGTTCGCAAAACAAAGCTATGAGAAGAAAATAATCCCGCACTCCCTCTTGCAAAATGTAAGATTTATTCAGACATGCAACGTTTCGGCACTAGGCCTTCATCGGGCATCAGGCTATTTTGCGGGATTATTTTCTTCTCGTATGTTCTGGTACTGCTCCCTCTCTTCCAACGCACCCATTTGAAGAAATTGAAGTGTGAAGTTCTCATTCTTGTATAGCAAAACAAAGCGAGCAAACTGTTTCCTGTTTACTGATGGAGCAGTCCAAGATGGAAAAGATGGTACAGTATTTCCAGACCCTCTCACCTTAGCCAGTCCCAGTGCTTTACAAAAAGAGATGGAGGAGACAGCAAATACTAAGTGTCTTTGTGTGAGTTGCTGAGATTGGCCTTATCACTGAACAATATATGATATAACATATATATAATGATAAAATATACAATCCAGGACCAAAACATTGACACAGAGAGTACTTGATAGAAATGGCCTCATGGACAGTACCTCAGAAAGAACCAGGCTATAAGTTCTATTACTCAGCTCACTGCTCAGGGTTTCTCTTCTTGCAGACAAGAACCTTGGTGAGACTTGAGCAAGACTCAGTCAGTCCCTCGTCATATCCACATGCACTTTACACCTTAGCATGCCCCATAGCAGCTCTCTGCTCTCAAACCTCCTCCACACGACACAAAGGCTCTTCTTGACTAAATAATCAATGTGTGAGTGAAGTGAGTGCATTATTGACCAGTATCTGACAGGCTTTGTCTACAGAGACCCAGATAAGGCACAGGGGTCGGGTCAGAGGACCCCAAGCTCACACCAACGCCACATTTCCACACACATCTAAAGCATGGGCCTCTTCACACTGCTGCACCACCAGGCCTTCTTTAGGGTTTTCTGTGGGTATCTAAAGGGCTTACTGAATGTGTTCCTCCAGGATCCAGGCATGCCCTCTCCTGCAGAGTCCAGGGCCGAGGAGGAGGACATCCCCCCGGAGCACATGGACGGTAGAGATGGAAGTATGTGATGGGTTTAGAAGCGCAGACAGATGATTGTCTGTGGGGTAAAGTTATGCTCTTATGAATGACTATATGCAGAGGTGGCTAATACTCATTTATATTTACAGTGGTCCCTCGCTCTATCGCGGTTCACTGTTTGCGGCCTTGCTGTTTCGCAGATACATTTTTTTTTTAATTTTTTTATAGTGTAACATTGTGTTCTGCGTCCTGATTGGGTAAGAGACTAGACCAGGACTAAACGTGGACTAAACCAAGTCTAGACCAGAAGTAAACCAGGTCTAGACCAGGTCTAAACCAGGTCTAAACCTGGACTGGACCTGGACTAAACGAGGACTGGACCAGGTCTAGACCTGGACTAAACCGGGACTAGACCAGGTCTAAACCAGGATTAACCACCACATGCCGCTCTTTGCTGGTTTCGCGCGGCTGGTTTGTGGCTCGGGTTGAGAGGACGCGGTCCGGGCGCCGCGGTTCGATCTCGTGCTCGCAGCTCCGGTGTACGCGCGGCCTCGCGCCGGTCGTGCTGCTCTGTCACGGATTTGACCACGATGAGGGATGCACGTGTCGTGCACTTCTCCAAGGGGTTGGTGTGCGTCGTGTCCTGGGACGTGGCAGTGCTCCTCGCGCGTCCGGCAGGGCTTCCGGAGCCGTGTCTCCCCCCATGCTTCACTATTAATACATTTTGTTGAAAATCTATGAAAGTTTGAGTGTTTAAACGAGAGAGAAATGTGAGAAAAGGTTAATTCCAGTCTGAGAAAAGCGTATAATGTGTGTGGTGAGGCATATAAAGTTTCACTTATTGCGGGTTATTTCTGGAACCTAACCCCCGCGATAAATGAGGGATTACTGTACTACATTTTATTACTACATTTTATATACATTTACTACATAACTACATTTTCTCACTTTTCTTACTTTTGCTTGAGTAATATATTGTGCAGTGTAACAATACTCTTATCTGAGTAAAACTTGTGCTTCTTCTTCCCACTGAGTCACAGTGACAAAAACTTTGTGACAATATGACATGATTTGAACTTCTATGTTTCTTGCAGTGCTCCTTCAGATATTATTTAGTTTGTCTCATTTTTATGTATATGCTTTAGAAATACCAGATTTTGTACATTATTTAATGTTTTGTCCTTCACTTTAACTTCAAAATTATAAAACAAATATTACGCCCAGACAGTTAATCTTTAAATGACTCATAGTTGAGTAGTAGTCTTACTCTTACAAACTTTTCACACCAAGGCTTGCTGTACCAAGACTATAACAGGACTATTCCAGTCTAACTAGGGCTAAACTAGATCTAAAGTAGGACTACAATGATGCTACAGTAGCTAGGGATGTCAACAATTAATCGATTAACGATTAATTGTCAATTAAGACGTTAGTCGAACAAAATGCACAGCCGGCCGCAGGTGCCAACGGCACTGCTCAGCAGCCCCGGGTGTACGCACGAGGCGAGATCGAACCGCGGCAGCCGGCCCGCAGCCCAGGCCCCGAGCTTCGCGCGGCCGGCCCGCGGCTCGGGCCCCGAGCCACAAACCAGCCGCACGAAACCAGCAGCGGCCCAATCCTGGTCCAGTCCAGGTCCAGACCTGGTTTAGAGGTCTAGACCTGGTCCAGTCCACATTTAGTCCTGTTCTAGTCTCTTAGCCAATCAGGACAGAACACAGTGTTACACTATAAAAAAAATGATAAAAGGAGAAATTCAATTTGTCAACTGGACAAAGTTTGTTTGGTCGAAAACGTTTCGCCGCTCATCCGAGAGGCTTCGTCAGTTCTGTTTCTAGTGCTGGTTAGACCCTGTTTATATCTAGCTGCAGGGAGGAGCTAGTTGAGATAGTTTCTGAGCTATTTCAGTGTAGGAGCTCCTCCCTGCAGCTAGATATAAACAGGGTCTAACCAGCACTAGAAACAGAACTGACGAAGCCTCTCGGATGAGCGGCGAAACGTTTTCGACCAAACAAACTTTGTCCAGTTGACAAATTGAATTTCTCCTTTTATCATGGATTCTACCTGGACGACTGAGGGACTCTTCACGTATATTAAAAAATGTTACACTATTAAAAAAAAAAAAAAAAACGCGACTGAGCGAGGGATTACTGTATTTTGTTATTCAGCATCAATACATTTGTCTGCTTTTTACTAAGGAATAATTCATTGAGGAATATACAATATAATAATACTATGATATATTTAGGACTCAGTGTTATGTTACTATAGCTTATATTCTTAAAGACTCTATGGAAACACTAAAATTCAGGTGAAAAACGCCGCTTATCAATTAATCGTTAATCGATCGATAAGGTCAATCAACTATCAATTAATGAATTAATCGATAATTTGCATCCCTAACAGTAGCTATTAAAATATCTTAAAAGAGGCTAAAATATATGTTCAATATTAATTAATAAATAAATAAATAAATAAATGCATTCATTAGGCAAATACTAAAACTGCAGAGGAATGATGTTTGTCAAATCCTTCAGTCATCTAGGTAGAACACATGGCAGAGGAATGAGTAAATAAGTGATTAAAGATTGATCAAACATGCACAAATAACTTTAAATACAATTTTGAGGGAGTAAATTGTGAGGGGAAAAATTATAACATGGTTAAAAGCTCTAAAAAATCCATCTGGCAAAATATGGATGCTTTATGGGAACAGTGAGGATATGGTTGGTTCTGAAATGAAGCCCAGCTCCACTGTTCCCTCTACTGGACAAGATGAGGAACAACAATAACTGTGTCATTCCCTGTGTGTGTCCTGCTACTGCTTCACCCACTTCATATTGATGTAAATGACATTAAAATCAGTCTCTTTGTTTCCTTGTCTTTCAGTCTCGTTTATACCCCACAACTGCACCGTGGACAAAACGGAGGACCAGCACACTCAAGTGAGACTCTTAAGCTATATTTATACTATTTATAGTGTATATTTTCTGTGATAACTGGACCTATGATGAAACAAAACCTGACACAAAGTAAGGGTCGTCTCTGTCCGCTCAAATGAACAAAGGATTTCAAGTCACAAGACTCTGTTTAGTGGTATGGTACCTATCCATAGTTTTACATCAGTCCAGTGGCAGTTGGGGAAAAATACTGAATCCTAAAAGAAGAAAGAAAGAAATAAAGGAAACAGTTTTTAAAAGGAATCTGTCTATGACAGCAATATTCAAAATTCCATCCAAAATGCAGACAATGCACAGGGAAACAAAAAGTAATTTATTTCAATCTCTCAGTAACTATTGTGTGAACAAAAAAAAGTTTGACCCTTGTTTACAGTTGTTTACATGGTTGCTAGGTAACACTCAAGTAGGCACTGCTCTGTCTGAGGCTTTGTTACTCGAGTGAGACTTTAATCTTTCTAACACAGTCTAACGAGAAAGGGCTGACTTAACTGAACTAGAACAGGAGAGATGATTTATGCTGTTAAGCAAGTCCCTCTAAAATAACATTATAGTCACAGGTTGGGTAGCATTAGTCAACAGTTTTTCAGTTGGACACACTTTTTTGTTGAAAATCAAACTCCTAAACAGGACCATGAACACTTGCATTGATCACACACTCCTGAAAATCTATTCTTCCATCCATCCATCCATCCATTTTCTTCCACTTATCCGGGGCCGGGTGGTGGGGGCAACAGCCTAAACAGGGAATCCCAGACTTCCTTCACCCCGGACACTTCCTCCAACTCCTCTGGGGGAACCCCAAGGTGTTCCCAGGACAGCCGGGAGACATAGTCCCTCCAGTGTGAAAATGTGTTGTTTAAATCCAGTTGGTTGTTTAAAACCAATTGGTATTTATTTTCTTTAGTTTTCAGATGATTTTTTGGGTGCGTTTGCTTATTTGTGTACATGGTACCATGGTAACTGCTGTGGACAAAATTGTTGGTACCCGTCGGTTAATGAAAGGAAAACTCACAATGGTCACAAAAATAACTTGAATCTGACAAAAGTAATAATAAATTAAAATTCTATGAAATTTAACCAGTGAAAATCAGACATTGCTTTTCAACCATGCTTCAACAGAATTATATATATATAAAAAAAAAAAAAATCATGAAACAAGCCTGGACAAAAATGATGGTACCCTTAACTTAATATTTTGTTGCACAACCTTTGAGGCAATCACTGCAATCAAACAATTCCTGTAACTGTCAGTGAGACTTCTGCACCACTCAGCAGGTATTCTGGCCCACTCCTCATGAGCAAACTGCTCCAGTTGTCTCAGGTTTGAAGGGTGCCTTTTCCAGATGGCATGATGCAGATGCCAATTGCGATGTCAGAGGACCTCTATTCTCTAGGATCTTATGACTACTCACACTGTTATAGGGCATATCTGAAGATCATCGAAAGAGAAGGGTGATATGAATTGGGTGGGGGGGGCAGGGACTGGAATCAGAGGGCCGCTGGGCTATGGGGTACGGCAATCAGAGGGCCCCTGGGCCACGGGGTACAGCAATCAGAGGGTCCCTGGGACACGGGGTACAGCGATCAGAGGGTCCCTGGGCCACGGGGTACAGCAATCAGAGGGTCCCTGGGCTGGCCCTGCTGTAGTGCCTACTCCTAAGGGAGCCCTAACGTTTAGCAACTAGGGGTTCAAGGAAGTAGGGGGGAATGATTTTAGAGGGCCCTATGATTATGAAAGCCCTTGCTAAGGGTCACGACTTCTGGCTATGTGGGGGCCCTAGGGAGAGCCCTAATGAGAACAAGTCCCTTTGTTCACATTATTTTCAGTCTTTTCTAGGGGTACCGTCATTTTTGTCCAGGCCCGTTTCATGAGTTTATTTTTTAAAATAATTCTGTTGAAGCATGGTTGAAAAGCAATGTCTGACTTTCATTAGTTAAATTTCATGGAATTTTAATTTATTATTACTTGACTCAAGTTATTTCTGTGACCATCGTGAGTTTTTCTTTCATTAACCAAAGGGTACCAACAATTTTGTCCACGTGTGTACATGCAGAACATCCTCAGCTTGATGTCACTGCAAAGTATCAATATACTAGTATGTCATATCTGCTGGTTGTGTTCAACCAGGAAATAAAAATCTTAAAATTTTGACTCTTGTGAGCTTTAAAGCATGTTAGAATGTTGTTACAACAACATAACATGCTGTTGCCTCATCAAAAACAGACCTGGGGGGTATTCCACGAACGTCGCTAAACATAGCGGCGCCTAAGTGGTAAAGCCTCGCCTGAAGTAGCGGCAACTTAGCGTAAAGCCTGAAGTCGTTCCACTAACGCATTTCAGCTGCGCCTCAGCGGCGCTAACTTCAGCCGCGCCTATCCAGTCCTGGCCTAGACGCGTGCACGGGGGACGTAAGAAGCCCAGAACAAGCGACTGTCGAAAACGCGATCATGTCGAAGATTCGGGCCGATTATTTCAGCGCATCAGAACAGAAGTTGCTTTTGGAATTCTACAACACATTTGCAATAACCAAGGCGAGAGACATGGCGTGGCAGAAGATCGCCGAGCGCTTAAATACGTAAGTTAAGTCCTATAACAATGCTGAATGTTGAGTTTTTTAAGTATGTTTTCACCAGTGTCAAGGCAAGTCCGTGGGGGAGGGGATATGCTTCGGTTTGGCATGTGGGAGATGTGAGTTTGATTCTCAGAGAGGACAGTTGATGTCATAAATATTATATATTTGTAGAGCAGTCTTGTCAGTTGTAATTTATTTTTACTGTGTAAAAGTATTTGCTCCAACTAATACGTTAAATTGTGTTATCTTTTCTTTGAGCAGGAATAATGTGAAGAGGACTGTTTTGCATAAAAACATTTTGCAGAGTGGTAAGGAGGCTGATATTAATATTATTATTCAGTGAAATTAGTAATACTGTTGAAATGGTACCTTAATTTAATTTAAAATGAACAGTAGCTACCAAGCCACAGGAGGTGGGAGCCCCCCTCAAAATCTTTCACCTGCAGAGGAGCTGGCACTGGCCCTAAACCGGGGTCGCCCACTGGTGGAGGTAATTGAAGGAGGGACTCCATCAAAGATCCTTCCTGCGAGTTCTCGTGAAGAGTATATTCAAGGTATTCTCTAGGCTACTGCTTGCCTCAGCTGTGATCCAAGTATTTGTGTATTTTAATAGTATGCTTGTGTTCCTGTTACTGAAGATGGCGGACACTTGGACCCTCCTCAGCAGTCCTCCAGCAGTGTCTTGCCTGACCCTCAGCAGTCCTCCAGCAGTGACCTCACACCAGAATGTCATACCTAATGTCTTTTATTGTTTTATGCCTATTGATGGAAATTGATAAATAGTATTTCATTAAAGAGGCTTGCACAGCATCTCTGAAGCAAATTTGTTGAATCACTGAAATGTTGCATCATGGAATGTGCCTGTTATTTGGCTACATTTTGTTTTAAAAGTAAAGGTTTACCTTTAACTGTATTCTTTGATAGAGATGTCACATAAAATATAAAGTGTCAGTGTCGTCAAGTGAGAGTGATGTTAGGCCCAGCTGATTTAAGTTCTATGATGATATGAATAATTGTAGGTTCAATTAATTCACATTTGTGTAATGTGTGGCAAATGTAAATTCGTGAAGATGTAACACATAATTGACTTGGGCATGAATAACTAAGAGGAATCGAACCCAGGACACCCACGTGAAAGACGCAGTGCTTAACCACTCGACCAAAGTCTTTCTCTGTGCTACCTCTAGAATTCTTCTATTTGATAATGTCGTAAAGACAGCAGCTCAAAAGAATATTTTTAAATTACCATATTTTCCACACAAGGCGCATCGGATTATAAGGCGCACCTTCAATGAATGGCCTATTTTAAAACTGTTTTCATATATAGGGCGCGCTGCATTATAAGGCACATAGAATAGAAGCTTCAGTAGTGGCTGACTACGGTAGCCATGATTAACCAATATGATCCATATACGTATAAGGCGCATCGGATTATAAGGCGCACTGTCGGCTTTTGAGAAAATGTAAGGCTTTTAGGTGGGCCTTATAGTGTGGAAAATACGGTACTGGAAATTTGTCAAAACTGACCAAGAATGTAAGGTAACTTTTTTTTTGCTGATATTGTTTTCGGACAACACAGATAATCATGTGGGAGGTGTGCGGAACTGTTTTTTGACACTACGTACGTATTCTCTGCGACACGACATGTTTAAGCCACATCTTTAGCCTGCACCGGACCAGGCTAGCCACAGAAACCATGTTGCCCCAGTAACTCAGCGGGGACTAAGGTTAGCGAGAGTCATGGAACTGAACTCTCACTAAAACTTGCGTGGACTGTCGAATAAAGCCGGGCTTTGCGCTTAGCCGCGTTTGTGGAATACCCCTCTGGAGTTTTTTTTCACACATGTTTGAGTAATCCTATTTTCAGACTAATAGTTTGTTTACATCTCCAAAGCTCAAAATGCTTCCACATTGTGATATAATGAAGCAGTGGTTTACCTTCTACCTTTAGTTCAGTAGAGATTGGCAATTCTAGAGTTGAAATCATCCAAATGATTCTAGTGAAGGTATATGAAGTTTAAAAACACAGTGGTGCATGACATTGCAAGCCTAAATAAGGGTTTGTGTGTTAAACATGTGTGTATGAAATAACTCTGGGTATGTTTGTGATGAGGAAACAACATTATAACATAGTAAAAATAAATGACATGAGCAATGTGCCAAAGTGTTTATGCAAGGAACAAGTTCCACAGATTTCGATACTTAATTTGTGAACAAGCTAGAAAATCACATTTTGAATCCCATATGCTGTTACAGTATATGCAGAGATATACAGTTGTGTTCATGGTTTCAGGTTCCTGTTACACGCAACATTTTTTTCCCCATTCATAAGATATAATATTTAGTTTGAAATTATTAAAGGGTGCCGTACCTGTTTTTTAGTGTCTTAAAATCTGAACCACAACAGAACTAGTTTATTTTAAACAGTTTGCAGTGGTTAAAAGTTCTTCCTCACTTACTTCTGCATTCTGAGCATCCTAATTATTCACCACGATGAGTTTATAAGAGCTTTTCACAACTTTCAGAGACCAGAGCAGAGTTTTGCCACAGTATTGCTAGCGACAACTAGCATGCTAACACGTTGTCACAGTTGCTCAGTAGTTTGTGGTCCCCCAAACCGAAGGTTGGAGGATCAAGTTCTGTCGTTTTATCCTGAGGCGAGACACCACACCAAATTGCCTAGTATGAAAGTGGTGTGAGTGATTTGTGGTGGTCGGAGGGGCTGATTACCCCGATTGGGAGTCTTGCTTCTGTCAGCTGTGGCTACAATAGAATCTAACCCCCACCAAGTGTGTGTGAATGAAGAATGACACAGTGGAGGAGTTTGAGAGGCTTCGGCAGGCTTGTAACACACATTATAAGTGTAAGGCGTTAGTATTACTATTAACACGCACTTCCTGTTTCTCAAACAATAAAACTTATAATTAGACTTATAACACAGACTTATTTTGACCTCAAGAGCTGCTTATACAATATGTATGTACTGGGGCAGGATCAATTTTGCCCATATACATAGAAATAATCTGGTACACAATCACTATAGCAACAGTCCTAATAATTCATAATTCTTAAACAAATGAATGGATAGGCTATTTCCCTGTCTGCAATTATAAAATCCAATTCTAGAATCATTTTGACACAACCTCATCAGATGTTCCGTAAGCCTAGATAAGTCTAGTCCTTCTGACCATGTCGTCTGTGTCCCCTGCAGGAGCTCTCAGCAGTGGTGGATGGTATCGATGGCATTAAGCTGTCCCCCAGTCTGTCCCCCGTTCTGTCCCCTGGTCTGTCTCCCGGCCTGTCTCCTGGTCTCTCTCCAGCCCTGTCCTCTGGTCTCTCCCCTGGCCTCTCTCCAGGACTATCCCAGAGCCTTTCTCAGAGCCTGTCTCCGGGGGTGTCTCTCGGGCTGGCAGACTTTGAGCTGGTGCGGGTGATCGGAAGGGGGAGCTACGCCAAAGTCCTGCTGGTCCGGCTGAAGAAGGACGAGCAGCTGTACGCCATGAAGGTGGTGAAGAAAGAGCTTGTGCATGATGATGAGGTCAGTGCACATGGTCACACGCTCACGAGAGGGGGAGTGGAATGGAATTCTGAGCAAATGTTTCATAGTAACCAAAGAGCCAATCAGAAGCCAGGTTGTTAAAGGTACGCGCCCCTTCTCATCTGGACCACTGGATTCTCTGTTCTAAAAGTTCATATCTTGATTTAGGGACAAAATAGTGAAATAAAAACCCCAGGATCACGTAGAGTGGGATAACAAACATTTTAAGTTCAGAATGATGAGCCTTACGGTAGCAGTTACAGAGAGAGGGGCAGCCATTTTAAGTAGAAAGTGAATCGAGTCGATGGAATCGATTTGTGGCTCTGCCACTTCCTATTTGGAACGTGGAGTGTAGCATCTTAGCTATGTCTACTTAGTCTTTATTTAATAAATTACCCTGCAAGCTTGTTTTATTTTAAATTTCGCAGTATGGATGAAATAGAACTTCTCTTTATTTGACCAAAGTCAAAGTGTACTTTATTGTCAGTTCACTATGTAACAGACATTACACAGAGGATTAAAATTGCGTTTCACTAGACACCAAATGTGCAATTTAACTAACTAACTAAGACATACAGGCAAGCATATACTCTTCCAACAAGAATGAAAGTTTGAGGTAGAATGAATTGTGCAATATGTAAGGTATAAAAGAGGTAGAGGTAGAATGAAATGTGCAATATGTAAGGTGCTAAAGTGAAGGTGCAATTTGAAAAGTGCAAGAGTGCTGAAAGCTGCAAGGACATCAGTGTGTGTGAGATTATTTTTTTGGATGTCATTAACAACAACAAAATTCATTAATTCATCTTCTTCCGCTTTTTCCATTCTCTGGGTCGCGGGGGCAGCAGTCCAAGCGGTGTTCCACTGCCCAGAACACAATGCACCAGCCCTCATGAATCCTTCCGTGGGTGGTGGGTCCACAGGAGGACGGCTCACGTCACAACGGGCCTTGATTTATCTTCTGCCATGGGGGCTACCAGTGTTCGCAGACACTGGGGGCGAGGTGGGGTTAAGTGTCTTGCCCAAGGACACAACAACAAAATGTTTATGGAATTTTCTTCAGTCTTTTGATTAGCCTGATGGCTTGTGGAAAGAAGCTGTTTCTGAGTCTATTTGTGTGGCACCGCATGCTGCAGTACCGCTTTCCAGATGGTAGGAGGGAGAACAATTTGTGTGCTGGATGGGTAGTGTCCTTGATGATATTGATGGCTCATTTGGAGGAGCGTGATGTGAATAAGTCCTGAATGGCAGGTTGGGGTGATCTGATAATCTTTTCTGCAGTCCTCACCACTCTCTGTAGAGCCTTCCTGTCCGCCGCTGAGCAGCTGCCGTGCCAGACAGAGAGGCTGCTGGTGAGGATGCTCTCAATGGCACCCCTGTAGAAGGTGGTTAGTGCAGAAGTGGGGAGGTTTGCTCTCCTCATCCTGCGCAGGAAGTGAAGGCGTGTCTGTGCTTTCTTGACCAGGGAGGTGGTGTTTGTGGTCCATGTGAGGTCGTCTGTGATGTGTACTCCCAGAAACTTGGTGCTTTTCACAGACTCCACGGCACTACCATTGATTGTGAGTGGGGTGTGTGTCATGTGTTTTTTTCCTAAAGTCCACAGTTATTTCTTTTGTTTTGTTGACATTGAGCTGTAAATTGTTACTGTCACACCAGTTGATGAGTTGATGTACCTCTCTGTATGCCGAGTCATCGTCGTCAATGATGAGGCCCACCACTGTTGTATCATCAGCGAATTTGATGATGTTATTCGATGTGAATCTGGCACAGCAGTCGTGGGTCATCAGTGTGAACAGCAATGGAGACAGCACACATCCCTGGGGGACCTGGTGTTAATGATGGTGGTCTCTGAGGAGTTTTTACCGACTCCTACTGTCTGTGGTCTGTTAGTGAGTCTGTTAGTCAGTTGCCCTTCCTCCTCCTCCCACACTTTGTAGAACTCATCCTGCTTTATTAAAGGTTAAATCTTGTGTCAAAACAGACCCAAATCTGCATAAGGCATTCATAGTAAAGCATCATATTTTCACTTCTCTATGCACAGCACATGTAAATAATCCATGGCTGTAGTAATTTATGGCTGACTTCAAACAGCATGTGTGAGGATCCAGCGCTTTTACTGTAGAAACTCTGATTAGCTCATATTCTATTCACAACATCCTCATAGTGATGCTTCCCCCATGCACCTAGTAGGGGTAGGGGTTGGTATGGGCTCTGGGGCCGGTATGGGGCCCGGGTCTACTGTGGGCATAAAACATGTGCCCTTAGGCTAACCACTGGCAGCCCGGGACATCAAACATGCACCCAGCCCCTCACTGTGTCCCCCTGCACCCAACTACTCCACATGGGGGCGTCTCTGATTACTCAGCATGGTGATGGGCTGCAAGCATTGTGGTTATTACAATAAATGCTTAAGACACAATTTTGGGAAAACTGTAATTGTGATTAGATGTGTTACTTTTACAACTTCAGGAGCATTCACATGTGAGAGGAGGCTGAATCCCAGAATCCCATGCATTTCCATGCACACGACAGAGACGGGAAGAGGAGAATAGACATGATATGTAGTTCTTTTCAGAGGACTTTCTATTAACTAAATCATTTCAGACTTTGACATTTGCTAACTGAAAACTGAGATTTCGATTTGTTTGCAATAGACTGTGGCTTTGTGGTGTGTGTAATGTCTCATTCTGTGCATTTGACCCTTTCTTCATTGTTGCTGAGTAGATTTGAGCAAATATAGTGATAAAATCAAACATGGTCATGTCATCACATTGTGTAACATTATGGTGACATGACATTCAACTTTGAACACAGTTAAGAAAGTACATTTTGCAAATGGGGCCCATAGCATTTGTCAATATAGATAACACATGTAACAATTAGCTATCTAATCAATTTTTAAAACATCTCTCCTATTACTAGAGACCAAGAGATTTAACCCGAAGTACAAGTATGAACTAGATACACATACACAGATGCATTTATTTAACCTTTATTTAACCAGGTAAAAACCCATTGAGATCAAGACCTCGTTTACAAGGGTGACCTGGCCAAGAGGTCAGCAGCACACGTCCAGAGTAAAATAACAGTAAAATATCAAATGTAAAGTGCAATAGTTGTAAACAGTAAAATTAAGTGCAAATTATATTAAAAAGGTGCAAACAATTGTAAACACAAGCGATAAAATGCGTTAGTTAAAATGACAGTACATTTAAAAACACAGACACTGATTTATGTTTTTTTTTTGCCGATTATATAAAAAGAAGCGAAATGTTTTAAATGAGACAAGTTCAGTCATTTTCAGTTCAGTTTGAAGAGCCGATGGAGCGGAAAAGCTAAAAGCCTGCTTTCCTAACTCAGTCCTAACACGAGGAACTTGCAGTTGAAAAATGTCACTAGATCGCAAGGCATAAGCATTGGTAGGTCTTTGAAGCAATGTACAAAGATACGAGGGTGCCAAATCGATGAGTGCCTTGTAAACCAATAGCAACCAATGAGTGTACCTTCGTGTGCTCAGAGAAGGCCACTCTGCTTTGGCGTACAGTTCGCAGTGATGAGTAAGGCCATTACAACCAGTCACAAACCTCAAAGCACAATGATACACTGTATTTAAGGACTGAAGACATTTAGATGACGCAGTCATGTACAAGACATCACCATAATCCAGCAGAGGAACAAAAGTTGCTGAAACAAGATGTTTACGAGCTCTGAGTGAGAAACAAGATTTATTACGATAATAAAAACCTAGTTTCACTTTTAGTTTGCGCACCAGATTGGCAATATGTAGCTTGAACGAGAGCTCAGAGTCAAGCAGAAAACCAAGGTATTTGTAACTGCTGACAAGTTCTATTGATCTTCCTTGGACAGTTAGGGTTAGGGTTTTTATTTCAGGCATGTCCTCAGGAAAAAGACACTTATGAGAAAACACCATAACTTTAGTTTTCTCAGCATTTAAAACTAATTTCAGGGACTGCAGACGTGTCTGAACAATATCAAAAGCAGATTGTAAATACTCGAAGGCCTGTACTAGTGAGGTAGAGCAGCAATAAATTACTGTCTCATCGGCATAAAAGTGGTAAGTGGCATTTGACAAATTAAAACATAAATTATTGATATAAATAGAAAATAAAATGGGTCCCATCACTGAGCCCTGTGGCACTCCTTTTGTGACTTTAAGGGAAGTTGAAAAAGATCCAGACATGTGCACACTCTGTTTTCTATTTGACAGGTAGTCAGCAAACCAATCAGCAGCTTGGTTTGACATGCCTATACTGTTCAAGGAGTTAACAAGGAGAGAGTGATCCACAGTATCAAAGGCCTTGGACAAATCAATGAACAAAGCAGCACAATAATGCTTGCGATCAAGTGCAAGGATAAAATCATTAAACACTTTTAAAGAGGCTGTGACAGTGCTGTGCTGTTTTCTAAAACCAGATTGAAAATCAGTTAAAATGTTGTGTGATTCTAAAAACACCTTCAGTTGGTCACTGACCAGCTTTTCAAAGACTTTTGCCACAATACATAATTTAGAGATTGGTCTGTAATTGTTGACTTCTGAAGGGTCACCTCCTTTTAAAAGAGGAAGCACAAAAGCAGATTTCCAGACATTCGGAATTTTGCTGGAAGTCAAACTTAGATTAAAAATATGCGACAAAGGCTCAGCAATAAAATCAGCAGCCAACTTTAAAAATAAAGAGTCCAACTTATCTGGCCCAGCTGTTTTCTTGATGTCCAGATTTTTAAGTTTGTTAAGAACATCGGACACAGACACATTTTTAAAATAAAATCTGTGTTCGAAAGGGCAGTTATTTGAAGAATCAAAATTTGAAACACAGCTTGAAGGATCAGGATATAAAGAATCGAAAAGTGAACCTGCTGATATAAAGTGTTCATTGAAATGATTTAGCATGGTAGATTTATCTGTTATGTTTTTTCCATCTTTGATTAAGAAATTTGGAAGATCACTATCTTGTGTTGGGTCAGAAATTGACTTCACAGTTTTCCAAAACTTTTTGGGGTCATTTAAGTTATTTGTTGTTTCTGAAAGATAGAAATCTGATTTTGCTCTTTTAACTGACGAAGTGCATTTATTTCTCAATTGTCTGTATCTGAGCCAATCAACTTCAGACTTACTTTTCCTTGCCCTAGCCCAAGCGGCATCCCTATCTTTAAGGAGATTGTCAATATCAAGGGAAAACCAAGGATTTTTTCGCGCTTTAACTCTGTAAGTTCGCAAGGGAGCATGTTTGTTGATAAGTCTTATTAATTCTTCATAAAAGTACTGCCATGCTAGATCAACATTGTCAAACAGGGACACTCTACTCCACTCGAAATTGGATAGATCATGGATAAATGCTTGATCATTAAAGTGTTTAAGATCTCGTTTTACAATGATACGAGGTTTTGTTTTCGGTAATTTAACATTTCTGATAGTGGTAATGGCACAATGATCACTTATATCGTTAGCAAAAATGCCTATGTCGGTGTATTTGTGTGGGGTGTTTGTCATAATTAAATCAATGAGGGTCGATCTAGAGGGATGCTTTATATTAGGCCTGGTAGGGCTATCTATTAGCTGAACCATGTTTAAAGAATCACAGACAGATTTTAAACTCTCAGATTTTGTCGTCAACCAATCAAGATTCATGTCGCCTATCAGTAAAAGTTCATTACAATTTAAAGCCATCACCTGATTAAACAGTGATGCAAGGGCCTCACTGCAAGCTGATGGGGGTCTGTAACAGCCCACAACTGTGAGACACAGAATTCAAGTTTCAGGGCAAGAAATTCAAATTGCTTCTGAACGGACAGGGAGGAAAGGACAGTGGCATTAAATTTATTTTTTATATAGATGGCTACACCTCCACCTTTTTTGAGTCTGTCACAACGAAAGATATTATATCCTGATATAAAGATGTCCTTGTTTGAGACAGATTTATTCAGCCATGTTTCAGAAAGTACAAGAATGTCAGTATCAGTGGATTTGATCCAAATTTTGATTTCATCTAATTTGGGCAACAGACTACGAACATTTATATGTATAATACCAAGACCTGATCTGGTTCTAAATTCTTCAGGAGTCTCAATATGATTTATCTGGGGGCCTGGATTTGGTTCTACATTGCCTGAGAGCAATGTAGAATACTATTATAATATCATATACAGTTGTCATCAATTAGAGGTCTTTCTATTTTTCTAGAAGTCCAATTTTATTTTCCTTTAAAAAATTAACACAGATGCTGCTTTTCCCCACCCACTCGTCCTATTGGTCAACCACTGTAAGGCAACTGAATTTAACCAATCACAGTGAAATGAACTTTCCGAAGCAGATGACTTTACTTACCTCTTTAAAGCAAGAGAAAAGAATGCAAAGTGTACATGAATTGTGATGTTTTTGCCATATTGCCCACCCCCCTGTTCTATTCTATTCTATTCCATTCCCAGGGGCAGTCTTGGTCAGGACTACCTTATCTGGGGTTGTGACCTATTGTGTAGGTTTTAAGGTTGATGAGAGAAACTGGAGAGAACCCAGCCCCTCAAAATTTAGTTTGTCCACAGGTTATTATTATGGCACCTATGTTTACATGTGAGTCTATTTGTTTAATAGTGATCTATTTGTTTACATGTGACTCTTGTGCCCTGTGTGTGTAGGACATCGACTGGGTGCAGACGGAGAAGCATGTGTTTGAGCAGGCCTCCACAAACCCTTTCCTGGTGGGACTGCACTCCTGCTTCCAGACGCCCAGCAGGTAACCCTCTGTGCCCTGACCTTTGTGCCCTGACCTCCTCTGTGCTCCTCTGTGCCCTGACCACCTCTCTATGCCCTGTCCTCCTGTGTGCCTTAACCCTCCTCTGTGCCCTGTCCTCCTTTGTGCCCTTTCCTCCTCTGTGCCCTGTCTTCTTCTGTGGCCTGTCCTCCTCTGTGCTCTGGTCTCCTCTGTGCCCTGACCGCCTCTCTATGCCCTGTCCTCCTGTGGCCTGTCCTCCTCTGTGCCCTGACCCCTTCTATGCCCTGTCCTCTCCTTTGTGCCCTGTCCTCTCCTCTGTGCCTTAACCCTCCTGTGTGCCCTTTCCTCCTCTGTGCCCTGTCTTCCTCTGTGCCTTAACCCTCCTCTGTGCCCTATTGTCCTCTGTGCTCTGTCCTCTCCTCTGTGCCTTAACCCTCCTCTGTGCCCTGTCCTCCTTTGTGCCCTTTCCTCCTCTGTGCCCTGTCTTCCTCTGTGCCCTGTCCTCTCCTCTGTGCCTTAACCCTCCTCTGTGCCCTGTCTTCCTCTGTGCCCTGTCCTCTCCTCTGTGCCTTAACCCTCCTCTGTGCCCTGTCTTCCTTTGTGCCTTAACCCTCCTCTGTGCCCTGTCCTCCTCTGTGCCCTATTGTCCTCTGTGCTCTGACCTCTCCTTTGTGCTCTGTAGGTTATTCCTAGTAATAGAGTATGTGAATGGAGGAGACCTGATGTTCCACATGCAGCGGCAGAGGAAGCTCCCGGAGGAACATGCGAGGTACTTGTCAAGGGCCCGTCGCACCGGGACCCATCACACAGGGGCCCTTCATACAGGGGCCTGTCACACAGGCTCCAAACAGAACATGAAGCATGGTATAAATGTCCTGTCACAGCTCTTCACAGTGGCGCCGGCCTCTATCGCTCCCTGTCGTCTGTGCTGTAGAGGCACAGCCGTACATATGCAAAGCAGCATGGTACTCATTGATAATGATGATCCATATTCATGAGTGCTGCTACGGGTGGGCGGGGGTGGTACGACTCTCCGCTATTCATGTCAATGCTGGCAGGTTAAACAGATAATGCTTTGTGAGTGGGAAAAGCCCGGGGTGAAGGGGGAGGAGGGAGAATAGGTCTCAAAGCATTATAATCCCTTTTGGAGTGATTGCTTTGTACAGAAATGTGAGTGAACAGACATGACAGAGATCCACACATGAGCCGTAGAAGCAAAAATCAGCAGAGATCCAAGACGCCAAGACATTAGCAGTCAATTATGTCTGATTTAGGAGAACAGAGACGACTCTTTCCTATTGGCCCTTCTGTTCTATCGGTGGAGCTTTTAGCCAAGTAATCAAGTAGATGATGCCAATTTGTAAGGCCAATTCTGACCAATTAGATTTTGGGCTATTTTTTCCAAATGCACAGTAGAGTAGAGTAATATTGCATAGTGGACATTTACTTCACTGACCCTCAGTATACACTTAACCACAGCTCTCAAGTCTCACGCTTTGAGAGTGTGACACACGCATTTCATGCCCCCAGACCCCCCTAGCTTTTCGGTGACTTTCAGCTTTTTCCATTACTGGTCACTTTCATCCCTGTTTATATTAATGTATACAGTTTTAAGTTTAAAGGAAAAGTAACGTTATTTTACAATCTGAGCCTTCTTTCGGTAATAAAACAAGTCGTTTGACTCACCCATATCACGTTCGTGTCATTTGGAGCTGTTTGAAGAAAGTTATGTTGTAGCGTATCCGTTTATTGGGCATTTGAATTCGGGGCATTACTTTGCGCGTCTCCAAATAACACAAACTTTAGTCACTTTTCAAATCAAACTAGAAGCCCGATTGTCTTAATGTAAGATTTCGTTTGAAGCAAAAGTGGCCTGTAATCCGAGATTTATCCATAGTTTTCAGCTTTGCGTTTCATGTTTGGGTCCCGGGAGCTGAGAGCACAGTCCGCACATGCGCACTGGCGTCCTCATCTACTCGAAACGTGTCCCCCCGACGGCTTACGCGCGGAATACGCGCGGCCCAGAGCCGAACTGCCCATGGTGAGTCGCGGTGTTACATTAAGACATCGGGCTTCTATGATTTGAAAAGTGCTAAAGTTTGTGTTATTTGGACACCGCAAAGTAATGCCCCGAGCATATGATACAGCACCATGTTAACGGATACGGGATCATTACTAGAACAGAACGGCTCAACATAAGTTCTGCGATACTGCTCCAATTGACAGAAAAATGCTATGGGTGAGTAAAACTACTTGTTTTATTGCCGAAAGAAGGCTCAGATTGTAAAAAAACGTTAATTTGCCTTTAAGCAGGACAGATATTTATTTTATTCTGCAAATTGTTCACTCGCCCCCCCCCCCCCCCCCGGTCCTCGAAAATTGCAGTCACACGGAGGAGGAGGAGCAGAATGGGCCTTACGTCTGATTGGTTCAAAGTCCTGTCCCTCAGAGTGAAAACCTGTATTGACACACACATTAAGAAAACTACAAAACTAGGTTCACAGTGCTTGTACATTCAGATCCAAAGGCCGTTTATATAAATCCAAACAGATAAATTGTAGAGGAATCCCACATGTTTGAGAAATGTGTATTTTCACAATTTAAATAATGATTTCAACATGAGCATGATTAATTTGCAGCCCTTATTATTACTGGAGTAATAAAGCAACATGTCCCATACCTAATCAAGGGAAGGAGTCTGGGTCTGCACAATTCCAGTGCAGTGTTAGATTTACTTTGTCATCTGCATTTTGTGAATCATAAACATCTCCTCAGCCAACAGTTCTGTGGCCCCAGCAGTGTTGTGTCATCATACAGGAGGCTGCCGATGAGAAAAGGAAATTCATATAAAACATTTCAAATACTTTTCTCATTGTTTTGTTAGATGTGATGGACATAACAGCCACAGGTGTCTTGTATTTGCACCAGTATCTGCACTAGGGATGCAAATTATCGATTAATTCATTAATTGATAGTTGATCGACCTTATCGATCGATTAACGATTAACTGATAAGCGGCGTTTTTCACCTGAATTTTAGTGTTTCAATAGGGTCTTTAAAGGTCCCATGGCATGAAATGAGGTTTTTGAACGTTAATGTGAGCTCCCCTACCCTGTTTAGGCCCCCATCCCCCATGGTTAAAAGTTGCGAAATGTCTAAACTGAGCATTTGCGATCCTTTTCTGCGTTAGAAAAAATCAGAGCTCAAACGGGCGATTTTGAACAAGGCACCTTATTGACGTCAGATCGAAAAAAAGAAATGCAAATGCAGTTCCACCCCCGTCTGTCTGAACTCAGCGTCTCTGTAAATCACGCCCAGAGAGTTTGGACTGCGAATGCGCTAGGCAATGCGAAATGCATTTTTTTATTTGCCTGGAGGCACGTCCGAGTGTTTCTAGGCTCGGAAGTCCTTTATCTGAGCCTCTGGACCTTTGAACAGCAGTGGTTTAATTTTATTTTCTGTGGAAATGTGTTTATTTTTCAATGGAACGCTTCTCATCTCTTCTCCGCGTAAAAACGGAAATGGATCAGAGTGGACAGCTGAGAGCGGAGAGTTTGGCCACGCCCCCACCCTCTACTATAGGCCATCTCTTTTCTCCTCATTTGTATTCAAGCAACAACGCCCATTATGGAGTGTTCAGAGAGAGAAAAATTACTCTTTCTCATCTTATCTCTGTTTCTCATGCACTGAGTGTTGATTTTGAAGAAGGATTCATTTACAGTATTAGGGAACCATTAAAGGAAAAGTAACATTATTTTACAATCTGAGCCTTCTTTCGGTAATAAAACAAGTCGTTTGACTCACCCATAGCACTTTCTTGTCATTTGGAGCTGTTTGGTGAAAGTTATGTTGTAGCGTATCCGTTAGCCTGAGTACTCAGGGCATTACTTTGCGGTATCCAAATAACACAAACTTTAGCACTTTTCAAATCATAGAAGCCCGATGTCTTAATGTAAGATTTCGTTTGAAGAAAAAGTGGCCTGTAATCCGAGATTTATCCATAGTTTTCAGCTTTGCGTTTCATGTTTGGGTCCCGGGAGCTGAGAGCACAGTCCGCACATGCGCACTGGCGTCCTCATCTACTCGAAACTATGGCTAAATCTCGGATTACAGGCCACTTTTGCTTCAAACGAAATCTTACATTAAGACATCGGGCTTCTATGATTTGAAAAGTGCTAAAGTTTGTGTTATTTGGACACCGCAAAGTAATGCCCCGAGCATATGATACGAGCACCATGTTAACGGATACGGGATCATTAGTAGAACAGAACGGCTCAACATAAGTTCTGCGATACTGCTCCAATTGACACCAAACTGCTATGGGTGAGTAAAACTACTTGTTTTATTGCTGAAAGCAGCTGAAAGCCATATAAAAGCATCAAGAAGTACCATGTCATGGGATCTTTAAGTGACAATCCTAACCCTCTTTTTCCTCTCTCCCTCCTCCCTACTGTCTCTCTTCTCTCCCTCCCTCTCTGTGTGCAGGTTCTATGCTGCAGAGATCTGTATAGCATTAAACTTCCTTCATGAGAAGGGCATCATCTACCGTGACCTGAAGCTGGACAACGTTCTTCTGGACCACGATGGCCACATCAAGCTCACTGACTACGGCATGTGCAAGGTCTGACCGGAGGGGGAGAGGAGATGGCGGGGGGGCACCATCTCCTCTCCTCTCTTTCCTCTCTCCCTCCCCTCTCTGTCCTTTCTCTCCCTTCTCTTCCGTCTCCTCTCCCTTCCACCCCCTCTCTTCTCTGTCCTCTCTCTCATTTCTCCTCTGTCTCTCCTCAGGAAGGTATCCAGCCTGGAGACACCACCAGTACGTTCTGTGGAACTCCAAACTACATCGCTCCTGAGATCCTGCGAGGAGAGGACTATGGTGAGGCCTGTGCGCGAGCGCGGATCTATCACAGTAATCCATGTATCATTTGTTCATTCATTTTTCAAAATAAAACCAAAAATAAAAAAACTGAAAAAAATATTTTCTTAATTATTTGTGTTTAAACGAATAATGGAAATGCTAACCTAGCATCTGAATATGTAAAGCAGTGGTTCCCAAACTCCCCCAATACAATAAAATCAAACATAAATTTGAATAAATGGAGCAATTAAAAACAAATTATGTTATGATATATAATGTCAGTTGTGTGCGTACGTACCGTGTGTGTGCATAAAAGATGGTGGAGGGGGCAAAAGAGAAAGAGAAGAGAAAAGAGTTTGTATGACACCTGGTGTTAAAAAGGGGCTGCTCCTTTAAAAAGCAATTGCTCGTTCTACAAGATGGGAAAATAGTAGCACAACTTGGAAGTGAATTCGATGTATATGGTTGATGCAGTAGAACAAAATCTCGGATGATTTTGACATTCCGCCCGGACATATTTTTAGGTTTCAAGCTTGAGCTTTTGACGTCTGGTCATCTTAGCTTTTGGACCTAAACTTAAGCTGCGCTAACATTTTAGGCAATCATGTTAACAAAATAACAGTATTTCCAAAAAAGTATTTACGGTGGTACCTCACCTTACGAAATTAATTCGTTCCAGAAGTGGTTTCGTAATGTGAAAAATTCGTAAGTTGAGTAGCTATTTCAATGGAAAAAGCCTGATTCGTTCCAAGGCCCCGATCCAAGTTTTTTTTTTTTTTTATAGTGTAACTTTTTTTATAGTGTAACATTGTGTTCTGCGTCCTGCGTCCTTTTCTCACATTTGTCTCTCGTTTAAACACTCAAACTTTCATAGATTTTCAACAAAATTATTAATAGTGAAGTGTGGGGGGAAGGAGGAGGGGGGAGAAGAGTGCGCTCTGACACGTGTGTGATAGCGCACATGACCCGGCGCGGAGCTGACAGCAGGTCTAGACCAAGGTCTAAACCAGGTCTAGACCAAGGTCTAAACCAGGACTAGACCAGGACTAGACCAGGACTAGACCAGGTGGATTAAAGCGCCGCGTGTGGCTCTATTTCCTGGTTTCGTTTCGAGTCACAGCTGAGGCGAGCCGCTGCTCAAGACCTGCCCGCGTAAGGTGCTCACAGAGCGGCATGACAGAACCGTGAGGTCGGCCTCTTCAAGACCTCCAGGCCGGTGACCGGGACAACCCCCGGACCCATGCCCGCTTAGGGAGCTCTTAAGGCGGGCTGGCAGTGTCCCCCTGGGTCCCTGGATGTCTGGGGCTCCGCGCCTGGAGGGGTCCTGGAGAGCAGGCGAGCAGCGGCTCGCCTCAGCTGTGACTCGAAACGATACCAGGAAATAGACCCACGCGCGGCGCTTTAATCCACCTGGTTTAGTCCTGGTTTAGTCCTGGTTTAGTCCTGGTTTAGTCCTGGTTTAGACCTTAGTCTAGACCTGGTTTAGACCTTGGTCTAGACCTGCTGTCAGCTCCGCGCCGGGTCATGTGCGCTATCACACACGTGTCAGAGCGCACTCTTCTCCCCCCTCCCCCTTCCCCCCCCACGCTTCACTATTAATAATTTTGTTCTATAATTTATCCATAGTTTTCAGCTTTGCGTTTCATGTTTGGGTCCCGGGAGCTGAGAGCACAATCCGCGCATGCGCACTGATCTACTCGAAACTATGGCTAAATCTCGGATTACAGGCCACTTTTGCTTCAAACGAAATCTTACATTAAGACATCGGGCTTCTATGATTTGAAAAGTGCTAAAGTTTGTGTTATTTGGAGACCGCAAAGTAATGTCCCGAATACTCATGTTAACGGATACGCTACAACATAACTTTCACCAAACAGCTCCAAATGACACGAACGTGATATGGGTGAGTCAAACGACTTGTTTTATTACCGAAAGAAGGCTCAGATTGTAAAAAAACGTTACTTTTCCTTTAAGGTTAGGTGAGTTATGGTTATGGAAGTCAATGTAATGTCCCCAACCAGCATGGAAACTCAACATGTGCGTGAATATATTGACCTATCCCAGTGTCCAGGGTTCAGTGTGTATGTATGTGTGTGTGTGCTGAACTTTGACCTGTCCCTCTGTAGGCTTCAGTGTGGACTGGTGGGCTCTGGGCGTGCTCATGTTTGAGATGATGGCCGGCCGCTCTCCGTTCGACATCATCACAGATAATCCCGACATGAACACAGAGGAGTACCTATTTCAGGGTTTGTCTGCTCTCACTTCTCCTACACTTTACACTCACACAGCACTGTCCCAGCTGCCTCTGTCCACCTCTTAACATTCAGCAGTCCGGGGGGTTCACACAGTCCTCTTACATTACTCACAGCGTGCCTTTAATATTTATACCAGTCAGCTTTTAGACTGACAGATTTATTTCTTTAGACTAGCTCCAATTAAATAAAAATTCTGGGGGAATCTGAAGGACTTCACATTTACCCCGCTCAGTTATCAAAGACGTGATTTTAACAGTGCCCTTCTGCTGTGCATGTGCTTGTGTGTGGCTCTTTGCATGAATATTTGTGGTTGTTTGCGACATATGTGTGTGTGTGTTATTGTCCATAGTGATCCTGGAGAAGCCCATTCGGATCCCAAGGTCTCTGTCCGTGAAGGCGGCCAGCGTGCTCAAGGGTTTCCTCAACAAGGTGAGAGCTCCCTGCAGCTACAGCCTCACTCTGTTCTTATGCACCCATTTCAGGAAAAAAATTCTATTAAATACAGTTATTTTAACAACAAAATTCTTAATTTACAAACGTAAAATGAAAAAAAAAGAATCCCAAATTTTATTGCTGTTAAAATGTATATAAAATATGTAATGAGAAAGAACATATTGCAAAAACAAACAAAAAGACACAGTATTTTTTGGGAAAATGGTCATCTTTATATCATGAACTCAACAGAACGTCATAACATGTTACTAACTGCAGGGCCTTGACCCACCACTGTGAACTGTACTCTCGAGTGGGATGGCCTTCTTTGTCCACTAGGAGGTTGACTCATTCGTACACTTTTATCTACAAGGCCATGCTTGGACTACTTCCCTCCTACATATGTAACTTAATCACACAGAGAAGTGTTGATTCTTATGGTTTGCATCAGTTGTTGCTCTCTGTTCCGTTTGTTCGCACAGAGTTGGGGAAAAAGGGCTTTTGTCTTCTCTGCCCCCTCGACATGGAACAAGCTGCAAAAGGACTGGAAATTAACAGAATTTATCTCGTTGAATGACTTTAAATCCAGACTGAGAGCTCTTGTGACAGCCTCCATAAATTGTACCTGTTTTAACTAATTTATATGTAATTTTAACTAATTTATATGTCATTTTAACTAATTTATATGTCATTTTAATTGTGTTTTAATTGTCTTTTTGCTGCCTCTAGGTCAGGGCTCCCTTGAAAAAGAGGTTTTTAATCTCAATGGGATTTCCCTGGTTAAATAAAGGTTTAAATAAAAAAACAAAAAAAACAAAATGAAACCATCATTGTCACCATTATCATCTCTCTCTCTCTCGCTCTCTCTCTCTCTCTCTCTCTCTCTCATTCTCTCTCTCTCTTTTGTATTGTGTTATTATATTTCATTTGTCCTATTGTCAACAACATGTACGTTGTATGAAATATGGAAATAAAAAGCATAATTAAAAAAAATAATAATTATGGCTGATCCATCTATCTGTTTGTCTGTGAGTGACTTGGGACATAACTGTTGTTCTTTTGATGTCCTCAGGATCCCAAGGAGCGGCTGGGGTGCCAGGTTCAGACGGGCTACACAGACATCAAGTCACACACATTCTTCCGCAGTATAGACTGGGACCAGGTCAGTCTCTGATCAGTGCTACGGTTTACACCACTTCTACTTGTGTTTCTTCCATTGTGTGAACTATGGGACCGACCGGATTAGGAGGGTGTTATCTGCAGATTGAGGCATCCTCGGTTTATCATATTACAGTTGCATTGTGGTCCCTGGTGCAGGGGCTCAAAGATGGAACATTGTGACATTTAGCTCCAATGTGATCCTGAATATCTGTGACACGTGACGTGTCTGAGCTTAGAGCTGGAGGAGTGACGGCAGTCCTGAAGAAGAGCATGCCAACGAGCTGCCTCTGTGCTGGGGTAAAACTCACACACTGAAGAGGAACTGTCTTCTAAACTCCAGCAGACCCCCCCAGTATCCGAATACCACCAAAGAGTAATTTCCTTCAATGTACAGTACTTACTCAAAATTAGCATTTTGATCTGGTATTTTTGGCATATGTATTTATTTACTTCCCAACACTGGCCACCTCCATTGAAGACCTGCAGCAGCTGACAAGAAGGATCAGAGTACTACAGTCACACATTTAGTCTCTCCTGTTGATATGGTTAAGATGTGGTTTAGACCTGGTTTAGGCATAGTTTGGACCTGGTTTGGGTCCAAATTAGATTTGGTTTACTTGGTTTTGGAGATCAGCAAAACAACATGCTGTTGTCATCTGTGTCTCTGACATGTCCTTCAGCCAACCTGCCAGGAGCAGTGTGACCACAATGAGGTGGTCACTATTCTTTTCTGGATTCTCAGGATCTTGGTCAGGACTAGCTTATGTGAAAGGTTAGGCAATTGTGCATGTTTTAGGGAGAAACCAGAGCACCCTTGGGACCCTCCTGCTGTTAGGCAGGGTGCTTAAGCAAGCAGTAAGTGTGTGGTGCATATGTTAGAGGGCTGTGTAAGTACTTTTGTACTCACAGTTCATTTGAAAGTCTAAAGTGATTGTTGACCTGCTTAAGTCCATGTTGCGACTGTGGTAGCAGGGCAGAGGTGGACCAGGTTGGAGTAGGTGCACTGTGTGTACAGATGTATGTACAGACTGTGAGTAAAGTGAATTCCTGATCACACGACCAGCAGAGCGGCGCACTGCCTCTGTGGGTAATTGTGCTGGTCTGATGCACACTCGCATTTGAAAAGTAGATGAAAGCAAAATACAGGTCATTCAGTATTTATGCTGTACAGTGGAGTCTGCCTCCACGTGTCACAGACGAGGAACTGCTTTGAACAGGCACCTCCACTCAGTGCTCTGTGTGGACGTCAATGGTACTACGGAGCTGTCAGCCCCAGCCCAAGGGAGAGGGGCGTGGGGGAATGAGAGAGAAGTGGAGAGAGTGGGAAGAGGTGAGAGAGCATACTCCACTTGTATTCAGATCAGAGAGCCAATTGGAACCAATGGAGGTTCTGAGCATGACTGTATTTCAGTTTTTGTATCATCAAAAGCAGAAGCCAAATAACCCTTAACCTGTGCTAAAAGGACAATATTAGATGATTAGCAAAATGCTTATTAGGAGGGCTGTAATACATTTTAGGGGAATTTTAAGGAGAAAATTGTTGTGCTAGAAAAAAACAACTAGCATGCACCAGTGCACCAGGCTTACTTCCTGGTTTGCAGAATATAAAAAAGCTTCATATTTTAGTGTGGACAGCACCCAGTGGTCTCATTTTGACCAACTACTGGGGCAAATTTTAAACTTAAAACTTTCCAGCCTATAGCCCCTTTAATGCCTGTTGGTTTCACACAGATTTTGATGGAGTGCTTAAAAGAGAAAGGATCATGTTTGATGTGACAGACTCAGTGACAACAGCAGTAGTGAGCACACTGTTGCTCTCCCTCGGGACTCTGGTGAAAGGCTGTGTACCCGTCAAACTGCAGCACAACAATTGGCGTGGTGTTAATGAGAGGTGCCAGGGAGCATTTGATGTGTTCACCAAAGGCACCAGAGGCGGATGGGAGCGAATCAAAGGCAGCGCTGGAGCTGTGTGCTCCGGCAGCTCCACATGTCTCCACCTGACACCAGCATTAATATTCATCAGACAGTCCAGAGAGAGCAGCTCTCTGCAGACATGACACCTTTAAATATTATTTACCTCCCATTGCACTAGCTATGCCACCGCGCTAGCTCTGCCACTGCGCTAACTGATGGTGCAGATTGGCAGACTCGCTTCTTTCAGTCTGCCCCAGGGCATCTATGGCTACAATAGTATCCACCACCACCGAGTGTGGAGTGAATTAATAATGCACTGCAAAGCGCACAATATATATTCAGTTGGTTAATGATTAATGCATTTAACAACAAATGTTATTGGTGTGGAGCACGGAATGGGCAGGAGAAATGAAGATGGAGACCAAAATGATGGTGAGGAAGGGAGATGAACCTGTCTCTGTTTATTGAGGGAAGAAGAAACAGAATGGGCGTAAACCTTTATATGTTACAGTGACCAGATGCCTGCCCTCAGCAGCACCACTGCACATACACTGCGTTCCAAATTATTATGCAAATGACATTTGTCTCTGATTTGGTCAAATTAATTGTCAATATAAATGACAATAATGACATAATAAATGACATAATTTTCAAGTGTGAAGAGTCCCTCAGTCGTCCAGGTAGAATCCTTGCCTGGAAGAATCCATGACTCATCGCTGTACCAGCGAGTGAGTCTGGTAACGCTTGATCCAGAATGCGCTGCTGTTGCGCGTAGACAGACAGCTAAGTGAACCAATCAGAGATTGCGCCATCTTGATTCAAAACTGAGGAGGAACTTCCGCTGCCTAAGAGTGACATTGCGGGCAAAGGCGGGTGCACTGAGGTCACCATCTTTGAACGAGTCAGAATCGCGGAGTCCGTTTTTAACCGGAGGAGCGAGAGTGGAGCGAGGGTGTCCAAATGGTATCGCGCTGTATAGGAAATACAGAGAGATATCATTTGGCTGGCCAGGGAAGTAGAATCCATGATAAAAGGAGAAATTCAATTTGTCAACTGGACAAAGTTTATTTGGTCGAAAACGTTTCGCAACTCATCCGAGTTGCTTCATCGAAATGTTATTGAACAAACCAATGATAACAGCATTTTTTTTCCAAAAATAAAAACTCAATATGCACTGTTCCAAATTATTATGCACGAGTTTCAAACCATGTTACTGTAAATGGCCATTTGTTTATTTTTCAATTAGAAGCATTAGCATATTACTGAAATCAAATCTGATTGTTTATTGTTTTGTTACTTGTTTTATTACTGATTTTACCTCTTGTACAGCGTCTTTGAGTGTCTTGAAAAGCGCTTTATAAATAAAATGTATTATTATTATTATTATTAAAAGCTATTTCAGTCAAATCATCATAACAGGTCAAGTTAAATTTTCACATAGAAGCTTCACAATTCCTGCATCCATTGAACATGAGTTTGTGGAGAGTTTCTGCCTGAATTTCTTTGCAGGATGTCAGAATAGAGCTGCTTTTTGGATGTGAACTGCCTCCCGTCCTCATAGATGTTTCACTTGAGGAGTTCTAAAGGTTCTCAATAGGGTTGAGGTCAGGAATTTCTCATCTTTTATGCCCATAGCAGCCAATGATGCAGAGGTATTCCTTCCAGCATGAGATGGTGCATTGTCATGCCTGAGGATGATTTTGCTACGGAAAGCACGGTTCTTCCTTTTGTACCATGGAAGACAGTGGCCAGTCAGAAACTCCACATACTTTACAGAGTATTCATTTTCACACCTTCAGGGACCCTAAAGGGGCTGACCAGTTCTCTCCCCGGGATTCCGGCCCAAAACACGACTCCGCCACCTCTTTGTTGACGTTGCAGCCTTGTTGGGACATGGTGGCCATCCACCAACCATCCACCACTCCATCCATCTGGACCATTCAGGATTGCATGGCACTCATCAATGAACAAGAAAAATTAGTCTTCATGTATTTCTGGCCCCACTGGAGCCGTTTCTGCTTGTGAGCATTGTTTAACGGTGGCCGAATAGAAGGTTTATGCATAATTGCAAGCCTCTGGAGAATCCTCCACCTTGATGTTCGTGGGACTCCAGGCACCAGGAGCTACCTGTTTTAGCAGCTGTTCTCTTAATCCAATGTATTTGTCTGGCAGAAACCTTCCTCATTGTGCCTTTATCTGCATGAATCTGTGTGTGCTCTGAATCAGCTATAAATCTCTTCATATTACACCATGATTACACTTACATTTTGTGAAATATTTAAGGTTTTCATAACCCTTTTTCACAGTTTTTGGCACTATAGAGAGATCCTTTTTCTTTCCCATATTGCTTGAAAATAGTCTGCTTAAAGGAAAAGTAACGTTTTTTGTTTTTTTTGTTTTTTTTTACAATTTGTGCCTTATTTCGGTAATAAAACAAGTTGTTTTACTCACCCTTAGCACTTTGGTGTCATATGGAGCACTTCTAGAGATGTTTTAAGATTTACAGTTAGCCTAGCGCGACTTCTAGTTATAGCTCGGGGCATATAATATATTCCCCGAGCATGTAATATGCCCCGTGCGGGCTCCAAATAGCACAAACTTTACCACTTTTCAAATCATAGAAGCCTGATGTCTTAGCCTACGATTTTGTTTGAAGCAAAAGTGGCCTGTAATCCGAGATTTATCCATAGTTTACAGCTTTGCGTTTCATGTTTGGGTCCCGGGAGCTGAGAGCACAGTCCGCACATGCGCACTGGCCTCCTCATCTACTCGAAACTATGGCTAAATCTCGGATTACAGGCCACTTTTGACGACACGAAATCATAGGCTAAGACATCGGGCTTCTATGATTTGAAAAGTGCTAAAGTTTGTGTTATTTGGAGACCGCAAACAAGTGCCCCGAGAACTCACATGATGGAGATCGCAAATCTAAAACATCTCTGGAAGTGCTCCATATGACACCAAATTACTATGGGTGAGTAAAACAACTTGTTTTATTACCGAAATAAGGCTCAGATTGTAAAAAACGTTACTTTTCCTTTAATAATGTGGAACGTCCTTCTTAGGTAGTTTTTCCTTGAATTGGACCTGGTACACTAATTGGCGCAGGTGTCTGAGATTGATTTCACTGACCCCATGAGCTCTGAGACACAAGACCATCGATGAGTTTCAGTGGAAAACAAAACATTTTACCTTTATAATGTTTAAACATAATTTGCAGCATAATTTGGAATGCAGTGTTGAGCTACGGTGCCTTACACTCGTTATCGTTATTAGACACTTTTTAAGGATCAGCGCAATGATTTCATTATTGGTGATTTTAAGATCCTGATTTTCTGAGATAAAAGCACATGAATGCAAACAAGTCAGAATCTCAGCATCTCATTTCAGAGTTCCCGATGACCACATAAACGCAGCATAACTCTGCCACAGCAATACACCGTGTATGTAAATGGACATAGCTATCCCACCAGCCCCTGTGTTCTAAACAGGAAGTGAGCATGGGCATGCTTCGGCTCTATTGGTTCCAATTCACTTTCTATTGAAAATGGTGGCTCCTCCCTCTGCAACTACTGCTGTTATTTTGGTCTTAAAATTGTATTATTAACCCGCTCTACATGATCCTGGGGTTTATTTCACTTTTTGTCTTGAAATCAAGATATGAACATTAATAACAGACCAATCGGGTGCTGTAAGACTCATAAATACAAACACAGTGGTGGGTTCAGAGTACAGCTGTGTGGGCTGTAGGCACACACGCACGCACGCATGCACACACACACACACACACACACACACACACACACACATACACACACATACACACACACACACACACACAGAGAGAGCAGAGGAGGTGCTTTGTTTAGGGCTGTCTCAGAGCTTTGATGCATTAGTAGGACACTAATGAAGTGCTGTGAGCCTAAACAAGGACAGCAACAACAAGCAGAGAGCTGTCTACATCCTGGGGATTTCTTGCATTCTAGTCCATTTTAGAATGACCTGTTAGACATGGCAAATATGGGCCGCCCCTGAATTATTCAAACAGGAAGTTGAAACAGTAACACAAAACAGTAACACTGTAACATATAATTTAGTAAATTAGTTTTTGCTTTGCACTTAATCTTGCACTTCTAATCAGAGTGCATTGAGCTCATAGCGCATACAGGAGCCTGTGTGCACTATGAGCAGGAGGAGCGAGAGCATGAAAAGGTGAGGAGCGGAGCGCTGATGTGAGGCGGACGGACAGGTAGGATGTTTTATAAAGTTTAACCTGCCCTGTGATACACGCTGGTACACAAAGGTACACGCTGTCGCGAACAACCTGTGTGCGCTGGGGACACGTGTGGTGACGTTCCGCAGTGTCCGCGGCTCCAGACGAGCGCACAGGCTGCAGTGAGAAGCCCCTCGCAGTCCCGCACACCAGTAAAAGTTTATTGCTGACGGCAACGGCCGTAATGAAATATGATGGCACTCATCTCGAGACCAAGACCGGTGTCGAGTACTACGACACTGTGATCTACCCACACTACCTTGGCATGTTGGGGCACCCTTGCTGTAGATAGTAGTATTGTAGATTGTAGATACCCAGAAGATAGTTGTAGATAATAGATAGCAGATATAAAATGACTGACATGCCGTGTGTGTGTTTTTGCTTCAGTTGGAGAAGAAGCAGGTGACTCCGCCTTTCGTCCCTCAGATCACAGACGAGCTGGGCCTGGAGAACTTTGACACTCAGTTCACTAATGAGCCTGTGCAGCTGACGCCTGACGACCAGTAAGTTCTCTGCTGTCTCTGCTAATGTGTGTATGTATGTATGTATATGTATATATATATATATATATATATATATATATATATATATATAATTAGTGCTGTCAGGTGATTAAAAAATGAATCTAATTAATTACAGGGTTTGTAATTATTTAACCTAATTAATCACATTTTAAGAGTGTGAGAGAGAGATAGAGAGAGAGTGAGTGAGTGAGCGAGCAAGTGAACCCACTTTGCGATTGCGTTTGTCAGTTTTCATGTGACCGCTTTGCTCATTCGTTTGCCAAATTCTGTGAGCGTGGTTTGGTGGTTTGGTGGTTTGGTGGTTTGGTGAAGTGCGCACTATCACCGGTAACAATGGAACTTGTCCGGACGTGTTTATTGTTCAAATGATCCATCAGACTGGAGCAGCTTCGGTGATCGGAAAATTCTTTTTGACAAAAACTACAAATCACCTCATTCTTGTTGATCTTCGTTCTTTTTATAAATAAACTTGCTGTTCAAAAGCCCTGGCAGTGATTTGCTCACCGCACACCAAATCTAAAATGCGAGCGCATTGAATTGCCACTCATAATTAATTGTGTTAATTTTTATAACAGGTTAATTTGCAGTGTAATTAATTAATCTAATTAACAAATTAAACTGACAGCCCTAATATATATATATTTTTTTCTTTTTGAGAAAGACTCTGATGTCATACAAGTGGTGTTTGATTCAGAGATTTTTGGGATAGGGAGGCAAATGTATTGGAGTGATAGACACACCTCATTTTGTGTGTTCCACATACTGGTCTCACTGAACATATTGGGGCTAATGCCAAAAAATACTAAAAGACAAACCTTTTCAATGTGGCATCAATTTCAACATTCTATGGGTATAAAAAGTTGGTATTGTCAGTAAAGTCATTCCAAGTTCATCATTCAAACAGCCATGAACACACGACGTCACTTAACGGACGAGCAGCGTCACCTGGCCATAGCGCGCCTTTGGGTCGGCAGCAGCAATCAGATGCTGCTCGTGAACTTGGTGTGTCTCAAAGTGTCATCAGCAGACTTGCATCAAGACACAGAACTACTGGCAGAGTTTGTGACAGGCCCAGGAGTGGAGCCTCACGAGTGACAGATCGCAACGTTGACCAGTACTTAAGGACCTACACACTCAGACATCGTCATGCAACGGCCACTGCAGGCCCGTTTACGAGAGGTGAGGGGGACTAGGGCTTCTAGACAAACCATACGCAACCGACTCCACCGCTTTGGCTTGCATGCCAGACGACCTTTGCAGGTGACTCCACTGACACCAAGACCCCGCCGTGAACGTTTGCAGTGGGCACAAGATCATGTGACCTGGACAATGCAGCAGTGGTCAACTGTCTTGTTCACTGATGAGTGTCGGGTCACCTTGCACAGAAATGATGGTCGTCAGCGTTGCTGGAGAAGGCGAGGTGAGCAATACGCCGAGGTCAACATGATCCCCAGGGTTCCCTTTGGTGGAGGCGGTGCAACAGTCTGGGCAGGCATCACCAGTCTGAGCAAAACAGATCTGGTTACTGTAGATGGCTCAGTAACTGCACATTCATACCTCAGAGACATCATAGGACCCATCATCATCCCCCCAATTCCGCCTTTCAGTTCATGGATGATAATGCTCCACCACATCGAGCCAGAATTGTCACAGCTCGACTTCAAGAAGTCGGAGTGCCTCATATGGTATGGCCAGCAATGTCCCCTGACCTGAACCCCATAGAGCACGTCTGGGACCAGTTGAAGCAGAGACTGGATGATCGTACCCCACCACCACGTGACCTGGCAGAACTGCGTGTACCACTTGTGGAAGAGTGGAATGCCTCAGAACAACATCATGAGGGTAGTGAGGAGCATCTGACTTCGCTGTCAAGCTGTCAATGCGGCAAATGGTGGAAACATCTGTTACTGACAAGTCAAGTTTTTGTTATATGGGGCTATCTTTGTTATTGTCATAATTTTTGGGGGTGTAATGAATTAAACTAATGAAAAAGGTGTTTTTTCTCTTTCATTACTAGTAATATCAAAGGGAATTTTTACTTATTTCATTAAAATTCAGACCAAATAGGAAAAATACTCATATGAATAACAATATCCCTAACTTATTGTGAGTAGTGTATATATAAAGACTTTAAGTTTGCTGTGTAGATGCTACTTTAAGAAGTGATCCTTCTCTCTGGGAGAAAAATGCATTTTGAGAACATTTTGAGAAAACAGCTTTTGAAATCTCAATGTCCAAAACAAATCTGTGGATACAAGTAGATTAAATTAGTAAATGGATGGTTAGCGTTTGACCTCATCATGTGCATACTCAAAATTACATTTTGATTGATATGTTCAGAAATGAACATAATCTGCTGGTTAACGTCAGCTAACCCATGCTGTTATAGCTCAAGAGTTCATCATATCAGTTTTCAAAGAACACAAAGTAAAAATGATTATCTGATCACACCCAGTCACATGGAGGTGCCCTCCTTGAGTCGCCACCTTAACGTGGTGGAGCGGTTTTGAGTACCCGAATGATCCTGGGAGCTATGTTGTCGGGGGATTTATGCCTCGCCAACGAGCCGGGCCTTTCCCCATGGGGCCCGGCCGGGCAAAGCCTGAAGGAGCGACATGGGTCCGTCCTCCTGTGGACCCACCACCCGCAGGAGGATCCATAAGGGCCGGGTGCAAAGAGATCTGGGCGGCAGTCGAAGGCAGGGGCCTTGACCTCCAGATCCCCGGACATGGAGACTAGCTCTGGGGACATGGACTGTCACCTCGCTGGGTGGTAAGAGCCTGAGCTCGTGCGGGAGGTTGACCGTTACCGACTAGATATAGTCGGCCTCACCTCCACGCTCAGTTTGGGCTCTGGAACCCAACTCCTTGAGGGGAGCTGGACCCTCCATTTCTCTGGCGTTGCCCACGGGGAACGGCGGCGGGCTGTTGTGGGCCTGCTCATTGCCCCACAGCTCAGCCGCTGTGTGTTGGAGTTCACCCCGGTGAACAAGAGGGTTGTGTCCCTGCGCCTTCGAGTCAGGGACAGGACTCTCACTGTTGTGTCTGCCTACGGGCCGAACAGCAGTGGAGAGTTGCTGGCCTTCTTGGAGTGCCTGGGAGGGGTACTGGATAGTGCACCGAAAGGGGACTCCGTTGTTCTACTTCAACGCCCACATGGGCAACGACAGTGACACCTGGAGAGGGATGAGCTTGCCCTCCCCGAGTTGGTGGGGAGTCCTTGCCTCAAGTGGAGGAGTTCAAGTATCTCAGGGTGTTGTTCACGAGTGAGGAGAGGATGGAGCGTGAGATTGACAGGCGGATCGGTGCAGCGTCGGCAGTGATGCGGTCGCTGTACCGGACCGTTGTGGTGAAGGGGGAGCTGAGCCGAAAGACGAAGCTCTCAATTTACCGGTCAATCTACGTTCCTCCCCTCACCTATGGTCATGAGCTCTGGGTAATGACCGAAAGGACAAGATCGCGGATACAAGCGGCTGAAATGAGTTTCCTCCGCACAGTGGCTGGGCGCACTCTTAGATAGGGTGAGGAGCTCAGTCACACGGGAGGAGCTCGGAGTAGAGCCGCTACTTCTCCACATCGAGAGGAGCCAGCTGAGGTGGCTCGGGCATCTGTTCCAGATGCCTCCTGGATGCCTCCCTCGGGTGGTGTTCCGGGCATGTCCCATCGGGAGGAGGCCCCGGGGAAGACCCAAGACACACTGGAGGGACTATGTCTCCTGGCTGGCCTGGGAACGCCTTGGGGTCCCCCCGGAGGAGCTGGAGGAAGTGTCTGGGGTGAAGGAGGTCTGGGCGTCCCTGCTTAGACTGTTGCCCCCGCGACCCGGCCCCGGATAAGCAGAAGAAAATGGATGGATGGATGGACCCAGTCACATTTGTATTGTGAAGATGAGCACTACTTTGGCTTACAGCAGACACACTATAAAGATTCTAAAGAGGTTTAATGAAAAAGGTGCCGAACCAGTAAGGATGGAACAACATCCAAATTTCACTGTATGAATCTCACAGGACAATATTTATTGTGACATTTTGGAGAAGTTAACAAAATTACACAAATGTAATTTTGTCCTTTTAATATGCAGCCTTTGGTTCAAATCATGACTGTCATCATTCAAATCATTAAGAAATAAAAGGGCTTAGTAACAATTTCTTTCTTCATGGAAATGAAGCAAAGGATCATGGTCTATGTAGTTCCCTGTTTTGTTTTTTTTTAGCTCTTGCTGCAACAATGCATTTTCAGCAAAAGAGCTTGTAATGTGATATATTGTGATGACATTATTGTGAGAGTGGAGAGAGAATGAACACATTCTATAATTTGTACCTAGCAACCAAAAGGTAAACAGACTATGCATTTTTTGACAACATACGTATATGACAGCACATTTATTTTGCTGTGTATGTGTCAGAAAAAAGTGTTTCTACTTCCTATAATTTTCTTCACAAACTGCCACATGACTGGTGTAAAGCTTGAATATTTACCAAATGTATTATCCCGCCAAACTACATCACACTTTGAAAACCATGAAAAGGGTCATATATGTACTTACTGTTTCTCTTATATCCTCAGGGACATCATCAAGAGAATAGACCAGTCTGAGTTTGAGGGCTTTGACTACATCAACCCTCTGTTGATGTCCTCAGAGGAGACAGTCTGAAGACTGTCCCCCATGTCCACATCTGTCCACACATGTCCCCACCAGCCTCCTGGACTCTGCTGGACCTGTCTGGAGCATGTCTTTAAGGTGAGACTGAGGACACTGTACCCAGAGGGAGGCTGGGGACCAGGGGGCTGTTTGTCCCAGATGCCCCAGACTTTGAAGGACAGCTCTGGAGACCCATCACGCCCTGAACATCGCCTGCACTTTTCAGTTTGTTGCGTTTTCTATTTTGTCCTGGTCCATACAATAAGAATGTACTTATAAATGTGTAATCTAAATGATGGTTAATGATGCCTTTTCATCAATGATCACACACGTCTGTTTTTAGATTTTTATTTTTTAAATATTGTTGGACGATTTCAAATGTCAGTGGGATTTTTCATTTAAGAAGTGCCTCCAGTGTGTTTGTTCCTGCTTTGGGACCACCATGGAGGTTTGAGGAGCTGTCCAAGAGGAGAGCCAGCTGACCTGAGCACAGTCCTGCCGTATCACTCCGCACCTCATCACTACTCCAGCCCCGTGTCCA
Organism: Paratrypauchen microcephalus; assembly: GCA_036785185.1. Classification (NCBI taxonomy): domain Eukaryota; kingdom Metazoa; phylum Chordata; class Actinopteri; order Gobiiformes; family Gobiidae; genus Paratrypauchen; species Paratrypauchen microcephalus. Next base: position 656,862 of record JAVJIX010000231.1, on the reverse strand, counting down.
CTGCTGCCCAGGGAAAAAGGACAAATGCTATCAGACTGTCTCATCAGAATCTATTGATGCTAAAGGTGAAAGGTCCCATGTTATGAGCTATTCTGGCTTTAAGAACTATTTTTTACTGTTTGAAATAATGTTTAGAAAATAAGAATATAACATCGTAGCAGACCTATTCTGCAAAATTAGCTTTTCAGAGCTTTTAACCATGTCATAATTGTTTCCTTCTCCTTTACCCATTGTATTTGGAGTGATTCGTGCATGTCTGAGCAACCTTTAATTGCTTATTTTCAAGATGCCATATTGCTGCTTGCCAATGCTTGTTTTCACCACCTTGGGTACTTAGACCCAACATGCCCACTGCTTTGTACCTACTTCTTCTGCAGTTTAATTTTTTTTTAAATTGGTGATACATGATTTGGCAGCATTGCATTGTCATTTTCATAGAAATGTAAAAGAATCCGCAGCTCTCTAGGTGTGATGTGCAGTAGAGGTAAGATCGGGCCTAAAAAATCCAGCCCGACCCGACCCGGCCCGCGGGTATTAAAGCCCGACCCGGCCCGAACCCGACCAATGAACTTGATTTGCAGGCCCGAGCCCGAAGCAAACCCGAAATTTCATATTTTATTTGTGAGGACTCGGGAGGAGGAGGGGTGATTTATGATAACAAATTAAAGCCTGTCTTTTGTAACGAAATCTAAGTTAAACAAGACTGTATAAACATTTACATCTTTTATATTTGTTTCTGCAGAGGGTACATTAACTGACAATTTTCCATCATTGACGGATTTTTTAAAGAGTTGACGGGAAAAATTTAAGGCCGTCCGTCATTTTGACGGGTTGAAAATTGGGCCATAAACCACAGCAGCAGTACGTCCTTAAGAATCTAGCGCGGCGCGGCACTAGACAGAGAAGCAGAGAGACAAAGAAGAACAATGACGGGTGGATAATAGACAGACGTGTTTGTCTTTTCAGTTCTCCTGTCTTTAGTTTATCCTTAACTTCTTGCTCCTCCATATTGGGGATACCAGGTCAAAATAGATGCGGACTTGCGGAGAGGAAGATTATTAAGAGAGCGGCGTTCACGTGCGCAGAGCTCTGGCTCTGTGGCTCCTGTTTAGTAGTTAAATAGCAATTACATTACAGCGCCTTCTCTGTTTTATCCAAATTATTTATTTTAAAACAAGTATTCCTTAGTTTAGTATCCACACATCGTTTTAGTATACATTTTTATAAACATATATTTATTTTTAAAAAGTCAGCGAGAGAGAAGCCCGGGTCGGCTCGGGCTCGGGCTTAAGATCTTACCTCTAATGTGCAGCTATCCATAGGTGGGGTCCACAGGATGCGGCACTTTGTTGTGATGTTTATGTCAACGTCAGCTCCCATTGGGCACCGCAGTTTTATAATGCAGAAGTCAGTGGACTTCTTTCTTTTATGAAGTTGTTTTAGATCAGTAGTCTGATTTAAAATGTCCAAATTATAACATAATAATCCACAGCTGTCGTAGATTATAACTATTATATAGCAGACACAAGCACAATGTCTTCTTTGACCATAATATTGTAACATTATAGTCAGGGTGGAGGGTACCTAAAATTTATAGAGGCAAAGTGATCGAAGAAATAAATCAATAGTAAAAAAGATAACTGCAAGCATAACTGTGTATGTAACATCTATTTAAATGTTCAAGTTAAAGCCATAGAATGTCACTGTTGGGCTAAAAATATACTAAAATATAAGTTGTTTTTTTTCTGTTTTGATTTTTGTTTTTATTGCACTGAAAAACTTACTGTGAGTGGGTCTGCATCATTACAAACCTGACCCATATTAAGCCTGCTTGTTTCCATGAAAATACTGTACCAAAATCTGGTATTTTTAAGTGATACACAAATTAAAGTAATGAAACGTATCTGAAGAAGTAATGCAAGAAAAACAAATGACTTACTCACAGTGAGAAAAGGAACCACATAATTTACTCAAGAGTACTATTCCACTGTCAGTCAGTACTACTTAAAGGTCCCATGGCATGAAATTTTCACTTTCTGAGGTTTTTGAACGTTAATGTGAGCTCCCCTACCCTGTTTAGCCCCCCCATGGTTAAAAGTTGTGAAATGTCTAAACTGAGCATTTGCGATCCTTTTCTGCGTTACAAAAAATCGGAGCTCAAACAGGCGATTTTGAACAAGGCACCTTATTGACGTCAGATCGAAAAAAGAAATGCAAATGCAGTTCCACCCCCGTCTGTCTGTACTCAGCGTCTCTGTAAATCACGCCCAGAGAGTTTGGACTGCGAATGCGCTAGGCAATGAGAAATGCGTTTTTTTATTTGCCTGGAGGCACGTCCGAGTGTTTCTAGGCTCGGAAGTCCTTTATCTGAGCCTCTGGACCTTTGAACAGCAGTGGTTTAATTTTATTTTCTGTGGAAATGTGTTTATTTTTCAATGGAACACTTCAAATCTCTCCCCCGTGCAAAAACAAGGAAATGGATCAGCTGAGGGCTCAGAGCGAGAGGGAGAGTTTGGCCACGCCCCCACCCTCTACTATTGGCCAGCTCTTTTCTCCTCATTTGCATTCAAGCAACAACGCCCATTATAGAGTGTTCAGAGTGAGAAAAATTACTCTTTCTCATCTTATCTCTGTTTCTCATGCACTGAGTGTTGATTTTGAAGAAGGATTCATTTACAGTATTAGGGAACCATTAAGGAGCCATATAAAAGCATCAAGAAGTACCATGTCAAGGGACCTTTAAGTAGGAGTATGGTGTCTGAAAATGACTAAAAAGTTCTGTTTTATTAAAAAGTAGAAGTCAATGGATACTTGAGTACTCTCCACCTCTGACTATTAGAATAAGTTGAAATGCAAGCTTCCAGCTCTAGTTGTTTGGGTTTGGTGCTACTTACTAAACATGCTAAAAAGTAGAGGGAACTTCAATGACCATCATCCTTTGCTTCATCTCAGTACAGCTAACGTGAAGTCACTTTTTAAATCTTAATCTTTGGGTAAATGATGTAGCACAGATCATTTAAGAGAAATAAATAGCATTCTATAATACTACTGGATACTAAAACTAGTATCGAAACTAGAAATTAATTTGGGCAGGTATTGAAAAGTCACATTCACAAAACAGAAATAAAGCTCTTGAGCTGTATCAGAACAAGTATAAGCGCACAGAGACTAATCTCATGGACCACAATGGAACCTACTTTAGGGTTGCCAACTCCCTGAAAAATAAATAAGGGACACTTCATTGGCAAGGCCGGCTGGCCCGATTGCCTTCACCCTTCCTGATGTAGTGAATCTTTTTAACCTTTTTTTTTTGTATGTGTGAAAGGATTTTTCATCTATTTGGCTCAACCTGAATTAGATGCATATTAAAATGATTTGAACACATGGAAAAGAATCATTAGCAATTTATTTTTTTAAAACAAAATGACATTAACAGAATAAAATAAATATGTCTTAACTTAAAACTGTCTTACAAGTTGGGTGGTGCCCACAAGGGGTGCTCACACTTTTTCAGCTTGTGCGCTACTTATAAAATGACCAAGTCAAAATAATTTACCTACTACAAAAATGCTATTCATTTATTCATTTATAAATATATTGACAATTATTTACATGTACAATGCATGTTGATGTACCTTGCATCATAACGTCATGTACATTCTGCATGTTTTTTGGTCATTACCTTTCTCTGATGACTTGTACTGGAAATCAGCTAGAGATCCGTAGTCTGGACAGTAGCTGCCGACAGCCAGCCTCAAGCACACTTCTAAATGGTCATCAGCCATGACCCGTGTCCCAATTCCCAGAATGCACGGTTCAGAGCGTGGTTTGAAGGGTATGTGCGTCACATCCGGTGCGATGACTGCTGTCCCATTTCTTCTTTGTCCCATGTACAGTTAACACGCGGTCCAAAGACCGCAGTCGTTTCCATGGAAATCGGGGCGTGGACCAAGCGTGTGAAAATGCACACTTCGTGCAATCATATATCCCAGCATGCACCGCGCGCTACTTCTACGGGAGAAAATGGAGTTGGCGGCTGCTTCCCGTAGTTACGAGACCCGTCACATTTCGCAGACGGCCATGCGGTCCGTGGACTGCAGTCAGGGCTGAGCAAGTATGCACCACCTTAGCCGTTTCCCAATTCAGCGAGTGCACAGTTCGGAGTGTGGTCTCAGCCTGCAGTCGAGGCGGTGCATACTCGCTGAGTCCTGAGTGCAGTCCATGGATCGCATGGGCGTCTGCGAAATGGAACAGGTCCCGCCTCAGCTTAATGAGCCGGGTGGTCTGCTTCCCTAAAGACAAAAATATTATTCTATTGTGACTAGTAATAGCTGCGGGGTCATTTTTTTTATATCTGCAAAGTGTGAGCCGCACGAGGGGGGGGGGTGCATTTCGGATGTCGCGCACAGGGATCCAAGGAGCGCTCAGGGAGTTAGTGTGTTTGCTCAGACACATTAAAAATTAGGGGGAACATTGGACATGTCCCAATTCCAAGTATTACTAGTCGCAATAGAATAATATTTTTGTCTTTAGGGAACAAGGAGCAGACCACCCGCTCATTGAGCTGAGGCGGGACTTGTTCCATTTCTCAGACGGCCATGTGATCCCCGGACTGCACTCAGGGCTCAGCGAGTATGCACCGCCTCGACTGCAGGCTGAGACCACACTCCGAACTGTGCACTCGCTGAACTGGGAAACGGCTCACGTCTTAACTGTGCAGTAGTGATGGGCGGATCGATATCAAAGTATCGATATATCGATCCTGATGGGGTATTGAATATGCATCGATCCTGGTATTAAAATATCGATACCAAGTCATGTTTTCTTACTGACTTAACTTTCAGTTTATTTAGTTCAAATTCATGTGTGTTTTGTTCATTATTCCACCATTGCCAGTTGTCAGGCACTACTTTTCCTTCCGTTCTCACCAAACGTGGGGTAGTACGTCATCCCGCGAGAGACTCACTGCTGTGAGATTTCAGTCAAAGCAGCGCGGGGCTGTGGGAGCCATGGGAGACCGCAAGAGAAGTGTGGTGTGGAGTTACTTCCACACCGTGGACGTCAATGTTGCGAAGTGCAGTGTGTGCCAAAAATGATCCGATATTGTGGCAATACCACAAATTTTAAATAAACACTTGATCATAAATCATAAATCTCAGCATGACGAAATGCTACTGACCAAACGACGACAGGAGGCTAATCAGGCAGCTCCCTCCAGCACAGCAGCAACAGCAGTACGACAGAGGTCAGCTGCCGAGGCGTTTGAGAGAGGGAGAATCCAGGGAACCATCAAGCATGTAGAAGACTAAGAGTAGTGTATGTGAGAGTGAGAATAGTGATACTTCATTTGTTGTCTTTTTTCATAGGCTGCAAGTGCCCAACTTACAATAGATTTATTTATTTTATTTATTTGATAGGGACAATGCACATTAATGAACATAAGTATAAAACAAATGTAAATATGCCGAATTTTAGCTACAAAGCTAGTTTTCATCCGCAGTCCCTCGGCAGGCAAATACATAAAAATACAACGTGCAATACAAGCAGCACAAACAAAAGTCTAGTGGTCACATTTGATGTCTGCATTGCCATTTTCATTTCATCAAAGAGTTTTTTTTCAGATATCTGGTGTTAGAATGTGTGGAGCTAAGCCCCTGGTGGAGCTTTGTGAAGCCAAGGTATCTAGTTAGAGCCAGGTTAGTGTTTTTCTGTAGTATTAAAAAATGTATGAAAGTATCGGTATCGCAATTCTAACCCTGGTATTACTTGGTATCGTATCGAAACAAAAATAACTGGTATCGCCCATCCCTACTGTGCAGGGGACAAAACCCGAATGGAACGGCGGTTGTCGCGCCCCCTCCAAGGACGCTCAGAACTGTGCATTCGCTGAATTGGGAAAGGGCTCTTGACTGCAGTCTGAGCCCCCTTCAAACCACGCTCTGAACCGTGCACTCTGGGAATTGGGACACGGCTACGGTGGAAGGGTACTTGGGCTTCATGATCTTCATGGGGGAAAAGGCTGACTCACATAAATGTATATTTATTTATTTTTTATCTGATAAATGTTCATTTTCATCTTAAAATAAGCCAAGCAAACTACTGCACTTAAATACTCTATGCCCTGTTTTGGACCCTCACCCACAGTTTGAGAACTTTGATTAACCTGTTTTTTCAACTTTCTACCTGGAGTCACATTCTTTTACTGGTTTTGCAGTGGTATTTACCAGCCTCTGTACATTTACCAAACGCATGTCGTGACAGATACATTTGTGCACTTTTATTAGGCAAACTTCAACCGCATGTCGCGGTAGGCCTGCTCTGTGCGGTCACTGTAACATACATTTAGATTAGTTTTTGCTCTTCTAATCAGAGCGCATTAAGCGTCCGTGGGTTCCAGACGAGCGCACAGGCTACAAGCCCCGCGCGGTCCTGCACACCGGTTAGTTTATTGCTGCCCGCCGCGGCCATAATGAAATACTGTAGTGCGGCACAAAAAAACAAACAAATTTAATGTTATTTATTGATGTGACAAAATGGTCTGTTTCCCAGAGGCATGGACTGAGATTAATTAGCTGACGAACTTGTAAATGGGAACCTAATTAACACCATGTACGGCGGGCCAACTCGCACTCACCCAACTGTGGGTTTTAGACACTGCAATTTAACTAGTGCCAACGGCAGGTCCCATACACGGTATAGTCAGCCAAAAGGCTCCGTTTTTAGCAGGGAAGTGACCACAGATAAAATAAACAAAACAAAGATAAGGAGTTAGCCCGCCCTGTACAATCTAGCTTTATTTCAGAACCACTAACTAGGGCGGACTAACACAAAAAAAACTAACCAAAACTAAAGGCTAAAAGAACAGCAAATGGCAACTGTGCGTCGTACACCCCGCACTTACAGCTCGTCAACCACGCCACAGGTCCCCAGGCTTAAAACCGGTGTCCCGGCAGCCCCAATAATGACTTTTACCACACCTGGCGTGGGTAAGCACCGCTCTGAGTCCCACGGAAACCGACACCTCCCGCTGCACCGGCCTCTTCCCTTTTTAACCTCGTTTGGCTGCAGCGCCCTCGTGAGGTACCACCCATTACAATATGATCTCACTCATCTCGAGACCAAGACCAGTGTCAAGTACTGTACTACGATCTACCCACACATCCCTACTTTTAATGCAGTTATGAATAAGACATGTCCTTTGCACATATTAGTTTTGCAGTGTAGTGACTGGTGTATGAAAGTGGCGTTTGACCAGAAGAGGACACTCCTGAGCAGTCACACATGGTGCTTGTCATCGTTTTATTAAAGGTCCCATGGCATGAAATTTTCACTTTGAGGTTTTTGAACGTTAATGTGAGCTCCCCTACCCTGTTTAGGGCCCCCCCCCCATGGTTAAAAGTTGCGAAATGTCTCAACTGAGCATTTGCAATCCTTTTCTGAGTTAGAAAAAATCAGAGCTCAAACAGGCGATTTTGAACAAGGCAACTTCTTGACGTCAGCTCGAAAAAAGAAATGCAAATGCAGTTCCACCCCCGTTTGTCTGGACTCAGCGTCTCTGTAAATCACACCCAGAGAGTTTGGACTGCGAATGCGCTAGGCAATGCGAAATACGTTTTTTTTATTTGCCTGGAGGAACTTGCGAGTGTTTCTAGGCTCGGAAGTCCTTTATCTGAGCCTGTGGATATCTGAAACAGCAGTGGTTTAATTTTATTTTCTGTGGAAATGTGTTTATTTTTCAATGGAAGGCTTCTCATCTCTCCCTCTGCGCAAAAACACGGAAGTGGGTCAGAGCGCACAGGCACAGCTGAAAAGGAAAGAGTGGAGAGTTTGGCCACGCCCCCACCCGCTACTATAGGCCATCTCTGTCCTCCTCATTTGCATTCAAGCAACAACGCCCATAATGTGAGTGTTCCAGAGTGACATTTATGACTCTTTCTCATCTTATCTCTCCTTCTCATGCACTAAGTCTTGATTTTGAAGGATTCATTTACAGTATTAGGGAACCATTAAGGAGCCATATAAAAGCATCAAGAAGTACCATGTCATGGGATCTTTAAAGCCTGTCAAAGTGCTCACTTCCTCCTGCGTGATCTGTCCATGAATGAATCTATCATTTCTGATAGACTGTGGAACAGTGGTTAGACTCCTTGCAGAAAGATGGTCCCCGGTTCGATTCCCAGACTGTGTGAGATAACTGAGGGATTGAACTTTCTGTCTGCTTCTGTCTGAGTGGGTTTTCTAAATTATGCACAGTAGGCTAAGTAGGCTCAGACTAGGAACTGCTGATTATCTTATCTAAAATTATAGTCTCAAGGCATTGGTCCATTGCAACATAAGTACACACTAAGTATACTGTGTACATAAGTGTGCATAAGGCAAAAAAGGTTTAAAAGTCCATGGACACAGCAACAATAAGCACCAGTGGGAGTGCGGGATTCAACCATCAACCTTTAGAGTAATGAATGAAAGTTGCTCCATTTGATACCAGCTAAAATGGATGATGCACCAGGAGGAACTGTAAGATTTTGATTTTAGATTTTATCAGAAAGCAGAATGAACCTCACATGACTCTCATTTTGGTTGCCAGTACCAATGCTGAAATCCATTTAGTTTAAACTCTTTGATCTGGTCATTATAAACCCCAGCACCTGCAGCCAAACATGAATGTGTTAGTGCAGCCTCTGCATCTCAGAGAGTGAATTCTGCCTGTCCAAATACTTGAAATGAGAAACCCGAATCTGTCCTATCTGCAGGTTAAAGGAAAAGTAACGTTTTTTTTTACAATCTGAGCCTTATTTCGGTAATAAAACAAGTTGTTTTACTCACCCATAGCAATTTGGTGTCATATGGAGCACTTCCGGAGATGTTTTAGATTTGCGATCTCCATCATGTGAGTTCTCGGGGCACTTATTTGCGGTCTCCAAATAACACAAACTTTAGCACTTTTCAAATCATAGAAGCCCGATGTCTTATCCTACGATTTCGTGTGGTCAAAAGTGGCCTGTAATCCGAGATTTAGCCATAGTTTCGAGTAGATGAGGAGGCCAGTGCGCATGTGCGGACTGTGCTCTCAGCTCCCGGGACCCAAACATGAAACGCAAAGCTGTAAACTATGGATAAATCTCGGATTACAGGCCACTTTTGCTTCAAACGAAATCGTAGACTAAGACATCGGGCTTCTATGATTTGAAAAGTGCTAAAGTTTGTGTTGTTTGGAGCCCGCACGGGTATATTACATGCTTGGGGAATATATTATATGCCCCGAGCTATGGCTAGAAGTTGAGCTAGGCTAACCGCAAATCTAAAACATCTCTGGAAGTGCTCCATATGACACCAAAGTGCTATGGGTGAGTAAAACAACTTGTTTTATTACCGAAATAAGGCTCAAATTGTAAAAAAGGTTCCTTTTCCTTTAAAGTTAAATGCCCTGAGCGCACTGTTTTCAGGTCTGTTATTGGTGGTTTTCAGATTCTAGAATGTGATGTCATACTCCCAGATGGGGAGCAAGGGCAAGTTTTCCCAATTCATTACTTGTACTTTACCATGAAGTATCTGAAAGGTAAATTCACAATTGTTGAACCTGGTATTTTCAATTATTGACTAAACCCAAGAACTTACTGTATTGCAATATCACCCCCACCCCCCCTGTGTTTTTAAACTCCACACACCTTCACTAGAATCATAATTTCAGATCTGGATTTGCCAATCTCTACTGAACTAAAGGTAAAAGGAGCTGCTGTCATGAAGCAGCAGTTAACACAAGGTGGAACAGAGCATTTTGAGCTTTGGAGATGTAAAATCCAGGTGAGTCAATGCGGAGAGGAAATTGAAGACACTGAAAAGTACATTTTGCAGAATAGGTCTTTTTTTTTAGTATGTAAAGACAATTATTTAACTTAATCTTGATTTAAGTATCATTTTGGTCAAAAGATAAACTCAAATTGCTGGTGTGCGCTGGGCTGGTTGGATGCTCAGAGAAGCTGGAGGCCTGTGATGAAATCTGACCGTGGTTTGTTTGATAAGAACATAATGGGATTAAGAATGGGATTTATAATGGGATTAATGAGACTGTCCGGAGTCAAAGGCCCATGGCGCCAGGCGGTGAGAGAGGGAGAGAGGAAAGGAGGGGAGGGGAGAGAGGGAGAGATGGCCCCCCTCTGCACCATCCCTGCTGCGCTAACAAAAAACAGGCTAATCTCAGGCTGTGTGGGAAAAAATAATTACAACACGGTCATGTATCAGAAACACTCATCTACTATATGTTACTAGCAGGAATCTCACAATAGGAGATAAATAGAAAAAGCACTACCGTTTCATGTTGAAAATCATTGTTGCAGAAATTTCTCATTTTTCCCATAGATTTTCTAAAAAAAACACATTTTGAAAGCTATAAAAGTAATAATGACCACAAATCCTATAATTGTACAGTGGCACCTCACCTTACGAATGACCCAACAAACGAAAATTTCAAGTTACGAAACGCCTTCACGGTAAATTTTGGTCTCTAGATACGAAAGAAAATTCAAGTTACGAAACGCGAAATCTCCAAAATTCAAATAATGCGCGCTCAGCCACACACATTATACGCTTTTCTCAGACTGGATTTAAACTTTTCTCACATTTGTCTCTCGTTTAAACACTCAAACTTTCATAGATTTTCAACAAAATTATTAATAGTGAAGTGTGGGGGGAAGGGGGAGGGGGGAGAAGACTGCGCTCTGACACGTGTGTGATAGCGCACATGACCCGGCGCGGAGCTGACAGCAGGTCTAGACCAAGGTCTAAACCTGGACTGGACCAGGACTAAACCAGGACTAGACCAGGTGGATTAAAGCAGCGAGGAGGGGACTGCACGCAGTCTGAGCACATGAACGAGACCCATGCAAGAGCCGCGGTGGTCTAGACCTGACCAGGTCTAGAGGAGGTCTAGAGGAGCCGCGGTGGTCTGGACTAAACCAGGAGGAGCCGCGGTGGTCTGGACTAAACCAGGAGCAGCCCGCGGCTCTTGCATGGGTCTCGTTCATGCGTTCATGCGCTCAGACTGTGTGCAGTCCCCTCCTCGCTGCTTTAATCCACCTGGTCTAGTCCTGGTTTAGTCCTGGTTTAGTCCTGGTTTAGTCCTGGTTTAGTCCTGGTTTAGTCCTGGTTTAGTCCAGGTTTAGTCCTGGTCCAGTCCAGGTTTAGACCTTGGTCTAGACCTGCTATCAGCTCCGCGCCGGGTCATGTGCGCTATCACACACGTGTCAGAGCGCAGTCTTCTCCCCCCTCCCGCTTCCCCCCCACACTTCACTGTTAATACATTTTGTTGAAAATCTATGAAAGTTTGAGTGTTTAAACGAGAGACAAATGTGAGAAACACACAGAACACAATGTTACACTATAAAAAAAAGTAACACTATAAAAAAAAAAAAAACTTGGATCGGGGCCTTGGAACAAATCAGGCTTTTTCCATTGAAATAGCTACTCAACTTACAAATTTTTCACATTACGAAACCACTTCTGGAACGAATTAATTTCGTAAGGTGAGGTACCACTGTATTTAGAATCTGTTTCAGAAACTTTATACATCATTTCACAAAATCTTTTGGTTTTAAATGGTCTTTTTGAACTTAAAACAACTGTGTTATGATATTAGTTTGCATATAGCTGGACAGCATATGCAGTGTCTTTCAACTCTTTTGGTCCTCATCTGTGGTTCCTGGCTCCATAGCGCCCCCTCCAGCTGCTCAGGGCCTTCACCAGGTCATGTCGATGTTGATGTCAGACAGACACTGGGCCAGGTGACTGTCCCGCTCCAGCTGAGAGAGTCTGCAAAGAGAACAGGGTCACAGCTGGAGTAGTTTTGGGAACATAAACAACACACTGATTTCTAACCACTGCAAAAAAAATGATTGTAGACCTCTCCTTTGGAAAGACCCGCGTGATCACTGACCATTGATGGAATCTCAAATTGGATTAACTGGACGCTATTAAAATCGACTATTTATTTACCAGGTTTACAAGAAGCTGGGAGTGAACTGTAAATGTATTCTGCATTCTGTATATGTAAATCCCTTGTTTACTGGTACTTTTCAGTATAAAGATTTATTTTTGGCTGAAATCCTGTGAGCTGGTGGTCGTGTGAGTGATTTGTGGTGAGCTGCCTGAGTTTCACAGGTGTCCAGACTGATTTGGAAACATCAGAAAAATCACAATATGTAGTTCATGTGAGCTCCGTGTACTAACCTTGGAGGAAAGACCAGCAGGCACATGGGGCAGCTCACCGCACCTCCCCCACCTGCCCCCTCTGTCCTTCCTATCCTACCTGTCCACTCCATACACAACATCTCAGTCCTCCCCAACTGTTCGGTCCCCTCCGTCCAAGAGGGTCGTGTTTTACCCATCCCTCCTGCCCCTTTAGTCCATTCTGTTCCCCCTGTCCCTCCTTGTTCCCCCTCTGTTACTCCCACTCCCCCTCTACCTCTTGTCCCCTCCATCCCCTCCATCATCCCTGTCCCCTCTGTCTCTCTGCCCCTTTGGCTTTGTGGCAATAGGGCTTTGGGTACGCAGGTCTCCCTTTGCTGATTTAAAGGTGCTATATCAGCAGTGTGTGTGTATGGGTGAGACGTGGGACATGACTGGACAGAGGAGGAGGGCTCTGGAAAGGGGGAGGTCTCATCAGTAAGGCTCCAGTGTGCAGGGGCAGGACAGGCAGGAGGGCTCTGAAACAGAAACAGTCCAAACAAAAAAACCTCATATAAATCATTCAGAATGTATTTTGTATTTTTTTAAAGATTGTGCTTGTGCCTGCTCTATAGTTTTACCATTTGACACCCCTTATAATTTGGATATTTTAATCACAATTTTGTCTAAAACGACATGGTAATAGAAACAAATCCACTGATTTCTGGGTTGGAAAATTGCAGACCCAGTGAGGTATTAGGAGCCAATTCCCGCCTTCCCCGTACAGCAGTGATCCCCAACCTTTTTTGCGCCACAGACCGGTTGATTTTACCCAAAATTTTCACAGACTGGTGGGAGGTGAATGTCGGTGGATAAATACCACAAAATAAAATTAAACAAACAACACAAGAACTGTGGTATGTTGTAAATATAATAATAAACGTGAATCGACTGTGTACTTGTATGTAACTTTAATAACAGCGTCCTCATGACATGTGCCATCAACATAACGAGTCACAACATCCTCTCTGTCTTTATGCTCGCTATGCTTAAACATGCCTTTAAAATAAGATAGATCACAAAACAAATATAAAGTACATGAAATACAACTCACCATAACGCTGAATCAATGAGAGCCCTGAGCTTGTTTCTCTGCTACGAGATGTTCGCATCTCGGCGTAATGGGAGTGTGTTGCTTATGTCCGGTCTACTCCGTGACTTTTATCCAGAATACCGGCAGAGTTGATGCCTCAAACATACTTTTAAGGCTGCCTCATTGAAGAGCTGGTCGCTACATGTTATGCAGAGCGGGCTTGGTGTGTGGGAATCACCTGTTGCGATAAATCCATATTTTAAGTAGGTCTCCTGGTATTGTCAGTAAATAGTTGCATCCAGACGAAAACGGAGCGCTGAGTGAAAACGATGTAACACACAGACCCTCCAGGAATTTGCGATTTGCAACTTCAATGCAACTTCAGCCAGTCCCCGTGAATTCAGGGCGGTATTGCAATTTTGACCAATCACCGCAACTTTTCCGCAATTTTTACTAATTTTGACCAATCATCGTGACGTATTGAACGCCGACCAACTTCCTTCTGCCTTACTTCCGTGTGACAAAACGAAACTGCGGCCGTGTCCCAGTTCCCAGAGCGCACAGCTCGGAGCGAGGCCCGAAGGGGGCTCAGACTGCAGTCAGGGCGGTGCACACTTGCTCAGCCCCGACTGCAGTCCGCAGACCGCTTAACGACTGTGGTCTTCGGACCGCGTGTTAACTGCGCATGGGACAAAAAAGAAGTGGGACAGCAGTCGTCGCGCCAGTGTTCTGGCGAAATGTGTGACGCACATGCCCTTCGGGCCACGCTCCGAGCCGCAGGCTCTGGGAATTGGGACACGGCTTCTAATGGCAAAGAAACGTGTCTGCGGCGCCATTTGCGCACAAAAATAACAGCAAAAGACCGGGCAAAACAGTAATTTATTTTCGATGTTGGTAAGGTTGTTTTAGGACCATATCTGTGATCTCTGTCTTTGTATTATTCTTTGTCAGTAATAACTCAGTATTCAAAATATTACTCAATTTTAATTACAAAAAGGGAAAATCACAACTATTTATCGCAACTTTCACTTCCTCCCGCAACAAAATCGCAACAAAAACCTTAAAAGCGCCGCAACTTTCATCGCAACTTTATGGAAAAGCTCCCGCAAATTCAGGCATTTTAGCCCGCAACAATCACAAAAAATGCCCGCGAAATCCTGAGGGGTCTGAATACATATGCCACACCGATATGTAAAAACAGCCAGAGCCACCGGAAACACAACAGTGCAAAGAGCGCATGAAGTCCTTTCTCTTCCACAAACAAACACAAAAAGATAATAATGATGGCGAACACACGTACAAAAGCCAACTCTCTCGTTTGGACCGACGACGAAGTGGAGTTACTTCTACAAGTTACGTTGGATTACAAAACACGTCAGTATCAGCAGAACGGCGACTGAGAGTCCTGCCAAAGCAGATGATGACGGCGATGTCATCGCTTTCCAAAAGCTGCGTATGCTCTTCTTCTGTCTCCTCACTGGGCCTTTTCCCCTTTGCAAAGAAACTTTCCAAAGACATCTGTTTTTTACTTATTTTGCTGCTTGTGGGTTTAATATTGAGTAAAAAAAATAAATAAAAAGGGGGTGGAGGAATGAGCCGCCGTGGCCCGGTCCCAAAGGGCTCACGGCCCGGTGATTGGGGACCACTGCCCTACAGTACCCCGCTGTAAACATCGTCACAACAAATTGCTACATGCTGTCAGCCCCGAGTATGGATAACTGCACATCACATTAGTGAGCAGCACTTTTTTTGTTTTTTTTTGTTTTTTTGGGACCAAATCCTACATGTATCACCTATTGGAGAACAAAGTGAGTACGTCACAGTGGGCATCTCAAAACACAAGAATAAATATTACTCAAACATGCATAAATCATTTCAAATACATCTTTGAGTGAGTAAATGAGAAGGGAAACAACTATATAATATGACTACAAGTCCATTTTGCACAATACATCTTTCAGTTCAGCCATTTCTTCTTCCAAAGTCTTCCTTCTGCTCCAAACCATATGCACTTCCTGGCACAGGGCTGGCTGTCACATCTCCATTAAAATGACCTTTTACCTGAATCATGATTTGATTAAAATTAGATTAATTGCACAGCTCAACTTAATTATGTTCAATAATATGCTAAAGACAGTAATTGAATGCACTTGCCCTTAGCAGACAAAGTAGTAAGAATAATGTTTTAAGCCCATCACACACTACAGGATAATTTGTCCCATTTAGGACCCGATTTGCTTCTGACCGACTTCAGGGAGGCGTGACCCGACCCGGATTTCCATATGTGATTTTGAATCCTCTGCTCCTTGTGACTCTTGAGCTGCTCTTTCATATCATAACAATAAAAATATTGTTCATTAGAATGTGTCCTGTGAATCCAGTTTGAAAAGTTCTATAAGTAAAAAGGCAAGAGCAGTTCATACTGTAGATTAGTGACAGTAAACACAACTCTACTCCCTGTGTACTTTATCGTCTGCCTTCTCTGCATTAAAAGGATTTATCTGAATTATTGTACCACATCATAATAACAGTGTGCATCTGCATCTAAACTACAAATGCAATACTATTGATACTATGATAGAACATTTAGAACATTTTTGGAGTCTTAAAGCGGGTGGTTTTACTCAAGACAGGAAACTGCTGATGTGGTTTTGACAGTTATAACTTGCAACTTTTAGCTTGTAGCATGTGGTCTCTTCAGTTGCTGTGCTTGGGGATTGTAAGATTTAAAGGAAAATGAACTTTTTTTTACAATCTGAAGCTTCTTTCGGCAATAAAACAAGTAGTTTTACTCACCCATAGCAGTTTGGTGTCAATTGGAGCAGTATCGCAGAACTTATGTTGAGCCGTTCTGTTCTACCAATGATCCCGTATCCGTTAGCGTGAGTGCTCGGGGCACTGATTTGCGGTGTCCAAATAACACAAACTTTAGCACTTTTCAAATCACAGAAGATCGCTGTGTCAGGGTAGACTTTTAGTGGATTCCAAAACGGCCTGAAACCCGATATCGCAACAGAAAAGTAAAGTTCAGAGCGGTGTTAGCTTCTTTCGGACTAGCGGTGTTTACAAAACAGCTGAGTTCACGCATGCGCACTGTCCTCTCTGATGACGTCATCAAATGAAACTATTGACGCTTCCCAAACACGTGACCTTCGTAAAAGCAAGCTCCATTTTGGACATGAACATCACTGCGGTATGAACGTGTTTGAATGCGATGAAGACGAGTCGGACACTCGAGATTTGGATTAAACGAAGTGAACGAGATGACACCTCCACTATCCAGCGAGACAGCACATTTACAGGGTGAGCAGAGGGAGAGATATTTTGAAAAGCTGAAAACAGCTGGTTTAGATAGTGAGGTCTACCTGCTTCCGCCCGGATTGTTTACGGACGTGAGAAAGTACACCAAGACCTCGTCGTTACCAGACTTCGGTCCTCATGATTTGTACATGTATGTCACAAGTAACCCATCGCCATACACAGGATGTGACCTGAAGGCATACAAGAGTTTGGATGCCTACAAATATTTCGTATCTGGCTGGGTTACATGTCTCTATCAGTGGGTCGTCCCTGGAGCTGGTGGTCGTCATCTCATTACCGCCAAGGTTTGTTCACATTTTTAATTTAATATCGGTCCTCTGGACAAACTAAATGTCATTAAATGTCACTGACATAACTTTTTAGTCTGTTGTTCATGGCCGTTATAAATTTGCTGCTACCAGGCAATGAACAAGAACTGTGTTATTAGGCTCAGTGTCTGTGTTGTGTATGTAGGCGATTAGCCGCATCTTCTCCTTCTGTCCGGATCCTTTGGGATACGATAAAACAACATATCCTGCCTACTGTGCTGGTGATTACTACACCCGGGTGCGCAACAATACAACGGCATGATTGCGAAATAAGAAGAAACTTAACGCAATGGCTATATTCGAGATCTGTCCTTTAACGTTCCGTTGATCTCTGCTGTGTTGTTGGCTGTGGTATCCCACTTCATGTCCAAAATGGCGGCCACAATTTTGTGACATCACATGGGATGGGTCAATAGCTGGATATCGGGTTTCAGGCTGTTTTGGAATCCACTAAAAGTCTACCCTGACACAGCGATCTTCTGTGATTTGAAAAGTGCTAAAGTTTGTGTTATTTGGAGAGCGCAAAGTAATGCCCCGAGCACTCACGCTAACGGATACGGGATCATTGGTAGAACAGAACGGCTCAACATAAGTTCTGCGATACTGCTCCAATTGACACCAAACTGCTATGGGTGAGTAAAACTACTTGTTTTATTGCCGAAAGAAGGCTCAGATTGTAAAAAAACATTAATTTTCCTTTAAAATATAGTATTGTCCTCGTGTCTGTGGTCTGAGCTTTTTGTTGCACGTTGCGTAGTGTGTGGTGGGCTTAACTATAAACCACTGATAACATCTGACATCTTGGATAGTTTTTTAATATTGATTTGTATACGAGTATCGACTGTGATTGTGACTGAATTGAGTGCAACTTACAGCAACAGAGGGAGAAGGCAGCTCAGACACCTGTCCCTGGAGCTCCTCTAGGATCCAGCCCAGGGTCAGCACCCACAGTCTGTCCACTCCAGAGCAGTGGGAGCCCGGAGCAGTGGCAGAGGGAAGCAGAGGCCTGGAGGAGGACAAATCATTGTGACCAACTACTACTACTGTTATCTTTTTCTTGGCCTATTCTATTAGTGGATTTCACATTGGAGACAGACCATATTTATCGGTTTGCCAATATATTAGGCTGATATTTGCACTTTTTAGTATCAGCTATTGGCCTTAAATCTCCAGCACAGGCCAATATTTAGCTTTAGCTGATCTGCTGCCTGAAGAGTACACACAAAGCCTTATTTGAATACTTTATTGCAAGGAAATAACTGCACAAAATGTGACTGTGCTGCTTTGCAGGTTTGCAGTAAAATATGATTTGGGGGAAGTTTATAGTAAATTAAAATTACATAATTTGGGGAAAATAATCCAAACCGGCCCCACTTAAAGGGATATGCCACCCCCAGGTCAAACTTGGGCATCTCCCCACAGTCCAGAGACTAAAATAAGTGGTGGAAAGCGTTTTCCTGGTGACGCAGCCATTGTCCGAGTCTGTCGCCACTGACCGCCGCGGTATCTGCAGCTACTCCGCCTTAGACTGGAGTCTAACGTCGCCAGAGAAAGATTTCGGCCAAAAGAAATTAATTTGCTCGATGTGTTTCCCAATTACTTTCTGTGTAGTGCGCATTCATATCGAGTGCAAATAAATGTGCAAATCAACACGGAGAGCTTGACTTGGTCATTTTGGGTGGGAACTATTTTTCAGTGCGGAAAAAGACAGACGAAGCACACACCACGCTGACAGGGGAATCCCTGTTACACACCAGGAAGGCAGTTCCCCTGTTACACAGCGTGGTGTGTGCTTCGTCTGTCTTTTTCCGCACTGAAAAATAGTTCCCACCCAAAATGACCAAGTCAAGCTCTCCGTGTTGATTTGCACATTTATTTGCACTCGATATGAATGCGCACTACACAGAAAGTAATTGGGAAAAGCATCGAGCAAATTAATTCCTTTTGGCCGAAATCTTTCTCTGGCGACGCTAGACTCCAGTCTAACGCGGAGTAGCTGCAGATACCGCGGCGGTCAGTGCTGACAAACTCGGACAATGGCTGCGTCACCAGAAAAACGCTTTCCACCACTTATTTTAGTCTCTGGACTGTGGGGAGATGCCCAAATTTGACCTGGGGGTGGCATCAAAGTTCAAAAGTTCAAAGTCAGCTTTATTGTCAATTCTGCCATATGTGTTCAACATACAGTGAATCGAAATTTTGTTTCTCTCTGGCCAGGTAGTGCAAAAGACAGTGTACAAAATACAATATGAAGACAAAACACAACAAAAAACTATCTAAGACAGAGATCTAAAGTTAAAACTAAAGTCTACGATCTAAAATCTTAAAACAGTGCAACATAATAAATAAACTATACTATATACATATCCCTTTAATGGCCATTGGTTTCTCTGGGGATCTAGTCTAGTCACTGGTCACTAATAGAAGTGATAAGGTTCAACAGTTGTGAATTTATCTTTTGGATATTTCATGGCAAAGTACAACGTAATCTATAGGATCAATCAAAATCTGTCTCTGTTTTCAACATGAAGATCTATGGGTCCACAAATATGAACAAAAATAGAACTGTTGCAAAGGTGATTAACAATTTAAAACAAATTGTATGCATTTCCAATGGGAAAAAAAAAAATTAAAATGTTGAACAATGGTTAAACAAATATGGAATTAAACCCCCAGAATCAATTAAAACTAAAGATATACTTGGAATTCCACATTCAGACAAAATTCTATTAAATACAGTTATTTTAACAACAAAATTCTTCATTTACACATGTAAAATGAAAAAAAGAATACCAAATTTTATTGCTGTTAAAATGTATATCAAATGTATAATGGGAATAGAACAACATATTGCAAAAACAAATAAGACACGGTATTTTTTTTTTAGGAAAATGGTCATCATGGACATGACATACGGACATATCATGAACTCAGCAGAACATAACATGAAACCGTCACCGTCACCATCATCATCTCTCTTGTATTGTGATATTCAGGCCTGGACTGGTAATTGGGCATACCGGGCATTTTCCCGGTGGGCCGACAGTCCTAGGGGCAGATGCCCTTCTTTTTTTACTTAGAGACCGGCCCACAATTTAGGACTGAACCACAACTAAACCAGGACTAAACCAGGACTACATCAGGTCTGAACCAGGACTAAACCAGGTCTGAACCAGGACTAAACCAGGACTAATCAGGTATAAATCAGGTCTGAACCAGGACTAAACCAGGATTAATTACATCTAAATTAGGTCTAAATCAGGTCTGAACCAGGACTAAACCAGGACTAAATCAGGACTAAACCAGGACTAATCAGGTCTAAACCAGGACTAATCAGGTCTAAATCAGGACTAAATCAGGTCTGAACCAGGACTAAACCAGGTCTGAACCAGGACTAAACCAGGACTAAATCAGGATTGAACCAGGACTAAAGCAGGATTGAATGAGGACTAAACCAGGACTAATCAGGTCTAAATCAGGTCTGAACCAGGACTAAACCAGGATTAATTACATCTAAATTAGGTCTAAATCAGGTCTGAACCAGGACTAAACCAGGACTAAATCAGGACTGAACCAGGACTAAACCAGGACTAATCAGGTCTAAATCAGGTCTGAATCAGGACTAAACCAGGACTGAACCAGGACTAAACCAGGACTAATCAGGTCTAAATCAGGACTGAACCAGGACTAAACCAGGACTAATCAGGTCTAAATCAGGTCTGAACCAGGACTAAACCAGGACTGAACCAGGACTAAACCAGGACTAATCAGGTCTAAATCACGACTAAATCAGGTCTGAACCAGGACTAAACCAGGACTAATTATGAGGGGCTAAGCCAAAAATGCCAGGGCCATTTTTTTGTCCCAGTCCAGACCTGGTGATATTGTATTTAATTTGTCTTATTGTCAACAACATGTACACTGTATGTGAAATATGGAAATAAAAACAAAACCTATTTAAAATATGTATTAAAAAAGTACAAAGTATTAGGAGTGGGCTCTGACCCTGCAGCCTGCCGCGGGGCTTCTCTCTCTTTACCCGGGCACAGGAGTTCCGGATGTGCGCAGGACTTCTTTCGTTTAAGCTTCAGTTTGGGGTGGATCTGGCTCATTTTCACCGCTCCATGCGGGCTAATGGATGCGTCTGCGCTCACACCAAGGATCTATGGCCGTTTCCCAATTCACCGACGGCACACTTGTGAGCGTCCTTGGAACGGGATATGCGTCATATCCGGCGCGACAAGGGCCGTTCCATTCGTTTTTTTCCCCCTGCACCGTCAAGACGAGCTCTGAACGGCGCCGTCGTTTCCATGGAAATCGGGGCGTGGACCAAGTGTGCAAACATGCACGCTCCGCACACTTAAAAGCCCCAGCATGCACAGCGCGGGACTACAAAGACCGACTCGCCAGCGACATCCACAAGTGAGAGTTGCGACGTCACTATAAAATATACGTACTGGTTCACCTCACCTACAACTATGCTACATGAAACTCTTCATAAACTACACTAAACATGTGTGACAGTAGCCGTAACGGCATAGATCACGGCACCTGTATTACCGTTCACATGCTTTTCCCCTTACACTTCTATATTTCCTTTGCTGTTGTAATGCTGGATATTCTACAGTATCGCCATGTCCAGCGTTTACTCTAACCTGCGCACTGTGCGCACATTCTCAGCGCACAAGAAAACTTGTGCAGCGCCCTGTAAATCAGGGATGAAAGAGCTTTTTATTCAGCCGCGGGGGCATTTTTTTTATATCTGCAAAGTGCGAGCCGCGCGGGGGGGGGTCATTTCGGATGTGGAGTTAGTGTGTTTGCTCAGACACATTAAAAATTAGGGGGAACATTGGCCATGTCCCAATTCCAAGTATTACTAGTCGCAATAGTATAATATTTTTGTCTTTAGGGAACAAGGAGCAGACCACCCAGCTCATTGAGCTGAGGCGGGACCTGTTCAATTTCGCAGGCGGCCATGTGAGAAACGTAGTGCACTAAGGACAGAGCGAGTGTGCGCCGTCTCGACGACAGACCGACGGCACACTCACAAGCGTGCCGTCGCTGAATTGGGAAACGGCCTATATGACTCACACTCCGCGGATTCTTTTCAAAAGTGAATTTCCGTGTTGGGAGTGTGTGTTGTTACGTACATCCGTCCTCAGAGCGCCGCCTCCTGTTTTTAGTCTCTTATCCACGAGAGCAAAACAAATGGTTTTATCTCAGGCAGCAACTTTATAGGTGCAGTCTACGGCTGCTACCAACTATCGATTAGGGAATTTATGAAAGCCAATTTCCGCTAATAAAGACAAGAAGTGTTGTTTTTTTTGTTTGTTTGTTTTTTTATTGTATTAAAAACAACTGTCCAGTGTGCAGGTAGCACACACTGATGCTTGACATTCAAAGACTAATAAGCCTCAAGTCTCACGCATTGAGAGTGTGACACACGCAATTCGACGTGTTCACACGCCACACATGGCATTTCTCACGCTGATTTCTTTTCTTTCTTTTTGTTTTTTTTTTGTGCCCAGAAAATCGGTCTGTGTGGCTCAGTTTATGCAGGCTCCGCGCGTTTTCAGTGAAAAAAAACTCCCCCTGCTCCGGGCGCACGGTCCGAGCGGAGGCTGGAGCAGATGCGCCGTCCCCCGGGCACGTCCTGAGCCTCAGTCCCGGTGCCACGTCTCCTCTGAGACGCACCGACTCCGGTCCCGGTGTCTCCGTCTGTGCGTAACGTGTCCCCCCGACGGCTTACGCGCGGAATACGCGCGGCCCAGAGCCGAACTGCCCGCGGTGAGACGCGGTGAGCCGCGGTGAGACGCGGTGAGCCGCGGGCCCGGTGCATTAACCAGACTCTTACATGAATCCGTTAAAAATGTCCCGCTCCCCCCCGGCCCCGGTCCCTCCTCCCCGCCCCTCTCAGACACTGACAAAGTGCGGTGATGATAAAACAAACTCAGGTAATAACTTCATTTATATAACTCTCATTAGTTGCTTTGTAGTTTAAGTTTGCTCTTTAGACAAACAGGGCTCTCAACACGCAATTCGACGTTTACACGCTCACGCGGCATTTCTCACGCAATTCAAGCCCCCCCCCCGCTCCTCGGAAATTACAGTCTCACGCACGACCCCGCTCAAAACTTGAGAGCCCTGCTAATAAGTACATAACAGATCTAGAAAGAATATAGATCCATTTGTTAATTATGCAACAAGGCTGCAACTAGAGCTCACCTCACCTGTTACTTGTCAGTGACCATTTCCCTCAGACTATTTATATCTAAATACAGATTGAAATATGGTGAGTGAAGATCCTGGCCAGGGAGCACTGAAGAATAATGTGCATTGTGGGTAGAAATCAAGTGTCACCTCAGTGACAACATCGTCTGATGTCTCAGATTTGACTAAGGAGAATAAAGGGAGCACTCTTGGGCTCTAGAAGAAGGAATAATGGAGCAATGAAAGGCTCTGTGTGGTTCCTGGGATCCTCCTCTGTGTGAAACCAACACTTGCTAACTAAAACTGCAGCCCCCAACACATCATACGATAACGGAAATGCATTGATTTAATTTAGATCTTTTTCTGCAATAAAAACATAATCAATATTTAACGTATTCTTAATGTAATGTAATGTATTTACAATTAAATCTACAGATTCTGTTCAAAACTTACCTCATCTAGTCTTGTCTTCATTAGGCCTCCATGTTTTTATTCTGTTCATATACTCTCATTCAGTTTACAAAGACAAATTACAGCCATACTCCAACTGATTTTTGACACTGATTACAATTGCTTTTGCATTTTATATTTTAAATCATTACTCTATGCCAGTAAATCAATCATGGACACGTTTCATTCGCTTCCTGTATCCTTCCTCAGGCTACAGACATATCTTTTCTTTAAAGTGTTTTATGATGCATAGAGACACTTAATATTTTATGGTGTGCAGACATGTATTATTTTTTTAACCATCAAATCGCTTCCCTTTAAGAGAGGAATGAAACCAACCCATACAGACTAACTATATTGTGTCCAAAATGTATTAAGTTTTCATGCTTTTGTTAGATGAGACTTAAGTGCTTTTAAAAAAATGGCTTAAATGTGACAGAGGACTGAGCTACAGCAGAGCTTAAGATCATCAGGAGAACAAGAAACATTAAAGTGTTTATAAGATGTTAACTACATGTTAAGTAAGACATTAATAAAACACTAATAAGACATGTCACCTGATGACATCCCAAGGTTAGGAGCAGAAAGATGTTCACCAGGACAAACTCTAGTATAACAAGTTTATGAGCGTTTTCCAACAGAATGAACAAGTGTTTGAAGTTTTGAAGTATTCAGATGACACTGGACACTGAGGGTTTGGTGTAGACCCCCACAGATCTACAGTGGAGCTGCTCTTCATCCTGGAGCAGAGGTTTAACTTCGAACAGTATCTACACAAATAAATACACTATTAAAATAATGGTCATTATTTACCATAAACTTGTACATTGACATATGATAATATGCAGTCACTGCTGAGGGTACTGAGTGGTATCTTCCTTTATCGTAAACTTTGACCCCTGAGAGCAGCAGTGATGTGGGTCCTGTGGACAACTCCTCAAACCGAGAGGTTCTTGTAGTTTGGGTGGCGGCTCTGAGATTCTCTCTGATCATAATTGTAAAGATGAACTGGAGTATCAGTGTGTTCTTTGTTCCAATATATATCACAAGGTCAGTCCCAGTCTTAAAGGTCCCATGACATGGTACTTCTTGATGCTTTTATATGGCTCCTTAATGGTTCCCTAATACTGTAAATGAATCCTTCTTCAAAATCAACACTCAGTGCATGAGAAACAGAGATAAGATGAGAAAGAGTCATAAATATCTCTCTCAAACTCTTTATTCTGGGCGTTGTTGCTTGAATGCAAACGAGGAGAAAAGAGATGGCCAATAGTAGAGGGTGGGGGCGTGGCCAAACTCTCCGCTCAGAGCTCAGAGCCCACAGCTGATCCATTTCCTTGTTTTTGCACGGGGGAGAGATTTGAAGCGTTCCATTGAAAAATAAACACATTTCCACATAAAATAAAATTAAACCACTGCTGTTCAAAGGTCCAGAGGCTCAGATAAAGGACTTCTGAGCCTAGAAACACTCGGACGTGCCTCCAGGCAAATAAAAAACGCATTTCGCATTGCCTAGCGCATTCGCAGTCCAAACTCTCTGGGTGTGATTTACAGAGACGCTGAGTACAGACAGACGGGGGTGGAACTGCATTTGCATTTCTTTTTTCGATCTGACGTCAATAAGGTGCCTTGTTCAAACTCGCCTGTTTGAGCTCTGATTTTTTGTAACGCAGAAAAGGATCGCAAATGCTCAGTTTAGACATTTCGCAACTTTTAACCATGGGGGGGGGGGGGGGGGGGGGGCTAAACAGGGTAGGGGAGCTCACATTAACGTATTAACGTTCAAAAACCTCAGAAAGAGAAAATTTCATGCCATGGGACCTTTAAAGCTGCAGGCCAGCACTCATTTTCCGGAAACACCACATCCACTTCCACTGCTATGCAGATGACACCCAGCTCTACCTCTCCACCAAGCCAAACTCCACACTCCCACCATCAGCCCTTGTCACGTGTATCAATGAAGTCAAATCCTGGTTCACCTCCAACTTTCTCAAACTCAATAGCAATAAAACTGAACTTCTTCTTGTAGGCACCAAATCCACCCTAAGCAAGATCAATCATTTCTCCATTCACATCGACGGCTCCTCTATCTCTCCCTCCCCTCAGGTTAAGAGTCTGGGTGTCATCCTCGATAGCACCCTCTCCTTCACCTCTCACATAAACAACATCACCCGCTCTGCCTACTTCCACCTCCGCAACATACATCGTCTCCGGCCCTCCCTTACTCCTCAGTCCACTGCCGTACTTATTAGTGCTGTCAGGTGATTAAAAAAAATAATCTAATTAATTACAGGATTTGTAATTAATTAATCTAATTAATCACATTTTAATACATTTTAGGTGGTTTATTGTGCTCTCCCACAGTGCAAAAAATGTGTCAAACGTGCGATTTATAGTGGTGCAGTGAAAAGACTGCAGACTTCCCCTTTAAGTCTTTAAGTTTTTCCGTCTTTGGCTCGCTCTCTTTCTCTCCGTGCACACAAGACAAGACTGCTGGCAGACCTGCAGAGTGCGCCTATATACCCCCATTCCCCCTCCCACATTACATAACATTCATTCAAAAGCTTATTTACACCGTTCCACTATTAAATGGCTAATATTTCTGGTGCCAAAAGGTAAGCATGTACAGTAGCTTTCATGCAAGTCAATAAATAATAAACAAAGCTTCAAATATACAGAGAATACAAATAAAGAAGTATACTAATGACTTTCTTTAGTTCTTCTGCAGGTTTACAACCCAGTGTCCTGTGAGCAGCTAAGCGTAACTCAATACTCACATAGGCTGTGCTGGCTACATCACCCGCTCTCATCCATCAATACTTTGCTGACTTCAACCTATTGGGAAACTCTTCTGTAACTGGTCTTATTTTGGTTAAAGCTTGGGAGTCCTCTACAGGGCCTTACACGGTCTGCATAGTTAAGCTTTTCTCCTATAGGTTAGCTGTGGTGGTGAGGTCATATAGTATGCTACAGGTCTGTATTTAAAGACAGCTGCAGCCTATTTCTTTGTGTGTGTGTGAGGGCGGCCATAGGGACGAGGTCACTCTCTGTGTTTGAGAATCTGAAAGGGGACACACGTCTGTGTGATGGAGACACCCAGGGACGACCTGTGTAACCAAAGGAGACAACATACAACTGGAGATGTGATCAACTGATGTCACCATTTCGTTTGTACAGGGGGTCGTACTCGGGGGTTGTACTCGGGTTACGACGGTCTCGACTTACGACGTTTCGTGGTTACGAACGCGCCCCCATAAAAAAAAAAAAAAAAAATTACGCGTCATTCCGTCTTACACGGTTTAGCGTGGTAAGCGACGTCAACAAACGCGAACGGCGCGCGGCGCACGGCGGAAGAATACGCTTTGTTGTGGTTGTAGGGCGGAGAAGACGGCCTCGTGTGCGTGCCCAATGTGGGCGGAAGTACCTGATGTGGACTCTGATCTGCTCCTATGAAAGCGACAGTGATAACCAAGCAGCGTAGTGGTCTAATTATTGAGATGGAAAGGTTATTGGTGCTTTGGTTGGAAGATCAAAGTCAAAATCCGACTTACGACGAAATTCGGGTTACGACGCGTCTTAAGAACGGATCAACATCGTAACCCGAGGACCCCCTGTATTCTGCTGATTCATCATTAAAATGCTAATAACCTCAATATCTATCAATGCCTTTCTTCAGACCTCTTTCGACCTATTTTTCAAAATCTAACAATCTTCAAAGCTTAAAATGCTCTTTTCCACCTTGTGATGTCACGTAGTAGTTTTCAAGTTAAGAGCTACCTTTTACCTTCAGTTCAGCAGAGATTGGCAGTTCCAGGTCTGAAATTATCCAAATGATTCCAGTGAAGGTGTATGGACTTTAAAAACACAGTGGAGCACTTCCTGTATTATCACATGACATCACAAGGGTGTATAAGAAGTAATGTGTCTCTGATGTGTTTGGGCAGGGAGTTCCAGAGGGTGGGGACAGCAGCGAAGAAGGCCCTGTCCCCCCAGGTCTTGGTTTAGTCCTAGTGGGGGGAGACAGGAGGTTGGTGTCAGCTGATCTGAGGGCACGGGTGGGGGTGTGGCGGTGGAGGAACTCAGAAAGGTAGGTGGGGGCCAGGTTATGGAGGGACTTATATGCAATGGTGAGGAGTCTGAATTGGATGCGCTGAGGGATTGGGACCTCAATGAGTGAGGAGGCAGGCAGCAGAATTCTGGATGTACTGGAGTCTATTGAAGAGTTTGAAGAGTGAAACGTAGAGTGGGATATTGCAGTAGTCGAGGTGGGAGGTGACAAAGCTGTGGATGAGAGATTCAGCAGACTTTGGGGAGAGGGATGGGCAGAGGCGAGCGGAGGTGATAGAACGAGGTTTTGGTGATGTGTTTGATATGATGTTCGTAGGAAAGGGTCTGATCGAAGGTGATGCCAAGATTACGGAGGTGGAAGGAGGAGGAGAATGAAGAACCGTCCATGGAGAGGCTGAGGTTATTGTGGGTTTTTGTGAGTGTTTTGGGGCCAATGAATATTATTTCTGTTTTGTCACAGAAATTGAGCCAGGATTTTATTTCAGAGATGCAGTTTGTGATGGTGGAGTGTGTGGATTTGATGGACAGAAGGGGGGGTGGTTTGCAGGCGGGAGAGAAGGGTGGAGTGGTTTATGGTGTATTGTAGGAGAGCAGGAGGTCGTTAGTGACTCGGAGGAGGGCTGTCTCAGTACTGTGATGGGAGTGGAGACTGGACTGGAAGCATTCAAACAAGTTATTGGTTAAGAGATGGGATTTAAGTTGACTGGCGACAGTATGTTCTATGAGTTTGGAGAGAAATCTGAGGAACGGGGATGATTGCAGCAAGCTTGAGAGTGGGTGGAACAGAGCCGGTGGACAAAGAAGAGTTGATGATGGAGGTGACGAGTGGGGAAAGAGCAGGCAAGCAGGCTTTGACAAGGGTGGACGGGATACGGTCAAGGGAACAGGTAGAGGTTTTCATGCCCTCGAGCAGGTCAAGTAGGTCAGAAGAGGTGATAATTGAGAAATGGGACAAGGCAACGCAGTTAGCAGGGGGGACAGTGTGGGAAGGCAGTGGGGCTGAAGAGGCTGAGAGGTGGCTCTTGTTTTGAAAGAAAAATAGGAAAGAGTTGCATTTTTCTGGGGTGAATGAGTGTAAGCCAGTTTCCAGGGGGTTGAAGAGTTTAAGTTTAAGTTTATTTATTTAAATGGGACAGCATGTATTAATGAACAGCTAGTGCTGTAAATACACCAGATTTAGCTCAAGGCTAGTTTCCATCTGTAGGAGTTTGTTTATGGTGGTAAAAAGAACGTTGGGGTGACCTGAGCCAGATTGTATAAGATTGGAATAGGAGGTCCGAGCATGTGGGAGGGCTTGCTTGTATTGCTGTAGGTGATCTGTGTAGAGTTGGGAGTGGATGGTTTTCTTGCTGAGTCTTTCCAGTTGGCGTCCTTTTTGTTTTCATTTTGCTGAGGTTGGATGTGAGCCAGGGGGCAGTATGATTGAAGGAGACAGTTTTAATTTTACAGGGGGCGGAGTCCTTCAGACTGTTGATCTTCTGCCCATGTTGTTCCACAACAGCTGCCAGCTCAGAATATTTTAAGATCTTCCATTCATAGGCATCCTCCGCTGAATCCACCCATGGCACTGTCAGTTCAATTAAGAAAGCTGTGTGCAGGGAGGCGGACCAGAGCACGAGATCAGGTCTTAGATCTGTTGCTGCAATCTCAGCAGGAAAGGACAGGTGCTGTTTAAGATCTACCAGTAGCTTCCAATCCCGTGCTTCACTGAGCATGCCAGGATGTGGTTGGGATACCATCTTACGCATTGCATCTGCACAGACAAAAGCTATTGTGTGTGCTTGCACCAGTAGCAAGGAGTTTGTAGCTGTTCATTTGGTTTCCAAGCAAGCGGCTAAGCACTGTAGCACTTGGTTATGTCACCATGTGTATCTACCTTGCGACAAGCTTGTCTTGCAACCAAGACATGCTTTAGGCTGGCTGAGGAAGAACACAGTGCACATGTAGAGTCCTCTCCATACCACTGATGGAGGTACCAACAGATGTTCGAATAAGGAAGCTGGCTTCGTAAACCTCCATTCCCCACAGCTCCTTCCATGAGAGCTTCCTCTTTCCACCTCCTCTCACATCACCCACTGGCCCTGTTTCCCCTGCGAGACTGCCTTTGTATGACTCAGAGCCTCTTGTCGGCACACCTCATCCGCCACCATGGTTCAGCGTTGTGAAGGCGTTGCTTTATTCCAGAAGGGTCTGTTTTCTCCAGCTCCCAGGCCTCCTCTCCCCTGCTGCACATGTCCAACAATGTCTTGATGTCTAAGAGCAGATTTTGCATGCTCTGTGGCCACTGCTGAAGACCATTTTCTTCCTGTTGACAACATAGAAAGATCTTAAAGATCTTTGATCTTTGACTTTGAGGAGCCACTTCTTAGCAAAGGAGCTAACCATCTGCTCCAACTTTTCAATTTTGCAGAGTGGGACGTAGACTGTCAAGGGCCACATTAAATGCGAGAGCGAGTTTGTCTTTTGAAACCACCAGATATTGTGCATTAAATTGTGCAATAATAAATGAGACATTATGTTGCGACACTCATTAAGTAACTCTTACTTGAGTAGTGACATTTGTCACAGTGAGGGACAGGAGGACACTGGACAAACTGCTCTACATCATGACACTCCTGTTCACCCACTGCACTGGAGCTGGAGAAGGCCTGGAAGGTGAAGGCATCAGTGGTGCCCGTGGTGATCGGAGCACTCGGGGCTGTAACCCCCAAACTGGAGGAGTGGCTACAACAGATCCCAGGAAAAACATCAGACATCTCAGTCCAGAAAAGTGCAGTACTAGGAACAGCAAATATACTGCGCAGAACTCTCAAGCTCCCAGGCGTCTGGTAGAGGACCCGAGCTGGATGAGAGTGAGAGACCAACCACCGTGGAAGGTGAGGAGCACATATATATATATATATATATATATATATATATATATATTAAAAAAAAGGGGTGTAAAGATTAACTGATTTCGATCGGTTATTGGTCTGTGAACTCTGTGATCCGAGTGCACCGATCAACGGAGCCCGGATCGGTAAAAACGCACGATCCGATGGCCCGGATTTACGGCCGGGAATCGGTTTTCTAGCTCCTGAGATCATGAGCGCTCGCTCTCATAAGTCGTTTTCCAATCCAGCGACGGCACGCTTGTGAGTGTCCTTGGAAGGGGATGTGCGTCATATCCGGGGCGACAAGCGCCGTTCCATTCGTTTTTTGTCCCCTGCACCGTTAAGATGAGCTCTGAACGGCGCCGTCGTTTCCATGGAAATCGGGGCGTGGACCAAGCATGCGAAAATGCACGCTTCGCACACTTAAAAGCCCCAGCATGCACAGCGTGGGAGGATATATGACTACAAAGACCGACTCGCCAGCGACATCCACATGTGACAGTTGCGACGTCACTATAAAATACACGTACTGGTTCACCTCACCTACAACTATGCTACATGAAACTCTTCATAAACTACGCTAAACATGTGTGACGGTAGCCGTAACGGCATAGATCACGGCACCTGTATTACCGTTCACATGCTTTTCCCCTTACACTTCTATATTTCCTTTGCTGTTGTAATGCTGGATATTCTACAGTGTCGCCATGTCCAACGTTTACTCTAAGCTGCGCACTGCTCGCACATTCTCAGCGCACAAGAAAACCTATGCAGCGCACTGTAAATCAGGGATAAAAGAGCTTTTAGCGGATCTCTGCTTTTTATTCAGCCGCGGGGTCATTTTTTTTTATATCTGCAAAGTGCGAGCCGCCCGCGGGGGGGGGGGGGGGCATTTCGGATGTCGCGCACAGGGATCCAAGGACCGCTCAGGGAGTTAGTGTGTTTGCTCAGACACATCAAAAATTAGGGAGAACATTGGCCATGTCCCAATTCCAAGTATTACTAGTCGCAATAGAATAATATTTTTTTCTTTAGGGAACAAGGAGCAGACCACCCGGCTCATTGAGCTGAGGCGGAACTTGTTCCTTTTCGCAGACGGCCATGCGAGAAACGTAGTGCACTAAGGACAGAGCGAGTGTGCGCCGTCTCGACGACAGACCGAGTGCACACTCACAAGCGTGCCGTCGCTGAATTGGAAAACGGCTATAGACAGTAGAAGCGGCCATGTGCGTGTTTTTGCACTCTCACGAGACTATAGTGTTGACCTTTTACCTGTGACGTCAGCTGATGTTGTTGTAGTAGTTGGAGTGCAGCGCAGGATA
Source organism: Paratrypauchen microcephalus (assembly GCA_036785185.1). Lineage (NCBI taxonomy): Eukaryota > Metazoa > Chordata > Actinopteri > Gobiiformes > Gobiidae > Paratrypauchen > Paratrypauchen microcephalus. The sequence goes on along the minus strand of JAVJIX010000231.1, from coordinate 625,055 downwards.
CTATTTTTGACTTTGCTATGGAACCAACTAACCATGTCAGACAACGCGGATGCGGATCACCTAACATCCAAGGTTCTGAAATCACACACGTGAATGTGCATGAACACACACACATGAATGCACGCGAACACACACACGAACACACACACAAATACACACACACACACAAATACACACACGCGAATGCACACACGAGACTGAGGAAATGTTATGAGATGGAGAGAAATTATTCAGTGTTAAGAGCTTTCTCTGATTTTCTTTTTTGTTAAAGATCCCATCACATGGTACTTCTTGATGCTTTTATATGGCTCCTTAATGGTTCCCTAATACTGTAAATGAATCCTTCTTCAAAATCAACACTCACTGCATGAGATATGACTCTGACAGTCTTCATGAGGCTAGATATGTGTCTAAAATGCTTTATTCTGAGTGTTGCTGCTTCAATGCAAATGAGAAGGACAGAGAGATTGGCTAAGGAGCGGGGGGGGGGGGGGATGGGGGGGGTTTCCCCCGCTGGAAGCGCAGCTCTGCACCACTGTCTGCTCGCTTCCGTGTTTAACACAGAAAGACAGATGGGAGACTTTGCAATGAAAAAAAGCATATTTACACAGAAAAAAAAATTAAACCACTGGTATTTCAGAGGTCCAGAGGGTCGGGTAAGGGACTTGCGAGCCTAGAAACACTCGGACGTGCCTCTAGGCAAATAAAAAAACGCATTTCGCATTGTAGCGCATTCACAGTCCAAACTCTCTGGGCGGGATATACAGGGACGCTGAGCGGAGACAGAGGGAGGGGCTGGAGCTGCATTTGCCGATCTGACGTCAAAAAGGTGCCTTGTCCGAACTCGCCCATTTCAACACTGGTTTTGTGTAACGCAGAAAAGGATCGCAAATGCTCAGTTTAGACATTTCGCAACTTTTAGCCATGGGGGAAGGGGGGGCAAAACAGGGTAGGGGAGCGCACATTAACGTTCAAAAACCTCAGAAAGTGAAAATTTCATGCCATGGGACCTTTAAGAAAAGTTAATTACAGACATAAAGACATGTTTTCTATAACTGCCTAGTAATATCTATCTTCTTGTCAGTGATATGTTGCACTTTTACAGTTACTGAAACTCATATGAGTGACTAAAGCACCAATCATTCCACTAATCATTCTGATTCATTCTGATTTTTGCCTTTAATAGGCAACTTGCATGTTTTATAACAACTTTTTTTATTTTTTTTATATCTAACCTTATTGTTTTGTGCTGCTTGAGGGAAGGAATGTTTTGTATTTTAAGTATGAGCAGAGTTTTGCAAACCGGATTGCCAGTTTTAGTAGGCCTGGTGTATTGTCTGTTGGAAACTAGAGTGGGAGGCCTCTGTGAAGTGGAAGGAAGCACCCTCTGACCCTGGAAATGGCTGCACATTTTATTGATGTTTTAGATAAAAATTACTCAATGCCTGCCCCTTGTGATTTTATGACTGACCATTTTAACAATAGACTACGGTCAGCTCTAGATCTGATTACTCCACTCAGAACCAAAAACATCAAAACCAAATTAAAACTTCCAAGAAAACAATAAACTACCAATTATTCATCAATCAACAATGAACACACAACAATGCAAGAAATGCAAGAAATCATTACTTCTCCACAATAATCACCAACCACAAAAATAAACCAAAACTTCTCTTCTTAACCATTGACATCCTGGTTAATGCTGAGATGCTTGACAAAGTTTTCTCCTCAGTGAGGCCCACCACATGTCTTTAAGATCCAAATCCCACCCCATTTTTAAGTCATTTTATGGATCTTTTAAAGATGAGCATTTGCTGATGAACTGCACAACTGAGCAATTTAGAGTTTAATGATTTTAACAACTAATGACCGGTGTCTAACTTACCATTTTTATGCTAAATTTTTGAAAAACTTGTTTTTATCCAAAAATTTCAATCTGGGTTTAGGGTGAACCACAGCACCGAGACTGCCTTAGCAAAGATTTTAAATGATTTTAGAATAAACTGTGATTCACAAAAGGTGACTGTGTTATTGTACTGGATCTGAGCGCTGCCTTTGACAATGTAGACCACACTATTCTTTTAACTCACCTAAAACACCTCGGCCTCTCCGGTGCTGTTCACGAATGGTTCACATCCTATTTCACAGACAGGACATTTATGGTGAGTGTGGACACATGCTCCTCCAAGGTCCATGAAATCACATATGGCGTGCTCCAGGGTTCCATTTTAGGCCCTGTGCTTTTTAACTTGTACATACTTCCTCTTGGTGGTATCATCAGGAAACATGCTATCAACTTCCACAGCTATGCAGATGCTACGCAGCTTTACATCTCCATGTCTCCTTATGACACCAGGCCAATGGATGCTGTTTTTAACTGTATTCTAGATATCAAATCCTAGATGGCAGAAAACTTTCACCAGCTTAACCAAATGAAAAACCTGGGCATCATTTTTGACTCGGAGCTTACTTTTATCCTACACATTAAGAACATCACAAAAATAGGTTTCTATCACCTAAAAAACATAGCCAGAGTCCAACCCATTCACATTCCATCCCACATGTCCTGTGTGTGTGTGTGTGTGTGTGTGTGTGTGTGTGTGTGTGTGTGTGTGTGTGTGTGTGTGTGTGTGTGTGTGTGTGCGTGTGTGTGTGTATGTTACTGTTTGGGTTGTTTACTGTTTAATCACTTTGTGTTACATTTTTTTGTATGAAAAGCACTTTATAAATAAAGTTTGATTGATTGATTGATTGAAAGGACAGAAATGAACCTTACGCCCATGGACCACTATGGAACCTACTTGAACCACTGAGGGATTACACACATACAGGGCTCTCAAGTCTCACGCTTTGAGAGTGTGACACACGCAATTCGACGTGTTCACACGCTCACACGCCACACATGGTATTTCTCACGCTGAAATTTTTTAAAGCAATTCAAAACTGTAGCCACTGTTCACAGCGCTTCTGTGCCCAAAAAATCGGTAAGTTAATGCAGTCTAACCAGGACTAAACCAGGACTAAACCGGGACTAACCCGGCACTAAACCAGGACTGAACCAGGTCTAAACCAGGACTAAACCAGGTCTAAACCAGGACTAAGCAAAGACTAAACCAGATTTAAACTGGGTCTAAACCAGGACTAAACCGGGACTAAACCAGAACTAAACCAAAACTAAACCAGGTCTAAACCAAGACTAAGCCAGGACTAAACCAGGTCTAAACCGGGTCTAAGCCAGGACTAAACCAGGTCTAAACCAGGACTAAAACAGGACTAAACCAGGTCTAAAACAGGACCAAACCAGGACTAACCCGGCACTAAACCAGGACTAAACCAGGTCTAAACTAGGACTAAACCAGGTCTAAACCAGGACAAAGCCAAGACTAAACCAAATCTAAACCGGGTCTAAACCAGGACTAAACCGGGACTAAACCAAAACTAAACCAGGTCTAAACCAAGACTAAGCCAGGACTAAAACAGGTCTAAACCAGGTCTAAACCAGGACTAAACCAGGACTAAACCAGGACTAAACCAAGACTGTGTGTGATAACATATCCTGTGCATTATTGAATTATTGAATGATAATATGGACTTTTTGTTATTTTACATTTATTTTACATTTGAACAAAGTACCTTCTAATTCTTCCCCCCGCTCCTCGGAAATCTCACTCCTACCAATCTTCAAAACTTGAGAGCCCTGCACATATAAGGCTGGTATCTAAAAAAAAGTACTATGATGTAACACTGAAAATCACATTCTAGATAATGAAAACTATCTCTATGGAGAATGTTCTGAAGTATTTTTTTTTCCAAAACATTCTATTTCCATGGAATCAGGTGATGTGCCCTCTACATACATGGATTTACATGGATATTTGATTATAGCCTACTAAAACCAACAAATGCAACACATCTCATTGCATTCACTAAGCAAGAATATAAATACATTTTAAAAAATCACGCAATACAATCATACAATCAAACTACATGAACTGTTGGACTTAATGCTGCTGCGTAAAAGTGATGCGTAAAAATTCACTGTCTGAACGCGCTGCTGCGCACGGCTGCAGTGGAGGCATGCGGTGGCTAGGGGGCGCCACAGGAACAACTACGGGCCAAACCCAGTTGATCTGCTCGGACTGTCACTTCCTTCCCTTTTCTGATGGAATTGAAACACTACCGTGCACACATCACATAAGGCCTTGTCAGATGCATGATACAGACACATTTGAACACATAGAATCAATATCATGCTCTAGACTGCGGAGTGTGGGGAGTGGGTCTGAGGTGGGGTCAGGTTAGGAGGGCTGTGATCCACTTTCACTACTGCAAATGCGAAAAAAATAACCCTGACCATAGCAGCACAGTCCAGGAAACTCACTTTCAATAATCTGAGGTGGGTAGTACTCTGTTACATTTACTTGTGTAACTTTTCTGGCAGCATAGCCTTACTCCCACTTGAGTAGCCTAATATTTTAAGTAACAGTACTCTTACTTGATTAAATCTACAAGTGACAAAAACGTTATTTTGACAATATGAAATGATTTGAGCATTTGGGTTCAAATACTTCTGCTCCTTCAGGTATGATTTAGTTTTTCTCATATTTGTGTCTTTCCTTTGAAAATACCAGTGCATACTTATATACTTATGCAATATGACAATTACATTTACTCCAAATTATAAATCAGATTACGTCCCGATATTTACTCTCTAAGTTACTCGTAGAGAGAGAAGTAGTTTTCTCAAATACGTTTTTACTCTTACTTGACTAATTTCTTGACCTGTACTTTGTACTTTTGCTTGAGATGCGTGAAAAGTCCCTCAGTCGTCCAGGTAGAATCCATGATCAAAGGAGAAGTTCAATTTGTCAACTGGACAAAGTTTGTTTGGTTGAAAACGTTTCGCCGCTCATCCGAGAGGCTTCGTCAGCTCTGGTTATTGTACTGGTTAAACACCACGTGAAAAGTCCCTCAGTCGTCCAGGTAGAATCTGTCTAACCAGTACAATAACCAGAGCTGACGAAGCCTCTCGGATGAGCGGCGAAACGTTTTCAACCAAACAAACTTTGTCCAGTTGACAAATTGAACTTCTCCTTTTATCATACTTTTGCTTGAGTAATTTAAAGTACTTCAGTACAATGTTTGTACTTCACCACCTCTGCTGCCATACAGTACTGTCAGACACAAACACAGCCACGTCTAATGCATAAACATTACGCATAATCCGCGCGGGTTCCATTTTTAGCCCGTCTCAGGTTGTAGTTTACAGTGTGTCTGCGGGGGGGGCGGAGGAGGCGCTTCCTGGAGAGCCGCTCTCTCTCTCTCTCTCTCTCTCCGCTCACACTCGCTCTCTCTCTCTCTCTCTCTCTCTCCGCTCACTCTCTCTCTCTCACATTCCTGCTACGACTGAACCAGACACAAACACGCGCACGCGCACACATACATAGAATGCGTGCGTGAAAGGCGCGTGCGTGAGAGGCACAGAGAGAGAGAGAGAGAGAGAGAGAGAGAGAGAGAGAGAGAGAGAGAGAGAGAGCGCGCGCGCGGGGTGCGCTGCTCGCGGACACAGCCACAGACTGGAGCGCGGCGCGGGGCAGGGCGGACTGCGGGAGACCTCCACGCCTCCCTGGAATACGGATACTACATTTTTTCGAGAGGAACTTTTCTTTGGCTTTCTGTTCGGATTAAGCGCCGGGGGAATGGACAGTCGGCGAGACGCACAGTGCGACTGGCCACTGTTCACTCTCTAGTCCCCACGAGCTCGCACAAACTCGCTTCGTGGAAGTAATGCTGGCTGTTTGATGAAGCGTCTGGCAAACTCGATTACTTTTGAACCACCGTGGATTTACCCCGACCGAGCGCGGACCTACAGTTGTGCTTTGCCCAGAAGAAGGATATCGCCTCGTAAAGTTTTCAGGAAAACATGGAGACTGTGAGTCGGCAAAGCTTCCAGCCTCATCCGGGACTGCAACAAACCCTGAAGCAGTTCCACCTCAGCTCCATGAGCTCTCTCGGCGGCCCGGCGGCTTTCTCTGCGCGCTGGCAGCATGAGCTGCTCTTCAAGAAGGACGGGAAGGAGCCGGAGCCGGTGCTCCAGCACCTTCCGCCGCCGGTAATGCCCGGTCCCCTCTTCATTCCCTCGGATCGCTCCACGGAGCGCTGTGAGACCGTGCTGGAGGGCGAGACCATTTCGTGCTTTGTGGTCGGCGGAGAGAAGCGCCTGTGCCTCCCGCAGATTCTCAATACGGTGCTACGGGACTTCAGTCTGCAGCAGATCAACGCCGTGTGCGACGAGCTGCACATCTACTGCTCCCGGTGCACCGCAGAGCAGTTGGAGATCCTCAAAGTCATGGGAATCCTGCCCTTCTCCGCACCGTCCTGCGGCCTCATCACCAAAACGGACTCGGAGCGCCTGTGTAACGCCCTCATCTACGGAGGCACCTACCCGCCCCGCTGCAAGAAGGAGCTGAGCGGCTCCTTGGAGCTGGAGCTCACGGAGAAGAGCTTCAAGGTTTACCACGAGTGCTTCGGCAAGTGCCGGGGCCTGTTCGTGCCCGAGCTGTACAGCAGCCCCGGCGCAGCGTGCATCCAGTGCTTGGACTGCAGACTCATGTACCCCACGCACAAGTTCGTGGTGCATAGCCACAAAGCGCAAGAGAACAGAACTTGCCACTGGGGCTTTGACTCGGCCAACTGGAGGGCCTACGTCCTGTTGGGGCAGGACTACACGGCCAAGGAGGAGAAGGCCCGCCTGGAGCAGCGACTGGATGAGCTCAAAGAGAAGTTTGACTTCACCAGCAAGTACAAGAGGAAGCTCTGCTCCAGGGTGAGTGTGGGCTGCGCTCGCGCGTGTGTGTGGGTGCTTCCAGAGTCAAACTGTTCCAAACTTCTTCTCTTCACTCCGCTGATCAGCATCAGATAAGCGCGGTCAGAGCGCGGTCAGTGACGCGTCTCGCTGTTTTGTTGATGGGTGTCATATTGTTATTAATTAGAGCTCCTCCAGTAGTGACAAGAGCAGCACCCATGGGCCCTAAAGCTGCTGTTATTGGCCCGTCCTGTAAATATGACCGGGGGAAGCAGGGCATTCTGGGAGAAGGGCTCTTCTTTTTCGCATAGACTTCGCATTATTGCTGGAATATAATTATTGGCGTGTTGGGTGTTGGTTGTTTTGCTGGTTTTGTTGCCTGTGGGTTACTGGTTATATTCCCTGTGTGTTGCTAGTTGTATTGTGTGTGTGCTGCTGTTTGTGTTAGTGGTTGTGTTGCCTGTGGGTTGCTGGTTGTATTGCCTCTTGTTTTGTTGGTTGAAATTTGTTAATTGCAGATTGCTGGTTGGAGGTTGTTGGTTTGATTCTTATTGATTCTCATTGTTGGCTATTGGTTATAGGTTGCACAAAGGCAGTGGCAGGCCCGAGTCCACTCCTCTGCAAAAGCCCTGTCCCATTTGCATGAACTGTTCCACTTGAATGGCGCTGATGAAGCAGTGTTGGAAGTATTGTGGTGAAAACAGAATATGATGTCAACAAAGGGACACATCCAGCTCACAGCCCCTCCCCCTGCACTCATGTTCCCTCACCCTTTCACCCACACCTTACCCATCCATCCATCTCCCCTTGCACCCATGTCATCCACACCTCACCCATGCCACACACATGTCACCCACTTTGCACTTGCACACATTGTCATGGTTCGGTCCTTATTTGAGCCCTTGACAAAGCTTTACAACTATGACTTAATTAATAATAATAACCAACTGCATTTATATAGACACCCAAAGCGCTTTACAGCTCATTATTCATTCACTCCACAGTTAGCTGTCTCTCAGATGGCCGTGATTGACAGCCGAATTAACCAGAGAAACACAGTACATTTGGAGTCTACTTTTCCTTCCAGGCAGGGTTGTAGGCTTCTCATTGTTTAGTTGAGTAATTGGACTCCATTAGTCTACCAAAATGTTTGTTAGTAAACTTATTTTATAGGAATTCTATGAGAGAGAAGAGAAGGCAACGAGTAAATTAGACATGACTTTTTACATGCGAAAATGCTAAATACTACAGTACCTTTTTGCTGTTTTTGCATAAACCCCAGTAAGCTTGTGGTCTTATGAATGCATTTTGGTTCAGATCATGGAGATACTCAATATTATTGTGAACGAGTGTTTGACAGCACCAAGATCTGCCCCCTTTAAACTAATAACTGATACACAGCATATTTTTAGTCCAACCAAGAATCTCATGGTTTACAGTATTACTTCCCAATCACAAAAGCGGCAAATATTTAGGTCTTCTTTGCAAAATAAATGTCCTGTCTCTGTAGTTTAGACCTCTACAAAGATGTTCTGAAATTCCCCTGTGTGTCAGATGCCCTCCCTGTGTCCCGTATTCTATGTAAAATCTGTTTAAGTTGCAGTTTAAGCCTCTACAAAGCAGTGTAGTAGTGTGTAGACCTGTGCTTGGGGGGATTCCTGTAGAGAAAGACCCTTAGCATGATTGGGCCTTCAGAGTAAAGGGGCCCTCAGTGCACACTTCGGTTCCTCTGGACTACGCACATCTCGAGGGCCCTTCACTTGGTGCCTCTTCTATTTTTACAAGGACTGCCCACTTTTCCAGGGCCCTACCTTCTCCGGCTGAGTATCTAAATTTGCATAATTCACTATGTACCATGTATGTTTCATTCACACGTTTAACACACAAACCGTGTTATTTAGGCTGAGCTCTTCTCTCAAACTGAAAACACTCGGTTCTACTTTGTGATCGCGGCACGGTAGCTGAGTGGCTAGCACTTATGCTTCAAGGTTCCAGGTTCAATCCCTGGGTCGCCTGGGCCTTTCTGGGCAAAAAGGTTCCAAATTCCCCGTACCTTTCTGTGTGGGGTTTGCATGTTCTCCCTGTGACTGGGTGGGTTTCTTCCGAGCACTCTGGTTTCCCCCATCAAACCTAAAAAACATGTAGCAGGGACTACAGGTGGAAATTAGCTCTGGTGCTACAAACCTCTCCTGTTAAGGTTAATGTAGATTGTGCACTGTCCCTGTCTCATAAATAAAGTAAATAAATAATTTAAAATAAAATGATGTCATGTGGTGATACAGGAAGTACTCCACTGTGTTTTTATAGTCCTTCATACACCTTCACTAGAATCATTTGGATAATTTCTGCCCTAGATCTCTGCTGAACTAAAGGTAAATGATGAAAAGATGTTGGAAAAAATAAACTTGAAAATCATACATTTTACAGTGAGACACGTGATGTTACCGGCTTGTTGTCATAGAGATTCATAAGTTAAATGCCTTAATATGAAACGCTTGAGGCAACACAATGGCATCTCCATGGAAACAAGCAGATGCCAGACTCTCCCTCAGAAAAGCTACGTAGTGAACCTTTGTAGGGCAAGTCCATGATCTTATTTAACTGTTAACTGAAAAAGCACACTGGAGCTGTGTTCACTGTTTTGAGTACGCCTTTATGTATGAAGTGATGAGGAGCTCAGTCACACAGGAGCTCGGAGTAGAGCTCCTCCATGTCGAGAGGAGCCAGCTGAGGTGGCTCGGGCATCTTTTCCAGATGCCTCCAGGGTGCCTCCCTCAGGAGGTGTTCTGGGCATGTCCTACCGGGAGGAGGCCCTGGGGAAGACCCAGGACATACTGGGAATGCCTTGGGGTGTTCCCGGAGAAGCTGCAAGAAGTGGCCAGGGTGAAGGAAGTCTGGGAGTCCCCGCTTAGACTGTTGCCCCCGCAACCTGACCCCGGATAAGTGCAAGAAAATGGGTGGTGGTATCCTCTTTTTCCAGGGAATGAAAGTCCACACACTTTGCCCTAATTGCCACACACAAGTGCATCCCATCTGCAATCATATGGATTTCAGAACCTGTTTGTAGAGGTTTAAACTACAAGGTTAGCAGCTTTTACACACAAATAAGACCCCATGGAGACACAGGGACATTTACATGTGATTATGGTGCAGAGGGGAGAAGTAGTGTCAAACTTGAGGCTATATAGCTGGGCTGTGTAAGCCCTCTAGAGGGAGAGCTTTGTGAAAGTGAGAGACTGAGAGCGCTCGCTAGCGGTGAATATTCATGAAGTGTTAGCGTCTGACTGCTGGAGCGCACACAGGAAGTGGGCCGGCTACACTTCCTCCTCGCTCGCAGTCTGGCAACTAGTCGTGCACGTCTGGCACAGAGAGGGAGGGGGAGGGGCGAGGAGACTGCGTGGGTGGCATCACAGTTGGCGCAGCACGATGCATGGTATTTACACAGAGGCTGCATGAAAAAAGTAGCCCAGAGATGGTTACCAATGTGGGGGGAGAGGAGAAGGAGAAAGGAGGAGCAGAGGAGGAGAGGTCAGGATGCCCAGATGGTCAGAGAGTTCAGATGACCATGGGAGAGTGGGCGCAGGGTGTCAGGGCTGGTTGGCCGGGTATGGTGATGATAAGATTGGATGTCATTGCCAAATTGAATTGTTAGGATCGTACCTATATGAATGTTCCTATTACATAAAACTGACTCATATGAGCTTTAAATCATGTTATAATGTTGTTACCTCAAAAATATACACAGAGTTTTGTTTTGTTTCATTCACACATGTGAATAATCTTTTTATAATTAGTCTGCGTACATCTCTAAAGCTCAAAATACTCTGTTCCAACTTGTGATGTCATGTCAGTCACCTTTTACCTTTAGTTCAGTAGAGATTGGCAATTCCAGAGCTGAAGACCAACCAATATAAAACACAGTGGAGTACTTAATAAATTACCACATAACATCACAAGGTGGAAGAGAGTGTTTTCAGTTTGAGAAAAGACATCCTAAATATGCAGGGTTTGTGTGTTAAATATGTGTGAATGAAACAATACACGACAGATATGTTTCTGATGAGGATACATCTGTTAACAGAAATCATAATATAAATATAATACATAATATAAATAACATAATATGGGCCTTTTGTGACAGCCTTCCTCTCCGCTCCGTGTGTTCGTCTGGAGGAGCTCTGTTGCTGTGTCAGATCGATGTGGAGTACTGGCGTTGTGCTGTGTCAGTGTCAAGTGTGAGAAAGCTCCATCACCTCTGCTCTGGTACTCTGCCCAGCGGTGTGCAGCCAGTCTGGGGACACGGGCTTTGGGTACACCGTGGGGCCTGGTGGTCTATGCTGTTCAGATTTTGGTGTCTCATTGTACAATATTTCTACAGAATGTTTTTTGAGAAAATATGTCAATATTATTAATATTGCAAATTGTGTGTGAATAGATCTTGCTAAGGGCTGTTCAGTCCCTGTATGACCAGAGCAGGAGCTGTGTTTGCATTGCCGGTAGTAAGTCGGACCTGTTTCCGGTGCATGTTGGACTCCACCAGGGCTGCCCTTTGTCACCGGTTCTGTTCATTATATTTATGGACAGAATTTCTAGGTGCAGTCAGGGGTCAAAGGGGATCCGGTTTGGGAACCACAGGATCTCATCTCTGCTGTTTGCAGATGATGTTGTCCTGATGGCTTCATCAAACCGGGACCTCCAATGTGCACTGGGCGGTTTGCAGCCGAGTGTGAAGCGGCTGGGATGAGGATCAGCTCCTCCAAATCTGAGGCCATGGTTCTCAACTGGAAAAAGGTGGCTTGCCCTCTCCGGGTGGGTGGAGAGTCCTTGCCTCAGGTGGGGGAGCTCAAGTATCTCGGGGTCTTGTTCACGAGTGAGGGGAGGATGGGGCGTGAGATTGACAGGTGCAGCGTCGGCAGTGATGCGGTCGCTGTACCAGACCGTTGTGGTGAAGAGGGAGCTGAGCCAAAAGGCGAAGCTCTCAATTTACCGGTCAATCTACGATCCTGCTCTCACCTATGGTCATGAGCTCTGGGTAATGACCGAAAGGACGAGATCACGGATACAAGTGGCCGAAATGAGTTTCCTCCGGAGAGTGGCTGGGCACACCCTTAGAGATAGGGTGAGGAGCTCAGTCACACGGGAGGAGCTCGGAGTAGAGCCGCTGCTTCTCCACGTCGAGAGGAGCCAGCTGAGGTGGCTCGGGCATCTGTTTGGATGCCTCCTGGACGCCTCCCTCGGGAGGTGTTCCGGGCATGTCCCACTCGGAGGAGGCCCCAGGGAAGACCCAGGACGCGCTGGAGGGACTATGTGTCCCGGCTGGCCTGGGAACGCCTTGGGGTTCCCCCTGAAGAGGTTTTAGATGTTAAGCCTACATCACCCATGCTCCCACATTCTCCATAAATATACAAAAACATGATACAAAACTGTACACAGCGACTTGTCAAATCTGATGCAGTAGTTTAATCAGCAGGGTGCACCATGATTATGTTGTGATTGCACTTTGAAGGGGGAGTGACTTAGCACAGTGAGCAAAGGGTTGTAAGTGACTTATTAAATATTTTAATATCTTGCTTTCTGTGAATATATCATTTTCAAAACAATAAAAGGTGACATGGTGATGTACATGTGTTATGTGCTACAGTTAATACCCCACAGAAGAATACCCTCTTTTGAAATAATAGTGAAATTTCCACCCAATGAAGATAATGATATTTGAGATATTTGAAAGTAGAGTCTTGGATTCAGCCGTGATTTGCCCGAGGCTGAGTGAAGGAATCCAGGCTGCTGCGGTGTGTACATGTGTGTACGTGTGTGCTAGCATGTGTGTAAAAGCTTGTCTGTGTTGTTGTGTGTGTTAGCGTGGGTGTGTGTTAGCGTGGGTGTGTGTTAGCGTGTCTGTGTTGGCGTGTGTGAGTGGGCCATCAGCTGTAGGAGGAGATTAGCATGAGCTCCGGGCCGACTCATTTCCATCCATCTGCCCATCTCCGCAGTGCTGCCTCCGCCCCCACCCACTCACAAAGCCCTCCTCCCCCGCACACACACACGAGCACACAAACACACACAACCTCACCCACAACCACCACACCTCCAGCAGCAGTCCAGCAGCACCAGGAGACAGGCTAGTGTAATCCGCATGGAGTAAATATGGCAAACACATATGTAGCTAATAATACCTCGCCTCAGACTGAAGCAGGCTGTCAGATGCTCTAGGGTCTAGAACACTAAACCAAAGATGTTCATTTTGTCTTCTTATGTACTTTAACTTCTTGAGTTCTTTTTTAAAGACAATACAGTAATGTGTATTTACCTTGTTGACATATTTCGGCTGCTAACTGCAAATGCCATCTTCAGGACTGTCACCGGTGTTGGTGGTGATGTGTCGTATATCAGGTGTTGTGTGTAGAATCCCTCAGTCGTCCAGGTGGAATCCATGGCATCCAAGCTGCTCATCCAAGCTGCTTCTTCAGTTCAGTTCAGTAGAACTGAAGAAGCTGCTTGGATGACCTGCGAAATGTATTCGGCCAAATAAACTTTTGTCCAGTTGACAAGTTGAATTTCTCCTTTTGCCATATATCAGCTGTTGTCACTTCCTGTAAGAATGGTCAGCCTGAGTGACCTGGCAGGTCACTCAGACTGACCACGCCTCCCGTCGCCTGGTGCTCTCTGGAGGAGGTTGTCCCAGGTGTCTGAAAGGAGGATCTCTCCGTCATCACGGTTAATACTGTCCGTGCCTCGTTTCCTGATTTTTACCAATCCAATGACCTGTGCCCGGTCCCAATCCATAATCTGGTTATTTGTTTTACAGAGGTCTGATATGGCGAATTTTAGGTTTTCCTACAATGCGTTGTCTTTTTGTATTGTGGCGAGTCGCCCTGATGTTTCTTTTTCACATTCCTTTTCGTGTTCCTTTTTTCAGCTGTGAAATGCCTGGCCCATTTCACCTATGTATGATTTATTGCATGATTTGCATTGGATTTCGTAGATGGCGTTGCATTTTTGTTCTTGTGGGATTTTATCTTTGGGGTGTACTAGCTGTTGGTGGAGTTTTGTGTATGGTTTGACTACAGTGCTTATGTTGTGTTTTTTCATGGCTCTCTGGATGAGTTCAATTATTCTGAATAGAATAACGGAATAGAATAACGGGCTGGGCATTTCACATCCGAATAATGGAACATATAGTCATTAAAGGTCCCATGGCATGACATTTTCACTTTCTGAGGTTTTTGAACGTTAATGTGAGCTCCCCTACCCTGTTTAGGCCCATCCCCCCCCCATGGTTAAAAGTTACGAAATGTGTAAACTGAGCATTTGCGATCCTTTTCTGCGTTTGAAAAAAAGACAGCTCAAACGGGCGATTCTGAACAAGGGAAATTTCTAACGTCACATTCAAGAAAAAATGCAAATGCAGGTCCACCCCTGTCTGTATGTTTACCCACCGTCTATGGAACTCATGGCCATAGAGTTTGGACCACAAACGAGCTACGCAATGAGAGATACGTTTTTTTATTTGCCTGGAGGCACGTGAGAGTGTTTCCAGGCTCGGATGTCCTTTATCCAAGCCTCCGAACCTCTGAAACAGCAGTGGCTTAATTTTATTTTCTGTGTTTATTTTTCAATGGAAATCATCTCATATCTTCCTCCCCGCATAAACGCGGAAGTGGGGCTGGCGCGCATCGCGCCGCTGAAGAGGAGGGAGCGGAGAGTTTGGCTACAGCCCGCCCGCTGCACTAGCTTGTCTCTGTCCTCCTAATTTGCATTCAAGCAACAACGCCCATAATGGAGCGTTTGAGAGGGATGTTTTTGGCTCTGGCTGTGTTCACGAGGCTTTCTCATGCACTGAGTCTTGATTTTGAAGAGGGATTCGTTTGCAGTGTTGGGGAGCCATTAAGGCACTATATAAAAGCATCAAGAAGTACCATGTCATGGGATCTTTAACATAAACACTGTTAATAGAATCAACAGCAGTGACAGTCAGTTTTCAGGTGAGTTAACAAAGTAATTTTAAAGGAGCTGAGAAAGTTAGACACTTCAGTGATGAAAGCAAATTGTTTCAGTCTGTGGGGGGCCTTAAAGCGAAAGGACCTCCGACCCGCCTCCTTACGAATGGGAGGTACAGTAAATGTTATATGAGAGTGTTGAAGAGAGTAAATTGTAGTAGACTGAGCAAGAAAACATTTCAGATATGATGGAAAGTCAAAATAAATACATTTAAAGATAAATGCAAGGTAGCTCAGCTGACATACTGTGGAACATTACAGACAAAGCACCAACATCTCCATGGAGACAAGCAAGTGTCAGATCCCCCACCAGCAATTACATAATGTATTGTACCTTTAATAAATCATTTTTGACCTGTTAATTGCCCTACATATCCATATCTCATTATTTATGGAGAGGCTGATATGTGAGGAGTCCATTCAGAAACATTCAAGCAAGGAAACCCAATGCAGTTTAAAAATCTTTTATAATCAAAAATGTAATTACAGATTCACTATTTGAATTAAGGAATAAGCATTATACATTATGTTTGAATCCAGCATAGTTTGTAATGTTACCATAGAGCAGTGCTTCTCAAATAGTGGGGCGAGCCCCCCTGGGGGGGCGCGGTGTGATGCCAGGGGGGGCGCGTGTGACCCTGGGAAACATGCTTTTTGCCGTACTGTACTAGAACTAAGTGTAATTGCACAGTAGTTGGCAGTGGCACTCTCATTGTCGCTCTGGGGCAGGGGGCGGCAACCTTAAATACGTGATATACAGAACAGACTCACCATCAGCAGAACATCCTCTGTCACAGAAAAAAACACGTATATTCCACTGAGTCGTGTCCTTTAGTCCGACAGAAGCTGACGCATCAGCGGCACAAGGACAAAAAAAAACAAGGAGTGTTTTTTTTTCAGCGCTTTTAGTTTATGCAATGTAATTTTAAGTTTTGTTTCTGTGAAACGTAAACAAATGTGCACATTAATATTTGAGTCCTCAGTGCAAAAAGACAGTGCAGCCTTTGTTGGAAGTTTCTTTTTTGTTTTTAATGTTAACAAAAGGATACAATGTTATGCAGAGGTGTACTAATAACAATTTTCTAGACAAATAATATTATTTATAGTCGCACGCAGGGAGGGGGGGCGTGAAATTTTTTCTTCTTCCTAGGGGGGGCGTCACAGAAAATAATTGAGAAGCACTGCCATAGAGTGATAAACCTCCACCAAATTTGAGATGGTCTAATCACAGCCGCTCATTTGTATCACTTGTCTTTCAAATGCAGAAGACATCTCCTCCCCAAAACTCTGAATCATTCACAACTAAATAACTTCTTTTAGCTGAGTGAAAGACAAGTGTGGTGCTTCTGTTGATTCTGTGCAAATCTACAGAAATCTATTTTTTTCCTGTTTTATCCCTAAACCGCCATGTTTGTTTTTACCTGAACAGAGCATGTGTCTCTCTGGTTGGTTAATCCGCCTGTTATTTATGCCCTTTGAAATGGTCTTTGTAAAGTGTTCTGTGGTTCTGGTTGGCCAGGCCCATATTACACTATTCTGTGATCAATGTTATAATGCTGTTTGCTCATCACAAACATCCCTAGAGTTGGTAATACAGGAAGTGCTCCACTGTGTTCCACACACCTTCACTAGAATAAGTCTCTACCGCAGATCCTTCATCCCCATTGCTAACAGACTGTATAACGCCACTATATACATTGCCTAGTATAAAAGTGGAGTGTGCGTGAGTGTTGAAGGTGGTCGGAGGGGCCGATGGCACAGATTGGCAGCCTCGCTTCTGTCAGTCTGCCCCAGGGCAGCTGTGGCTACAGGAAGTAGTTTACCACCACCAAGTGTGGATTGAATGAACAATGAACTGTAAAGTGCTTTGGGTGTCATGAAAGGCGCTATATAAAAGCTATAAATTATTATTATTATTATTATTATTATATAGTCTAAACGTGCATTTTTTTTTTAAACTATTTTCTTATTTACTTATTATTATTATTAGGGATGCACCAATGTGAAAATTTTAACCAATACCGATATTATTCATTAATTCATCTTCTTCCACTTTTCCATTTTCTGGATTGCGGGGGGCAGCAGTCCAAGCAGTGTTCTGCTGCTCAAAACACAATGCACCAGCCCCCATGAATCCTCCCGCGGGTGGTGGGTCCACAGGAGGACTCATCTGTTGGGGGCTGGGATCACACGCGGTCAACCCGTCAAGAGCGGGACTCGAACCGCCAACCCCTGGATCACTAGACAAGCGCTCTACCAACTGAAAATCATGCAAAATGAATTTTTGAATGTCTTCTTTTATTTTCAAAATGTGATTTTTTTTTTTTGTTTCAAATTTTTTTATATAGTTTAACTTTTTTTTTTTTTTTTTTTTTTTTTTATAGTGTAATATTGTGTTCTGCTTCCTGATTGGCTTTGCTGATTGATATTATAGATGAGGGACGCGGGGGGGGGGACCAGACTGGAACTAGACCAGGACCAGACCGGAACTAGATCAGGACTAAACGCGGACTAAACCAGGTCTAAACCAGGTTTAAACCTGGACTGGACCAGGACTAAACCTGGACTAAACCAGGACTGGAAAAGGTCTAGACCTGGACTAAACCAGGTCTAAACCACCGCATGCGGCTCTTTGCCTGGTTTCGTGCGGCTCTTGCATTCGTTCATGTGGAGGTTTGATGGATGTGTTCGCTCTGCGTCCACGGTCCCGAGGAGGAGTCACAGTTTGGGCACGGGTCTCGTGCTCGCAGCCCCGAGTGGGACGCGCGGTCTCGCGCCGGTCATGCTGCTCTATCACGGATTTGAGCACGATGAGCGCACGTGTCCACGCGCACACTTCAAACAAGACCTCGGCTCATCACTGACCATTAAACAAAAGACATTAGACTGAATCTTGGTCTCAGTAATTTCACACTAATTTCACATCCTTCATATGAATGCTCATTATTGTTATCCTCATCTCCCAAAGCCTGTATATCATGAGGGTAATGAGTCTCCTCGGAAGTGGGATTTTTGTATTAGTTTATCTGTGCATAATTCTAGAGCTTGATCGTGTAGTGGGGCGGACTTGGGACTGGCTTTTGTTGTGTCTGTATGTGCATGTGAGGCGGGAGGGGTGGTCCCTGGGGTCAGGGCTGGTGGGGGTAATCAGCTGTGTCCTGAAGGCCTGAGTCATGCCCCCTTCCCCCTCCCCGTCTGCCCCTCCTCCCTCTTTTTCTCTGGGGAAGTGAGTTGAGTATGGCCTTGTGCACATGGCTCCTGTTTACACTGAAGCAGAGGACGGGAGGACAGTGAATGGGGCAGTGGTGCATCTGGGTTTGGATGTCAGGGTTGACTGAATTTACAGTTTTACATTTCAGACTGGCTATGATGTATTCACAATCTCTACGTATAATCTCTAAGTATATCACGAGACTAGACTCATTTTTGATTAAAGAAGGCATATTGTGCTCTATAGATATCTATGACACCCGTGGATAATTCAAATAAAAATGATAATTATCAGTGGGAGATGATGTTTCCGTAAACGTCATCACAACAAAGCGCCGCATGCTGTGGGCTCCTCCACATCACACTAGAGCAGATGATTTTTTTTTTCAATGCACTGCCCAATTCTACATGTATCTCCATTTATGATAATAAAATTGGAGAAGTACCGGTAACTAAGTACGTCACAGTGGGGGTGTAAATGCCAGCAATGACATCTTGAACACAGGATGACAATAAAATGACTCAAACATGCATGAATCACTCCAAATACAACTTCAGAGGGTCAGTGACAAGAAACTACTAACTACTAACTGCATGGTTAAAAGCTCTGAAAAGTCTTTACAATTTTCTAAATAAAACCAGGAATTCTCCCACAACATTTGATGCTAATCCTCTTCGTAATAGATTACAGTAGACTTTTTTTCAAATAAAAATACTGATGCACAATGATCATGTTTGTCACAGAAATCAAGAAGTACACTGTTAGCATGCTAGTGGTTGTTAGAATTACTGTGATGTCTCTGGTCTCTGAAAGTTGTGATTAATGAAATGAATGCCTTATTGTGGAACATTCCAGTTAAAGAAATAACCTCTCTCCTAAACACACACTGGAACAGTTACACAGTGTATCATTAAAGCCCCAGTGTGTAGGATTCGTGGCGCATAGGTGGATGGTGCTATTGCACTTTCTGTTTTAGCTACGGCAGACCTCGAGGGTCACCCGGGCGCGCTCTCGTACCCGCGCATGAGCCGCGCGCCGCTACTGTATAAATAAAACGCGGTCCCGTTTTTTTTTTTTTTTTTTTCTTTTCTCATGAAAACACACATTCCCGATCATGTACCATGACACTCTACACATCAAATGAAACCTTACAGTCTCCTCTTTTTGACTATGCAATTCATTTCTGCACAACAATCACTCCCCGAGCACATGGGGCTTTTATACGGAAAAGCACAAAACAAGGTTAGCTTAACTTAGAATGCTTTGCACAGGTCAAACTCTGTATTTCACCATAAACTTGCTCTCAATTTGTCCGTAAGGATCCAGCAAATAAAATCCAGGAAAACAATTTAGTCCAAAACACGTGTTAGATCCATTACGACGTCTGATCCGGCAGCATGCTTGTGTTGTTTACCCAAAACCACGAGCCTTGCCGAAGGCGAAGGCGGAGCCCAAATGTCCTTCTGCGGCTCTCGTATTCAAAATGGCTGCCTCTGCATGGGGAAGATCCCCCTTTTATGTGACTATATCTAAGTCCAACAGAATACTTTGATTTCATGATGGAAGTGAAAAGGCTTGGAAAACAATGTATTTTTGAATGGGTATCTTCAATTTCAGTAATTAACGGGTAAAAATCTTACACACTGTCCCTTTAAGCTAGGATTTATGACATGGGGACCTACCTTTTGCCCCCATAAGAGAGGCAGGTCCCCATCATGTGAGTGTGTGGACAGAGTTGAGTCCTCACAGTGTGATAAATACCTGCTGCGTAGAGGTGCAGAGGAATCAGGAAGTGCCACTGTGAAACATCAGCTTCCACTTCTTGCCAGTTGATGATTCAGGTGGAGCTCAGACTGCCCCCTGTCTCTCTATCTGTCTATCAGTCTGTCTGTCAGCCTGGAACACTTACACAGGGCTGTACTGTCTGGTTAGAGATTATCTGTTCTGGTTATAGGTCAGGTGCAGAGGTGTGAAAACACTTATTATGGTGCTGAATGGGTATGCTAAACAAGAGTCCAAACAGAAACTGTAAAACAAAGAGGTGATAGTTTCAGAGTAATTTCATTATAGTTAGCTCCTCCCTGCAGCTAGATATAAACAGTGTCCATCAGCACTCTAACCAGAACTGATGAAGCAGTTTGGATGAGCTGCAAAACGTTTTCGACCATATAAACTTTGTCCAGTTGACAAATTGAATTTCTCTTTTTAAAACTAATTATATGGTAATAATTATATGGTTATATGGTTAAAGGTCCCATGGCATTTCACTTTCTGAGGTTTTTGAACGTTAATGTGAGCTCCCCTACCCTGTTTAGCCCCCCCCCATGGTTAAAAGTTGCGAAATGTCTAAACTGAGCATTTGCGATCCTTTTCTGCGTTAGAAAAAAACACAGCTCAAACGGGCGATTCTGAACAAGGCACCTTATTGACGTCAGATTGAAAAATGCAGCTCCACCCCCCGTCTATGTCTCTACTCAGCGTCTCTGTATATCACGCCCATAGAGTTTGGACTGCGGAGGAGCTACGCAATGCGAAATGCGTTTTTTTATTTGCCTGGAGGCACGTGCGAGTGTTTCCAGGCTCGGAAGTCCTTTATCTGAGCCTCTGGACCTCTGAAACAGCAGTGGTTTAATTTTATTTTCTGTCGAAATGTGTTTATTTTTCAATGGAACGCTTCTCATCTCCTCCTCCGCGCAAAAACGCGGAAGTGGGAGCCAGCCACAGCGCACAGCTGAAGAGGAGAGAGTGGAGAGTTTGGCCACGCCCCCACCCGCTACTATAGGCCATCTCTGTCCTCCTCATTTGCATTCAAGCAACAATGCCCATAATGGACTGTTCCAGAGACATATTTATGACTCTTTATCATCTTATCTCTCTTTCTCATTCACTGAGTCTTGATTTTGGAGAAGGATTCATTTACAGTATTAGGGAACCATTAAGGAGCCATATAAAAGCATCAAGAAGTACCATGTCATGGGACCTTTAATTAAACCAATAATGGTAACTGGGTGATTTAAATATGCAATGTATAAATACAATATAGAAATGTAGTACCTCTATAACATGCAGGGGCAGTTTCAAATCCTGTGTGTGCAACCTGTACATATGTTTTTTGACAGTAAAGCTGACTTTGAACTTTGAACTTTTGTGCTAGATGTCTGTCTGACAACTAGCACAATTCTGGCGATTACAACCTCGCACACAGTACACAGTACACAGTACACAGTACAGTAGATCACTGTGAAAGAAATTCAGGCACAGCTGTCACAAGTTTGGCCACAGTGAATTGGAGTGCCTGGCTGTGTTGTGCATGTGTGTACAGAGAGGAGCTCAGATGCTCATGCTCTGGCTCTTACTCTAATGAGCTGATGGATGTGTGATGTAGATGGGAGCAGAAGCAGAGCGATGACCTCACAGCCACCTAATTGCCGCAGAGGGATGAGCTGTGGGCTAATGTGTCCATTAGCCTTTAGCCGCATCCTGCTAACTCACACACAGGGACACAAGCACTACACCTACAGCAGGAGATGCTACGCCCAGAGCATACTGTAGATTACTTTAGAACACAGTGAGAAAGTTAAAGGAAAAGTAACGTTTTTTTTACAATTTGAGCCTTATTTCGGTAATAAAATAAGTTGTTTTACTCACCCATAGCACTTTGGTGTCATATGGAGCACTTCCAGAGATGTTTTAGATTTGCGGTTAGCCTAGCGCAACTTCTAGCCATAGCTCGGGGCATATAATATATTCCCCAAGCATGTAATATGCCCCGTGTGGGCTCCAAATAACACAAACCTTAGCACTTTTCAAATCATAGAAGCCCGATGTCTTAGTCTACGATTTCGTTTGAAGCAAAAGTGGCCTGGAATCCGAGATTTATCCATAGTTTACAGCTTTGCGTTTCATGTTTGGGTCCCGGGAGCTGAGAGCACAGTCCGCGCATGCGCACTGGCGTCCTCATCTACTCGAAACTATGGCTAAATCTCGGATTACAGGCCACTTTTGACCACACGAAATTGTAGACTAAGATATCGGGCTTGTATGATTTGAAAAGTGCTAAAGTTTGTGTTATTTGGAGACCGCAAAGTAATGCCCCGAGCATTCATGCTAACGGATACGCTACAACATAACTTCTACGAAACTGCTCAAAATGACACCAAACTGCTATGGGTGAGTAAAACTACTTGTTTTATTGCCGAAAGAAGGCTCAGATTGTAAAAAAAAACGTTACTTTTCCTTTAAGTGGGGTATTATGCAAAATTAACTATTTATTTAATATTAATGAATGAATACAGATGGGGGCAGCTGAAATGAATATTTTTAAAATGCAAAAATATGTTGTAATACAGTGAATTCTTAGGTTTTGTCAACAATTGAAAATACCAAGTTCAACATTTGTGAATTTACCTTTTGGATATTTCATGGCAAAATACAATGTTATCAAAAAGGAAGTCAGGCCCTTGCCCCCATTTCAGAGTATGACATCATCACATTCTAAAATCTGAAAACCACCAACGTCATTGTTCCTTCATCAAAAACATGCCTGAAAAGGTTTTAGATGTCATCCATGCATATTTGAGTAATATAGTGATCTCTCCCTGGCTCTATTCAACCCCTCCTTACAGTAAGCCTACGTCATCTACACTCCTACACAGTTTTCCTTCACAAACCTGATGCAATGTGCTGTAGTTTAGAGAAATGCACGCTGATTGTGTTGTGGTAACACTCTGAAGGGGCAGCGCAGAGAACAAAGGAAGGGGTGACTAGCATATGGGGACATACCCCATATGTAAAATATCACCAATAATGGATTACAGCAGACTTCTAAAACAGGTTTTATTTATCATATTTATATTCATATTTATTCTGTATTTTCTTCCTTTCTTAATTTACCCATTTGCACATTATGATGCTTGTATTACTGAAATAGTGTCTTCCTCTGTTTCTTGCATCAGAGCTGTGATGTAATATGTTTGGATAAGTGTTCTTAATTCAAATGTCAAAGTAATAACAAATATGGAACAAAAAAAAGCACAGTTAAACAGTAATATTATAGCTACATTCACTTTGGGAAATTGCTCAATCTAGTCCAGACAGATGACTAATACACTGTCTTTCAGGCTCTGTCTCCACGTCTGCTGCCACAGCCACCCTCTGATTGGTCCATGACTGCTGTGTTGCTCTTCCTTCTTGTCTGGAAGCTCTGTGATTGGCTGTTGTAGAGTGTCTGACTTGGTGCTGTGTGCAGAGGGGAACAGTATGTGGCAGCTCTGGGGGCAGTGCCAGTCTGGTTTCTCTGGACCCATAGCAACAGGAAGGAAATGTCCACAACAACTGAGGCCCTGTCTACACCGCAATGTTGTGGAGTGAATCCGATAAAGTTTTTTATCGTTTCGGTCTCGCGTCCACATGGCACCAGCGTTCTGGGTACCCCAAAATGATATTTTTCTCTGGTAACGTTACCGTTGCGGAGTCGACTGGATGAGTAGAACGGATTTGTTTACGCCTACCTCACAACCACATGGCCAGTACGTCACCACCACATGGCCAGAACAACTAGCAGCCTCGCGCGCAACATTCATTCGTAACAAGACCAAATAGTGACCATGGCGGACACCAGAGTAGCAGTAGTGGCAGTGCTGCAGTCACTGCTAAGTTTACTTGCGTCATTGAAAGAAAATGTAGTGCAGTTATACCAACTGGGCGAGCAGCAGAGACGCTTACAGCACAACATGCGCCAGATTCTTTTAAACCCGCTACGTCGTGTTACTAGACGTGCCAAAAGAAGGAGATTTTGGGTGAGACCTGGAAGAACAAGTAGCTGGTGGGACAACTTTGTGAATGGCGTTGTCGTGGACGCAGAATGGAGAGAGAACTTTTGAATGTCCAGAGATTCGCTTGTGGCCTTACTTCTTCTATTGTTCTGGAGTATCCGGTGGGACGGGTCGTCGTTTTCCCGTCGTTTTGCGTCGTTTTCAGCAAGCGTTCCATTGCCATGTGTACGTGATATTTACTGATCCGTTCCCAGTGTGGACGTGATATTTTTTTACCCAGTAAGAAAAAAATTAGAAGCCTGCTGTAATCTACTGGCCCGTAGTAGTGGAGCGTTGGTTTATATGTCCTGCTAGGTTCATCAAGCCAATTCAGTGACTTAGTTTCAGCTGTTCTAGGTGCTTGGTATGTTTGATCAAGAATAAAAATCATAATCACAGCTATATGGTTCATAGGCCAAATTCAAATAATTTTGGACAGTAAGATTATTTATATAGTTGCCAAGTTATATAGTTGCTTGTTGTTGTCGTTTAAGTTGCCAGTTGCGTATTTTGGGCAATTTAAATGTTTTACTTTTTTGTAGTTCCGTTGTCTCTGTCCATAAATAATTAAACATATGCTGATTCTTCTAGCACCGGGAACATAAATGACATAGTTGCTTCTTTTTGAAAATCTCTTGTGTCTGTTTGAATATCTTACAACCCTTCAGTTAATGCATTGTCCAAAGTTAAACCATATAGCAATTATTGATAAATGAATACATATTAGAAAAATATACTAGTAGCTTATATTAGATCATCTTTTGACTGACAGTTTCCAGCCCAAGTCATATCTACTCAGGTTCATGTTTGGTTCAAAGCTGAATTATGAACATAGCTTTTCAGACAGACACATAAGGAGAGACTCCAGAGCTCCAACACAGGTCCCTGGAGTGTTCATTGAGGGACCGGTGCCTTAGAGGGACCGGTGCCTTGGGAGCTGCTGGAAGGGACAGTCCTGCTGCTGTGTGTTACATGAGGAGAGTAGGTAGTATGTTTGAAGAGTGGACAGGGAGAGCATGCTAATGAGCGGCTGAATGACTGTTAAACAGACACACACATTGGCCTTAACCGCAGTCTGAAGCCCTTTACAGCCTCTGTCTGTGGACTAAGGTCAGTGTTGGCATTAGCCTCCTGAGCAGAGTCTGGACTTTGGTCTATCAACTGGTGCAACAGTGTGTGTCCTGAATAGTCCTCCCTGAACCCGAGTTTATGGCTAAACAAACACAAGCCTTTGTAGATGCTCGCTGTGGGCTGGGTGTGATGAGCAAAGTCCTGCTCACACTGTTCATTTGGCCCAAACAGAAGTTCAGGACAAACACCGTGGTCACAGGCGGCCAGTCATACCTGAAGTTGGTAAACAGAATGTCGGTTTGTAGTAAATCAGAAGGTGTGACTGTAGCTCTGATACAGGCCTGTGTTATGTTGGTTACATGTGTGCGAGCAGTAGCTTTGTTGAAAGCTGCGCCGCCTCCAGCCTCAGTCTTGAGAGGCTGGCTCAGGATCAGGTTACTGCCAGGAGCACTTGAGGGTCAACTGTGCGTCTCCAGACAAGACTGGTGTGGGAGGTGTCTACTTCCTGAGAGTTGCTTTAATTAAAGTCAGGCTAAGTGTCAGAATGACATGTCCTTGTCAGGGCCACAGTTATTGCCCCCAATCACCACAGCCCATAATGAGCCTATCCTAGAGTCAGGAGGACTGTTTGTGTGTGTGTGTTTGTCTGTTTGTGTGTGTGTGTTAGACCAGTGTTTCCCAACTTTGTGTACCCCCTGAGCCTTTTTGTCATACCTCGAGTCCCCCTCACTCACACGTGTTGATAATTCTCCAAAAGTAGAACGTAACACAACAGATTATTAAATGAAAATCATTTCATTTAATCTCCTGAATTTGAAAATTTAATTCTCAGGCATTTTCTCTCTTTTCTTTAACTCAAATTTACTCAAATTAGAATTTAAAAATTCCAAAAAATCTCCCCCTGTGCCTGGCAGCGACACTGCCGAGTACCCCCTGCAGTGTGCTTGAGTACCGGCCTGTTAGCTCAACTGGTAAGTCACTGACTTTCCCCCCGGGGGTTGTGGGTTTAAATCCCCCCCGGGCAATGAGCTAACCAGTGTGGGTCCTTGGGCAAGACCCTTCACGGTACTGCCCCCCGGGCGCCGAAAAAGATGGCTGCTCACTGCTCCTGAAAAAGGATGGGTCAAATGCAGAAGTCAAATTTGTGTCATTGTGTGTGAGACCAATAAAGGCTTAATCTAATCTTAATCTACCCCTAGGGGTACTTGTACCCCTGGTTGGGAAACACTGTGTTAGACTAGAGTAGACAAGAAGGGCTCTAACCCTTCTTGGACACTGTCACACTGTCACTCAAAACAATCTTTATCACAAAAAGGATTAATTAATGTCATTAAACATTAATGAAATGTGTAAGTTGTATCAGATTACCATTCAAACATAAGTAACATAAGTAAATACAGTTTATATAAGGAAACATTTAATGTGTGTTAATATGTGCAAGTGTGCATGTTGCTGTCACATGTAGGGACTGACCATGTTTTGTGGGTACCACCAATCCTTCAACATCAGATCAAAAATATAGTGTAAAGTTCAAATGTGGGATCATTTAGGTTAAGGTTCAGCAAGTACTCATGGTTATTAGGATCAGTCTCCAAGAAAGAAGTCAATGCAATGTCCGCGCAAAGCATGGAAAGCTACCATGTGTGTGTGAGTGTGGTGTGTGTATGTACAGAGCCACTTTTAGCTCCCGTGTGAGCGTGTCACATTTCCACACGGTAAGTCTAAACTGCCTCTTCCATGTGTGACTTTAGCACTGCGACGCACACACACACACACACACACACACGCTTGGTACACTTACAGCTAGACTCTGGTGTGTTTGTTGAGGAGTGGTCAGCAGTGGTGGGGTCTACTCAGCAGACCCGAGCCCACTCTGAGGACCTCAAAGCATGTTCATGTGACATTTGTTTATGGCAGTTATCTGACCTGTCAGTGTCATGGTGGAACAGTGTACCACTTCAGCCATAGAAGCGCTGTCCCTTTGTAGAGTGCTCTCTGTAGTGAATATGGTGCATTTGATGATTTGACGCTTCTGCAGTTGAAAATCCTGAAATAACATTTTGGACTAAATTCAAGAATAACATTTTGAGCTAAGATGAAATGCTGTAAATTTCTCATTACCTGATGGTTGTCTTCTTCGCTAAACAATCACATTCAAATCATTTTTTTCCCTACCACTCCAGTCTCAGCAGGTCAAAGATACAAATAGGTACAAATGGTGGACTAAGAAATGTTCAAGGGTGTCTAGTAATTTAGCATTAGCACTACAACTTTGCAGCTATAAGTACAAATAAAAATCATGCATATAACCAAACATTTGACAGACATAGATAAGCCACATTTCATGTACTTTGAGCATTTTATTTTCAGACATGAAACGAACACACTGAAGCTTTGGTAGTTTTTACTTTAAAGGGATATGCCACCCCCAGGTCAAACTTGGGCATCTCCCCACAGTCCAGAGACTAAAATAAGTGGTGGAAAGCGTTTTTCTGGTGACGCAGCCATTGTCCAGGTCTGTCGCCACTGACCGCCGCGGTATCTGCTGCTCCTCCGCGTTAGACTGGAGTCTAACGTCGCCAGAGGAAAGATTTCGGCCAAAAGGAATTAATTTGCTCGATGCTTTTCCCAATTACTTTCTGTGTAGTGCGCATTCATATCGAGTGCAAATAAATGTGCAAATCAACACGGAGAGCTTGACTTGGTCATTTTGGGTGGGAACTATTTTTCAGTGCGGAAAAACACAGGCGAAGCACACACCACGCTGCGTAACAGGGGAACTCCCTTCCTGGTGCGTAACAGGGATTCCCCTGTCATTTTTATCCCCTACATTTTTATCAGTTTATATCTTGCTTTTTAATCATCAGCCTATTCAAGTAATTTTGTGTGAGTGTCAGAGCTCTATGGAATAATGCTTTGGGGAGAGAATTCACACTTTGAGAAAGTCACGTTTTTTTTTTTTTGGCTCACAAAAAACTATGACTGGGACAGAAAAAAGAAAACAGCCGAGAATTACATTATGGCTCTACCTGTCTCCTCTTCTGTTCTTCCCTACGTGGAGTGTGTGCGGCAGCGCTCCTGTCGGCTGGTGCGGACCTGCCGCTGCTCGGAGATGTGCAGGACAACTATGGTAATACTGAAGGAAGTGAGTGAAATGTGGTCAAAATGTATCTGTTTGTAGTTGGCTTGTCCCTAACGCATGTGCACGTTCACATGTGCAAACTGAATCTATCAGACTGGATTCCGTGTGTCAAACCAGTGCTGAGTTCAAGTTAGATTTTATTTTATGCGCTGAAAAGAATTTGATGTGCGCACTGCACGTCTGGGCAGTCATGCGCGCACCTTAGAGGGAACATTGGCTGGGACACCAGGGTACACGCTGTTGTGGACAAGCTGTGTGCGCTGGTGGCGCAGTGTCCGCGGGTTCCAGACGAGCGCACAGGCTACAACGAGAAGCCCCGCGCGGTCCCGCACACCGGTTAAAGTTTATTGCTCACCGCAGCGGCCGTAATGAAATATGATCTCACTCATCTCGAGACCAAGTGTACTACAATACTACGATCTACCCACACTACCTTGGCGATCAACTGGTAGATCGTGATTGACGTAGCGACAGGGCACCCCTGTTTTACACACTATTTTTGATTGACACGGTAATACGGGACAAAGTGCGTCCCTTTTCAGCTCAATATGGGACGTGTACTTTTTTCTTTTTCACGGGATGATTCCGTTTTTCAAAGGACGGTCGGCAACCCTACTTGGGCGTCAGATCTGGTTAGGCTTGGTAGTCAGATCTGTTTAGCTTTAGTTGGCTGTGGTCAGATCTGGTTAGCATTGGTGGTCAGATCTGGTTAGCTTTAGTTAGTCGTGATCAGCCCTGGTCCTCTCTGGTGGTTGTCTCTGGTGGTTAGCTGTGGTTACTGTAGCTTGTTGTGCTGGAGTGCTGACCCTCTTCCACATTGCGTGCCTAGCCTGGCTGAGTGGAAGTTGGAGCCTCTCTTGTTCCTCCGAGCGCATTAGGATGTGCCTCACTGACTCTACTGCACACTGCACACATACATGCCCCCCTCCACCACCTTCCTCTCCCCCATCCTTCCCTGACACAGCCCCAGTAACACACACATACACATTCACATCTGGGTCAAAGGTGGAAATGCACTTTATCACCAAGCTGTCAGCTTTTGCAGAATACTTGCACACAAACAACAAAAACAGGAAGAAGACAGATCTGATGGCAGATTACAATTACACTGAATCTTCAGCCATATCGAAGGCTTGTGCGTGAGTGTAATGGATCACCAGTACATTAGCTGTTAGCATGGTTGGACTTTACTGTCCTGTTATTTGCACTTCCAAACGGCACACCTCTGGGTCAGAGGTGAATGAATCCTTATCACTATTGTCTTTATCACACACAGGCACAGAGTCAGGGAGGTCACTCTCTAATAATGTAATAAATGTTTTACTAAAGACTACAGCTGATATAAACAAAACTAAACTATTGGTCTATTAGTCAATACATTATCATATAAAAGTTGCATTATTCCTTTTTCCTGTAAAGGGTCCACCATCCACCACAATTTTCAAATGATCTCTTATAGGATTAAAAGCACTGTATCTGATTTCTATTGTCTTAAAATGTGAAAAACAAAAGGAGTTAATTTTGCTTATGCATTCCAAACATCCTAAATATTCACCACGATCATAAGCACTTTTCACAACTTTCAGAGAGAATAGAGTTTTGCAATGATTGTGAAATGAACACCTAGCATGCTAACATGCACCTCCTGATTTTTAACCTCAAGATCAGCTTATATAATATATCAGTACTGCCTATATAAAGTGTGGTACCAGGCCGCTTATACTGGCTGCTGACCAAAAGTGTAACTGAGCCAGGCTAAGTCTATGCTCCAAACCTGGCATCCTCTGTTAGACCTGACCCACTCCTCTAAGCAGGGAGTCCCCAAAATAACCATGTTACTGACACGGAACCCCCACTGGGATTTGAACTCGAAGTTCATCTCAAGTGACAAAGCCTTTAAAACCAGTTTTATTCTTATTTCCTTTGAGTAGGTTTTGTGAACTTTTTTAACATTAACTGTAATTGACAGTGTATGAAGAAGAAGAAGAAGAAGCGACTTTATTGATCTCACACTGGAGAAATTCTTCTCTGCATTTAACCCATCCTGTTATTAGGAGCAGTGGGCAGCACATTACTGCGCCCGGGGACCATCTCCATGATCTTCTTGCTTCGGCTTGGTCAGGACCTAAGCTGGAGGATTTTACCTGGTGCATGTTTTGGGTTGATGGGGGAAACCGGAGTGCCCGGAGGAAACCCACCCAGACACGGGGAGAACATGCAGACTCCACACAGAAAGGCCCGGGCAACCCGGGGATCGAACCCAGACCATGCATGCAAACTAGGGATGCAAATTATCGATTAATTCATTAATTGATGGTTGATTGACCTTATCGATCGATTAACGATTAACTGATAAGCAGCGTTTTTCACCTGAATTTTAGTGTTTCAATAGGGTCTTTAAGAATATAAGCTATAGTAACATAACACTGAGTCATAAATATATCATAGTATTATTATATTGTATATTCCTCAATTAATTATTCCTTAGTAAAAAGCAGACAAATGTATTGATGCTGAATAACAAAATACAGTAATCCCTCGCTAGTAATCCCTTCGCAGATTTTTTATTATTTTTTTTATAGAGTAAAATTTTTTTATAGTGTAACACTGTGTTCTGTCCTGATTGGCTAAGAGACTAGAACAGGACTAAACGTGGACTGGACCAGGTCTAGACCAGAACTAAACCAGGTTTGGACCAGGTCTGGACCTGGACTGGACCGGGACTCGACCGGGTCTGGACCTGGACTGAACCAGGATTGGGCCGCTGCGTGCCGCTGCTGGTTTCGTGCAGCAGCGCAGGCGTAGCTGCCGCGGTTTGATCTCGCCTCGTGTGTACACCCGGGGCTGCTGAGCAGTGCCGTTGGTGCCTGCGGCCGACTGTGAGTCGAGCTTGGCGCAGCGCGGTTACCTTGTTTCGTGACCACGCGGGTGTGCGTGTCCGCGATTAGCGATTAATTACAATTAATGCATTTTCTTCGACTAACGTCTTAATCGACAATTAATCATTAATCGATTAATTGTTGACATCCCTAATGCAAACTCCACAAAGAACACACACAGAAAGGCCTGGGCGATTCTGGGATCGAACCCTTCTTGCTGTGAAGCATGAGCGCTATGTACTAGTATACTTAAATTCAGTATACATACAGTATTATGTAGACAGGGCTGAATCCTTCCACAATATTGAAGGGATTTGTGTTTTTAGGATTGTGTTTTTTTTTTCAGGTAAAAATATTTTTTGTTAAAATGCTGATATGATACAGATATATGCATATAAATATGCTTTATATGAAAATTAGTTTTATACATGAAAGTACATTTTGCAAGGTTTGTACTTGCAAAATGCACTCTGCAAAGGAGGATTTGAAGGAAAAGTATAGATCTTATACTGTACAGGCGAAATATAAAATAATGATATTTGTACATAAACGTTGATACACACACACACACACACACACACACACACACACACACATATATATATATATATATACATACACATAATCCAAAAAGCTGGATTGGTGCACCCCTAAGTTATAGACAGTGCCATCTCCTCTTCTATATTACCATCTGGGAGAGGATGGTGTGTAGTACCCCAGACAGACGTGGTGTTTTCAGGGTTGTCCATGCTCTGCCCAGTGCACAGGGCTGCACAGAGCTCCATCGGCTCCTGGGGCCTCTGACATCACCTCATCACTGGGCCTGGCGTGCTGGGGCGACATGTAACAGACAAAGCCTCTCTTATGCTGGTGGTGCGTGGGGCCTTCCTTCCATATGGACTGACCCAGTTTCCCTCCTCTGGGCTGGGCTTGTGCTGGGGGAGAGAGGGCGTCCTGGTACAGGATGCCAAGCTGCTTTTCAGATTAGCAGCGTCGCTAACCAGGTAATCGCTGTGCAGCACGAAGGGGCTTATGGAGCTGCGCGAAGTGCACAGTGAGGAGCAGACAATTTACACCTGATAACCTGCAGTCTGCCCCAGGGATGGAGTGTGACTAGGGCTGCTTTCTATACAAGGTCCCCTCAACCCACCTCCAAAACCTGCAATTCATCCATAACTCTGCTTCCCACCTCTCCACCCACACCTCTGCTCTAGAGACCACATCACCCTTGTTCTCAAACAACTCCACTAACAACTCCACTGGCTCCTTTACAATTCCTGTTGGAGTTCTAACACAGAAGTGTATTTACCATCAGTAAAGGACTCATCAAAGCTGCTCACCCTTTTGTTTAGATCTGTACAAATATGTTCTAAAATGTGATTCTTTTATTACTTCATCTGTACATTTCATTTTTAGCAATTCTCCTTAAAACTGTCAACTTTGAACAGAATCTCAATTTGATATTTCTGTTCAGCCCTAGAAGCAAAGTACTGCATGTATTAAAGTTAGTGATGTCAATCGATTAAAATTCTTAATCGCGATTAATCTCATGAATATCATAGTTAACTTGTGATTAATTAATATTAAATTAATCGCACATTTTTGTCCCTTGAATCATCATTTTAATACTCTCATCAACACAAAAAAGTTGATATCCTTGCTTTGTGCAAATGTGCTTTTATTGAAAACCATAACAATTGTCAGTGAGGCAACTTTGTGTTTGATATTCCACTCTCATGTTTCACTTTCATGAAGTGCTCTTCTACCTTCATAACAGTCAAGTGACTGATGTTCTCACTGTGGGGTGAAATAATGTGACCGAGGTAGTTTTCATTAGTGAGGGACAAGTTGTAATCTCCAGTTAGCGCGACTGGTTGTCTGTCCCAATGCCTGCTGTATTAGGGGCACACTTGCGCTGGGAGTTTTGTGACCTGCTGTCGCTGTCTATGGTCCTTGTCGGGGGTGGGCGTGGA
Organism: Paratrypauchen microcephalus; assembly: GCA_036785185.1. NCBI lineage: Eukaryota > Metazoa > Chordata > Actinopteri > Gobiiformes > Gobiidae > Paratrypauchen > Paratrypauchen microcephalus. The sequence continues at coordinate 592,161 of JAVJIX010000231.1, read as the reverse complement.
TTTGCTATATGTTTTGGAGCGGTCTTTGTTTCGTGTTTTCCCTGTGTGGGTGGCATCGGCGCGTGCAGGGCTTGTGTGGTGAAGTCGTGCATGGGCGGCCATGCTGTGCTTTGACCCACCTCCTCCAGCCGGGACTTCTCAGTTGTTTTCCTTCCTGTTTACAGCTGGATCCTGTAGATTTTCTAACGTTACTAATCTTGCGATAAAAAAATTAACGTTGTTAAAATTGTTTTGCGTTAACACTTTAATAGCGCGATATTTTTGACAGCACTAATCAAAATACATATTCAGAATACACATTTTGAGAATCTATATTCCAGTACAGGTGGTTACAGTTACCTTTCTAAAATCAAAAGAGTACCCCACCACCCACGACCAAACACCCTCAAAATGTGAAGTGTTTCCAACCTCATCCACATTTACTATCTTAGTGGGAGTTGTGTGGTCCTCTGTGTGTGTGTGTGTTTCATTTTAACTAGTTTTATAGATTGTATTTATTAATATTTTATAGTTTTATGGTTTATGGTTATATTTTGCTCTGCAGAGGCATTGAAACAAAATGGTGCAGGCATAGCTGGAGGCATTGTGAGATCTTTAGCGTAGTTCATGGTTTTTGGCTTGGTTTCTAGTTCCTGGCCTTGTCCCTGGTTCTTCTTGGCCTGTTTCTAGGCCTGATTCTTGACCTGGTTCCTGGTTCTTCTTGGCCTGGTTCCTGCTTAGTGCATGTGCTCCCTCACAGTGCTGTAACACCATATTGAAGCCACCTGCCACAGAAGAAAGTTGAGAAGTCCAAATGATGAGGCCTGCACACAACAGCACACAGCCTTTGCACAGGCCGAGAAACAGAACCAAAGGGCCAAGAATGGACCAGGAAGAGCCAGAGCTACAGGCCACATTCTGAATGTGCATCTGCATTTAAAAGTACACTGTGTAACCTTTCTGGTGGAGGGTGTGCACCTGCTTGTCTTTATGCTTGTTATTGCTTTGAATGTTTCATTTTATGGAATTTTTGCAATAACATCATCATCATCACCACCTTCTACTGTTGTTTTCTAGTTTGACTTTTTGACGTTTTCTCGCATGTTCTCTCATCAAAAACATGCCGGTAAAGGTTGTAGATGTCATTGAGTAATTTAGTGATCTCTCCTGGGCACTATTGAAACCCTCCTTATGGTCAGGAGTACAGACATTTTCCATAAATATACAAAAACATGAAGATGTAGTGTGTTGTAGACTACAACTTCACAATCCTGTTGGAATGTGCAGCAGTTTCATTAAGAAGAAGTGACTTTATTGATTAGCAGGATGTGTGGCAATTGTGCTGTGATAGCACTCTGAAGGTCGGAGTGACAGGGAGCAAAGGCAGGGGAGACTCAGAGTGTCAAAAATGAAAGTGAAACTTATAAAACATGTTAATATGTTGTTTTTAGCTCATAGAGCAAAACAGTAAAAGGTAATATGTAAATTATGTTATTTGTTAGCCGTTTTACCCCAGAAAAGTGTTATACCTCCTTTTTAAAGACAGTTTTGCTGATGTTTTTTCCTAGCAGGCCATAGAAATGTAGAAAATAGCTGAACCTTCTAGTGCAGCCCTGCACTCACACACACATTCCCTGAACAGTGTTTGGAATGGCCCTCAGCTTCCTGTCCCACGGAACGCCCACTTCCTCCTCAAATCACAGCTTTGCCCTGCTCCACTTTGTGCTACGGAGAGAAGGGGTGGGCGGTGGGGGTGGAGAGTGGAGACAGGGAGAAGGAGGAAAAGTATGGGGGGGAAAGGGGGGGCATTGGCAGATCAGCTAAAAAAAACACTACAAGGTCCAGTGTACAAAGGCTATATAATATCTACAGTATCACAGTGGTTCTTAGAAAATACCAAATGTGGAGTGTGTTGTCTATAATAATGCACATGTGTGGATAATGTTTTAGTCTCCTCACTGATTTCTACAGTGTTACAAATGTGAAAAACAGAACAAGTTCATTTTAAACAGTTTGCAGCGATCCAAAGTTCTTCCTCACTTGGCTTATGTATTCTGAGCATGCTAATGATTCAGAAGAAGAAGCGACTTTATTGATCTCTATTAGGAGCAGTGGGCAGCACATTACTGTGCTTAGGGACCATCTCCATGATCTTCTTGCTTCGACATGGTCAGGACCTAAGCCCGAGGATTTTTACCTATGGTGCATGTTTTGGGACCGGAGTGCCCGGAGGAAACCCACCCAGAACATGCAATCTCCACACAGAACGGCCTGGGGAACCCGGGGGATCGCTTTTCACAAATAGCATGCAAACACGCACCTCCTAATGACTGGACAGTTTATAATTAGATGCAGAGAGTACACAATGGACTTATTTTGACCTAAAGAGCTACGTATACAATATATCAGTACAGAGGCAAGACACATTTTGCCCAAATACATGGATAAAAAAATCAGGTACAAGCACTTTTGGTAGAACATTACTAACAGATTGCAGTAATATGATCTGATTATTGCAAGAGAATCCCTCCAAACATATTAATTTTTGTCAATATAGCCTCTGCAAATGTGCCAGACAATTTGATATCTGCGGTGTGTCTGTAAATGAGTGGAGAAATGAAATAATGTGATCACTGCCCCAGGACTGCACTGTTTTCCTGCCTTGTATTTGGTCCAAAGCCCAGAGAACAGAATGTTTCTAACAGTAACGCTCCTAGAGAAAGAGAGGGAGGGAGAGGGAGGGAGAGGGAGGGAGTGGAGAGAGTGTGGAGAGAGAGAGAGAGGAGAGATCTGGAAAAAGTGAGCAGGACTGGCACCAGCAACACATACAACCACCCCCTTTCTCTTGCCAATATCTCTCTCTCCCTCCTTCTTCCTGCTTCTCCCCCCCCTTCCCCCTTCCTCTCTCCTATATCTCCCTGTCCTCCTACCCCTTCTCCTTGGTTCCTTCCTCTGCTCACATGCTTCCCATCAGCCCCTGTGATGGGCCTGACGTCAGTGCTGTGTGCTCTGGGGGAGCGTCCAGGAAAACCAGTTTCCAGATGTGCTCCAGAGCCAGAGCAGAGCACTGTATCCTTATGCCAAACCACACACATTTACTTCTGTTCAATATGAAGGGACTATATGTTTCTTATGGGCCTGTCATTTGCAAAGTGCAGAAAGTAGTCCCTACACCTTTACTTGTTGAACCTTACGGCATTCCTAAAACTCCATGCAGCACTAACCACCATCTCAACGTCAGAAACAGTACGAGAGAAGATTGTAAAAGTAACCATTTAAAGGTAGACTCGCTCACAGTAGAGCTGGGCTCTTGGCCTCTGGCTTGGTCCATCCGCTGCTGGGTAAATTACAACCTTACAGCTGGAGACCCTCAAGATGAATTCCATGAGTTTGTGAACTCACAAATCTGTCTGAGAATCTGTCTTACTGTGCATGGGTAAAGGAATATTACAATGTTTTTTTTACAACCTGAACCTTATTTCGGTAATAAAACACGTTGATTTACTCACCCATAGCACTTTAGTAACATTTGGAGCAGTTCTGTAGATTTGGTAGGTTAGCGATTTCCGGGTAACATGAGTGCTCGGGGCAAGCTATTGCAGTCACCAAATAAAACAAACTTTAGCACTTTTCAAGTCACAGAAGCTTGATGTGTTTGTGTATCTATTGCTCCTGTTGTCTGTGTGCCTCTCTTGTTTTTTGTCATTTTCTCGCTTTTGGAGCAGATTTTCCAAATTCCTAAAATATGGATGTGATCAGCTGGACCCTCAGCACGATTGATACTCTTACTAGAAATGAATGAGTAGAAAATATTCCCTGTCTTTAGTTAAGGTCTGATCTCTGCTCTCGGTTCAATCAATTTCATTGATTTCCAATCTGATCCCCCACACCCTTCCTTCTGTTACCAACGAAAAAGATCACCGTATGTTATATCTCCAATTGTTTTTCTGTCATTACATGTTGTTAAATTGTCACTGATTGTATTGCATCTATTCTACTCTGCATCTCCCAGTCGGCGGCGCGCGCATGCGCAGCGGCCCCTCCCCTAACCACTCTATCACTGTCCTGCCTGGTTAGTGGGGAAATGGAATTTCGAATTCACTCTATATACATGTACATGATTGTTTTCGACAATAAAGCAAACTATGACTATGACTATGACTATGACTAAATTTTCGGTGGAGTCAAAAGCGGCCTGAAACCCGATATCCAGCTATATTTTCATTTGATGATGTCATCATAGAGACAGCGCACGTGCGCATTCCCAGCTGATTCGCAGATAAACACCGCTCTGAATTTTCCTGTTGCGAGCGAGACATGGCTGAAGATCCGGACTTTGAGACTGAAGAGGAGTTATTTGAGTATGATGGCCGTCCCTACCGTTTTGAGCCTGAGTATACGGAGGAAGACATATTAGAAAGAAGGAAGCGGAGACAGTTTGAGGAGCAGCGCACCAGAGAACAGCCATCGTTTCGCATTACTTCTCAGAACCGCGCGCTGAATCCGCTGGCCTTCCTTCTTTTCCTTTGCTGGTAAAAAATCGTCCGGACTGAAGTGGGTACTGCAAACACGATGGTCCAAACGTCTTACAGCTTTGCCTTTCATGTCTGGGTCAATTCTCAAAGCAAGTAGCCACAGCAATAACTCCGGATTGTGATGAGGAAGCCTGTGAAAACTCAACTTCGTCCAAGATGTCATTTTGTTTTCACAACCGGGATAAATGCATGTTCGCACCATTTTCTCAAGCGGAGATGTTTTCATCTTCTTAGCTTCTTTCGGATTGTAACCGAGATCTGACAGCGGTGTTTATCTGCGAATCAGCTGGGAATTCGCACATGCGCGCTGTCCTCTATGATGACGTCATCAAATGAAAATATAGCTGGATATCGGGTTTCAGGCCGCTTTTGACTCCACCGAAAATCTACACTGACACATCGAGCTTCTGTGACTTGAAAAGTGCTAAAGTTTGTGTTATTTGGTGACTGCAATAGCTTGCCCCGAGCACTCACGTTACCTAGAAATTGCTAACCTACCAAATCTACAGAACTGCTCCAAATGTTACTAAAGTGCTATGGGTGAGTAAATCAATGTGTTTTATTACTGAAATAAGGTTCAGATTGTAAAAAAAAGTTAATATTCCTTTAAAGGGATATGCCACCCCCAGGTCAAACTTGGGCATCTCCCCACAGTCCAGAGACTAAAATAAGTGGAAAAAGAAAGCCGTAGCACGCACCACGCTGCGCAACAGGGGAACTCCCTTCCTGGTGCGTAACAGGGATTCCCCTGGCAGCGTGCTGCGTGCTTCAGCTTTCTTTTTCCGCACTGAAAAATAGTTCCCACCCAAAATGACCAAGTCAAGCTCTCCGTGTTGATTTGCACATTTATTTGCACTCAATATGAATGCGCACTACACAGAAAGTAATTGGGAAATTGGCCGAAATCTTTCTCTGGCGCCGTTAGACGCCAGTCTAACGCGGAGTAGCTGCAGATACCGCGGCAGTCAGTGCTGACAGACTCGGACAATGGCTGGGTGAGCAGGAAAACGCTTTCCACCACTTATTTTAGTCTCTGGACTGTGGGGAGATGCCCAAGTTTGACCTGGGGGTGGCGTATCCCTTTAACTATTCGTGTGGAGATACAACACCTACTTATTTCCATTAGATGTTGTTGGAATGTTCCACAGTATGGCATTAAACATATCTATCTTGCATTTATTATTTAATCTTATTGTTTGAAACAAACTTTTTTTAAAATGTTAATCTGTATGGGTTTCCTTCTAAAAGTTCCGTGTGTTGACACCGGCTTACCTCTGATCCCAGTTCAGCTCGCTTTCTGGAGCCCACGTAAGTAGGTCCGGTAACTTCCCTGGAACATGAAATAAAGCTTATTTTTCTTCTCAAAACAAAACATTTGTTAGAAAGGTTAAAGGTGAAAAGGGTAGGAAAGCTGTATCACCTTCAGCGGATGTCTACGCCGAAGTTCACAAGTGAACAGGCTGATAGAGTTAACATGGGCGTAGTGATACGAGTGGAGAGAGACAATACGCAAATGCGAAATACGCTGCTGGATATTTCGTGGACAACTGTTTCGGACGCAAATATATCACCTTTTTAACAAATGTTTTGTTTTGAGAAGAAAAACAAGCTTTATTTCATGTTCCAAGGAAGTTACCGGACCTACTTACGTGGGCTCCAGAAAGCGAACTATCCCTTTAACTCTCCACAGATCTGACCTGTGCTTGATGGCATCATCTGTGTGTGTCCCTGGAGTTGGCAGACCCTCCATCAGAAAAGTTACACCCTTTAAAGGTCACTGTGTGCTCTCTGCGGGATTTGTTGTCGCAAGAATTTTATTTAAGAAAATAACTAGTTCATATAGTTTGCAGTGGTCCAGTTATTCCGCACTTACCTTTAACGCCATAACAGTAAAACTAACATAAATGCATTCTGATTCTCGGACAGTAAAACAGTGTACTTAAATGCAGATGGCACACAGCAGACTTATTTTAATAAAGACAAATTTTGCTCAGATACGTGGGGAAAAATGGGTACAAGCCCTTTAATTGCTGCAACAACAGTCCTAACTTTTAGTCTTTCCGGTTCCATGGATGGTTTCAGAAGACTGTTCAGAGCACATCTTGTTTTCACAATGTACTATTTCCAGGTATTTCTCCTGACCCCAGCTTGACCACTGGCTGACCCCTACCTGACCCCTGTAGCCTGGTCACTGCAGCCATTAGGCCAGCAGCACTTGTGAGAGTGTAAAAGACATGTGGTGCATGTGGTTAGAGGCGTAAGAGTGAGAGTGTGTGCTGCCTCTGCTCATGTCTGCAGTCTGCTCAACTACACAGGAATCCCAGGCATTTCAAACAGCTTTGAGAGCTACAGACCACAGGGCTAGCAGCTTTTACAGACGCAAGCTTTAAAGATGAAATACACTTGTGTCTGCTCTATAGTTATAATCTCGGACACCTGTGGATCATTATGTTATAATTTGAAATTGCAGTAATGATTTAAAATGACTTCCCCCAAGCATGACTCAACTTGGAGAGGGTCAATGAAAATGGGGGTAGAAGAGAAGAGGAGGAGGAGAAGAGTAGAGAAAGGGAGAGGAAAGAGAGGGGAAGGATGAGGAAGTGAGAAAGAGGAGAAAGAGAGGAGAAGGAAGAGGGAGGGAGGAGGAGGAGGGTGAGTGGAGGAGAAAGAAGAGGGGGAGAGGAGAGTGATGTGATAAGAGAATGAGAAAAGTGTGATCCTTCTCAGAGCTCAGAGACGTGATCAGGACCAGGTCCTAGACCAGCCTGGAGACATATGGAGGGGTCACTTAGGGGCCATTCTTCCTTTTCACATAGGAGGACCCCCCTGGCTTATGACTATTTAAATTGTTGCACTAGCCAGAGCTGTATATTTTGTTAGAAGATATCCTATATCACACCATTACAACTACTATAACTGTCACTAAATGAAAAGTTTAGAAAAATGACCAATGTGCAAAACACTTGTGAAGTGTGGTAAAAGTGGGATTCGTAATGTGTCATAGTGAAAGGGACTGTGAGGGCCCATATTATGCTGTTTTTTTTTTTTAATCTATGTTCCAATCTAGTTCCCTCATCACAAACAGACCTGGAGTTGCATTTTGTTTCATTAACACAAAGGCCCATGTTTAAAACACGTTCTTCTCTCAATCAGAAAACACTTGTGATTTAATGTGGCACTACAGGAAGTGCTCCACTGTGTTTTTAAATACCATGAACCTTCACTAGAATCATTTGGATAATTTCAGCACTGGAATTTCCAATCTAACCATAACCTTAAACCTAACCCTAACCCATACTTGCCTAAAGGTAAAAGGTAGCTGAAAACTACCGCTACATGACATCACAAGGTGAAACAGAGCATTTTCAGCTTGGGAGGTGTAGACACCATTATAACAGTCTGAAGCTCACAAGAATCCATTTGGTGTAATATAGAATATAGGACCTTTAAATGTAGAGACTCAACAAGCTGGTCAGGAGGGTCAGCTCTGTCCTGGGCTGTCCTCTGGACTCTGTGGAGGAGGTGGCTGAGAGGAGGGTACTGACCAAACTCACTTCCATCATGGACGACACCTCTCATCCTCTGCACCGGACTGTAGAGGAGCTGAGCAGCTCCTTCAGCAGCAGACTGAAGTGCAAGAAGGAGCGCTCCCGCAGATCCTTCATCCCCACCACTGTCAGACTGTCCATTGTATAGTTACCACGTGCAATAACATGTGCAATATACCTGCAACCAGTGTCACCTTATCAGAAATTACCTCCACTGTCCTCTTATTATATATATTATATATTTATATTTATATATTTATATTATATATTTATATTTATATATTCAATGTTCTGTTTCATTCCATCCACACTGATTATTTTACAGTACTTTGTGATTTTCTCATTCAGTGTACATAAGAAATACTTGATTTTTATATGTTCTTTATTTCATTATTATCAACCATGTAATTGTTTACTATTTTCTTATTTACCTATTATTATTATTACTTATCTCGTTTGTATGCACATTTTTGTTCTTTGCACTAAACTGCCCTTGAGCTAATGTGGCAAGTGAATTTCTGCTGTGTGAGATCACATAGGAGATGATGATGTATGACTTTTGTTCTGATGATGATGTATGACTTTTGTCCTGATGATGATGTATGACTTTTGTCCTGAGTGCAGCTAATCCCCTCATAGATAGTGAGGAGGAACCCTGCCACCCGAAGCAACCCCACATGGAGTACCACACACACACACACACACACACACACACACACACACACACACACACACACACACACACACACACACATTTCTGTGGTCTGAAAAGTGCCACTTCTCAGCCTCAGATCTGTGAGACCAATCCTGTTATGGTCATGAAGGGGTGGGGGGTGGAGAGGGGGAACAAACTTCTTATGTGATTAGCCGACATGTGAAAGTCAACCCAAACCCTCCCTATTGTTTAGTTAGTGCTTTCATCACCCCTTAAATAGGCTCACAGAGGGGAGCTTTGGGTGAACTCATGATTAACATAATTAGCATCATTAGTATCATTTGCATTGAGATGTTAATGTGTCATTTGGTATCATGGGTAAAGGTGGGGTCCTTCTCACGCTCACCCACAGATTGACTGCGTGCACATGTTAGGATTGGATTAGGATTGGTTTGGATTTCTCTCGTTACTCGGCGGGTGGTCTGTCGTCCAATCCGAGTGCACATGCATGTCGCGCAATCAGATTCAGGTCAGCGACCTGGTCCGCTCCGCAACGCTATGTGGCGCTGTAGTCCAACTACTTCCGGGTGATGGCTAGTCAATAAAAACACAACACAACACAGCTATCTGGCAGTATACTGCGATGGCTTTTCGAGGAGTTTTTGACGGAGCGGCATTGGCGTACTTGTTGTGCATTCTGCAGTTAGGTTGTTCGTATGAACGACAAAACAGCGTTTTTGGTTTCTTTAATATGACACAAACTGTGTCGTCGGCGTTTGATATTACAAGCAATCGAGGACAACGAAAACTACGAGGATTGGGACCTATACCGCACATGTTTTAATCATGTTCTGCCTTGTTGTTTTTTGTTGCTTGCATCTTTTGTGCCACAAATAAAGGCATTAAATTTGTAGCTATGGGTTTATCGTTCATTTATGTAAGGTCTGGGGAAAATTACACAACCACACTTTCATTTTGTATGTCTTTGTAATGCTTATCTTAAATTCTGTAGTCTCTTCCACTCTGTTTTGTCCTGTCTGAGTGAACAACTTAAGTAAATTTCCACACTGATTTTAATATTTACGTTTTTAATATTTAAGTTATACAACAGTTTAAAAAAAACACACTCTCTTCTGATACTATGAGGTCACAATAGATAACTCAAAATGTTTGTAAAAGTACCCTGTGCGTTATTTTAAAAGTTCAAAACTCCATGCACAGCTTCCAGGTGCTGGTAACAGGAACATTGAATAATTCCAGAAAAGACGAAATTTACCGCATACTCTTATTCCTCAGTTCCTCAGTAGCTCGGTTCGGTTCGGTTCGAATATATATATATATATATATATATATATATATATTCGAATATATATATATATATATATATATATATATTCGAATATATATATATATATATATATTCGAATATATATATATATATATATATATATATATATATATATATATATATATATATATATATATATATATATATAAATACTCTGTTCCAACTTGTGATGTCATGAAGCCGTCGTTCAAGTTAAAGGAGTAGTAACGTTTTTTACAATCTGAACCTTATTTCGTTAATAAAACAAAGTGAGCAACTCACCCTTAGCACTTTGGTGTCATTTGGAGCATGTCCGGAGAATTTGTGGTTTAGCGATATCCGTAACGTGAGTTCTCGGGGCATATGGTTGCGGTCACCAAATAACACAAACTTTACCACTTTTTAAATCACAGAAGCTCAATGTGTCACTGTACAGTTTCGCTTGGTCAAAAGCGGCCTGAAACTCGATACCCAGCTATAGTTTCATTAGATTACGTCAGTGCTTCTCAATTATTTTCTATGACGCCCCCCCCTAGGAAGAAAAAAAAATTTCACGCCCCCCTCCCTGCGCACGACTTTTAATAGTATTATTTGTCTAGAAAATTATTAGTACACCTCTGCATAACAATGTATCCTTTTATTAACATTAAAAACAAAAAAAGAAAGAAACTTCCATCAAACACTGCACTCTTTTTTTGCACTGAGGACTCAAATATTAATGTGCTTTTAATGCAGCTTTGTTTACGTTTTACAGAAACGAAACTTAAAAACCACATGGTCCATTTGCATAAACTCAAAGCTCAGTGGAATATAACATGTTTTTTCTGTGACAGAGGATGTTCTGCCGATGGCAAGTCTGTTCTGTGCGTATTTAAGGTCGCCGAACCCTGCCCCAAAGCGACAACGAGAGCGCTACTGCCAACTGCTGTTGTTGATGTGCAATTACACTTTCATTCTAGTACAGTATGGCAAAAAAGCATGTTTCCCAGGGTCACACGCGCCCCCCCTGGCATCACACCGCGCCCCCCCAGGGGGGCCCGCCCCACTATTTGAGAAGCACTGGATTACGTCATCATGACTATATAGGCATATCAAACCAATTCAGTGCAAACAAACAATAATTGTGTGTTGGCTACTTACTCAACTGAAAGTTGCCCGTGTGGTCCGGTAGGCCTCGGCTGGCTCCTCCAATTCAACTTTGGAACACTAAAACATTTTTCTATTACACAATGGTTCATCATGGCACGAATATCCTCCAGTGTTGACAAACACAGATTTCTGTTATCATCACTCAGACATTCAGAATCAGAATCAGAATCAGAATCATTTATTAATGGCCACACAACAAGTTGGTGGAATTTGTTTCCGGTACAGCAAGAATGCTCACATCTCTTCTGTGTCTATTACAGGACAAAACAAATATACAACACACTTACACAATACGACATACAACAACAGATAAATGACCAGTTATAAGCGGGATTGATTTAGAGTCCGGATGGCAGTGGGAAAAAAATTCATCTCCTGGTCGCCAATCCCACTCGAGACAGCAAAGGCATTCTTCCTCTGTTGCCATCAACAATTTAGTGTAGGACTCAATTGACATTTCTTAAGAATACAAACTTGTCAGCATTAAGACAACATGATGCCAAGCTTGTTCAACCTTTTCAACTTTTCTGTACAAACTACCACTTGACCAATGATAAACTGTTGTAAAAATATGTACCACCTCAAACAGAGTAAAAATTATAGAAAAGTTTTTTAGTCAGAAGTCCTCATGAGTGTAGAAAAGCTCAACCAGGGACGGGGGTTGAAAATTAGCATTTGCTAAACTCTGTATGCATCACATCAGCTGCAAGCTCTGTTCTGTAACTATGTCCGATTGCATTGTCCCTGCCAAATAAATCTATAAATAAATAAATAAATGTTGTGCTAACTTTGCTGGGGTCACAGATGTGCAGCTGATTTGACGGTTAAATAGAGCAGCAGTGCAATGAACTACTTCATAAATTGGTTTGCTAAATTAAATGGAAGGTGTATGACATGAAGTCTCCATGGAAACGGAGAACAGCCCTATGATTTCCAGGAACAAAAGCCCAAGACGCTGAAGCAACATGTCTGTACATTTTCCTGTTGTAAACATAGAGAGTGGGTCTGTCTGTCTCTGCTTATTGCAGTGGCTGTGGGTGCCTCACAGTTGGCAGGTTCCTCTCTGCTCTGTGCTGTGGTGTGCCTCACAGTTGGCAGGTCCCTGTATTGCTGTGTGCAGTGGCTGTGGGTGCCTCACAGTTGACTGGTTCCTGTGTTCCTGTGTGCAGTGGTTGTGGGCTGCCTAAGAGGGGGCCTTGAATAAGACTTTTTGTTCTAAACAGATGTTGAGTGTTGCTGTGTGCAGAATGAGCTCATTGTTTACAGTGGAACCTGGTGCTAATCTTTTCTGAAACGCTAACAGCTGCTGAGCTACCCCCAGCCAGCCCCAAATGCCCCCAGCCCCTCCACTCTGCCATGGGACCCCCCCTCCAATCCCCCTTACTATCACACTTACTTCACAAGACATTTTACTCTATACAGTGTAAAAACTGCTAATGGTTTAACATCAGCAGTGTTCTTACTACTGGATGAACCAACTGCAGCATGTTTGACTGTAAATGTACTAATACGTTTTGATGACTCTTCTTATTGTGAGTAAGTCTACAAGTGACGAAAGGTTTATGTTTGAACATTAGTTTTTCTTGCAGCGCTCCTTCAGATATGATTTAATTTGTCTCATTTTTGTGCTCTATACACAGATTTGTGCATTATTTATTGTTTCTCACAAATATACCTACTAGTTGCCAGTTAAGTAATTTACCTGCCTTGTACTTTTACTTGTTGAGTAATATTATTTTGAAGTAAAAGTACTACCTCCTATGAGCATGAGCAGTGCAGACGTGGTGGTGCAGACGGGGGTGCTGGGCTCCTTTGACTGGAGTATCTATGAGTTTCAACAGAACACTGCCTTTTACATGCACACCAAAATCTCATTGTTATCTGATTTCTGTTCAGTCTGATTTGAACAATCCAATTTCTTTCTTATTATGATCCCATGAGTAAATATGAGTAAATTACCTATTGTTGTGGTTTTGTAAGGTTGACTTTAGCTTGTCTAAGTCTAGGTTGCGTTGCTGTAGCAATGCAACCGTAGATTTAGTGATTACTAAACATGTCCTACACATGTACTCTCTAGTGCAGTGTGGTGTAGACGTGCTGTAGTGGATGTTATAGCTGTGTATGGTGTTGCTGTAGTAGAGTAAGTAATAGCAGTAGAGTAATAGTGGGGATGCACCTATCCACATTTTTTCACTTCTGATCCAATCCCGATACCTGAATTTGGATATCAGCCGATACTATTCCGATACCAAAACTGTTTGTTTTCAATATTATCATCATTATTGTTTAACTACAAATAACGGTCCCCATAATGATAAAACACCTGCAATTCAACATAATAAAGAAAATACTTAAATAACCTCCCATATGGTATGACTTAATTAATTAAAGAGACTTAAAGCCCCAGTGTGTAGGATTCGTGGCGCATAGGTGGATTGCGCTTTCTGTTTTAGCTACGGCAGACCTCGAGGGACCCACGCACGAGCCGCGCGCCGCTACTGTATAAATAAAATGCGGTCCCGTTTTTTTTTTTTTTTTTCTCTCATGAAAACACACATTTCCGATCATGTACCATGACACTCTACACATCAAATGAAACCTTACAGTCTCCTCTTTTTGACTATGCAATTCATTTCCCTGCACAACAAACACTCCCCGAGCACATGGGGCTTTATACGGAAAAGCACAAAACGAGGTTAGCTTACCTTAGAATGCTTTGCACAGGTCAAACTCTGTATTTCACCATAAACTTGCTCTCAATTTGTCCGTAAGGATCCAGCGAATAAAATCCAGTAAAACAATTTAGTCCAAAACACGTGTTAGATCCATTACGACGTCTGATCCGGCAGCATGCTTGTGTTGTTTACCCAAAACCATGACCCTTGCCGAAGACGAAGGCGGAGCCCAAATGTCCTTCTGCGGCTCTCGTATTCAAAATGGCTGCCTCTGCATGGGGAAGATCCCCCTTTTATGTGACTATATCTAAGTCCAACAGAATACTTTGATTTCATGATGGAAGTGAAAAGGCTTGGAAAACAATGTATTTTTGAATGGGTATCTTCAATTTCAGTAATTAACAGGTAAAAATCTTACACACTGTCCCTTTAAGAAAACAAAATAAACCCACAAATTAACATTTATGGTTCAGTCTGGGTCATGTGGCCACCTTTAGCGCACCACTATGCACTATTTATCATATGACCAGGAAGTGCCCCGGTTTGGCCCCTAAACCAGCGAGCAGCACGAAGACAACGGAAGGTAGGGAGATCATGTGGATCCGTACACCCTCGCACGCACTACGGAGGGGAACAGAGTCCAGATAGCGGGGAAACAGTTTGTAAGCAGTCCTGCAGTAGCGAACAGTTTGCAACGGAGGAGCAAACCAGGGGGAGCGCTCTGCGTGCTCTGCAGTTTAAGGCGCGCTTTCGGGCCAGAGAGAGAGAGGCGCCGGTCGGGAAATGACGGGCAGCTACAGGTGCGCTGTCACAGGTGTCTCATTGAGATACGCCTCCGTTCAGGAAATCCATTCCACATTTTGCAAGCAGGTAGCAGAGCCGCTGACAGGGAATCACTCGTGGAGTCATTTCAGCAGATAATGTGTATATTACAGACATGGCTCATGGATTGGAAATTTTCTCAGGTTGGATTGGAACTTTCCGATCCGTGAATTACGTTGATATCGGAACCCGATACCGATACTGGATCAGATCGGCCCCATCCCTAAATAGTAGTGATACTTTGCAGCTGATGTCATCATCATTTCCTGTGATACTAACTGTAAGCACTGCGCTATCTGAGGTTTGTTAGACTTTAATCTGAGCTTTATTTGAACACATTCAGATCATAAAGAGCTGCTTTAGGTGGCACTTCAATATTTGAAATGATATGTCCTCTTAAATAAGTCCTGTCAAATAACATTACAGTCATAATTTGTTGTTTTCAGATCTTTAATAGTTTTTGACAGTGTTTGCTAATGTGTGCATTGTCTATATATGATACTGGTATATATAATCTATATATAATACTGGTATATAATACCGGCACTGATACTGAGAAATTTGCTTGGACCTATAATTGGATATTTACAGGCTGATTTTGACCTAAAATGTAATATTTGAACTTTTATTAATACAAAGCTGTTCTGTAATTATTTGTGGAGAAATAACAGCTGCATCTCTTATGTAATAGGTGAACTGTGTTTTAAGAAAACAGGTGGCATTTTCTGTACCTACACTGGCATTGCTTAATATTGGGTATCGACAGGTACTCAAAGTCAAAGTATTGATATTGGTATTGGAATGGTGCATCCTTATAGTGAATGCTGTTATACATTGCTGTACATGTAGTGTTGCTGTGGTGTATGTTACAGTCATGTAGTATGCTGTAGCATTACTGTAGTTAAAGGAATATTAACATTTTTACAATCTGAACCTTATTTCGTTAATAAAACAATGTCATGTACTCACCCATTGTACTTTGGTGTCATTTGGAGCATTTCTGGAGACTTTGTAGTTTAGCGATATCTGTAACGTGAGTGCTCAGGGCAGGTGATTGCAGTCACCAAATAACACAAACTTTAGCACTTTTCAAATCACAGAAGCTCAATCCACTTTCGCTGGAGTCAAAAGTGGTCTGTAATCCGATATCTATCCATGTTTTCATTGCATGACGAGGACAGCGCGCATACATTCACAGCTGATTTGCAGATAACATGACGCTCTCAGCTCTCAGCTCTCGGTTACAGTCATAAACATCTCCGCTTGAGAAAACCCAAAATGGTGCGAACATGCATTTATCCCTGTTGTGAAAACCAAATGACAGCTTGGACAAAGTTGAGTTTTCACAGGCCGGAGTTATTGAAACTCGTCCAAGCGAGAGTCCCAGATTTAGGGCCCCAATCAGAGAGCGGGGGAGGTGTGGCAAGACGGTGACATGTACTACATGACAAACGGAAGCTTGTAGTTTGAACTGACAACTGACATGATTGGCTATGGACTTACGTATACGCTCAATGATAGACATTCATAACGCCCAATAAACGGCCGTTGGCAATCGCTAACCACACCTCCGCTACGGGATTTTTTGAAGCGAGTTTCCAGACCCATATCTCACTTGTGGTATGGTCAGGTGTTAACCAGACTAATTTATCCCTGTTGTGAAAACCAAATGACAGCTTGGACAAAGTTGAGTTTTCTCAGGCTTCCTCTTAGGGCTGTACAACAGTGTTTCCCAACCAGGGGTACAAGTACCTCTAGGGGTACTCGAGCACACTGCAGGGGGGTACTCAGCAGTATCGCTGCCAGGCACAGGGGGAGATTTTTGGGAATTTTAAAATTCTAATTTGAGTAAATTTCAGTTAAAGAAAGGAGAGAAAATGCCTGAGAATTAAATGTTCAAATCAAGGAGATGAAATAAAATTATTTTCATTTAATAATCCGTTGTGTCACGTTCTACTTTTGGAGAATTATCAACACGTATGAGTGAGGGGGACTCGAGGTGTGACAAAAAGGCTCAGGGGGTACACAAGACAAAAAAGGTTGGGAAACACTGCTGTACAATATACACTGAATCAAAATTGCATTTGAATTGGTGCGGTTATGAAGTTGTCGTGGTGAATGTTGTAGTGTTACCATGATGATTGGCATAGAATATAGTAAAATATAGTGTTCGTGTAAATGCTGTAGTAGTGTTGCACTGCTGTAGCTGTTCTACTGTGCGAGTCGTGTTGTAATGTTGCCATGGTGAAAGGCTGTAGTGTATAACGTAGTATTCCTCTTGCTGTAGTGTGGTGTTGCTGTAGTAGTAATGTAGTGTTGCCATGGTAAAGGCTGTAATGTATAGTATATTGTAGTGTAGTAGTGCTGGTGTACTATGGTACTGTTGTTGTAGTAATATTGTAGTGTTTCTGGGGTCAATACTGTAGTTTAGTTTTCCTATGGCGATGGTGTGTGTGGAGTTCAAACGCGCCTCGCCTTACCACGGCAGCTGCACTGCACCCTTGTATTTTTCAGTGACAGTGTGATCACAAAGCTCTATTCGGCTGTAACATGCACCAGACACTGCCCCATGCTAATGTGCTGCACTTATGCCCAAAGGCGACTTCCTGCTTCCTCCTCGCCTCATGCATTTTGGAGTTTTCTCGCATCTTTAGCACCCCCACCCTTCCGCCTTGTTATTATATTGTTACATTTTCCGCCTCTGCTTTCTCTCTCTCTTTTGTGTCTGTGCGCCTGCCTCCCACTCTGCCAGCCTTCCACAGCACAGTCTTCATATAATCATTCCCCTATTTTTGACGTTGTGGAGGTGGTGTACTGTGATAGGTGGAGCCGTGGTTTTGCAGTAGTGTTGTCAAAAGTATTAAAAACAGATACTATAAATACTAAAACTAGTATCAAAACTAGAATCCTGCACTTTCTCTTCACACTGAGTCTGAAGCTTGAAAGCATACCGGTGCTATGGAAGACCTCCTGCATTGTGACAGTGCCTAAGAAGCCTATTCCATCTGGACTTAATGACTTCAGACCAGTTGCTTTTACGTCTCATATCATGAAAGTGTTTGAGAGACTTGTTCTGGCTAAGCTCAGACCCCTGGTGGCATCATCCCTGGATTCCCTACAGTTTGCCCACATTAGTGGGGATGATGCTGTAATCTTTCTTCTGCAGTGGGCTCACTCACCTGGATAGTGTTAAGGGCTCTGTGAGGATATACTTTTTTTTCGAATTTTCCACTGCCTTTAACACAATCCAGCCCTTTCTGTTCAGTGAAAAGCTGCTCAGGGTGGGTGTCAGCTCCTCCATTGTCTCTTGCCAGGCAGGCCTCAGTATGTGTGACTGGGGACCACCCTGTCTGGCACTGTGGTCAGTAATGTACTGTGGGAGTCCCCCAGGGTACAGTCCTGCCTCCTTTCCTTTTCACTCTGTACACCTCTGATTTCCAGTACAGCTCCCAGTCCTGCCATCTGCAGAAGTTCTCTGATGACTCTGCAGTAGTAGGGTGTGTCAGGGATGGACAGGAGCTGGAGTACAGGACACTGATTGCAAATTTTGTGGAGTGATTCCAGGCAAGCCATCTGCTCCTGAACATTGACAAGATCAAAGAACTGGTGATTGACTTCAGGAGGAAGAGGACACCAGTGGAGCCCATTACCATCCAGGGCCATGAGGTGGAAATAGTGGACTGCTACAAGTACCTTGGCGTCCATGTGAACAACAGGCCGGACCGGAGGGACAACTGTAATGCTGTGTGCAAGAAGGGCATGAGTAGAGTCTACTTTCTGAGAAAGCTCAGGCCTTTCAATGTGTGCAGTAAGTTACTGGAGATCATCTACCAGTCTAGCCAGACTACTGCTATTTTATTACTTATTTTTCTGTTTTATTTTGATTTATACATATACATTTCTTATTTGACACCTGTCTATTGCCGTCTTTTTTGCTACATATTTTGAATTTCTTATTACAATTTATTTTTACGATCTGATTTTGGAAACTCTTCTTCTGCCATTTAATGTAGGAAGTTCCATTTTATTGTCTAAATAAAGATATATTTTAAAATGATCAATGTGGTATCAGAATCACTATTGAGTACCAAGTCTATTCTTTAGTACTGATACTGAGTTTGAAATTCGAGTGACATAAATGGTTTGCAGAGGACGTTCTGGGGGGAGAGGAGCAAGACTGGGGAGCCGGACAGAGGAGCAAGGCCAGTGGAAAATGTGCACGTCTGCCAAACATAACTGCACTGGCCTGAACAAAGCTCTTCAAATGTTCCCATCCCAATGTGAAAGACACATGTTGTAACTGCCTCCTGTACAACTGAAGCTGGGAGCTACATGGGCAAAAATATATATCTAAAATCTCATCAAATGTGTTTTGTCTGGCAATTCTCATATGTGCTTGTCATTGTTGCAGTTGATGCATTGGAGTCCATTTCTATATATTGTCCAACTGTTTAGTAATAAGCTGTATTTACATCCACAATCCATTTAATTAAAGGACTGGACCTGATATTTACTGTCTTAAAAACATGAAAAACAGAACTAGTTCATTTTAAACAGTTTGCAGTGGTCCAAAGTTATTCCTTATTCATTGTGATGAGTTTATAAGTGCTTTTCACAATTCTCAGATTGGAGTTTTGTCATCACCATAATGCTAACAACAACTAGCTAGCGAACACGCCCTTCCTGATTATCAGACAATAAATCACTTTATAATTAGATGTGGACAATGCACAGTGGACTTAATTTGACGTCAAGAGCTGCTTATGCTGCTTATCTTAGCTGCTTAACTGTACTGGAGTAAGACACATTTTTTCCAAATAAATTGAAAAGATCGAGTACATTGCCTTTAATTGACACAAATATTACCGTAATCTGTGCATTAACTGTTTATATGAACCCAATGACTGCCACCCTTCGTTCAACGGAGTAAAATCTCCAGACCAAACTGAACTGACCAAATTCAAAAGGAACTGAATACGCAGTGGAGCAGACTGGAGCGACTGGTTAAAGCACACATTATTAGCATGTTTGCCTCTTGGGTCAGAGGTCGCGAGGGAAACCGGTGCATGAACTTGGGTTTGTTGCCATGACAATGCCATAGAGTTGACTAAAGTTCAGCTGTGGCTCGGCTTTCTCGGACGGGCTGTGTTTCCTGGATGTGGGGAATAGGGAGGGATAGGGATGGAGGGAGGCAAAGCGGGAGGGAGGAGGAGGGAGAGAGATAGGAAGAGGAAGAGAGGGAGGGAGGGAGGGGAGTGCTCAGAGTGACCTGATGGCTCTTGACAGCTTCTACCCCACAACATGGAAGTGCTGGAAGGGCTTGTACACTCGGGGCTGTTTACACAACACAAGTCTGTGCTGGGGCACGGACAGCAGTGACCACTACAGGCTAGGGCAGGGGTGGGCAAACCTTTTGACTCGTGGGCCACAAAGGGTTCTAAAATTTGACAGAAGGGCCGGACCAGGAGCAGGTGGATTTAGTGGATTTTTGGTTAAAACACTAAAAATAACATGGGATATGTAGAAAATGTGCTTTGTTTCAATTAAAAATTAACAAAGCATTACAACAAAATGTCCATCTTTCAAGTTCCACAGTATTTAACTATTTATTGAAATTACTTTTAAAACACAGAAAATTTTATTAATAAAATACAGCTTTTTTTATTACTAACAGTTGCTATTTTAAAGCACTGAAAGTTCTGTTCTTCAGGTTCTTTTATTCTGTCGTTGACTGCTTGGTAGCATAGTTAGCATGTTTTGTGGCAAAGTGACGGCTGATATTATATTCTTTAAAAACTGCTACCGTCTCTTAGCATATCAGGCATACAGCAGCTGATAAGTATTCAGTGAAAAAATATTTATTGTCCACTCGACATTCTCTGTCCACTTTTCTTTTCTTAGCTCCGCTCATCTTTACAGGAGGGCTGAGGGGTCAAAGAGTAAAGCACAAACGTGAAGCAAAACGCCGCACCTCAACAAAGGTCAATGTATGTAGTGCGGCAGCTATTGGAAAACGGCAGAATTGCAGGGAAATTCAAACATTAAAAAGATTTATTCATATAATTTCTTCAATTTCAGCGGGCCGGATTAAGAAGCGTAACGGGCCGCATATGGCGCCCGGGCCGTAGTTTGCCCATGCCTGGGCTAGGGCCTGGTAGTACTTTCTTTTATATTAATGTGTGGCCTTATATGTGTGTAATTTCTGAGTGGTCCAGGTAGGTTCCATAGTGGTCCATACTAGTCATATACTTGTTATACCTGATACTCTTACTTGAGTAAGAGTTGTGCTTCCTCTACAAGTGACAAAAGCTTTATGTTGACAATATGAAATGATGCGTGAAAAGTCCCTCAGTCGTCCAGGTAGAATCCATGATAAAAGGAGAAGTTCAATTTGTCAACTGGACAAAGTTTGTTTGGTTGAATCTGTCTAAAGAGACAGATTAGGGGGGTTCGTTTTCAGAGCTTTTTCCAGTGTAGGACGCGCCTCCTGGCAGCGAGATATAAGCAGTGTCTAACCAGCACAATAACCAGAGCTGACGAAGCCTCTCGGATGAGCGGCGAAACGTTTTCAACCAAACAAACTTTGTCCAGTTGACAAATTGAACTTCTCCTTTTATCACTAATATGAAATGATTTCAAACATTAGTGTTTCTTGCAGTGCTCCTTTAGATATGATTTAGTTTCTCATTTTTATATCTGTCCTTACGTACTCTTACTTGAGTACAATTTTTACTAACTACCCACCTCTGATAGTGCTCACTAAACTTGGAAGCTACAGTATATCTCCCAGTAAATACATTATTGCATAAACTGTGATTATATACAGTATTTCCCAGTCTTAGTAGTACCTGCAGCTCCAAAGTGACGCTAATGGTATTTCCTACAGACCATAAATGTCTCTCAGCTCTGGTGTTATCAGTGTTGGACTTGTACCTCTCCATCACATGTCCTGCAGACTGCAATGATGTCTCAATGACATAGATAAAGTTATAGTTATCAGTGTATCATTATAAAAAGTCCTCCAGCATTGTAAAAGCTGTCTGGACACTGTCCTCATATTTCCCCAGAGCAGCTCGGTTTGTCCAATCTTAAGTTACTTACTGTAGGCAATGTTTCCATATTACACTGATTTATGATCTATATTATAACATTGTATTCTCATTAAAATAATCAACACCATTTCAGAAGCCAATTTCTACTGAACTAAAGGTAAAAAGAGCTGTTAACTTGAAAACTATCACTTCATAATGTCACAAGGTAGAACAGAACATTTTGAACTTTGAATATGTAGACAGAGTAATAAAGCGTTACTCAAACATGTGTAAATGGAACAAAACACAACTCAGGTCTGTTTTTAATGACGTAACAATATTATAGCATGGCTCAAAGCTTACAAGAGACAATTTAGAATAATATATTACCTTCAAAATGTACTCTATGACAATATCGTTAACCATATATTTCTGTAACCCATCAAATGCCTTGGTTAAAGTCTCTTCTGTGAAAGTCTGAGGGACACACAGACAATGAAGTGGCACTCAGATGTAGTTTAACACTGATGAAAGCCTTCTCTTTGAATACAGACAGCTATGCACACAAGTATAGGAGGAAAATGTGAGAAGAGACTCATTCACTCTCACAAATCTGCCATGTTTTCATATCAGATTGGCCTCTCTTTAATACAAAAATGAGTATATTTCATTCAGTAATTGCAATATAATTAGGCTGTCCTGTAGACAACATATTGCAAAGCGCACCTCCTGGTCCAGGGCAGGTCTGAAGGCCCCTCCTCTCCTCGACCTGTGAGGCTGTGGAGAAGCAGCTGATATTAACCTACACACATATCCCACATGTTTGCAATGACATAATCAGGAATGATCACATTTCCTGTATTCAGAGATATGGAATAAAACAAGTCTAGAGTTCTGTTGTGGAGTTTTGTTCTTCGCCTTGAACTCACACCATAACATGTTTAAAGAGGGGGTATTTCACTTCTATGTGGTATTAAAGGAAAAGTAACGTTTTTTTTTTTTTTTAAATCTGAGCCTTCTTTCGGCAATAAAACAAGTAGTTTTACTCACCCATAGCAGTTTGGTGTCAATTGGAGCAGTATCGCAGAACTTATGTTGAGCCGTTCTGTTCTACTAATGATCCCGTATCCGTTAGCGTGAGTGCTCGGGGCATTACTTTGTGGTGTCCAAATAACACAAACTTTAGCACTTTTCAAATCACATAAGATCGCTGTGTCAGGGTAGACTTTTAGTGGATTCCAAAACGGCCTGAAACCCGATATCCAGCTATAGTTTCATTTGATGACGTCATCAGAGAGGACAGTGTGCAGGCGTGAACTCAGCTGTTTTGTAAACACCGCTAGTCCGAAAGAAGCTAACACCGCTCTGAACTTTACTTTTCTGTTGCGATATCGGGTTTCAGGCCGTTTTGGAATCTACTAAAAGTCTACCCTGACACAGCGATCTTCTGTGATTTGAAAAGTGCTAAAGTTTGTGTTATTTGGAGAGCGCAAATCAGTGCCCCGAGCACTCACGCTAACGGATACGGGATCATTAGTAGAACAGAACGGCTACAACATAAGTTCTGCGATACTGCTCCAATTGACACCAAACTGCTATGGGTGAGTAAAACTACTTGTTTTATTGCCGAAAGAAGGCTCAGATTGTAAAAAAAACGTTACTTTTCCTTTAACTACTAACACATAACATATTTAGATCACCATGTTACCTTTCATTTTTTTGATAGTATATTCACCGAAAACAACATATTAACATGGTTTCTGAGTTTCACTTTTATTTTGCCCTTCTACACAATCACAAACACAAATGAAACTTCTTTCTTATTTGTCAGGTTTGACAGGTTGTTGTGTACAGTTTTGTATCATGTTTTTGTATATTTCTGTAGAATTGTCATGTGGGAGCATTGGTGATGTATGCTTGTGAGCGGCGCATTGCTAACCATAAGGAGAGTCTGAATAGGGCCCAGGAGAGATCACTAGATTATTCAAACATGCATGGATGACATCTAAAACCTCTTCAGGTGTGTTTTTGATGAGGGGACATGGTTGGACGTGGGCAGCAGATGTGACATACTGTTAAAATATACCAGCTTTAAATTCTTAACATAACAATCTGAAACATGTGATGACATAGGAAAAAGGATTTTTTTTTTTTTTTTTTTAGAATACAGCACTACTTCCTCTTATTGTTCACTTTCCACTGCAGTATTCCACTGAACAAAGTCACAATTACAAAACATGAAAACATGACAAAAAACACCACGTCTTCTCTGTTTCTCTGCAAAAATAAATCCCACAAGGTGCCATATTGTTTCCTGTTGCTGCATGAATTGACATTATTGATAATTAGCAGTGACATTCCAGTGTGTGTGTGTGTGTGTGTGTGTGGGGGGGGGGGGGGGGATAATGTGTCTGAGCAAACACACTAACTCCCTGAGCGTTCCTTGGACCCCTGTGAGCGACATCCGGCATGCACACTGTGGCCACACCAGTATGACACCTGAGATCATCACAAGTTACAGCTGATTCATCAAATTAGTGCAGTTATTTCTGTTGGATTACTTTTAATTTAACAGATTTTTTTGGTCCACTTAGAATGACAGAGAAAAATCTGTTCATGAGCTTTGTATATTGTATGTAGCTTTGTATGTTGTATGTCAGTGTGAGGGTCCTGCTGTGATCAGTGAAACATTAAACAGTACAGTATTTTGGAAAAATAACCTCAAATAATTAAAATAACTTCAAATTAAAAAAAATGTGGGCTACGGCCCATAAATGAGCAGTGTATAAATCTGTAAAATTACATTAAGAGATTTTTTTAGCTTGATAAATATAGCCTGCATATAGCTGCAGATTTGTTTTATGGATTGTAGAACCTATAGGCTATAGGCTATAGGATGGGTAATCTTTCCCAAAATAATGATCACCAAAATAAGTATAAATTATTATCACTTTATATCTTGCTTTTTAATTATCAGCCTATTTCAGTAATTTTGCATGAGTGACAGCGCTCTGTGGTATAACGCTCTGGGGAGAGGATTCACACTTTGAGAAAGTCACATCTTTTTGGCTCACAAAAAACTATGAAAACAAAGTAAACAGGGAAAGATTACATTATGGCTCTACCTGTCTCCTCTTCCTGTGTTCTTCCCTCCGTGAAGTGTGTGCGGGCGGCAGAGCTGCTGCTCTGACCCGCGGCGATGTGCAACTACAACTACTGAAGGAGGCGAGAGAAATGTGGTCAAAATGTCTATTTGTAGTTGGCTTCTCCCTACGCGTCACATTCACATGTGCATCTATCAGATTGGCCGTTCGGTGCGTCTAACCAGCGCTTTGTTTATTAGTTCAGGTTAGATTTTATTTTATGCGCTACATGCGCGCACCTTAGAAGGAGCATTGGTTAACATTAGCGTATCTTAACTCCTCTGCACTGTTATTACTGTTATAGCGTGTATGGGCAGGGCACGTGCTACAGAAGTACTGTCACTGCCATGATTGGCTGCGTAGCCTAAGTGAATTGTATCGTCTGATTGGCTGAACACCTGTCACTCACTGAGTTACACAGCAAAATGATACAGAAGAAAATATAGATCTAATTCATTTACAGTGCGCTGCATAGGTTTTCTTGTGCGCTGAGAATGTGTGAGCAGTGCGCAATTGTGCAGGTGTGCAGCTTAGAGGGAAAATTGTCTACATGTATGAAGGAATGTTCAGCATTTACCATGGTGACACAATGCACACATTAGCAGACACAGCCAAATCAGTTTTTAAATGGCCTGAAAACTGGTCTGAAAACAAAAAGTACAAAATTAATTTAAACAGCACATTTTCAGCAGCCTATGATAAATATGACTAACTGAAAAAAACTGTTGGCTAACGCTAGCTAGCTTGTGACTGTAATGCTATTTGAGATGGACTTTCATCTAAGTCAGCTCTTTAACAGTTAAAAGATAAAATAAAGCTCAGCTTGTCTAACTTGAGTCACAGCGCTTCAAACAGAGCAGTGCCTCGAATTAGCATCACGCCTCCAGAGAAGATGCAAAGTATTAGTAAGTTGTGTTGCTGCTGAACGCTACTATGTGTTGCCATAATGCGTGTGTTGCTGTCTCCTCAGAGCAGCGCTGAAAAATGAAGTGATGGATTTTATGTGGTCACTGTTTGCAGAGTGGAGCCTGGCTCTGCAACACTGTTATGGCGGTTTCCACGGCGACGCATAACAACACTGAGGAACAGAGGGGAGGCAGGAGGGGAGAGGCGAAGAGAGAGGGAGAAAGGAAACTTGGAAAGTAAAGGGAGAGGATGGAGAGAGGAGGGGCAGGAGGAGAGAAGTGAAGAGGGGAAGAGCAGATGGAGGAGAAAGGATGGGCGAGTGGGGAGGGCAAGGGAAAGGAGGAAAAATAGCGAGGGAGGAGGAAGGAGAGGAGTAGAGGAAGAAAGTGGAACAAAGGAGAGGAGGGGGAGGGTGGTAAGGAAAGAGGTGAGAGCAGGAGGAGAGTGAGGGAAAGGGAGAGAGTGGAGGATGGATGGAGGAGAGGAGAGGAGAGGGAAAGGGGAAGAACAAGTGTGGGGGGGGGGGGTTAGGGTAACAAAAGGGAAGGGTGGGGAGGGCAAGGAAGAGAAGGGAGGAGGGGAGAACAGAAAGAGAGGAAAGAGAGCAGAAGGGAGTAAGAGGAGAGGACAGGGAGAACAGAAAGAGAGAGGGAGCAGACGGAGTAAGAGGAGAGGAGGGGCAGGGAGGGGCAAATGAGATGAGAGGGGAAGAAAAGAAAGGAGAGGAGAGAAAGGGAGGACTTTGGCTATTGTGAATCTCTTTGAGATTCGATTCACGACATCTCAATCGTGAGTCCAGAGTTTACATGTATTTTGATGGATCAGTTTAAATTGGACCAGACCAGTTCTGTCTTTTCCTGGCGTGCGTGTAAAAGTAGTGAGCGCTTTGAACAGTTCTCACAGACACTCCTCCTCCTCCTCATGGGGCATGTCTGGACCAGCCTCACCACCGCTGCTGCTGGAATGTGGCTGCAGATGTGCCCTACCACACCAGGCCCTGTGGAATCACACTCCACACTGCACACTCCCCACTCCACACTATACACTACTCAACCACACTCCACACACTGGAGTCAGAGGAGGGACTGGACCTTCTGAAACATGTGTGAGAGGGGCTGACTCACCTGCATTTTCCAAATGTTACTCCAGTACAAACCACACGCACTTCAGTCACAACATATCTAGGAGCTAAGAGAAAGGGCATCTGGCTTAAATTGCTACTCATTTCACAGAAAAAAAAAACTTACTTAACTATTAGTATCTTGTCTATTCTTCTTCTTCTTATTATTATTATTATTATTATTATTATTATTATTATTATTATTATTATTATTATTGTGACATTTATAATTTCACTTCATAGTTAGACACAGGCAGCAGATGTGACATATAGAGGTAATTCCATGTTACCTAAAAACCTGAATGTAAACAATGGCCAATACTTGTCTAAATGACACACTAGTTATGATTAAAGTAATATATAATACTAATACTAATTATTTTGTTAATTCAGTGTCAGAAAAATATGATTTTTGGTGTTGGTTTGGCATTTTGTTATGGGGTGGGACTGGTGTTCATGTCCCAAAGCCCCAAACATCACCAAATTAATTACACCTACACAACTGTCCCCATAAAGAAATGTCCAACATTCAGACCCCGTAGTGTCCCATCAAACAAATTAATACTTATACTATAATTATTAATATCTGTATAATACAAATTAGAGCTGGGCGATATTTTAAAGAAAAAAAAATCCGATTTCCGAATTTAATCGATTTTTCTCTGCCTTACTCAAAAACAAATAACAGATGACAGACAAATGGCTCAAAACAATCCAACGTTCTTTTATAAAACAAATACATTACACCTGCATCAATTAAGCTGTTATTGTTTTAAAAAAATATATCACAATTATATAAATATCTTTCTTTAATAAAGAAGCATTTTATGGAGCTAAATTATTCCCTGATTGTGGGAAAGATGGACTGGAGTGGGTAGTGTTGTGTTTTAGTTTTTGTTTTTCCTCGAGTGATGCAGAAAAGAGGGAGCCACTGTCTGTGTTCATGTATGTTAGCTTATGCAGTCTGTATGCAGCTGTTGCAACTTCAGAAAAATATTTGCGGCTTGGTAGCACATACTTCGAGTCCAGAACTATGAATCCGGGCATTTCCACAGTATATATGGGCATCATGTCTTTTACAACATACATCATGTTTTTGTGATTGCCTTCCGTCGGCCGTGCTTATCATACTGCAAACAGTTCAAAAATGTTTTAGGGACTGGACGGTGGTTATTTTCATTCCGTTCAGATCTGCACTTCTCCCATTCCACTGCGTGCAACAGCTTTCGGCGCTAGCATAAATTTGTCGTGCTGCAACAGCTTTTGAACAGACCTTACAGCGAGCACTTGTTTGTTCTAAGTCCGACGCAAGAAAACCGAACCAGTTCCATATAACAGATGTAGCAACACCTTTGTTTGGTACAAGCTCCGGCTTTCCCTCACTCGCTAGCTGGGCTAGCTCATACAATGTTTGGGTACGCCCCGCTAACTTACCCGTGTAAAACTTGGCTGCGCATTAGTTCCGCTCACATGTAAAAAATAACTAAAAAGTCGATTTTCATAAAAACACATCGTCCTGAACTGTAAAGTCGAATTAATCGATTTAATAGATAAATCGCGCAGGTCTAATACAAATGTGACTGGCGTCTCACACAAGGCTGCCAATCTGCACCATTGGCCCCTCAGACTTCTACCTGTAATATATAATTTTTTAAAAAGTACTTCAGTGAGTAGTTTTCATACAACATGAGTAACATTTTACAGTGTTGGTTCATCTTGGTTCTTCTTCCCACTGAGGAGGGGCCGATGGCGCAGATTGGCAACCTCACTTCCGTCAGTCTGCCCCAGGGCAGCTGTGGCTACAGAAAGTATCTTACCACCACCAAGTGTGGAGTGAATGAACAATGAACTGTAAAGTGCTTTGGGTGTCATGAAAGGCGCTATATAAATGCTATGAATTATTATGATTATTATGAGTAAATCTACAAACGATAAAAGCTTTCTGTGACAATATGAAATGATCTGAACATTTGTGTTTCTTGCCGCGCTCCTTCAGATATAACTTAGTTTGTCTCATTTTTGTGTCTGTCCTTTGAAAAGACCAGATTGGTTTTGTCCTTCCATGTCCATTATAAATCAGATAGATCGTTCCTCGGCCACAGGGACTGGTGGATATTCTTTCTGAATTTGTCAGACTTGCTCTCCTTCGTGCTTTTGGACCATTTTAGTCTTGCACCTCTCCACAAAAGCCACAGCTTCAGTGGTTGTCATGGCGACAGCCCTAGTACACTGTGATTGGCTGGAATAATCAGTCATTGACACAGCAGCCTTTGGTAAACATATTCAGATGTTTGTTGGCTGAGGTGGGTCTGCAGAAAGGCACAACACTGCGGAATACTATGCTGTAGTTGCAGATTTTTAATACGTGCTATATTTTTTTTTCATTTTGGTTGAATTTATTGCACTGAAAAATATAACATAAACAAACAAAAAAAATCATGCATTCTTACTGTGAGTGTACTTGCATCTTCACAAACCTGACGCTTAATTGGCCTGGGGGATGAAAACATTTTGACTATGATCTCACGCTATTTCCGTGGAATCATGCGGTTGATGTGTCACTTCCAGAACGTTACATGATGTTATTTTAAAGGTACAGTATGTACTGAAAAACTAAAATATAAACAGTAAAAAATATAAAAATGTGACCGCTTCTTTGAGAATTAATATTTTTGCATGAGAATCAATATTTTTTGATACGTCAGTCAAATTCGGGACAGTCCTGAAATCTAAGCTGTTGTCCCGAATCCTGCCTTAAATGTCCTGAAAATTACACTCAAACAGAATACTTATTAGTTATTTTCTGATAAACATTAAAAACTGTTTAGTCGACTGCACTCAGCCCCTGACGGCTTATAGACGCTCTGTTCGCAACGTGTACATTTGCCTTGGTCGCCTCCTACGTTATAAAAGGGAAGAGCATCTGACTGAATGTGCGGGCAGACAGTACGCAGCATGCCACCGTGTTTAGATCCGAGTGGAGAGTAGAGGGGAGACAGCGAGGTGAATACCAGTGATGTGTGGTCAGGGGAGGGAGGTGAGGCACTGCCACAACTAAGCTAGCTAACTTACATTATATAGTTTAGCTCACTACATTAAGTTGCTCCTCTTTAGTGCGGACTTTCCGGGTTTAAGACCCCCATTTTTTTACATTTATATGTTGTTCTTTTTTCAGTTTTGTGTGTAAACAGACTAATTTATTAAAACTCAATGTTTTTATTAGTTAAAGGGACAGTGTGTAAGATTTTTACCCGTTAATTACTGAAATTGAAGATACCCATTCAAAAATACATTGTTTTCCAAGCCTTTTCACTTCCATCATGAAATCAAAGTATTCTTTTGGACTTAGATATAGTCACATAAAAGGGGGATCTTCCCCATGCAGAGGCAGCCATTTTGAATACGAGAGCCGCAGAAGGACATTTGGGCTCCGCCTTCGCCTTCGGCAAGGCTCGTGGTTTTGGGTAAACAACACAAGCATGCTGCCGGATCAGACGTCGTAATGGATCTAACACGTGTTTTGGACTAAATTGTTTTACTGGATTTTATTCGCTGGATCCTCACGGACAAATTGAGAGCAAGTTTATGGTGAAATACAGAGTTTGACCTGTGCAAAGCATTCTAAGGTAAGCTAACCTCGTTTTGTGCTTTTCCGTATAAAAGTCCCATGTGCTTGGGGAGTGATTGTTTTACAGGGAAATGAATTGCATAGTCAAAAAGAGGAGACTGTAAGGTTTCATTTGATGTGTAGAGTGTCATGGTACATGATCGGGAATGTGTGTTTTCATGGGAAAAGAAAAAAAGACGGGACCGCGTTTTATTTATACAGTAGCGACCCTCGAGGTCTGCCGTAGCTAAAACAGAAAGTGCAATAGCGACTATCCACCTATGCGCCACGAATCCTACACACTGGGGCTTTAAGGTGATTTTTGTGTGTTTGTGCAACTTAGAACGCGTCAACAATTCTAACCCTACACTTTGCCTCCCCCTTCCCCCCACTCAAATTTCAGCCAACACTGTCCTGAATATCAGCCAATCTCATCTGGTCACCCAATACATTTTGTGTCCATTTTGTGTAATTTTTTTGCGAGCAGAACTTGTTCAAATGAGCATCTACTTTTGCTACTATTGATTAATATCTGGTATAAATTTGTCTTTTTTTGTACTTTTTTACAACTTTACTTCATGTCCCTCGAGGAGCTCATAATCATCCCATCAGTAACGCAGACCAGGGCCCCCTGTTTGAGCCAAATTTGCGTTTAACTGTCCCCCTCCCCTTCCCCTCCTCCTGGTCACCATCTCACCCCACCCGCATTCATCTGGTCATCCCCCTGGTCAGGGTCAGCTCAGTGACAAACAACAACAAACCCAAATAGAGGCTATAAACTTCAGACGTGTTTACAACTGCTGACCGCTGAGTGACTGGTCCAGCTCTCCACTGACCCCTGTTTCACCTTTAACACACTGTTTTACAATGAGGCCCATATTCTCTATGTTAGGTCTGTGTTTGGAGCTTATGGAGTGACAGTGGTGTTATCTCTCTCTCCTCTCTATTGTCGTTCTAGCTCTTTATTTAACTCTTCTTTCTCTCTTTCTCTGCCTCCATTCTCACTCTCTCTCTCTCTGTCTCTCCTCTTACACTGCATATACTCTTTATTTCTGTCTCTATCTCTCTGTCACCCTCTATTGTCTTCTCTCTGTGTGCCACTCTCTTTTCCCTCTCTTTATCTATGCCTTATCATCTCTTTCCCTCGCTCTCCCTTCCTCACTCTTTTTCCTCCTGTCCCTCTCTCCCTCTCTTGTGTCTGTTTGGGTGGGCATGTTTAAGCCTATGTAATCTGCTCATGAGCCATCTGCTACCATCACTGTCAGCCATGTTGGATTGACCCTGTCCTGTTCCATACATGTACCTTTTCTTCACACTTGTGGGGAAATTTTTCTTCAAGGGCCCATATTTGGGCATATAATATATTTCTGACTAGGGATGCAAATTATCGGTTAATTCATTAACTGATAGTTGATTGACCTTATCGGTCGATTAACGATTAACTGATAAGCGGCGTTTTTCACCTGAATTTTAGTGTTTCAATAGGGTCTTTAAGAATATAAGCTATAGTAACATAACACTGAGTCAAAAATATATCATAGTATTATTATATTGTATATTCCTCAATTAATTATTCCTTAGTAAAAAGCAGACAAATGTATTGATGCTGAATAACAAAATACAGTAATCCCTCGCTCTATCCAATTTTTTTTTATTTTTATAGTGTAACATTTTTTTATAGTGTAACATTGTGTTCTGTCCTGAGTGGCTCAGAGACTAGACCAGGACTGAACATGGACTGGACCAGGTCTGAACCAGGTCTGGACCTGGACTGGACCTGGACTGGCCGCGCGGAGCTCGGGACACGGGCCGCGGCGAAACCAGCAGCAGCGGCTCACATTCCGGGTTCGATCTTGCCTCGCGTGTACACCCGGGGCTGCTGAGCAGTGCCGTTGGCGCCTGCAGTCGGCTGTGAGTCGAGCTTGGCGCAGCGTGGTTGCCTTGTTTCGTGACCATGCGGGTGCGCATGTCCGCGGTTAGCGGTTAATTACAATTAATGCATTTTGATCGACCAACGTCTTAATCGACAATTAACCGTTAATCGATTAATTGTTGACATCCCTATTTCTGACCAAATTATGTTTCATACGGTTCACTTCGAAAAGACTATACTGTGATGATCCTGCTTTAAGGTTTTTGAAAAAGTCCATATTATCGTTTATTTATTTTAAGACTCAATATATCACACTTAAAAATGTCTTAATGTAACGTGTAATGTTTCCATTTATCTGTCCATCACCTCTGCTCCCACACCTACTCCCACCCCCACGGAGGAACCCAGCTCAGTGTCCTTGTCACCTGCGCAGGTGAGAAGGCAGTTGGAGAAAGTACACCAAAACAAGTCTCGGGACCAGACCATGTGCTGAGGACATGTGCAGCACAGCTCACTGGGATCCTGCACTTTCTCTTTGCACTGAGTCTGAAGCTTGAGGGGATTGGCAGCTTCGCTTCTGTCAGTCTGCCCCAGGGCAGCTGTGGCTACAGAAAGTAGCTTACCACCACCAAGTGTGGAGTGAATGAACAATGAACTGTAAAACGCTTTGGGTGTCATGAAAGGCGCTATATAAATGCTATGAATTACCTGTTCTGGCTCAGCTCAGACCCCTGGTGGCGCCATCCCTGTATCCTCGACAATTTGCCTATCAGCCCCACATTAGTGTGGAGGATGGTGTAATCTGTCTTCTGCAGTGGGCTCACTCTCACCTGGATCGTGTTAAAGGTTCCATGACATGGTACTTCTTGATGCTTTTATATGGCTCCTTAATGGTTCCCTAATACTGTAAATGAATCCTTCTTCAAAATCAACACTCAGTGCATGAGAAACAGAGATAAGATGAGAAAGAGTAATTTTTCTCTCTCTGAACAGTCCATGATGTGGAGATTGTGGACCTGCAAGTACCTTGGCGTCCATGTGATCGAAGATCAAAAGATCATAGTCAGCTTTATTGTCAATTCTGCCATATGTGTTCAACATACAGTGAATCGAAATTTATTTTCTCTGTAGTGCAAAAAGACAGTGTACAAAATACAATATAAAGACAAAACAAAACAAAAACTATCTAAGACAAAAATCTAAAATCTAAAATCTGAAGGCAGTAAATACCTATTTACAGATGTCCAAAATGTGCAGTGTGCATCAAAATTGTGCAATGGAAGATACAGCAGTGAAATGGTAATGTGCAATAGAATGTGCATTGAAAGTAAAAATAAAAATAAATGTGCAACAGTAGTAATTCCAGTGTAACAACAGTAGTAAACAACAGTACAACAGTAATACAATTCCAGAACTGTGAACAACAGAAGGAACAACAGTAATGCTGTCTACAAGAAGCGCATGAGCAGACTCTTCTTCCTGAGAAAGCTCAGGTCTTTCACTGTGTGCAGCACATTACTGGAGATCTTCTACCAGTCTGTGGAGGCCAGCTCCCAGTACTTTGCTGTGGTCTGTTGGTGGAGCAGCGCCAGTAAAAGGGACACTGGACGGATTGACAAACTGATCCGCAAAGCTGGTCACGTGATCGTCTGTGGACTGGAGACATTTTGTCACAGTGAGGAACAGGAGGACATTGGACACTCCTGCTCACCCACTGCACCAGACCATAGAGGGACAGAGGAGCTCATTCTCCAACAGGCTCCTACAGCTCCGCTCAAACAGTGAGAGATACAGGACGACATTCATACCATACTCCATACAACTGTACAACAACTCACCCTTATGGAACAGATAATACTCCCTAGATAATACTCCATACAAATGTATATAGTTGGGATTGGACATCTTATTTGATATTGTATTTTATACTTTATTACTTACTTTTCTATTTTATTCTGATTTGTACATATACTTTTTATTATCATTTTTTTTTATATAATTGTGTCTCAGCTGACACTTATCTATTGCTCTTTGGTTGCTATTCCATCTATTTTTTGTTACCCTCTGTTATATATTATATTTGATGAGTGAGCTACTGTACACAAAACAATTTCCCTTGTGGATAAATAAAGTTTGTCTAAGTCTAAGTCTAACAGTGAAGTAGCAGTGGCTCTACATTGCAAATTGTTGTTGTGTCCTTGGGCATGACACTTATCTCAGTGTATGAATGACAGTGTGCAAATGTGGGATGCAGAGCAAATAATATACAAAGCTGAAATGTTGTGTTGAAGTTACCCACCCACAGATATGCTTTTCTTATACCAGCTGAGGGTATGGATTTCACGTGGTCTGACCTGGCCAGTCGGAGTTCTATTTGCATTTCACACATTCAGATTTCTCAGATTTCTCTCTTGCAGTGTCACAATGCAAGTTTCAGAAACAGTAGGAAAATATGAGCATGCATCAAAATTAAGATACATAATAATAATAAGTATGTAAAATCAACTTAAAAAAACACTGTAAGGTTAAAAGGCACAGGAACGCTGCACAATAAATGTCTTTGATTCTGAGCAGTGAACAAACAGCAGTTAAAGTGACTCCAGTTCAGTAATATATAATATCACTACAATAAAGTGACTCAGATGATTGTGTACAGTGCAGTGATGGACAGTGGTGGTTAAATAAATAAGTAGCAGGTAAAGTGACACTAAATAATATTGCACATTGTTCTTATTACTATGGAGATGACACATGGTTGCTATGGAGATGAACATGACTAGCATTGATCATTGTACAGTCTGACAATGGCAGGAAGAAAAGACCTGCGAAATCTCTCTTTAACACAGCGAGGGTGAATCTGTCACTGATGCTGCTCTCTAGAGCCGACAGAGCGTCCTGCAGGGGGCGACACTCATGGTCCAGCATAGACATGAGTTTAGCCAGGACCCTCTTGTCCCCCACCTCCTGCACTCTGTCCAGAGGACAGCCCGGGACTGAGCTGGACTTCTTGATGACCTTGTCCAGTTTCTTCTTCTCCCTCTCTGTGATGCTGCTGCTCCAGCAGACCACACCGTACAGAATGGCAGATGCCACCACAGAGTCATAGAAGGTCCTCAGGAGTGGCCCTCTCACTCCAAAGGACCGCAGTCTCCTCATGAGATAGAGCCGATTCTGGCCCTTCCTGTACAGTGCATCTGTGTTATGAGTCCAGTCCAGTTTATTGTTCAGATGAACACCCAGGTACTTGTAAGAGTCCACGCTCTCAATGTCCCTTCCCTGGATGTTCACTGGTGTTCACAACAGAGCAGGAGATAAGGAGGAAAGAGAAACACGTCTGCTCTCTCTCACGACCAGAAAAAAAAAAAAAAAAGAGACAGATATGAGAGAGACAGCTGAGAGAGAGACAGGTATGAGAGAGAGAGACAGGTATGAGAGAGACAGGTATGAGAGAGACAGGTATGAGAGAGACAGGTATGAGAGAGACAGGTATGAGAGAGACAGTTCTGCGGACATGACCTTGTGTCTCATCTCAGTCCTTAGGGTGACTTCCTGTGTGCAGAGCAGGAAAAGCAGGTCTGTCTCTCCTCTCTTGAGTAAAGCACTTACAGTAGTACACAGTAGTACACAGTAGTACACAGTAGTACACAGTAGTACACAGTAAGTACGTGTGTGTGTGTTTGTGTGTGTGTGAGTAGGTGTGTGTGTGTGTGTGCGTGTGTGTACGTGTGTGAGGTGTGTGTGTGTGTGTGTGTGTGTGTGTGTGCGTGCGTGCGTGTGTGTGTGTAGGCTTGGAGCAGAGAGCATGTGTGGGGACTCCTTCCACATGCCTGCACATTCAGAGCACAGCTGTGAGAGAGGCTGTGACAGTGTCCGGGCTAGTACCACCAGACCCACATGCACACATGCTGGCTTTACATGCTTTTGGGGACTACATTGACTTCCATTCACTTCCTGGAGATTAACCATATTTATGACTCACCCGACCTTAACCTAAACCTGAGTCCCTGGGTACTGTGCTTGCTCAACGAACCAACTTTTCTGTTGAGAGTCTGCCAGTTGCTTATTTCTATGGCAGTGGTATTGCTTTGCCTGGGATGTTGCTAAGTATGGCATGAACATATATTTTGCGTTTATTCAATTACCAATGTTTTACTGTAGTAAAATAACATTAAAAGCATGCATAACGTGGCTTGGCTTGTTCAAGCAATTACATCTGTAATTTAATACAAGCAAGATCGATTATAGTCCACTGTACTGTGGATCACTGCGTTTTGCCATGACCTCTGGGGTACAAGCTGAGAAGTGTAGTGTAGTGAGTGGCGAGTGCCCCTCCTGGTTGTCTTCCATGCTCCTCCGTGAGGAGCTGTCTGTCAGGAGCAGTGTATGAGGAATTGTGTGCGTGTGTGTGTGTGTGTGAGAAGCTTTGTGTGTGTGACTGTGACTAGCTGTGTGTGAGGAGGTGTGCATGTGTGTGTGAAGCTGTGTGTGTGTGTGTGTGTGTGTGTGTGAGCGAGGAGCTCACAGAATCAATGAGGGTCCAATTACAGCAGCTCACAGCATCAGAAGTGCTCTAAACCAGCTCCATTCACTTGCACTGAACTCAGAGCATTACCAGGCCTGCAAGAGGAGCCTTATGGAGCCCAGATCACTACACTGCAAATTCTCTGATCTGGCCAAGATTTTTAAAATTCCTATCAGGTTATTAATCTTATTTTCTGATTTATTATCTACTTTCTAGTTCAGAAACGGCTTAATTCTAGTGTAGAGGTAGTTTATTTTAAGATATCTTGCTGCATGGTCATTTTCAAGTCATTTTCTGATAGATTTAAGTGTTTGTATCTCAAATTTTGGACAAGCTTTTTTGCAGTGTATTTGAATGGTCTCACTTATAAGTTAAAGATGGTCTAATTTATCAGAAACTAACGAAGCACCTCGGATAAGTTGCGAAACGTTTTCGACCAAATAAACTTTGTCCAGTTGACAAAGTGAATTTCTCTTTTTATCCTGGATTCTACCTGGACGACTGATGGATTCTTCACACATTTATCAGAAAAGTTAGAGCATCTTTAACTTATTTTAGAAACCAACCAAATCCTTATGCAAAATACCTCAAGAGGTTTCATATGTCATTCAAGCATGTTTGAGTAATCTAGCAATCTCTTCCAGGCCCTATTCAGACCCTCCTTACAATTGGCTGTAAGATTCTGTCCAATGCTCCACCCACAAGTCTGTGTCGCCCATGCTCCTGCATTCAAAATAAAGCAATACAGTTTGAAAATCCTGATGTGAGGTGCAGGAGATTCATTAGCAGGATACATGCTGATTTTGATGATAGCGCTCTGAAGGGGGAGTGACTTAGCATGGGCAGGTCCTATAGCTGTGCATGTAATAGACTGTAGTCTCACTTTGCCCTAGTCTGGGCAGCTGTATTTACTTATCCCTCCTCCATCTTGTTTTGGATCTCTCGCCCTTCTCTGGGCTGGCTCTGGTTTGGGGAGTGGCGGTGCAGGCAGTGGGGGTGCGGTTGGCCCTCTCCCTGCCCTCTCTCCCTGCCCTCTCTCCCTGGTTCTAGTAATGGGATGGGACTCTGCTGTGCTGTTTGAAGGCAGCACACCACATGTTCTAATATTAGATAATATGAATAACTATTCATTTATGAAGAGAAAAGTGGTGGACTCTGGCAAAAATAAAATCATAGAATGAATTCTCCTCCTTCCCCCAAAGCTGCTCCCATTAGTTAGCAAAAGGTTGACTAACAGCTAATCCGTCATTAAACAGAAATGGGGGAGTTAGACATAACTTGTCTCCCATCTATAATTCCATTCTTAAACCACATCAAAACAGACAAAGAAACATTAGTGCAGACGAGCCAGGGCAGAGGGGTGGAGAGGGTCGTTAGACTTTGAATAGGGGGTCATAACTAGTCGCCAGAGTAATTTGGAAAACAAAGAGACAGATTAGGGGGGTTCGTTTTCAGAGCTTTTTCAGTGTAGGACGCGCCTCCTGGCAGCGAGATATAAGCAGTGTCTAACTAGTACAATAACCAGAGCTGACGAAGCCTCTCGGATGAGCGGCGAAACGTTTTCAACCAAACAAACTTTGTCCAGTTGACAAATTGAACTTCTCCTTTTATCGTTGACTAGCAGCCTTGTTGCTAAGCACTTGATTAGCTCATTGGTTTCCCACTTGGATTTCCAAATATGGTCCCTGGTTGCCGATTAGCCACTATAAATGCTAGCCTTACTGAGCTTCATTTAGCTGGAGGCGAACGGGGTGGGTGATGTCATACTCCCTTAACCCACTTCAAATATTTATATGATAATTTTTATAAATTGCCATCTAGTCTCACTTTAAACAGTAGCGCACGCTTCATAGAAGAAGCCCATCCAGACACAGGCAGAACACGCAAACATCTGTGTTTATGTGTTCCTTGGTGCTGGGAGTGTAGTCGTGGTTAGCTGAGGTCCTCATGCAGGTCTGGAGCAGATCTGGAGCAGGCGCCTGGTGGACAGCGGCTCCTCTGCCCACTGCTCTTTGTTCCTCTTCACTCCTCTTTACTCCTCTTCACATCTTTTCGCTCATCTGCCCCGCTCCTCTCCCTGCTCCTCTCCCTGCTCCTCTCCCTGCTCCTCTCCCTGCTCCTCTAGTTAAGTGCAGTGAACACACCAAAATGCTGAGCCAGGTCATATCAAAGGGAATGTGAGAGCAACACCTGTTAATACACAGGCTACCATCTTCTGGTTTAAAGCAAGGCTGTGTAACCTTTCTGGTAGAGATATTACACAAAATTGACTCTTGTGAGCTTTAAGCCATGCCATAATGTTGTATTTATTTATTTATTTATGTATGTAATTCTTGTTTAAAAGGTGGAACAGAGTGTTTTCTGTTTTCTGAATTTAGCCTAAATATGCAGGGTTTCTGTGAATGACACAAAACTCCAGGTTTGTGATGAGGAAACAACATTGTAACATAGATCAGAAAATGTATTTTTTGTGATCTATTAAATACAGTTAACTAATAACTCTTTTTATAGTTGTTCTGTCCCTGTCCTTAACCTGGTTGTGAAAAAATATACTGATAAAAATCAGCATTTGCAGCTTAATCACTGACACAAAGTGACTGCTGTTTGGCATAAATGTGACTTAACTTTCAGCAGAAAGTCAAAGAATAGCTGGATGTGGTTTTGTTATCATTTTAGGTCTCCATTGGCTTTGCTTTGTCTAAAAGCCAGTTAGGCTTAGCAGCTTGTGAATAAAAACACTGTTGACAAGTGTGTTGCCATGGCTGCAACAGAATGTTAAGTCTCGCTTTTAGGAGTCCTGTATTTTGAGAGATTCATGTATGTTTTAGTAATACTGTTGTTTTGTTCAAGGTTTTAATGCTCATAAAAAGAAAAAGTTTTCACCTACCCCCTATCTCAGCCCACATACAGTAGTTTAGTTGCATTTTTAAATGTAGTAAAAAAGTATATGTAGTGTTAATGATGCTGCTTGCCACCCTCAATTGTGTATATTTCAGAATTCTATTTAAAAGATCTGTCTTTTTTTCCACAAAAGTTTGCAGAGGCCAGATTAGTCATGGTAAATGCTAACAACAACTGTCATGATAACAGCAAATTTCCTGATTCTCATAAAATAAAACGTTTAGATACAGCACAGCAGGCTCGTTTTGATCACAGTGGCTGTTTCCATAATTATCTGTTCTGGGGCAGGACACATTTTACTGAAATACCTGGGGGGAAAAAATTATACAGCAACTGGTGAGGATTGTATGCTGTTTTTGGTCTTGTGTTGAATTGTGAGGACAGGAAATAGAGAAGGAAGTGGGGGCAGGAAATGGGGGCAGGGTGAGACACGGTGAGGCTGTCTGTCACTGAGAGACAGAGGAACAGAAAGACATGCACACACCCTTAACGTAGTTAGTTTTCGCAGATTTCGCAGGTCTTTTCTTCCTGCCGCTGTCAGACTGTACAATGATCAATGCTAGTCATGTTCATCTCCATAGCAACCATGTGTCATCTCCATAGTAATAATAACAATGTGCAATATTATTTAGTGTCACTTTACCTGCTACTTATTTATTTAACAACCACTGTCCATCACTGCACTGTACACAATCATCTGAGTCACTTTATTGTAGTGATATTATATATCACTATACTGGAGTCACTTTAACTGCTGTTTGTTCACTGCTCAGAATCAAAGACATTTATTGTGCAGCGTTCCTGTGCCTTTTAACCTTACACGGTTGTGTTTTTTGGTTGATTGTACATACTTATATACTTGATGCATGCTCATATTTTCCTACTGTTTCTGAAACTTGCATTGTGACACTGCAATTTCCCCATTGTGGGACAAATAAAGGCTTATCTCATCTTATCTTATCTCTGCCCCTCTTTATGTCCCCCTTCCCTCCTACTGTCTCCCTCTCTCCATTCTCACTTTCCTCCTCCTCCGCT
Organism: Paratrypauchen microcephalus; assembly: GCA_036785185.1. Lineage (NCBI taxonomy): Eukaryota > Metazoa > Chordata > Actinopteri > Gobiiformes > Gobiidae > Paratrypauchen > Paratrypauchen microcephalus. The sequence continues at coordinate 551,333 of JAVJIX010000231.1, read as the reverse complement.
CTCCCCCTCTTCTCCTTTTCCTCTTTCTTCCTCCCCCCTCTCTCCCTCCTTTTTCTCCTTTCTCCTTCAACTCTCAATCCTATTGTGGTTATTAGCGCAGACCTTGACTTGTATTTCACTCTAAGATGCAGCCGCGGAAAATCAAAATCGTATTTACTAAAAACTGTACTTTCAGATATTGAGAACTAAATGCCCCTGAGTTAGATACCCTCCCTCTATGTCAGATGCCCTCCCGTTGTCTCCACTGGATGCTTGTGTTAGTTTAACAGTGTGGATTTCATACTTAAGTTGTCTGTGTTTGTGAGTGTGGTGTGCGGCAGACGGTCCCTTGCAGACGAGGAAGTGCAAAGCGTTAAAACCACAGGAACTGTTAGCACCCCGCCCAGAGTCTGCTACCCACACCCAACATCCTAGCACCCAACACCCAGCACCTACTGCAGCCAGAGTCTCCTATAGAGCACCCAGTGACTTCTACACACACCCAGCACCCACTGCAGCCAGAGTCTACTGCAGAGCACCCAGCGGCTTCTACCCACACCTCAGCAACCACACCGCCCATCATTTCCTGCCCACACCCACTGCACCTCAAGCCACCAGTGTTCTACCCACACCTCTGCACCCATACTCTACTCCCTCCTCTGCTCTTCTGGCTCTGCTCCTATCTTCTCCCCTGACTCTCTTCCTCTGGCTCTGCTCCTCTGGCTGTTCTCCCGTCTTCTCCTCTAGCCCTGCTCCTTTGGCTCTACTCCTCTGCCTGCTATAGACCATACCCTCTAGACATTGTGACAGTGTTCTCCACTCCTGTCTGGCCTTGCTATGCTTCTGTCGTAGGGAGTATTATACCTTTAATGACATAGGCCAAGATAACAAAGACTGAGTTGGCAATGTGGGGCTGGGACAGCACAGAAATGCATGATACAACAGAAATGTTATATCATGCTTAAATTAGTTGTTAAAGTGGTTTTATGGATTGCTTGTATCTCGATTCAATTGGTATCACACATACTTCAGGGTAGGGCTGTCCAAAATATCAAATAAGATATTAAAACTAGTATCCAAATTAGCTACTCATTTGAGAAGGTATCAATACTAGGACTGTCAGTTTAAACGTGTTAATTAGATAAATTAATTACACTGCAAATTAACGCATATAAACATTAACGCAATTAATTATGAGAGAGCATTTTAAATTTGGTGTGTGGCGAGTAAATCGCTGCTAGGTTAAAGTTTATTTATAAAAAGAATGAAGACGGGACTATCAACAAGAACGCTGTGATTTGGAGCTTTTGTCAAAAAGAATTTTCCGATCACCGAACCTGCTCCAGCCTGACAGATCATTTGAAAGCGAAACACGTCTGGACAAGTTCCATTTTTATCGGTGATAGTACGCACTTCACAAAACCACCAAACCACGCTTGCAGAATTTGGGAAACGATTGAGCAAAGCGACCAGAGAAAAACTGACAAACTCAATCACAAAGTGGGTTCGCTCGCTCGATCACTCACAATCCCTCTCTCTCTATCTCTCACTCTCTCTCTCAATCTCTCCCTCTCACTCTTAAAATGCAATTAATTAGATTAATTAATTACAAATCCTGTAATTAATTAGATTTTTTTTTTAATCACCTGACAGCACTAATCAATACTAAAAAAGTCACATTCACTGGAGCTGTATCAGTATAAATATAAGTGTAAGTATCAGAGCACATAGATGAGTATACACCCATGGACCTACAGATATAAGGACACATGGGAATATGTGAAGAAATAAGAAAGTTCTAGGATTTAATGTTGAAAATCTCATTCTGTTGCTTACCGGCTGGCTAGCTCAACTGGTAAAGTTAGTTGACTTTCACCCAGGTGCCTGAAAGACGAGCTGCCCTCTGCTCCTTCCCTGAAGGATGGGTCAAATGCAGATAAATAATTTCCCTATGGGGATGAATAAAGGATATCAAAATAAAAATAAAAATAAAAATAAAGACAGAGTGTTTTTATCATCATGGTATTAGAACTGATACTGAGTATCAAGTCTATTCTTTACCGCAGATCCTTCATCCCCACTGCAATCAGACTGTATAATTCTAACATATAGGCCAGACGTGCAATATCCTCCTTTTCATGTTGATGCTTGTTGTTACTATTATCATTATTACTATTTTCCATTATTATTATTATTACGTATTACTATTTGTATTATTTATTACTTACTTTATCCCCTCCCTGCCTGCATGCACTTTTTCCCTCTCGTCCAAATGTCCTGGAGCTACTGTGGCGAGTAAATTTCTCCTGTGTGAGATCAATAAAGGCTTATCTTATCTTATCTTTAGTATTAAAACTGAGTTTTAAATATTTGGCACTGCTTGGCAAGAGAGAAACGAAATTTCGATTCACTGTATGTCGAACACAAATGGCAGAATTAACAATAAAGCTAACTTTGAACTTGAACTCTGAACTTTGAATTTTAGTATTGTGTCAACGTTACTTCAGATGCTTTGCTAAGTATGTGTACACCTATGATTACAAATCCTATTGTGTTGTCCTCCCTGTGTTGCAGATGCCGGATGCCATCCCTCTGAAGAAGCCCAAACATGAAGACCCATGTCCCCCCTCCCCTGTGCCGGAGAAGCCCAAGCCTCAGGCCATCCTGCAAGCCCTGTCCCAGAAGGTGAGAGGCTGGTCAGATGACATGTCCTGTAATGCTAGCCTGTGTTTGGGAGCGCGCCGGAGCTTAAATTTAGATTTGGCAGGGCATCCGAGCACAGAAACCAGAGCTGCTGTGGGCCGGGGGATCACTTACCCCGAGTGCAGTAACTCCATCGGCCCATGGAGGCCAGCACGTCGATCTGTCCAAACCTCAGGAGGAGACTGGAGCTGGAGCTGTTCATCACAGTTTGGAGTTTAGGCCTGAGAATGCTACAGATATTTGGTTTTGTTCCACCTTTTTATTATGCGCAGAGCAAGAGTATAAGGTTGTGAAAATATATTTGCACTATGTTACTTTCCTGTTGAAGGGCCCAACACCTGCTTGTTTCCTTGGAGATGTTATTGCTTTGCCTGAAAGTTCCCCACTAATATTAAATGTATCTGTCTCGATTATACATTACAAATGTATTTATTGCCAAGTAACAAAAATTCAAACCCTCTGAAATCATGTGAGTGGGGTCGCCTCTCTAAAGATCTGACCTGTAATTTGGTCTGAAGGTAACACCTGTTTATCTCCAAGAACACAAAAAGCGGAAGCACAGTGGCAAATCCGCCTCACAGTAAGAAGGTCCTGGGTTTTATTCTGAGGTGGTGCAGGGCCTTTCTGTGTGGAGTTTGCATGTTCTCCCTGTGTCTGCATAGGAAGCTCCAGTTTCTCCCACCACTAACCCAGCATCCACTCCACTCTCACCCACTGCCTAACAGACATCAAAAACTGGATGAACCACAACTTCCTTGAACTAAACAGCGACAAAGCAGACTTTATCATCATCGGTCCACACAACTTCACCAAATCCTCACAACACTTCGACAACACCACACTCTCTCCATCTCCACTCATCCGTAACCTCGGTGTGCTCCTCCTTTCATTTGAACCCCACGTCAAATTCATAACCCGGACTGCATTCTGTCACCTCAAAAACATAGCCCGTCTCCGCCCATCACTCACCTTCTCTGCCGCTGAAACTCTCATACACGCATTTATCACATCCAGAATCGACTACTGCAATAGCATCCTCTACGGTACACCATCCAAAACCCTCAACAGACTACAGTACATTCAGAACTCCGCTGCCCGGCTCCTCGCCCACACCCATACCCGCTCACGTGAACACATCATCACCCCTGTCCTCCACAAGCTCCACTGGCTCCCCGTCCCTCAGCGCATCCACTTCAAAATTCTTCTCATCACTTTCAAAGCACTTCACAACCTGGCCCCTCCTTACCTCACAGACCTGCTCCACCACCACACTCCATCTCGCTCCCTCCGCTCCTCCAGCTCCAACCTCCTGTCCCTGCCCTGTAGGACCGAGCTCCGAACCTGGGGGGACAGAGCCTTCTCCATCGCTGCCCCCACCCTCTGGAACTCACTGCCCAAACCCCTCCGTGACTGCTCTGATCTCCCCACCTTCAAAAAAGAACTCAAAACCCACCTGTTTAAAATTGCTTTTAATGTTTGATTTTATATTGTAAATTTTGTGATATTTTATTCTTTTATGATTTGTGAAGCGTCTTTGAGTGTCTTGAAAAGCGCTATATAAATAAAATGTATTATTATTATTATTATTAAACATGTACAGTAGGGTCCCTGTGAAGCTGGACTCCCCTTAAAAAGAGATTCTTAATCTCAGCGGGACAATCCTAGTTAAATAAAGATCAATAAAATAAAATACAATATTTGTTTAATGCCATACTGTGGAGATCTTATTGATTTGATTGGGATATTAGAGAGTATGAAGCTACAGTAATATATGTCTAGAGGTTAGGGTTTGGTTCATTTTGGTTGGTAAAACCTTTCCGAATATAAAACGGTAAAACTTAGCATTGAAGAAGGCCAATACTTGAAAAAGACATTGAAGGACAATACATTTCTTAACTGTAAAACTGAAGAGTAAAACTAAAAAAAGGCCAGTATAAGAGGCCAGTATTATTTTTATACCTGAAAATAAACATTAAAGGAAAAGTAACGGTTTTTTTTTACAATCTGAGCCTTCTTTCGGCAATAAAACAAGTAGTTTTACTCACCCATAGCACTTTGGTGTCAATTGGAGCAGTATCGCAGAACTTATGTTGAGCCGTTCTGTTCTACTAATGATCCCGTATCCATTAGCGTGAGTGCTCGGGGCACTGATTTGCGGTGTCCAAATAACACAAACTTTAGCACTTTTCAAATCACAGAAGATCACTGTGTCAGGGTAGACTTTTAGTGGATTCCAAAACGTCCTGAAACCCGATATCCAGCTATAGTTTCATTTGATGACGTCATCAGAGAGGACAGTGCGCATGCGTGAACTCAGCTGTTTTGTAAACACCGCTAGTCCGAAAGAAGCTAACACCGCTCTGAACTGTACTTTTCTGTTGCGATATCGGGTTTCAGGCCGTTTTGGAATCTACTAAAAGTCTACGCTGACACAGCGATCTTCTGTGATTTGAAAAGTGCTAAAGTTTGTGTTATTTGAACACCGCAAAGTAATGCCCCGAGCACTCACGCTAACGGATACGGGATCATTAGCAGAACAGAACGGCTCAACATAAGTTCTGCGATACTGCTCCAATTGACACCAAACTGCTATGGGTGAGTAAAACTACTTGTTTTATTGCCGTAAGAAGGCTCAGATTGTAAAAAAAACTTTAATTTTCCTTTAATGCCATAATGTGGAACATTTCTCCTTTAATGCCACAGTGTGGAACATTTCTCCTTTAATGCCATAGTAATAATAATCATCATAATAATAATAATAATAATAATAATAATAATAATAATAATAATAATAATAATAATAATAATAATAATAATACATTTTATTTATTAGGCGCCTTTCTGGACACTCAAGGTCGCCTTACAACAAGTGTAATATACATTATAGGCAGTTAGTTAAAATACAAACAGTTAAAAACAAACAGTTAAACATTTAAACAATACAACTTTTAAAAACAGTAAAACATTAAAACATTTAAAAGGACAGTGCAGTTATGGTTGAAGTGAAAAGGCCAGTCTGAACAGATGAGTTTTGAGGTTTGTTTTGAAGTTTGGGAGTGTGTCAGTGGAGGTCAGGAGGGAGAGAGTTCCAGAGCTGGGGAGCAGAGTGGCTGAACGCCCTGCTCCCCATAGTGCCCAGACGGACAGAGGGGACAGAGAGCTGGAGAGAGGAGGAGGAGCGCAGAGAGCGAGCAGGTGTGGAGATATGGAGGAGGTCAGAGAGATATGGAGGTGCAAGGTTGTGGAAGACTTTGAATGTGTGGAGCAGGATTTTGTATTGAATGCGGTGAGTGATGGGGACCTAGTGGAGCTGTTGTAGGATGGTGTGATGTGGTGGATGGAGGGTGTATGTGTGATGATGTGAGCGGCTGAATTCTGAACCAGTTGAAGTTTATGGAGAGTTTTTTGCGGGAGACCAAACAGGAGAGAGTTGCAATAATCCAGGCGGGAAGTGACGAGGCTGTGTATGAGTACGGCAGTGGACTGAGGAGTAAGGGAGGGCCGGAGACGATGTATGTTGCGGAGGTGGAAGTAGGCAGAGCGGGTAATGTTGTTTATGTGAGAAGTGAAGGAGAGGGTGCTATCGAGGATAGTGTGGAACATTTCTCCTGTTTGTCTCTATGGAAACCCAACCCCACCATACAAGTTACATAGTGCACTTTCAACCTGACCTCCATTTGAGATAACAAAGAGCATGTGTACCAGTGCCTGTGTCCATGTGCCTTCTCAGGGAGTAAACTGCCTCCAGCCCCGACAGCGGCCGTCAGCGTTCAGACCCTGGTCTCCTCACATCTCTGCTGGGGAGAAGGACCTGGCCAGCCACCCCTTAGCCCTGCTGCGGGACAGGTGTGTATGCTGGGCTGGGAGGGAGGACTACCCTGGGTGTGGCTCTTTTGAATATCCTTAGATAGTTTTATCAGACCCTCCAGGAATTCGCGATGTTGCGATTTGCAACTTTAACGCAACTTCAGCCAATCCCCGTGAATTCAGGGCGGTGTTGCAATTTTGACCAATCACCGCAACTTTCCCGCAATTTTTACTCATTTTGACCAATAATCGGCGACGTATTGAACGCCGACCAACTTCCTTCTGCCTTACTTCCGTGTGACGAAACGAAACTGCGGCCGTGTCCCAGTTCCCAGAGCGCACAGCTCGGAGCGCGGCCCGAAGGGGGCTCAGACTGCAGTCAAGGCGGTGCACACTTGCTCAGCCCCGACTGCGGTCTTCAGACCGCGTGTTGACTGCGCATGGGACTCTGGTGTACTGTCAAAATGTGTGACGCACATGCCCTTCGGGCCACGCTCCGAGACACGCGCTCTGGGAATTGAGACACGGCTTCTAATGGCAAAGAAACATGTCTGCGGCGCCATTTGCCCACAAAAATAACAGCAAAAGACCGGGCAAAACAGTTCCCCTCCTAGTAGTAATTTATTTTCGATGTTGGTAAGGTTGTTTTAGGACCATATCTGTGATCTCTGTGTCTTTGTATTATTCTTTGTCAGTAATAACTCAGTATTCAAAATATTACTCAATTTTAATTACAAAAAGGGAAAATCGCAACTATTTATCGCAACTTTCACTTCCTCCAGCAACAAAATCACAACAAAAACCTTAAAAGCACTGTAACTTTCATCGCAACTTTTTGGAAAAGCTCCCGCAAATTCAGGCATTTTAGCCCGAAACAATCACAAAAAATGCCCGTGAAATCCTGGGGGGTCTGTTTTATAACATTTTAATATCGGTCTCCATCTTGTCTGGTCAGTTCCCATTAAACAATTATGTAAATTCCTGTATTTAGTCTAACCTTGTGCTGTGGCTGGATTGTGGCGAGTATATAAACGACTGAAAATCTCTCTTCACACAAACACAGCACTTGGGATGACCCTGTCCAGCTTTTTCAATTCTGATACCGATTTCGTACTATAGCTTTCAGAATTTCCCAATAACTGTTTTCAACCACATCCCGTGAAGAGACTGAAATTACCATTATTAAAGGTCTTATATTACACCAAATGTCTTCTTGTGAGTTTTAAACCATGTTAGAACATTATTACCTTTTCAAAAACATACCCAGACTTGTGTTTTCTTTCATTCACACATCTGAGTAACCATTTGCTAACCTTTTGTCTGTCTTCAAAGCTCAGAATGCTCTGTTCCAACTTGTAATGCCATGTAGTGGTAGTTCTCAAGTTAACAGCTTCCTTTTACTTTTAATTTTTTAGAGATAAATGTAAATTTCAGGGCTGAAAGTATCAAAAATAATTCTTGTGAAGGTGTATAGTAGAGTTTAAAAACACAGTGAAGCATTTCCTGTATTACCACATGACATCACAAGGTAGAACAGAGCATTTTGAGCTTTGGAGATGTAGACAGACAAATAACAAATGGTTATTCAGACTCAGACATGTTTTTGAGAGAACTCCAGGTATATTTTTGATGCGGAAATAACATAAGACCCTAACCCTAACCCTAAAATCAGAAAATACTGTAATATAGACCCTTTAATTTCTTTAAAACAATAATAAAATAAGACTAAATTGATCCAACTCTGTTATGTAGCTGTAATTTATCACGTTTAAAATGAACTTTCAGAATCCTATTTTTAAAATAGCAATCACGAATGTAATAACCATATGTCAGAAAAATCACAAACAAAAATTAGTTTCGCTCTACTTATTGGCTCCATCAGTGTTTGGACCTGGGCTCATCCTGCACTAACGCCCTCAGTGATAATGATATCTGTACTATCCATGCTATCCACCCTCCTTCAGCTTCTACAACTACAAGAGCCTCGAGAGCGCTGTGGCTCCCAATGTGGCCCTCACTCCTTTGCACTTGGGGAAGATGGGTCCCATGTCGCCCTCAGTCCCCAGCACATCCCACCCCAGTGGAGGTGAGGCTCCTGGGGAGAGTGCCAACAGCAGCTGCCGGTCCCTGAAGAGGAGGGCCACCGTAGACCAGGGGCCCCCATCCAGCGAGGGCCCCACATCCACTGCACCCACTGCACCTCCTGTCTGTAAGGCCCCTGCACCCCAGCTTCCTGACGACAAGGATTCGGAAGTGGAGATAGAAGTTGAAAGTCGTGACGAGTGTAAGTCACTATAAAAAGTAAAGTCAATATATAACTTATAAAAAATATATTTTGAATAGGTTTTGCATGATCATAGAGAACTCAGTGTTGTGTCTCTGCCCTGTGTCTGATCTATCTCTGCACTGTCTCTGCTCTGTCCCACAGTCACTTCGTCTCTGTCCTCTCTGTCTTCTCCGTCCTTCACCTCATCCAGCAGCTCAGCCAAGGACCTGAACTCTCCTGGCTCCCAGGGGCCTGTCAATTCAGCCTTTGCTTCAGAGAGCCTAGCAGCTCCTCCCTCCATCACCCCAGCCCAACCCCCATCCACTCCAGCTCCAACCCTAGAGTGCTGCCTGGAGTCAGACTTGGATAGCCTGAGGCAGGCCCTGGACTGTGGGCTGGACTCTAAAGAGGCCAAGGAGAAGTTCCTCCACGAGATCATCAAGATGAGAGTGAAGCAGGAGGAGAAGCTGGGTTCTGCGCTGCAGGCAAAACGCAGTCTCCAGCAGGTAAATCACACATATCTCACTTATCACACATCTCACATACTGTATCACTCATCATACATATCACTTACATCACATATCACATATATCACACATATTGCATATATCTCACTTATCACATATCACTCATATCATATATATCATAGCTATTACACATACCACATATATCACATTTATCACTCATATCGCACTCATTGGCGGCACGGTAGCTGAGTGGTTAGCGCTCTTGCTTCACAGCAAGAAGGTTCCGGGTTCGATCCCCGGGTCGCCCAGACCTTTCTGTGTGGAGTTTGCATGTTCTCCCCGTGTCTGGGTGGGTTTCCTCCGGGCGCTCCGGTTTCCCCCACCAACCCAAAACATGCACCATAGGTACCTCCATCTTAGGTCCTGACCAAGCCGAAGCAAGAAGATCATGGAGATGGTCCCCGGGCGCAGTAATGTGCTGCCCACTGCTCCTAATATATGTACATATATATATAGGATGGGTTAAAATGCAGAGAAGAATTTCTCCAGTGTGAGATCAATAAAGTCACTTCTTCTTCTATCACACGTATCACTCATATCACATATCAAATACATTACGTATATCACATATATGAGTTTAGTCAGACTATGAGAGGCTAAAAGCTTTGCTGCTCAAACACACATTCAGGAGGAAACAGAGGTGGCCAAAAATTGTACTTCAGAATAATATAAATGGTCCACAAAATTACTCAAGTAAAAGTGAAAAAGTATTTGGGAAAGTACTGCTGAAGAAACTTAACTTAAAGAGTAACTTAGAGAGAAGAGAAATCTGGTACAGTATTTATTAAGGATAGACACAAAATTTAACTAAATCATATCCGAAGGCATGTTGCAAGAAGCACTAAAATCATGTTTACACCATTTCATATTGTCAGCATAAAGCTTTTGTTCACAGTGGGAAGATTAAGTATAACCTAAGTACTAAGCATAAAAGAATATGCTTGAAAACTACTCTGAAAAGTAGTGCTGTCAAAAATATTGTGCTGTTAATGCATTAACACAAAACTATTTTAACGCTATACATTTTTTTATTTTTATTAACGCTCTTTGTGACCTAGTGAACTACTTTTTTCATAAACTGTGGCAGGAAGGAAAACAGGAATGAAAAATGTACAAAACTGAGAAGTCCCGGCTGGAGGAGGAAGGCCAAAGCACAGCAGGGTGACACATGCACACACACGACTTCACTTCACAAGCCCTGCGCGCGTGCCAATGCCACCCGCGTCCACCCCCAAGGACCGTGGACAGAAGCCCTGCAGCCTCCTGGCCGCCCCCACTCCCACATGCTGCCACCACATCCACAAACACACAGAGGAGTTCACTGGACCCACCCTGTCCGCTAAAAGCTCCAGCTCCACCATGCGACATGCAAACAAACAGAGCCTTGTGATGATGCCATCAGCTGCGCAGGTGTCAAAACATGCACCATAGGTACCTCCAGCTTAGGTCCTGACCAAACCGAAGCAAGAAGATCATGGAGATGGTCCCCGGGCGCCCTAATGTGTGTGCTGCCCACTGCTCCTAATATATGTATATATATATAGGATGGGTTAAAATGCAGAGAAGAATTTCTCCAGTGTGAGATCAATAAAGTCACTTCTTCTTCAACGCGGGCCACAAAACCCAAGGCAACCGGGCCTGAGCACGGCACAGCCCAAAAGCCCCTAGTGCAGCAGGTGATTGGAACGGGCAAACACAGATGCGCTAACTGGAGATTACAGCATGTCCCTCACGAATGAGAACTAGAACATTATTTCATCCCACAGTGGGAACTTCAGTCGCTTTGACTGTTATGAAGACAGAAGGCACCGGCTGGTTAGCTCAACTGGTAAGTCACTGACTTTCCCCCGGGGGTTGTGGGTTCAAATCCCCCCCGGCAATGGGCTAGCCAGTGTGGGTCCTTGGGCAAGACCCTTCACGGTACTGCCACCTGGGCGCTGAAAGATGGCTGCTCCTGAAAAGGATGGGTCAAATGCAGAAGAAGTAAAATTTCTCCTGTGTGTCACTGTGAGTCATTGTGTGAGACCAATGACACACTTATTAATTAATCTTAATCTTAGAAGAGAGGCACTTTGCTGTTGCAGAACACTTCATGAAAGTGGAACATGAGTGGAACATTGAACACAAAGTTGTCTCACTGACAATTGTTATGGCTTTCAATAAAAACATTTGCAGAAAGCAAGGATATCCACTTTTCTATGTTGATGAGAGTATTAAAATGATGATTCAAGGGACAAAAATGTGTGATTAATTTGCGATAAATAGCGAGTAACTATGACATTCATGAGATTAAATATTTTAATCGATTGATTGACAGCACTACTGAAAAACTAAAATTTCTTTAAAAGCTTACTCAAGTCCCCCTCCTTGAACTGCCACCTTAACATGGTAGAGGGGTTTGAGTGCCCGAATGATCCTGAAAGCTATGCTGTTGGGCCCTGGTGGGGTCTCCCAAGGCAAACAGGTCCTGGGGGACGAGTGGTTCAGAAGCCCTTTATGAAGAGGAAAACAGAAAGGCCAATTATGGCGCTCGGATTGGCGCGTTACTGGGGCGTTACCATGGAGCCAGGCCTGGGGTGGCAGGGCTTTCTTCCATGACGGGGGCATTGCACAGACTCCTTGGAGTCCGTGGGAGGGGTACTGGACAGTGCACTAACCGGGGACTGCATTGTTCTACTGGGGGACTTCAACATCCACGTGGGCAATGACAGTGACACCTGGAGAGGGGTGATTGGGAGGGACGGCCTCCCTGATCTGAACCCGAATGGTGTCCTGTTATTGGACTTGCTAGTCATGGTTTGTCCATACTGAACACCATGTTCGAGCACAAGGGTGTCCATCATTGCACATGGCACAAGGACACCCCAGCCTGGAAGTCAATAATTCTTGTTGTGTCATGTCATCTGACCTCTGGCTGCATGTCTTGAACACTTGAGTGAAGAGAGGGGCAGAGCTGTCAACTGATCACCACCTGGTTGTGAGTTGGGTCCGCTGGCGGGCGAGGAAGCCTGAAAAACCTGGCAGACCCATGCGTATAATGAAGGTCTGTTGGGAACGCCTGGCAGAGTCCTCTTTCATGGGGTCCTTCAACTTACACCTCCAGGAGAGCTTCTCCCAGATTCCGGGGGAGGCTGGGGACATGGAGTCCGAGTAGGCTTTGTTCTCGGCATATATTGTCAATGTGGCCGCTCTTAGCTGTGGTCGTAAGGTCTGTGGTGCCTGTCGCAGCGGCAATCCCGAAGCTGGTGGTGGACTCCTGAGGCAGCTGACAGGTACCAGCAGGCCAAGCGTGCTGCAGCCCAGGTGGTTGCAGAGGCAAAAACTCAGGTTGGGAGGAATTCGGAGAGGCCATGTAGGACTATCGGATGGCCTCAGGAGGGGGAAGCAGTTCTTCACCAACACTTTTTACAGTGCAGGTGGAGAGCTGTTGACCTCGACTGGGGATGTTGTCAGACAGTGGAAGGACTACTTTGAGGATCTCCTCAATCCCACTGTCATGTCTTCCAAGGAGGAAGCAGGGGCTGGGGATTCAGAGGTGGATTCATCCATCTCCCTGGCTGAAGTCACTGAGGTGGTTAGCGAGCTGCTCTGTGGCAAGGCTCCGGGGGTGGATGAGATCTGGATGGATGAGTATCTTAAGTCTCTGGATGTTGTGGGGCTGTCTTGGCTGACACGTCTCTCCAACATCGCGTAGCAGTTGGGGACAGTACCTCTAGACTGGTAGACTGGGGTGTTGGTCCCTCTGTTTAAGAAGGAGGTCCAGAGGATGTGTTCCAACTACAGGGAAATAACACTCCTCAACTTCCTGTGTGAGATCAATAAAGTCATTTCTTCTTCTTCCCCGGTAAGGTCTATTCCATGGTACTGGAGAGGAGAATCTGACCAATAGTGGAACCTCGGATTCAGGAGGAGCAGTGTGATTTTTGTCCCAGCTGTGGAACACTGGACCAGCTCTATACTCTTCATCGGGTACTCGAGGGTTAATGGGAGTTTGTCCAACCAGTTCAGATGTGATTTGTGCATCTGGAGAAGGCATTTGACCGTGTCCCTTGTGGAGTCCTCTGGGGAGTGCTCTGGGAGTATGGGGTTTGGGGCCCTTTGGAAAGGGCTGTCCGGTCCCTGTATGACCAGAGCAGGAGCTGTGTTCGCATTGCCGGCAGTAAGTCAGATCTGTTTCCGGTGCATGTTGGACTCCACCAGGGCTGCCCTTTGTCACTGGTTCTGTTCATTGTATTTTTGGACAGAATTTCTAGGAGCAGTCACGTGCTGGAGGGGATCTGGTTTGGGGCCACAGGATCTCATCTCTGCTGTTTGCAGATGATGTTGTCCTGATGGCTTCATCGGACCGGGACCTCCAATGTGCACTGGGGCAGTTTGCAGTCGAGTGTGAAGCGGCTGGGATGAGGATCAGCTACTCCAAATCCGAGGCCATGGTTCATGACCGGAAAAAGGTGGCTTGCCCTCTCCGGGTGGGTGGAGAGTCAAGTGGAGGAGTTCAAGTATCTCGGGGTCTTGTTCACGAATGAGGGGAGGATGGAGTGTGAGATTGACAGGTGGATCGGTGCAGTTTCTGCTGTGATGTAGTTGCTGTATCAGACCGTTGTGGTAAAGAGGGAGCTGAGCCAAAAGGCAAACCTCTCGATTTACCGGTCAATCTTAGTTCCTACCCTCACCTGTGGTAATGAGCTTTGGGTAATGAGCAAAAGTACGAGATCGCGGATAAGTGGCCTAAATGAGTTTCCTCCACAGAGTGACTGGGTGTAGAGCCACTGCTGCTCCACGTCAAGAGGAGCCAGCTGAGGTAGCTCGGGCATCTGTTCCGGATGCCTCGTGGACGCCTCCCCTTGGGAGGTATTCTGGTCATGTCCCACCAGGAGGAGGCCCCGAGGAAGACCCAGGACATGCTGGAGGGACTATGTCTCCCGGCTGGCCTGGGAACGCCTTGGAGTTCCCCCCGGAGGAGCTGTAGGAAATGTTCGGGGTGAAGAAAGTCTGGGAGAACTTGGTTAAACCCCTGCAGCCCGACCCCGGGTAAGCAGAAGAAAATGGATGATGGATGGATGGAAGTTTTCTCAAGTAAATGTAACAGTAAACAGTAAAGTAAAAGTAGATACCACCCATCTCTAGGAGGAAACAGGACTTGTATAAGCCATGGTCACAAACAAGAGCAGAGGAAGGAAGTGTGTGCTTTCCCAGACCTGTCCGTGGCATCAACACGTGTGCACTTTGACTCACTGTTTTGGTCAAAGACTCCGACAGCGGGTGGCTTTACCCACACAGAGTTGACAGAGCCTCAGATCCAATGTAGGTACTGTAAAGGGCTGGGTTAGAGCAGGTTTAAAGCAGGGTTAGAGCAGGTTTAAAGCAGGGTTACAGCAGGGTTACAGCAGGTTTAGAGCAGGGTTAGCGCAGGGTTAAAACATGGTTAGAGCAGGTTTAAAACAGGGTTAATGCAGGTTTAAAGGAGGATTAGAGCAGGGTGTGAGTGGCTTCAGGCTAATCTAGGCACTAGTCCCATCAGCACTGTTCTTGTCGCCTTAGAGTGGAGGGTGTGATGCATTGTTCAGGCTGATGCTTTGTCCCACCTCAAAAAACCTGCTGACAGACAGGAGCGGCCTTTCCCAGTTCCCAGGACCAGCCCTCTGACAGGGGCCGGAGTTCAGAGGAAGAGCGGCCCCAGCCTGGCCCCTGCTCTCTGTGCTCTCCCTGCTCCCCTGAGAGACACACACACCACTGCAGCCCTGCTTGTTTACGTGTATCAGTTCACATGTTATTTGGTGTAGGTTGTGGAAGGGCAGCTGTAGAGACGCTGTCTAGTTACATAACCAAGCGCTGAAAACCCCATATATATCCTCTGTCAGCTACACAATTCACAAATCGCCATCCTAAAATCATATACTTTTTAATTGATTTGGGGCTTAGCAACTGCTTTGTCCTTAAAATAAAAATAATAAAATAAATAATATAAAAAATGATATAAGAAAAAGCAGAAAATGCAAATGAGCTGCTAAATCTTACTGTTCTGTCATTGTTCTGTAGTTACTTGAAAGATAAATAACATATACATGACACATTTGGATCAGTTTTGCATTTTTATATTTTAGTTTAAAGGCAGCAAATGCTGGCTTCAGTCTCTGCACTGGTATGGGTTGATATGGAAAAATTTGCTCAAACATGTAATGTCTCTTTGCAGGAGCTGGAGTTTTTGCGAGTGGCCAAGAAGGAGAAGCTGCGCGAGGCGACGGAGGCCAAGAGGAGCCTGAGGAAAGAGATGGAGCGTCTGAAAGCAGAGAGCGAGCGCAAGATGAAGGATGCCAACGAGGCCCGACTCCGCCTCAAGAGGGAGCTAGAGCAGGCCCGGCAGCTACGCGTATGTGACAAGGGCTGTGAGGCCGGACGACTGCGAGCTAAATACTCTGCTCAGGTACTTCTTACCGGGGTATTCAGAGTATCAAACATATGATACAAATTGATACTAAATTGAGTACTGAAACTAAATTCTCATTTGAGCATATATGATACTAAAAAAAGTTTCATTGACAGGATAGAAATGAGCCTTTTCTGAATATCTTTAGAATGAGCTTGATCTGTAGCAGAACTGTAGCACACAGGAAGTAACAACATTATCACGTGGATTAAAGCACACAACAATCTAATTTGCTTAAAGGTCCCATGGCATGAAATTTTCACTTTCTGAGGTTTTTGATGACGTTAATGTGAGCTCCCCTACCCTGTTTAGGGCCCCCCCCCCATGGTTAAAAGTTGCGAAATGTCTAAACTGAGCATTTGCGATCCTTTTCTGCGTTACAAAAAATCGGAGCTCAAACGGGCGAGTTTGAACAAGGCACCTTATTGACGTCAGATCGAAAAAAGAAATGCAAATGCAGTTCCACCCCCGTCTGTCTGTACTCAGCGTCTCTGTAAATCACGCCCAGAGAGTTTGGACTGTGAATGCGCTAGGCAATGCGAAATGCGTTTTTTATTTGCCTGGAGGCACGTCCGAGTGTTTCTAGGCTCGGAAGTCCTTTATCTGAGCCTCTGGACCTTTGAACAGCAGTGGTTTAATTTTATTTTCTGTGGAAATGTGTTTATTTTTCAATGGAACACTTCAAATCTCTCCCCCCGTGCAAAAACACGGAAATGGATCAGCTGAGGGCTCAGAGCGAGAGCGGAGCGTTTGGCCACGCCCCCACCCTCTACTATTGGCCAGCTCTTTTCTCCTCATTTGCATTCAAGCAACAACGCCCATTATGGAGTGTTCCAGAGAGAGAATCATCATCTTATCTCTGTTTCTCATGCACTGAGTGTTGATTTTGAAGAAGGATTCATTTACAGTATTAGGGAACCATTAAGGAGCCATATAAAAGCATCAAGAAGTACCATGTCATGGGATCTTTAATAGAACCTTTAAAGTAACATGCCAGATGTGTGGAAATGAATGTGTGGTCAAAGTCCTGTTTTGTTCCCTCAGATTGAAGACCTCCAGATGAAGCTCCAGCACGCCGAGGCCGACCGCGAACAGCTCCGCTCAGACCTGCTTCAGGAGCGGGAGGCTCGGGAGCACCTGGAGAGAGTGGTCAAGGAGCTGCAGCAACAGCTCTGGCCCAAGTCCTCCAGTGGGACCAGCTGTAAGGAGGAGGCATCAGAGGACACGCCGTTGGATGTGTAGAAAATCTCCAGAACTTTATTACAGCGCCACCTGCACACTTCGACACAGCTCCCAATCGAACTTTGTCCAAGAGGTGTTCCAACGCTCCACACAATCCCAATTTTTACTTATCCTGCTCCAAGTTCTTCACTGTGACCATAGAGAAGAAGGCAAAATGATATGCTATTCAGATATCAACAATGAAAGTGATTGGAGCGAAGCCTCGGGAGCTGGAATTCCTTTTGTGGTTTGTGGACAATCAAAGTGAGCATACTGAACAAATGTGGGCCCCTGGACATGTTTGGGGCCCTGGGGCAGTCTGGGCCCCTGAAGAGGTCCTTGGACTGGTCTCATGGAGGTGGTCAATAGCACTTGTGAAGAACCATACCGAGGTCTACTCCACTTAGCACTGACCCTTGCTTTGGCCCTCAGGGCTACTACCACATTTTGAGTTAAATTAATGTAAATATTTGTGTTTTTTTTACTCATAAACTGAATGGCACTTTGACTCATTGGAAAGCAGACACAGATGTCATATTCTCAGCAGTCATCCTTAGAAACCTGTAACCTTTGATTATCGCAGACTTTTGTAAATACGAGGACAGGGGGGGTTCTCCTGTGTGGGTGTGAGGCACTCGGTGAGGGTCCTGTTTGCACCACGACATTGGCTCCTCCTCATTCAGGCACTTATGAGTCAAACATCAGTACA
Source organism: Paratrypauchen microcephalus (assembly GCA_036785185.1). NCBI lineage: Eukaryota > Metazoa > Chordata > Actinopteri > Gobiiformes > Gobiidae > Paratrypauchen > Paratrypauchen microcephalus. The sequence continues at coordinate 533,694 of JAVJIX010000231.1, read as the reverse complement.
TTCAAATGATACTGTGCAGTGACACACTCGAGGGATTCTACACGTATCTCTATGGTGGAATGTTCATCAGTTAGATTAAAGTTTTATGGTTTCACAACAGGAAATGTTGGTGATATTAACTGCAAAGTATCAATAGTTTACAATGGCTGAATCAACTGGAATTGTGTTTTGGGATACCTAAAGCCAGTGGTGGTAAAACAAATGTAACTGCCATTTTATGCCATTTGCCCTGACAACAACCTATCATTTAATACCACATTCATCTTTAGGCAAGTGAAATGTGTTGCTCATGGACACAAAAACATTAAAGTGCATATGACATATTTTTCTAATTACTACTTGGTTTTGGCGGCATAATACCTGTGGTAAACATTTATCATAGTTTTACAAGTGGCAGTTTGTGGGGGAAAAAAAAGTTTAGAAGTACAAAAAAACAGAAAGTAGGGCTGAGTTCTGAAACAGTATACCTTTGCCCACGCCATCAATACAGGAAATTCTATCTAAATGCAATTTACATACAAGGAATGCATTTTTCTTGCCATTTAAACCTTAATTTAACAAAAGGAGCAGGTTTGACAAAACAAAGTGTTTTGTCATTTATTTGTATTAGTCTAATCATAACTATTGTGTAATTTGGATCAGTTTTGGCCCTTGTTAACATTAGGGTTGCTAGGTAACAGTAATGAAATTACCTCAGTGTCATATCTACTGCCTGTGTCAAACCAGGAAGTAAAAATTATCATCAATTTTTATAATTTTATTATCAACATAAAACAAATATATATAGTAAATATATATATATATATATATATATATATATATATATATATATATATATATATATATATATATATATATATATATATATATATATACTTTTTATTAGTAAAATCTTAAATACAATTATGTAGTAAAATTAGTAATTGAACCTGTCATGTGCACTTTACTAGCTGGTCAGAGGAGGTAGGATCAAACTTCTAATTTGGCTAGACCCAGGATAGAATGACATTTTGCTGCTTGTCTGACTTTTTGGATTGTAATTTGTTTTAGTGAAGCAAATGGAGAAGTACCTGAGGTGTTAACAGGACCCTGGTGGCTGTACCCGCCTCATGTAGCGGGTACATGCAATCCGAATGTACATGACTGTCTTTCCTTTGGTGTTGTGTTAGCGTGGACATGTTTGATGTCTGTTCTTTTTCCAGTAGCATTGTTTCTTTTGCATGAGTTTTGCCATACACGTATATAGTCAGATATTGGGCATTGATACTGTACTTTTAGGGGGTATATTAATATGCAGTATGAATAAACAATCAGCTCAAAAGTCAAACATCAAATGCTGGACAACCTCAAGTGCCTGTGGGCCGAAGGTGTCCAGGACAGATTTGAGAGTGTTTTATTTGAAATATGCATGTGTGACCTTTTCTAATCCCATCGCTAAATTGGTACAGAACTTTTTATATTTGTTTTTACACTTTACAAAAAAAAAAAAATCTCACATTTTCTATAAAAAAGGAGACAAAATGTTTTCTAAAAGGACAATTATGAAGCAATAACAGTCCATCTAAATACAGAAACTAGCCAGTGTGAAGAATTACATTTGTAAATATGTTTTTTCAACTGGATAATGTGTAAGATATGTACATGCTGTTTACTTTTTCAAACAAATTCTTACTTTGCTATAGCTGTCTCTTTTTGACGATATAACAGTTGATGCAGTGAGACATGCCACTGGACTTCACTGGGAGTATGTGGAGGGATGTCTCTTCCCTTGTCCCCTATTCCATCTCCACCTGTCCTCATGTCCCATCATCTTAGGATGCACTCACACTAGGACTTTAGAAGCACATTTGCGTAGTGTTCTATGACCACACTCATACCTGCACAACCGAACTGGGTCACGGCCCGATGACGTCATCACACAGCGCTGTTTGTTTACATAATGCGCAGCAGAGCTTATGCTTTTACCGGAGAAAATAAGTCCAGTGGCATGAAATCTATCTATTAAATAGCGAGACAGATATGAGTCCTGTTGTGATACGCGCTCCTCCATGAGATTATGGATACAGGGCTCTCAAGTCTCACGCATTGAGTGTGTGACACACGCAATTCGACGTGTTCACACGCTCACACGCCACACATGGCATTTCTCACGCTGATTTTTTTTTTTTTGTGCCCAGAAAATTGGTCTGTGTGGCTCAGTTTATGCAGGCACCGCACGTTTTCAGCGAAAAAAACTCTCCCCCTCCTCCCCGTCCGGCTCCCCGGAAAAAAATGAGCCAATCAGAAAATAGATTTTTCTGTTGTTGGGCAGACTTTAGAGTGTAGTTTCAGCTGCTAAGCGCACACTGCAGTGATGATAAGACAAACTGAGAACCATCAGGTAATAACTTCATTTATATAACTCTCATTAGTTGCTTTGTAGTTTACACGCTCACGCTGCATTTCTCACGCACGACCCCGCTCAAAACTTGAGAGCCCTGTGGATATAAAAACTGTGGAGGAGTGAGGACAGCCGGAAACAAGGCTGCAAAACCTCTGTCTGTCACAGTCCTTATTGAAGGTAAGCGCATATTCACGGTGTGTTTTGGAGCGGAGTTTATTCACTGTTTTCCTCATATGAGTAACATTGGCGCACCTGACAGGGCTTGTATAGTGAAGTTGTGTGTGTGTGTGTGTGTGTGCATACATGAGCAACCGTGCTGCGTTTTGGCCCACCTCCTCCAACCGGGCCAGAGTCCGAAACGTGCCGTACCTGGGCACAGTTTGTTTGCACTCACACTGAACAAATGTACTGCGCTTTAGGGGCTATCTGTGCTTGGGCATGACAAAATTCACTTTGTGCATTTCCCCATATGTTTCTGTCCCCATGCCCCCCAAAGGATATCCCTTTGCATCTCTGTGCCTATGTACTTGATCCTAAGTTCAATTATCTCCATGTCTCAATGTCCACCTTTTCCTATGTTCACTGTCACTGTTCAATGATTCCTTCCTCTATATGTTCTGATATATACCGTATTTTCCGCACTATAAGGCGCATCTAAAAGCCTTCAATTTTCTCAAAAGCCGACAGTGCGCCTTATAATCTGATGCGCCTTATATATATATATAGATCAATACTGGTTAATCACGGCTACCCCAGTCACCACTACTGTAGCTTCTATTCTATGCGCCTTATAATGCGGTGCGCCTTATATATGAAAACAGTTTTAAAATAGGCCATTCATTGAAGGTGCGCCTTATAATCCGGTGTGCCTTATAGTGCGGAAAATACGGTAAACTCCACACTCCGTCTGTCCTCATGGCCACTAGTGCCTGTGTACACTAACCCTATGACCTATAGACCCTCTGTCCCCATGTCCCAAAATTAATTTGCTCCAACCCAGGCACCCCAGGCACCTCTAGTCCCTCTTTTCTCATGTTCTCCTGTCCCATTATGCTCTATCCTAATGGCCTTGTTTGTATGTCCACTAGTCCCTCTATATGCACCTGTTCCCATGTCCCTTTGTTCCTCTATCCTCATCCTCAGACTAAAAGCTTTGTAGGTTTGGGCAGTCAAATTAAATCTTATTGTGACCCTATGACAATCTATGGACACACTGACCTCATCCAATTAGTCAGTCACTGTCACGCTCTGAGTAAGTGCCAGGTACTTTCAACCAATCAGAGTGAAGTGTGGACTCTCAGTGGAAACAGATTTACAAATCAAGATTATAATAACATTTTTGCCATATCGCCCATCCCTACTCCACAAACAATACAAAGTCCATACTACAATTATTAACCATATACTATGGCTTGGCTCTGAACCCAGACCCCTCCCCTGGTGACACAGGCTCCTCCCCTCAGCGACACAGCCTCCATTGTAAAGGACTTGATGAGATTATGTTCAAAAATAGCTGTGCTCATATTCAACAGTGACTGAATGTACAGTGTATAGAAGCATCTGCAGAAATAAAGTTGTTTTGTCCAGACTGTTGACCCACTTGTGCTGTTTTTTTATTCCAACAACAAAACCTAATTACGAGGCTGCGATAAATAAGCTTGCGATGAAAGAGAATCCCAAACTGTACTATATATGTACAGTATGTATTGTGGCCATACCTGCCTGTCAAAGCCTGATCCTGTCAGATCTCAGAAGCTAAGCAAGGCAGAGCCCGGTTAGTACTTGGATGGGAGACCGCTGGGAATTCCAGGTGCCACAGTGGGGCGCCAGTTGCAAAAAACTGTCGCTGTGCCCTTAGGCAAGACACTTTACCCACATTTGCCTAGTATGAAAGTGGTGTGTGCATGAGTGTTGGAGGTGGTCGGAGGGGCCGATGGCGCAGATTGGCAGCCTCGCTTCCGTCAGTCTGCCCCAGGGCAGCTGTGGCTACAGAAAGTAGCTTACCACCACCAAGTGTGGAGTGAATGAACAATGAACTGTAAAGCACTTTGTGTGTCATGAAAGGCACTATATAAATGCAATGAATTAATTATTATTATTATTATTATTAATTATATATATACCACACACACATACATACTACCGAGGTCCATGTTAACCCAGTTTAATCCTGGTTTAGATCTGATTTAGACTTGAAGTAGAACTGATGTAATTTCAATGCTGTGAGTCCTTGTATAGAGATGGAGACTGTGCTGTTACAGTGAGTTAGCTTAATGTTAAAGGGATATTCGAGGATTTTTGACATGGGGGCTCATTTCCGAGTTAGCCAGAGTGCTGCAGAGATGTGGAGACACTTTTTAGCGAATTTCATGCAGTCCTTCCAGCTGCAGAGTTTTCAGATGCTAGGCTAGCGCAAGTCAACGGTAAATGGTAGCCGGATTTTAATCAGGCTTACCCACTCCATAGTGCACCCAAAACAAGTCAACTATAACGCCAGACTGTCGATGTAAATGTCTGTGTTGATGGAACAATTTTAGAAATATAATCAACCTTGTACTTTAAAGGATTTATGTCCTTATGCAACAGCGCGTTTTTCCCTCGATCTAGCTAGGCATGGGCGGAGTGATATCACCTTGCAGTTAGGTTTCCAGCTGATATTTGTTTACCTTCAGCTGTCATCGTTAGCCGTAGCAGTACAGTACAGTAGCAGGGCAGTAGCCTGCCCTGTTCTACAATCCAGACATGGCCACGTTTGGAGGTCTCCCCGATGCTTGGAATATACAGATGAAGAGTTGAGAGAGATGGATGTTGAAAGGGCAGAACGCGAGAGAGTGTCGGTGAGTTAGCCCCCGCTACAGCTACAGAAAACCGGGTTGTTGCATTGTTCGTTGGAATGAACGATCAATGCGGGGCTGTCTTTTCAGTTCCGTGCTTAACATGAATGTTCACGGGCTAACAACAACTTTATGAGCGTGCATGCCTTTTGACCAGCAGGCTAACATAACAACAGGAGCAAGCTTGGGTAAAAAAGGTACTAACCTGTTCTTCATCACGGGATCTTGCGCTTGGAAAGACAGATGATACTGCAGTGGTTGTCAGACTAGGCTTTCCAAGGGATTTGGTGTAGTCGTCTGGTCCGAAATGATCACTGCAAATCTTCTGTTTATGTAGCATCTCCACCGGTGTGTTGATGTCTAAGCCAGCAGCTACAAGCCACAGTCGCGTCCTTTCTAGATCGTGCACCGGAAAGCTGTGAAAACTTTGTGGTGCCCACCTGCGGGCTTTAGTTGTACATTTTCTAAATGCACACTGAAACACCATTTTGCCCGGTAGTTCTTTTAAAATTCACCTCTTCACTCTGTGGTCTTCCCTATTACGACTTTTCTCGCTTCTCTGTTTACGTGATTGGTCACTTCACAACCAACTAGAGTAAAGTAAATCTCCGCTGCTGCTGCGAAGCTAGTCCCTCAGATATGGAATGATTCATGCTATTCGCACTCAGTTTGATTTAAAAAATTACTCAATCAACATACATTTACATCGACAGTCTGCCATTATAATTGACTTGTTTTGGGTGCACTATGGAGTGGGTAAGCCTGATTTAAATCCGGCTACCATTTACCGTTGACTTGCGCTAGCCTAGCATCTGAAAACTCTGCAGCTGGAAGGACTGCATGAAATTCGCTAAAAAGTGTCTCCGCATCTCTGCAGCACTCTGGCTAACTCGGAAATGAGCTCCCATGTCAAAAATCCTGGAATATCCCTTTAAACAAGTGGAGGTTTTAAGCTGGTAACTGCTTGAGTTAGGGTTCAATATTCTGACGCTACACGTTTACAGTTACCAGGAGTGATGAGTGAGTCTCAAAAATACAAACAAACAAACAAAAATTAAGTGTGTATTCATTATTATTGGTATATTTATTGCACTAAGAAAACTTGAATCCTCACTGTGGATGGCATTTCCCCAGACCTAAGTGATAAGTTGGTGGTTGGCAGGTTGATGCTGAATTGTCTGCATGGAGATGTTATTGCTTTGCTTGGAATCTCTATAGATATTTTTCTACAGTTTGGGTTAAACTTTGCGTAGTTTGCATGACGGAGTGCCCACCACCAGATATCACATGTGCAATGCTGCTTTAAAGGTCCCATGACATGGTACTTCTTGATGCTTTTATATGGCGCCTTAATGGTTCCCTAATACTGTAAATGAATCCTTCTTCAAAATCAACATTCAGTGCATGAGAAAGACACATGTACACAGTCAGAGTCAGAATCTCTCTGTCTGAACATCTCATTCTGGGCCTTGTTGCTTGACTGCAAATGAGAACGACACAGATAGCGTTAGAGGCCGCTGCGCTGTCTCCCCACTTCCGCGTTTTAAGCGCGATGGAAGAAAGGAGAGGCATTTCAATGAAAAAAACTAATTTTCACAGAAAATAAAATTAAACCACTGCTGTTTCAGAGGTCCAGAGGGTCGGGTAAAGGACTTCCGAGCCTAGAAACACTCGGACGTGCCTCCAGGCAAATAAAAAAACGCATTTCGCATTGCGTAGCTCCTTCGCAGTCCAAACGCTCTGGGCGTGATTTCCAGACACAGGGGGTAGACATCCAGACGGGGGTGGAACTGCATTTGCATTTCTTTTTTTCGATCTGACGTCACATAGTTGCCTTGTTCAGAATCGCCCGTTTGAGCTGTGTTTTTTTCTAACGGAGAAAAGGACCACAAATGCTCAGTTTAGACATTTTGCAACTTTTAGCAATGGGCCTAAACAGGGTAGGGGAGCTCACATTAACGTTCAAAAACCTCAGAAAGTGAAAATTTCATGCCATGGGACCTTTAAATCAAGGTCTAAATCCACTTGTGGTGCCATGTGTGAGAGCATGGTACTCACATAATAATAATAATAATAATAATAATAATAATAATAAAAAGTGTATTCATATGAGAAGCCCTACTGAACCTAATTGGACTAATGCACTGCTTTTATATTTATGTATAACTTTTCAGTGCTTTATTTATTCACCTCACACTCTGGTAGTAAGCTCCTATTGTAGCCACAGCTGCCCTGGGGAAAGCTGAAGCGTGGCTATGGGCAGAAATATGTGCCACCAGAAACTGAATTTGAATCACATAATTTGAAATTATATTTTTTAATTTGAATCATTGCATTGAAAAATTTAATCTGAATAGTATCATTTGAAATTGAATGTATTAGTTAGTTTGTTTGTAAAAGGAATGTAATAAAATTTGAAAATTCACTCTTTTTATACGCTTATGTTCAGTTCTCGCAATTCAAATTCAGTTCTCAAAATTCAATTTCAGTTTACTGTGACAAACATCCAGGTAGTTTAAGAATGTAGGAAGAGCAATTGAGCTCAGATGTATAGGACTATAGGCAGACCCTCCAGAAATTCGCGATATTGCGATCTGCAACTTCAACGCAACTTCAGCCAATCCCCGTGAATTGTTTGTTTGTTTGTTTGTTTATTCATAAAGTATAAAAAGACATCAACATTTGTGATAACAATACAAAATATTGAATGAAAGGGAGCAGAAAGAAGAGTTATCTTATGTAATCTGCCCCCTCTTCCCTTTTCCAAACACCAACACCGATAGTGACTGTAAAACCTTTCCTCATTACATTACATTTCAATCACAATTATTAATCAATTGTAAACATAAAGCTTCATTTTCAAGTGTAACAATTTAGTTTTCTTTTTCATACATACACATTACATTGGATTTTATGTATTTTTTAAATGCCATTATTGTACTTGATTCTTTGATTTCTTTGTCAAGATTATTCCATAAATTAACTCCTTTCACAGCGACGCTTCGCTCCATAACCTTGGTTCTGAATTTAGGTTTTTTAAACATGTAGGTTCCCGGAAGTACCTGATGTGGGCTCTGTGTTCGCACATGTGCAGTTTGTGTATTGTTGTACGGGTTTCACGACAGTGCCCGATTCGTTCCTTGCAGTTGGTTTACGACTCTGTCTGCAGATCTCAGGGTGGTTGTCTCGTGTGATTTATCTATCTTTTTTATCTATCTTTTTTTTATCTTTATCTATCTTTTTTAAAATATATTTTATTATTATTATTATTATTATTATTATTATTTTAATTTTCTATTTGGAGGTAAATTAACACCTTAGCATTTGCATTTTGTTAATTTTATTTTTATTCCTCATGTTGTAACATGTCCTCTGTAATGGACGTCGGGGACATTTTGGTGTTAAATCCACGTGAAGTTAACAACCTAACAAAAAGTTTTTCTTTTTTTTTGATGACCAACATCACAAGTTACAGTCTACAGTTGCCTCAAAAAGTACTTAGACTCCCTTTTAATTTCTTATTTATATATTTTTTATATATTATGTATTTTTTAATACATAATATAATACATTAATTAATTTATTTGAGTATTTATTTACATACTTATTTTTATTTTTGATGTATAAAATTACATTTTTAAAAATCTCTGTCTGTCTGTCTGTCTGTCTGTCTGTCTAGCCGAAAATTGCCTTCGTTGTCAAAATACGTGTCTGTCGTAAATAAAATAAATAATCCAAAAAAAAAAAAGCCCGAATCGGGCAGGAAAACACTCCTTCTTCCTGATACGTCATGATACGTTCTTATACGTCATTGTGCGCATGTGCAGAACACAGAGAGCCCACATCAGGTACTTCCGCCCACATCGGGCACCCACACGCCGACTCCATTTTCTCCCGTAGAAGTAGTAGCGCGCGGTGCATGCTGGGATATATGAGTGCGTGAAGCGTGCATTTTCACGTGCTTGGTCCACGCCCCGATTTCCATGGAAACGACTGCGGTCTTTGGACCGCGTGTTAACTGCGCATGGGACAAAAAAGAAATGACGCACATGCCCTTCAAACCACGCTCCGAACTGTGCACTCTGGGAATTGGGACACGGCTTCTAATGGCAAAGAAACATGTCTGCGGCGCCATTTGCCCACTAAAATAACAGCAAAAGACCGGGAGAAACAGTTCCTCTCTAGTAGTAATTTATTTTCGATGTTGGTAAGGTTGTTTTAGGACCATATCTGTGATCTCTGTGTCCTTGTATTATTCTTTGTCAGTAATAACTCAGTACAGTAATCCCTCGTTTATCGCGGGGGTTAGGTTCCAGAAATAACCTTCAATAAGAGAAATCCGCGAAGTAGGACAACTTTATATTTTACAATTATTCTACATGTTTTAAGGCTGTAAATGCCTCACCACACACATTATACGCTTTTCTCAGACTGGAATTAACCTTTTCTCACATTTGTTCTCGTTTAAACACTCAAACTTTCATAGATTTTCAACAAAATGTATTAATGGTGGCGCGTGGGGGGAGACACGGCTCCGGAAGCCCCGCCGGACGCGCAAGGAGCACTGCCGCGTCCCGGGACGCGAAGCGACGCGCACCAACCCCTTGGAGAAGCTCCACATGTGCACCCCTCATCGTGGACAAATCCGTGACAGAGAATCGTGACCGGCGCGACGCCGCGTCCGGACCGCGTGCTCTCAGCCCGAGCCACAAAACAGCCGCACGAAACCAGCAAAGAGCGGTTTAATCCTGGTTTAGACCTGGTCTAGTCCTGGTTTAGTTCTGGTCTAGACCTGGTTTAGTCCAGGTTTAGACCTGGTCTAGACCTGGTTTAGTTCTGGTCTAGACCTGGTTTAGTCCACGTTTAGTTCTGGTCTAGTCTCTTAGCCAATCAGGACGCAAAGCAGCCCATTCTCCAGTGCAGACATGTATGTAGATTATTTACATACATTTATACATAGTGCAAGAAAAGATAACACAAGGAGGGTAGGTGCACATTTCTGAGGTGCAACATACATAATATAACATAACATACATAACATATTTACATGCACTTAAGTATCCTGGCTTTGTATTTGTGCACGTGTTAGAACGTTGTTGATAAACAGGTTACACACATGTTCAGAGAATGCTTTAATGCAGTGGTCCCCAACCTTTTTTGCGCCACGGACCGGTTAATGTCACCCAAAATTTTCACGGACCAGTGGGGGGTGGAGGGAGATGGGGCGCGTGGATATTGGCGGATAAATACCACAAAATAAAATCATACAAACAACACAAGAACTGTGGTATGTTGTAAATATAATAATAAATGTGAATCCACTGTGTACTTGTATGTAACTTTAATAACAGCGTCCTCATGACATGCACCAACATAACAAGAGTCACAACTTAAACATGCCTTCAAAATAAGATAGATGGATCACAAAACAAATATAAAGTACATGAAAAAGACAACTCACCAGATTCAATGAGAGCCCTGAGCTTGTTTCCCTGCTACGAGATGTTCGCATCTCGGCGTAATGGGAGTGTGTTGCTTATGTCCAGTCTACTCCGTAACTTTTATCCAGAATACCGGCAGAGTTGATGCCTCAAACATACTTTTAAGGCCGCCTCATTGGAGAGCTGGTCGCCGCATGTTATGCAGAGCGGGCTTGGTGTGTGGGAATCACCTGTTGCGATAAATCCATATTTTAAGTAGGTCTCCTGGTATTGTCAGTAAATAATTGCGTCCAGATGAAAACGGAGCGCTGAGTGAAAACGATGTAATACATATGCCACACCGATATGTAAAAACAGCCAGAGCCACCGGAAACGGAATACTACAAAGAGCGCATGCACATAAAGTCCTTTCTCTTCCGCAAACAAACACAAGAAGATAATAATGATGGCGAACACGCGTACAAAAACCGGCTCTCTAGTTTGGACCGGCGACGAAGTGGAGTTACTTCTACGAGTTACGTTGGATTAAAAAACACGTCAGTATCAGCAGAACGGCGACTGGGAGTCCTGCCAAAGCAGATGATGACGGCGACGTCATCGCTTTCCAAAAGCTGCGTATGCTCTTCTTCTGTCTCCTCACTGGGCCTTTTCCCCTTTGCAAAGAAACTTTCCAAAGACATGTGTTTTTTACTCATTTTGCTGCTTGTGGGTTTAATATTCGTGTTAATGTATCACATGTTTAAAGGAAAAGTAACGTTTTTTTTAACAATCTGAGCCTTCTTTCGGCAATAAAACAAGTAGTTTTACTCACCCATAGCAGTTTGGTGTCAATTGGAGTGGTATTGCAGAAGTTATGTTGGAGCCGTTCTGTTCTACTAAGTATCCCGTATCCGTTAACATGGTGCTCATATCATATGCTCGGGGCATTACTTTGCGCTCTCCAAACAACACAAACTTTAGCACTTTTCAAATCACAGAAGATTGCTGTGTCAGGGTAGACTTTTAGTGGATTCCAAAACGGCCTGAAACCCGATATCGAGCTATAGTTTCATTTGATGACGTCATCAGAGAGGACAGTGCGCATGCGTGAACTCAGCTGTTTTGTAAACACAGCTAGTCCGAAAGAAGCTAACACCGCTCTGAACTTTACTTTTCTGTTGCGATATCGGGTTTCAGGCCGTTTTGGAATCTACTAAAAGTCTACTCTGACACAGCGATCTGTGATTTGAAAAGTGCTAAAGTTTGTGTTATTTGGACACCGCAAATCTGTGCCCCGAGCACTCACGCTAACGGATACGGGATCATTAGTAGAACAGAACGGCTCAACATAAGTTCTGCGATACTGCTCCAATTGACACCAAACTGCTATGGGTGAGTAAAACTACTTGTTTTATTGCCAAAAGAAGGCTCAGATTGTTAAAAAAACCCGTTAATTTTCCTTTAAGATAAGCCTTGTGCGCACATGGAAGCCGATGTGCTCTTTTCGGAACACGGACGGGTCACTCAAAATGAAGGGGTGGGGGAATGAGCCGCCGTGGCCCGGTACCAAAGGGCTCATGGCACGGTACCGGTCAGGCCTGGACTGGCCATCGGGCATACCGGGCATTTTCCCGGTGGGCCGACAGTCCTCGGGGGCCGGGGCCGATGCTGTTATTTTATTTATTTTTTTTAACCTAGAGCCCGGTCACCGGCCCACAATTTAAAGGAGGCGGCCCATTGGTCCATCTTCAATACAGACAGTGGACTAAACCAATCAGGATATAGAAGCTTACGAGAGCGGTCCCACCCCTTTCTCTGCGCTGATCCGCGCCAGTTTCATAATCGGAAAAGCGCAAGAAAGGAGGTGCAGAGAATTAGCGGGCGAAAACATTAAAAAGCCTCACTCTGGAGGGGCTGGAGCCTCCATGTCCTCTGCAGCCCAGGCTGAAGAGGGACAGGGAGAGGAGCCGCAGCAGTCACTGTTAAGTTTACTTGCGTTATTGAAAAAAAAAAGTACTGCAGCTTACAGCACAACATGCGCCAGATTCTTTTAAACCCGCCTGCTCCATCTCCGCACTCCCCCCCAAACCGTCCGGACCATTGCCACAGACGAGCTCTCCTCCAAACTGAACCGGCGCCTGTTCATTGGGGACGGGGACGCGGAGCCGGTGGCCGTGGACCTGGCGTCCCACAAACCCAGCACTGAGAGCGCGGGCTTGGAGCTGGGGGCGAAGCTGCAGCGGCGCGGGGAGCTGAACGAGGGCCGCGGAGAGGTGCACATGAACAAAGTGTTCAACCCCTACACCGAATTCAAGGAGTTCTCCCGAAAACCGGTCAAAGACATGGAGAAGATGTTCAAAACGTGAGTGTGCCGTGCCGGGTCTGTGCGTAACGACGTGTGTGGGCAAACTGTGCGTAAGGCCGTGGAGATAACAGACTGGCACCCACCCAGACCTCAGTTAGTTATTACCTGGTTTAGATTAGATTTAGATCTGGTTTATAAATGGTTTACGCATAATGGAGAGAGAACTTTTGGATGATAATAATTATGACTCACTGACTGCAGTGTTTCTGATAATTCGCATATCGTGTGTTTCGGAGCTAAATCGCACTCTGTACACGAGCTCCGGAGAAAGGGACGTGCCCGGCACAGCCGGCGCCACGAGGGGGCGTTTGGTGGCGACGCCCCCTCACGTCATCAGTCCTGCCCCCTCAGATGTGAGAGTTGCGCTGTGTTGCGCATTGCCCAATTGCGCTGTGTTTGCGCTTGTGGTGGAGGGCTGTGTGGCGTTAATGTATTGTCTCTTAGCGTTGCTCAGATCAGTTGTTGGCTTGGTTTTGTGGTATGCAGGAGATCACTTGACCGAGGGTCTACGTTCAAATAATAATAATAAACACTCTCATCACTTTTTACTCTTACTCAGTTAGTCTCATACAAAGGTGTAGTCTAAATACACGAGCTCTCGAGGAGCGCGCCTGACCCATTATACGCAAGGAGTGGGATATGTGTGTGTGTGCGCAACGCGACGCGACCCCGCCCCCTGTGATAAACTCATCGCCCCCTTAATATTTTATGTCTGGCGCCGGGCCTGGTGTCCGGAACCTGTCCCGAAGGTCTCACGTGTCATGTGTCCAAGTAGAAGTTAAAAGTCCATTTTCATATTCTTTAGTGTCCTGCAGTGCCATTGCCATGTGTATGTGATATTTTACTGATCCGTTCCCAGTGTGGACGTATTTTTTTTTACCCGGTAAGAAAAAAATCCTGCGTTGCGTTGCCGTGTGGATGTAGCCTTAAGCAACCTTAAGTGAGAGCAGCGTTACTTCCGCTCAGCCATCTTGCCTTGTCACATGCTGCCTTAGTTTGAGATTTAATTGATCATTATCAAAAATAAAAATGTTACCTAAAGATACTAAATGTTTTGATGGTTTAGATAGTTCCACAGTTTTTCCAGGTAGTTCCCAAAATTTTTATTTTTGGTTTTCTATTTATCACTTAATATAAACCGTAATAATCTGTCCCTCTTCCTGTCTAGTCAAGCCAAGCTGTTGAGTCCAGAGCCTGTTAGAACGCAAGAATTTTTAACTCACCTCCCAAAGCAAGATGCTACAAACCCTGTAGTGAAGAAGGTGTTTCCCCTCGGCCAAGACATAACAATAGTAAAATACATTACTTTCGGGAACACAATCATAAATTAGGCTGTTGTGCTCCGCTAATTATGAGGGGCCGTTCTGAGACAAAAATGCCAGGGCCGTTTTTTTGTCCCAGTCCAGCCCTGGTACCGGTCCATGGCCCGGTGGTTGGGGATCACTGCTTTAATGGAACAACACATCAGTATACTAGTGTTTTTCATGTAAACTGGGATATCAAACACTGTATCCCAAATTTGATCAAAACCGGGATAAGCCTTATATTCGCAATATTAAGTGCACGTAAACATAGTCACATAGTCAAGTCATTCAATCAGAACAACATGAAAAGCTAACAACATAGGCTAGATGCTGGCTACATGCTAACCATAACAGCAGGGCTCTCAAGGCTCACGCATTGAGAGTGTGACACACGCAATTCGACGTATTCACACGCGCACACGCCACACATGGCATTTCTCACGCTGAATAGTGTTTTTTTTATTTTTATTTATTTTTTTTGTGCCCAGAAAATCGGTCTGTGTGGCTTAGTTTATGCAGGCTCCGCGCGTTTTCAGCGAACAGGGGGAGGGGGGGACGGCGAGCAGACGCGCCGCGCCTGGGCACGTCCTGAGCCTCAGTCCCGGTGCCACGTCTCCTCTGAGACGCACCGACTCCAGTCCCGGTGTCTCCGTCTGTGCGTAACGTGTCCCCCCCGACGGCTTACGCGCGGAATACGCGCGGCCCAGAGCCGAACTGTCCATGGTGAGACGCGGTGAGTCGCGGTGAGACGCGGTGAGACGCGGGCCCGGTGCATTGACCAGACTCTTACATGAATCCGTTAAAAATGTCCCGGTCCCTCCTCCCCGCCCCTCTCAGTGCGGTGATGATAAAACAAACTGAGAACCATCAGGTAATAACTTCATTTATATAACTCTCATTAGTTGCTTTGTAGTTTAAATTTGCTCTTTAGACAAACAGGGCTCTCAACACGCAATTCGACGTGTTCACACGCTCACACGGCATTTCTCACGCAATTCAAGCGCCAAAAATTGCACTCGCACCCCCCCCCCGTCCTCGGAAATTACAGTCACACGCACGACCCCGCTCAAAACTTGAGAGCCCTGATAACAGTATATATAAAAAAGCTACTGAAAGTATTGTTTACAGACATAACATTTCAAACTAACCATTTGGAGACATCCTGCCGAGTTGCAACTTCTTCGTGTTCAGGATCAGACTCGGGCCATACTAAAAAGTTTTTATGAGTCTCGGTGTAGCAGCAGACATGTGCGCTCATAGAAATACTATATACTATTTCAATGGGCTATCACAAGGTCCTGTAGTCCTGTATATCTGAGCTCAATTGCTCTTCCTTCATCCTTAAACTACCCGGATGTTTGTCACAGTAAATTGAAACTGAATTTTGAGAACTGAATTTGAATTGCGAGAACTGAACATGAGCATATAAAAAGAGTGAATTTTCAAATTTTATTAGATTCCTGTTACAAACTAATGAATTCAATTTCAAATGATATTATTCAGATTCAAATTTTCAATGCAATGATTCAAATTAAAAAATACAATTTCAAATTATGTGATTCAAATTCAGTTTCTGGTGGCACATATCTGCCCATAGGCGGCTGCCAATCTGCAGCAATGGCCTTTCCAACCACCACCAATACTCCACACACCACATCCTTCCATTGAGCAATGTGAAATGTCTTGTCTAATTTTCACTAGAGCCACTGGTGTCCCATTGAGGCACCCGATTTTCCCAAAGATCTCCCATCCAAGTACTAACTGATCATCCTTGCTTAGCTTCTGAGTTCTGATGAGACACTGACAAGCAGGCATGGCCACAGCTGCATGTGGATGGTATATAGTACATACTTATGGTGTATGTTACATACATACATACAGTAGATCCATGTTGATGCCACCTCTGCTGCTTCTCTTTTAATGATGTTTCTGACTGTGTTCTGCACAACCTTTGACCTCACTCTGCTGCAGTCTCCTCAGCTCACACACACACACACACACACACACACACACACACACACACACACACACACACACACACACACACACACACACACACACACACACACACACACACACACACAGTAGGAGGCCATGGTCAGGCACAGAAAGCCAATGGCCCCAGGGCACTGTCCATATTCACGTCCGACTGCAAGCACTGAGCCTGACGAGAACCATGAGTGTCTGAGAGCTGTCAGTCACATGACCCACAGCTCTGAGTCACATGACCAGTAAAGAGCCAATGAACAGCCTCCAACAGGCAGGCTCACAGAGTGTAGAGCACACTCAGGCTGGTATTGGCTGTGATCTACCTCTTCAGGTACACTGTAGCTCTTCTCATGGTCTCATGAGGATCCATCATGTTACAACTGTTGTTTGTGTTAGCATTAGCAACAGCCAATCGGAACAGTCAGACTGTGCGGGCACTGGTTGCCTAGGGACAGCTCATTAAACCTGAGCTGCTTCATTCCTGAAATACAGTCACATGGAGTGAAACAGTTCAATGTGCCCAGAAATGACTTGACCACCCTGCTGACCTTTCTAAAATTATCCAAATGATTGTAGTGAAGATGTATGGAGTTTAAAAATACAGTGGAGCACTTCCTGTATTACCACAAAAACAACTCCAGATCTGTTTGTGATGAGGAAACTACATTAGAACAGAAATAAAAAAAATAGCCTTATATGGGACCTAACCTATTTTAACAGATACCCGAACTTTACACTGTGCTTTGTTGATCTAATAACACATTTATGTCATGGTGACCTGATTTCTGTCCCTGTAAGAGCAGGTCTCCATAATGTGTGTACATATTTTTGTCCCCATGCTGTGTGAAATACACGTCCGCACACGTGCACGCTCAGCTTTTAATAAATAATAATGGCTGAATGAGTTTGCGCATCACAGCAGTGGCTCCATTATTTGTTCCTCTTTGTCACATACAGAGCTAGCCTGTAGCTAGCACAACCCCCAAACACTCAGGAAGACAGTCTTGATCAATGTGTATGCCAGACAGTGTTGTATAAAGTACTGGAAAATCAAACTCAAGTAAAAGTATAGGTACCCCTCCCAAAAATGACTTTGGTAAAAGTCGAAGTCACTGACTGAAATGTTACTTGAGTAAAAGTCTTAAAGTATCTGGAACTTCTTGTACTTAAGTATGACAAGTAATGTCAAAATAAATGTACTCAAGTAATGTAATTAAAAGTACAAGTAAAAGTATCAAGTAAAAGGCAGTCTGAAGCTAACCCTCGCTTTGTTCCTTAGATAGCACAAACACACAGCGCTTGTTTACATTTTTAAAAGTAGGCACGTTAATGTTATTTTTTGTCCTTTTGAACTCGTGTGCTCTTTCTCATTCGTTACACTTAGCCTACAGCTATGCCTTCCCTTGACCCGAAAAAGCTAGGTAGCCTGTTAGCTCCAACATCGTCAAATACGCTTTGTGTAACCGAAACAATGTCACACAAAGTTAATTTCTACATGTTATGCTCAAGGTTTCACAACGGTGTCTAGAATGTCCATGCTATGGTTACTGAAATTGGAATATAGACGCTAACAATTTCATTAATCTAGAACTTACCTCGATGTGTTTCTTGAGGTTGGACGGGGAGTTTCTGTAAGATAGGATTTCCACATTCCTTGGAAGGCATGAGAGGCACTTCATTCGATAGGACGAATCCTTCATATCAGCGTAAGAGAACATTGTGTTTAAGTACGGCCAGGGATGGTCATCGTCAGGTCCCCTTTCATTTGTAGCCGACGTGGATGCTGTCTCCTCTTCCATCAGGGATGTTGATTGATTAAACTAGCTGCATGAAACCAACAGGTGTAGGCTGATTGTCATGCGCAAGTAGCGAGTAGCCCAGGCACGTGCTGACTTCCTTGCAGTCAGTAGAGGTTTTTTTTTGTAACAAGTAACTAAACGGCACATTGAAAATGTATTGGAGTAAAAGTATGCAATTAAATTCAGAAATGTAGTGAAGTAAAAGTAAAAGTTATCTTTTTTTTTTTAAACTCAAGTAAAGTACAAAGTCTCCCAAAATGTACTTAAGTACAGTAGTGAAGTATTATTACTTCGTTACTATACAACACTGATGCCAGATCAATGTGTATGTCAGAAAACAGGATAAGATAATATAAGATAAGACTTTATTGATCTCACATAGGAGAAATTTACTTGGCACTGTAGCTAGAGGCAGAGAAAGTTTGAACAAAAAAAAGTGCATAATAAAAAATAAATAATAATAAAATAAGTAATAATTATAAAACAGTAACTAGGAGAGTATGGAAAAAATATTGCACATTTAAATTATATAGTAGGGTTATACAGTCTGACGGCGGTGGGGATGAAGAATCTGTGGTAGCGCTCCTTCTTGCACTGGGGGTGCCTCAGTCTGCTGCTGAAGGAGCTGCTCAGCTCCTCTACAGTCCAGTGCAGAGGGTGAGAGGTGTCGTCCATGATGGACGTGAATTTGGCCAGCACCCTCCTCTCAGCCACCTCCTCCACAGAGTCCAGAGGACAGCCCAGGACAGAGCTGGACCTCCTGACCAGCTTATTAAGTCTTTTCCTGTCCCGCTCTGTGCTGCTCGGGGCCCAGCAGACGACAGCGTAGAGGAGAGCAAAGGCCACCACAGAGTCGTAAAAAGTCTTGAGCAGAGGCCTGCACACTCCAAAAGACCTCAGTCTCCTCAGGAAGTTGAGGCGACTTTGGCCGTTCTTGTACAGGGATGACAGCTTATATGTGCATAGTAACACACAATCTTCATATGCACAGTCCTTTCTCTCTTTTGCACACTCCCCCTCTCCTCTCTTCCCTTCTTTATTGCGCTCTCTCATGTGCATTCCTCACATGCACACTCTCCTGCTCTCTACTCCTCTCCCCTTCTTTCCTCTCCTTCCTCCTCAAATACCCTGCCTTTTTCTCTCTCTCGCTCTCTTTCTCCTCCTCCCACATGCTACCTCTCCTCCTCCTCTTTCTTTCTTCACCCTCTCATACATATTCTTTATGCACAATCCTTCACAAGCACACTCCCTCATATACACATTATGTTATGCACACTTCAGATTATTTTAACTCTCTTCTCTCTCTCCCCCTCTCTCTCTTCCCTTAGATGTCCTCTCTCCCCCTGTTCTCTGCCCTCTTTCCTCATCTCTCCTCCCATTCCCTCACATGCACACTCCATCTCTCCCCTTTCCCCTCTCTCCTCTTCTCCCTTTCTCTCCTCTTCTCATGCTCTCTCCTCTCTCCTCCACCCTCACATGACTTCTCCCTCTCCTCCTCCATCGCCTTCTCTCACCTCCCTTACATGCCTCTTCCCTCCACACCTCTCCCTCTCTCCTCCTCAGCCTTCTTGACATGCACTCTCTCCTCCCTCCTACTCTCCTCCACTTCCCTAACATGCCCTCTCTCCTCACTCTCTCACCTCACTTCCTCTGTCCTCCTCTCTTCTCTTCTCTCTTCCCTCTCTCCTCTTCCCTCCTCTTTCTCTCATGTGTTCAGCTCTGCTTGTTTGCGGTGTCACTTATTTCCATGCAGCTTCATAGTTGCATAGAGCTGGTCTGAAGGGGGCAGGGCTTGTCTCTGTGGCACCGGGGCTATGCAAATTAAACCAGTGTAACTGTGTATCAACTTTTTGTCACATAGTACAAAGGAGTATACAGTACATCTGATAATGACTAGATTCCTAACTTCATGAGGAGAGGCAGACAAAATGTCATATTGTTCAGGTTTATGTTTATCCCTACACTCCAGAGCACACACCTTCATCACACTCAAACTGCTCTTAAAGAGTGGGTATTATGGCAATAATCTTTTTTTCCCCTACCATGTTATAATGTTCCTTCAAAAAACATGCCTGGAGAGGTTTTAGATGCCATCCATGCATGTTTGAGTAATCTAGTAATCTCTCCCAGGGCCTATTTGGACATTTGGTTTAAGATTCTCGGCAATGTTGTGATGTCATTCCGAAGGGGGAGTAACAGCATAGGGAGCAAATAGGTGAGGAAACTCAGGGCTTCAAAAACTAAATTGAAAGCAGTTAAAAACCCATAGAAGTGTAATCCTCCCTATTTAAGTAAAAAGCCAAGGATGAATTGAAGCCAAGTGAAGATAGACAAAGATGTGAGTTTTAACAGTGAGTTCATATTTTGGAGTTGGTCACTGACACTGAGCGGACACTCGACTGGTGTAAACTGAAAAACAAATGCCTTTGCTTTAACACTGAATTTAAAGGAAAAGTAACGTTATTTTACAATCTGAGCCTTCTTTCTGTAATAAAACAAGTCGTTTGACTCACCCATATCACGTTCGTGTCATTTGGAGCTGTTTGAAGAAAGTTATGTTGTAGCGTATCCGTTAGCATTTGTATTCGGGGCATTACTTTGCGGTCTCCAAATAACACAAACTTTAGCACTTTTCAAATCATAGAAGCCCGATGTCTTAATGTAAGATTTCGTTTGAAGCAAAAGTGGCCTGTAATCCGAGATTTATCCATAGTTTTCAGCTTTGCGTTTCATGTTTGGGTCCCGGCAGCACTCCGCGCATGCGCACTGGCCTCATCTACTCGAAACTATGGCTAAATCTCGGATTACAGGCCACTTTTGCTTCAAAAGAAATCTTACATTAAGACATCGGGCTTCTATGATTTGAAAAGTGCTAAAGTTTGTGTTATTTGGACACCGCAAAGTAATGCCCCAAGCATATGATACAGCACCATGTTAACGGATACGGGATTGTAAAAAAAAACGTTAATTTGCCTTTAACACCTGCATTCTTACCTTTCCACAGAGTTGACCTGTAACTTGTTTTGGTGGTATTATCACAACTTTAATACCATACCTTGGGACATTGTGGGTAGTTTGGGCAACAGTAGCTCACTTGGTAGTGTTTGTCCACTGATCCAAAGGTTGCTGGTTCAAATCCCGCCCTTGACATAAAATAAAATAAAAAATGCTATATAAAAAATATGTGACCATGACCATTTAGTGCAGTTTCTATGGAGACAATGGGTGTTGGACCCTCCACCACGAAAGTCACATAGTGCAGCTTTAAGTAACAGCTGTGTAAATGCATTGACAGAGCAGGGGAGCAGACAGAGGAACAGTCATGTAAAACATGAAAAACACAGCCCAGTACAGGGCGTTTCCATGGCTTCCATGCTTCTTGGGGACATCACATTGACTTCTATTCACTGCCTGGACACCTTTGCCCAGCCTTAATGACACAGCACCTGATTTTGCAGTGGTCCAAAGTTATTCTTCATCTTATCCATTCTGAGCATCCAAATTATTTACTGCAAGTAAAGTGAGTTTATAAGAGCAGAGTTTTAAGATAACTACAACTCCCATGCTAATGCATACTTCATTATTCAACAATTAAAAGTATAAGCAGACAATTTTTTTTGTTTGTTTCAAATTGCCAATGATAGCATTATAGAGATGAAAATCCATCAACTGTGGACGTGGTGGGGCCAGATAAACGTAGATAACGGGAGTTTCACGTATGCGCAACATTTGAAAAAGGACAGTCACTGGATTTCTTCTCTATATCCTTCTCTATAATCCTCTATACAACCTTTAATATTATAAAGTATCTGGAAAATACATTTTGCAAGACACATTTTGCTTAAAGCGGATCATTTTAACCATGTTATAGTAGTTTGTTCTCCTTGACCATCTGGACCATCTGAAGTTGTATTTGGAGTGATTCATATTTGTTTGAGTAATCTTCGAGATGCTATTTTTCCTTATCGACTCTCATTTTCACCGCCCCCTGCAAATACCTATTGCTCTGTACATCATTCTCCAAGATTATTTTCTTAATCGATGATACACGTAGCACATGTAGTCATTTTGGAACAAATGTAAAAAAAAACAACAACTCCTCTGCTTCCTACAGTTTTCTAATGAGGAAGTCAGGGGACTTGTTTCTTTTGTTACATCATTTTAGATTAATATTGTGATTTAATATTGTAATGATTGTAACATAAGGGTCCACAGATGTCATAGATTATAACTATAGAGCAGACCCGACACAAGCACAATTTTTTAACAGTGATATAAATATATATATACATGGGAAATAATATGAACAGGGGCCTTTAATTTAAACCTAACCTTAACCTATACTTCCCCGGATCACAACAACAGAAGCTGTTGATCTAATAATAGAATTTTAGTCCGCAAACTGTGATAAATACCTGCCCACACCCTCCCCACACACACACACACGCACACGCACACACACACACACACACCCGCCCTGAACCTGTGTCACCGAGCTGTATGACCTCCCACTGACCTCTGCACATGGCCACCTGAACTGCTCCAAACAACAGTGCCCTGAAAGCAGAGGGATCAGGTGAGTGGAGAGGAGGAGAGGAGGGGAGGGGTGAGTGTGCGGCCATGGGGAGGGGCAAGAGAGTGTGTGGGCAGGTATTTAGCACATTTTGCGGCATAGTCACTATCACTCCCCCTTCAGAGCTTTATCAAAACACTGTCAGTGTGATTCAAGATTCAAGATTGTTTATTTGTCACATGCAGGATCAACACAAGGTCAACAATGCAATGAAATGCTTAGGATCAGAAGAACTGTTGATTCGCTAATAGTCAAGAGGTACTTATAGCATGCAATAATAGTACATGGTAGGCGCTTTGTGTTACAATTTTGTATGAAAAGCGCCTTATAAATATTGTTTGTTGTTGTTGTTGTTGTTGTAAAAAAGTGTTGCAAAAAGTGCAGGGAAGAGGTAAACAATATAATAAAAAAAATATGTAATAAAATATTATAAACTACAAAGGTACAGGAAGAATAAGATAAGATGTAAATAGAGTATTTCACAGATTGCACATAATAAAGTACAAGTATTGCACGTGGGTTATTGCACAGGTAACAGTAGCATTTACAGTGAGGTAGTGGCATACATGATACATTCATGATACATTTGGCGGCACGGTGGCTGAGTGGCTAGCGCTCATGCTTCACAGCAGCCCAGGCCTTTCTGTGTGTGTTCTGTGTGGAGTTTGCATGCATGGTCTGGGTTCGATCCTCGGGTCACCCGGGCCTTTCTGTGTGGAGTTTGCATGTTCTCCCCGTGTCTGGGTGGGTTTCCTCCGGGCACTCTGGTTTCCCCCATCAACCCAAAACATGCACCATAGGTAAAATCCTCCAGCTTAGGTCCTGACCAAGCCGAAGCAAGAAGATCATGGAGATGGTCCCCGGGCGCAGTAATGTGCTGCCCACTGCTCCTAATAACAGGATGGGTTAAATGCAGAGAAGAATTTCTCCTGTGTGAGATCAATAAAGTCACTTCTTCTCTTCATATAGAGCAGCACAGGTAAAACATATTATGAATTACAAAAAGTAGTTTAGTGCATTATTATTGAGAGTTCAGTATTATTTAGAGTATTATCCAGAGTTCAGTAGTCTGACAGCTTGGGGGTAACAGCTGTCTTTGAGTCTTTTTGTGCGTGCTGGCAGGCTCCTGTATCGTCTACCAGAGGGTAGCAGACGGAAATGTCCTTGTGCCGGATGAGAATATCCTTAGTGATGCTGCGTGCCTTACGCAGACCCCTGCTGTGGTAAATGTCCTGGATGGAGGGGAGACTGCTGCCAGTGATGTCCTCTGCCGCTCGCACCACCCTCTGTAGTGCTTTGCGGCTCTGAGCGGTGCAGTTCCCATACCACACTGTGATGCAGCCCGTCAGCAGTCTCTCAATGGTGCACCTGTAGAGGTTTGTGAGGATGCTGGTGTTCATACCAAACTTCAACTCAACTTCCTCTGGAAGTAGAATCTTTGTCGGGCTTTCTTAACCACAGTGTCTGTATATAATGTCCAGGACAAATTCTCAGTGATGTGTACCCCAAGGAACTTGAAGCTGCTGACCTGCTCCACCTCAGCGTTGTTGATGAAGATGCGGGGATGCTGGTCTACACACTGTCTCCTGAAGTCCACGGTCATTTCCTTAGTTTTGCTGACGTTCAGAGAGAGGTTATTTTCCTGACACCAGTCAGTGATTTCACCTAGTCTCTGTAGGCGTTCTCTTCGTTGTTACTGGCCTAAGATGGTGGTGTCATCGGCAAACTTGAGGATGACCTTGGAGCTGTGCCTGACAGTACAGTCATAGGTGAACAAGGAGTACAGGAGAGGGCTGAGAACACAGCCCTGGGGTGCACCAGTGCTGAGGACACATGTGGAGGAGAGGTGGCTGCCGATCCTCACCGCCTGTGGCCTGTTAGTGAGGAAGTCCCATATCCAGCAGCAGACGGACGTCCCCAGGCCCAGGGCGGTGAGCTTAGAGACCAGTTTGGAGGGGATTATGGTGTTGAATGCCGAGCTGTAGTCTATGAAGAGCATTCTCACATATGTGTTACCTCTCTCCAGATGACTGAGAGAGGTGTGGACTGCTAGAGCAATGGCGTGTTCTGTAGACCTCTTTGCTCTATATGCAAACTACAGGGTGTCGGGGAGGGAGTCACAGATGTGTCTCTTAATGATTCGTTCAAAGCACTTCATGATGACAGATGTGGGTGCTATGGGCCGATAGTCATTACGACAGGATGCTATGGGGGTCTTTGGGATGGGAACTACAGTGGATGTCTTGAAGATGGTGGGCACGATAGACTGGCTCAGAGACAGGTTGAAGATGTTTATGAACACCCCAGCGAGTTGGTCATATTAACTCTATTGAAATCCCCCAAAACAATGAAAGCTGCATGAGGGTGTGAGTTTTCAAGTCTGTTTATAATCCCATACAGTTGTTCTAGGGCTTCTGTTTTAGCAGCTTGTGGTGGAATATAGACTACAGTGAGGATTACAGAGCTAAATTCTCTAGGCAGATAGAAGGATCTAACTTTTATGGTTAGCAGCTCTAGGGCTGGAGTGCAGCAGGTTGTTAAAATACGTGCATCTGTTGCCCACAAAGCAACCATAAAGCAAACATCTCCTCCACAAGACTTGCCTGAATCCTCCATTCTGTCCTGCCTGTACATGGTGAAATTGTCTGGTGTGACGGCGCTGTCCAACCATGTTTCCATAAAGGCAAAGACACAACTGTTCCTTGTGTCCTATTCAAAATAAATTTGTGCGCCCAGGTCATCCAGTTTATTCCTCAGAGACTGAACGTTTGCAAGCAGGATAGAGGGAGAGGGAAGAGTAGGTCTGTTGTGTCTCTGACGGGTTCTCCGCAGCATGCCAGCCCGCTTCCCGTGTTCTTCTTTTGCGGCACCAGCGTAAACAAAGGAGTATAATGTCTGCCGCCGATGCCTCGAAAAAACAGCTTAAAATCCAAGCTAACTAACAGACGTAGCTCCAAAAGGGTGCTGCGGTCGTACACATAGCGTGGAAGTTCAGTGCAAGTGACAAAGGTGAAAAAAGTTATTGAAAATAAAATAAAAAATAAGATAAAAAGAGCGAGTTGACATGGAGCTATCTTGCGGTGCAGCTTGATGACGTAAGCGCGCAGCTTGATGACCTATGCATATGCATGTGTGCATTCCATTAATGAAATTACTGCACATCACATCAGATTTGTGAAGTTGTAGTGGACTATTTTATGTCCTGCTTTTGTGCACACACACACACACACACACACACACACACACAAACACATATGTTAGGTCTTGTTAGGTCTCCATGCGTTGTGGAGACAGTTGTTATAATGTGTGTGGTGATAGCTGAGAGCAGAGACAGCCCTATGAAGGTGTGACATGTCTTGTAAAGCTTCTGTGATGTGTGCAAATGTCCAAATAGGGACGTGTGCAGCCCACTCTGTTTGAGGGGAGGGGTCTGAAGTGACGTGAAGGGTGTAAGCAAGCAGGTGGTGTCTGAGGGGAGGGATCTGAGAGGAGGAGAGGGGTCTGAGAAGCAGGAAGACAACAAAAATTCAAATTGTGTATGTCAGTTTCGCATTTCATCTCATTTTAATAACATGTAAGAAGTCTCTTGTTTGTCTTAAATACTGCTGAATATTTCAATAGTTGTTATGCTCCTCTCCTCTTTCCTCCTCTCCTCTCTTCAAATCTTCTCTCTTCCCTCTCACTCACTCTCCTCTCTTCAATCTCACATCCACTCATCCCTCCCTTCTCTACTGCCTCTCCTCCCCCCTCTCTGCCCCTTTTCCATCTCCCCATCTCCTCTCTTCTCTTCTCACCCTTCTCCTCTCTCTCCCTCTCCTTTATAGCATCCTTTCTTCCCCTCCCCTCTCTCCTGGGACAGCCTGATAGATGTGTGCCCCCCCCTTCCCCTTCACATAAATCCAGGTGGTGGGTCACAGATATGAGGGTGAGTTTGATTTACGGGTCTGTCTTTGGTGCTCAGAGGAGATAGGACCCTTAACAGCTCCTCGTCACAGTAAAAGACAGAGAGGCCTCACCTGCCAAAGGACACACAGGCAGTAAACCTACAGGTGAACCTACACAATACTATACAATACAGTACTGTTCACTACTACTGACTGAGTACTGTGTGATTTGAATATTGTTCCACAAGGTTCATTGCTGGGGCCTAAATTATTTATTCCCATGATTTTGCAATTATTTTATTAAAGTAGATGGAAGTACTAAATAGTAGTGGTAGATGTACAGACCATCTAAAAAAAATGAATATCATGAAAAAGTTCAAGATTTTTTGTCACTCATTTGAGAAAGTGAAAGACTCATTACACATAGAGTGAAGCTAAGAAGAAGAAGAAGAAGTGAACTTTATTGATCTCACAATGGAGAAATTCCTCTCTGCATTTTAACCCATCCTATATATATATACAGTATATATGTATAGGAGCAGTGAGCAGCACATTACTGCGCCCGGGGACCATCTCCATGATCTTCTTGCTTCGGCTTGGTCAGGACCTAAGCTGGAGGATTTACCTATGGTGCATGTTTTGGGTTGGTGGGGGAAACCGGAGTGCCCGGAGGAAACCCACCCAGACACGGGGAGAACATGCAAACTCCACACAGAAAGGCTGGGGCGACCCGGGGATCGAACCCAGACCATGCATGCAAACCCCACACAGAACACACACAGAAAGGCCTGGGCGACGCGGGGATCGAACCCGGAACCTTCTTGCTGTGAAGCAATAAGGCTCCATAGAAGGCTCCATAGAAGGCTTTTAGAGCAGTACAAATTGTACTCAACATTTACAATAAGTTCAAGCAGTTACACAACATTAAAAACCTACATTTCATACATTTCATCACATGTGCAAGTGAATGGTGACGTACATAACAATTTTATATCATGATTGTGTGGATTTATCCACGATAAACCCCTCATCGTGGACAAATCCGTGACAGAGCAGCACATGTCGCGCACTTCTCCAAGGGGTTGGTGCGCGTCTCGTCCCGGGACGTGGCAGTGCTCCTCGCGGGTCTGGCGGGGCTTCCGGGGCTGTGTCTCCGGGGCTGTGTCTCCGGGGCTGTGTCACTATTAATACATTTTGTTGAAAATCTATGAAAGTTTGAGTGTTTAAACTAGAGACAAATATGAGAAAATGCAGCGCGAGGTTGTGCGTACACCGGGGCTGCGAGCACGAGATAGAACTGTGGCGCCCGGACCGCGTGCTCTCAACCCGAGCCACAAACCGAACACGCACAAAAGAACGCAAAAACCGCACGGAGTGATTTAATCCTGGTTCAGACCTGGTCTAGTCCAGGTTTAGTCCAGGTCTAGACCTGGTCCAGTCCTGGTTTAGTCCGGGGCCAGTCCAGGTTTAGACCTAGTTTAGACCTGGTCTAGACCTGGTTTAGTTCTGGTTTAGTCCAGGGCCAGTCCAGGTTTAGACCTGGTTTAGACCTGGTCTAGACCTGGTTTAGTTCTGGTCTAGACCTGGTTTAGTCCACGTTTAGTCCTGGTCTAGTCTCTTAGCCAATCAGGATGCAGAACACATTGTTACACTATATAAAAAAAAAAGTTACACTATAAAAAAAAAAATAAAAAATAAAAAATAAATAAAAATCCGCGAAACAGCGAGGCCGCGAACAGTGAACCGTGATAGAGCGAGGGTTCACTGTAGTGATATATGTATATATGTATAATAAACAGGGACAATGCAACACACAGATAGAAGGATTTAGGATGAGACATTTAAAAGTGTAGTCATTCGGATAAAGAATGGCTGTAAAATTAATGCGTATGAGGCACGCTCCATACATTTGCACAGCTGTCCCTCTACACTGGTTCATGTTTGCTTACGATGTACATCATAATCAAACAGTGTGAATAGAAGAGTGGAATACAAGGTGTTCGGTCGGTATTAAAGGGATATGCCACCCCCAGGTCAAATTTGGGCATCTCCCCACAGTCCAGAGACTAAAATAAGTGGTGGAAAGCGTTTTCCTGGTCACCCAGCCATTGTCCGAGTCTGTCAGCATTGACCGCCGCGGTAT